>OX366525.1:13001065-14201065 GCA_947256265.1 Acronicta leporina | reverse complement strand
CACCTTTTAAAAGGGTTTGGGCCTCCGGTATCCTCAATCACTCAGTAAAACTCAACGTAAGTGTTGTTTCACGCCAGTTTTCTGTGAGGCCGTGGTATCACTCCGGTCGAGCTAGCGTCGGTAGAGGTCGGACTGAAAGGACATACGCCAATCTTATTGGCCACACCTAGTCAAAATATGTGGCTTGGCCGTCACTACAAACATGGGAAAAAGGTGAAACATGTGTTCACTGTTAATTACTTTACTGTTATACAATAGTTCTAGTAGGCAAACAAAACGGCCAAGTCATATATTTTGACTAAGGTGTTGAGTTTGCGAAGTTAGGGCTTGTAGAGTTAGGGCGTGAAGTGTTAGAAGTTTGGATCTACATGAGATCTGATAACTTTTTGAGAGTGCGAGCCGTATGGTCTCGTATGGGCAACATTTTATATGAAAATATTGTTGGTGGGATAAGTTATTCTTCTGTACTCACCCTTATAAACTGTCTAGACAGTACACACATGTTTTGTTTTTGCGATAAAATATCATTAGTGTGTGAATGAAACGAGATAAAGCAGCGTTTTCAAGAGAGTTATTTCCACGCTATTTTTTTCTTTCCCTGTCTTATCTAAGAATTACTTATTACAATTTTGAATGATTTCTAAGGGAAATAATAATCCACAAATCTATACTAATCTACACTCTATATACTAATATATAAAGCTGAAGAGTTTGTTTGTTTGCTTGAACGTGCTAATCTCAGGAACTACTGGTCAGATTTGAAAAATTCTTTCAGTGTTAGATAGCCCAATTATTGAGGAAGGCTATAGGGTATATATCATCACGCTACGCGGACGAAGTCGCGGGCAGAAGCTAGTCGCTAATAATTATGAAAGATGTAAGGTAGCTGTTACATATTTTAAGATTGAGACGTCCAATACCTCAGTCTACCCGTGACCATGGATGCTGTAAAGGATCCGAAACGTCGGGAATTAAAATTAATATCAATACAACGCGATAAAATCCGACAAAAGTAGTTTGATATCAAAGTTATGAAAATATTTTTTTTTAATTCAACGTCAATTTACATCGAACGATAAGCTACAAATAACCCATTGTTTTGTTTCCATTTCACCATGAACATTCTTCCCCATTCACCTTCGATAACGATCAACTCGTGCAAAATAAGTATTTATTAGTAATAATAAATAAATAAAGTTTATTTGGAACAAAAATACATGATTAAGTTTACAAATTAAAATTAGGGTTAAGTACATATTTAGTATGAGGCATATCATTTATAAAGTAGGTAATACACCTTTTTCTACAAGGAAAATAATAATTATCTACTGTCTTAGTAAAAAAATTCAATATTAAAAATTTTGGAAAAACCCACTGCAAATTTAACTGCAAAATTCATAACTACCAGAAAGAATATACAATTCGGTTCGCTATCTACATGAAAATCCGTTGGGGCTGCCATTTCCATTTATGTTCTGAATTTCAATAAACATGTCGTTTAAAAATATTATGATGTGTCTTTGTGGAACTAAGCTGCAGTCCCCACCGGAAAAGTGGTAACATTAGTTTGAGGGCACAAACTAACAAACACCTTCTCACCCTAAACGCATATACAGACTCCGTTCCGTCGCGCGTCGTGGGTAACAAAAGGAAATAGAGAATATTCATACAACTTTATTAAAATGGAAAAAAAACAATATTAGTCTTCGGGGCCAGAGTTTTTACAAGCAGTAGAAACAATAATCTTTTGTTTTTTTTTGTCTGTCTGTATCATCGTATCACTTCGAAAGTACTGCATCCAATTGTTTAATAGAAGATATTTAAGAAAAAAGTCCATTAGTCTTCGGGATCGGCCGAAGCATTATCTTTTCGAGGTTTTTTGTCTGTTTCTATAATTATTTGTACGCGCATCACGCAAAAACCCTTGTACGTAATTAGATGCGGTTCTTACAGTTGTATTGTTGAAGGACTTACTTAAAATCTGAGGGATGTTTCATCTTGATACTTCGGCTAGAAGCTTAGTTATATAGTAACAAGTAAAATTACGATTACTTAAATGATTACAATAATTGTAATTAAAATTTTCCTTATAAAGTGTTTTATTCAAATAATTTCATGTAAATTAGCTATAATTTTGGCATCAATGAGGGTGAAATATCTGTGCTATAACTTACCTAATTTTCAAATAAATTTAAGAAAAATAATTTGACAATTCAATTTATTATTTTAACATTTTTGTATTACGTAGATTGGCCTTCAAAAGACCAATAGCTATGCAAATAATGGTACATGTTGTATTCAATTTTAATACAAAGAAATGTCTGTCATTTAAAAAAAGTACAATAATGCCTATCGTACACACTCATCTCTGAGTTTTCATATCAATACAAAGATGCTTGTCTCTCCAACCTTCAGCGCATCGAGCGGCTCTCGGCCCGCTGAAACTAGGTCAAGGTATCCACAGATTATACTGTACACTTGTTATACTCAACATTTGTTACACTGTGGTTTTTTCCCTTTTTTGTGGGCAGAATGAGATTGACTTTGTGATTGTTCTTAATTCCTAGGCGGGATAGCTTTGTATTCTTGTATGTTTGGAACGAATAAACTCAAAAACTACTGGACCGATTTCAAAAATTCTTTGACCATTAGAATGCTTCATTAATCCTGAGTAATATAGGCTAGTTATATTATTAATCGAGTTAAACTTTAGGTCTCGAGTGAAACAACAGCTAGTAATCAATATCATTGTCATTTGAAAAATATAAGCGCAGGCTGGATTCAAACCTGACGAATCACCTCACGTTCTGCCTCTTTAGTCTAGTGGTCCTTAGCGCGACTGCTACGCTAGAGGTCCTGGGTTCGATTTCCAGGTCGAGCATATTGTTATTGGATTTTTTTCTATTTAATTTGACAGTACCTCGTGATGCTACTTGAGATTGGATTTCTGCCCGGTTAATGGGAAAAGGCTCGCCCCCTATTACAAGGGAGCTTTACACCCACAGTTCTGCCTAACCGTTTAGGGAATATAGGCGTGATGATGGGCATAATTATGTGCCGTTGAATATCCTGGATGTTTAAAACTAATTAAGCTACCGAAATCACTACAAGTTAAGTTCAGTCTTTAAGTTTAAGTTACGTTTGCTAAGGTACGTCTATGGATGGGTGGCCGTGCTTAGCTTCATGTTAGTTATCAGTTCATGATGGACCTAGTTGTGATACCACGCATCATGTCAATATTTAACGTTTTAATTTTACGAAGAAAGAAAGAAATGTTTTATTTAGTCACAGCCCAGGAGACACAGTGTGCACATACCTACATACAGATATACCATATTATAACAATAAAAAAATATATAATAATAATACAGAGACACATATGAATATATATATTAATGAAATATATGATAAATATGTGATAATAACTGAATAAACTACAGTCCTAGGCAGGCACAATAGGCCTACTATAACGAAAGCTACCATAAAATACTTGTAATTAATGTAGGTACATAGATTATGGTGAGAAATAAAGCTTCATCTTAAAATCTTATCATATCTAAATGCTCAAAAGATTATAGTTAAATCGTGAGCTCTATCTACTATAATCGCGGTATCAAGGCTAGATCTATGACCTGTTACAATGTCACCGGCTCGGTTGTTGCTCTTCACACTACCAACATAGACTATCAAACGACTAATTATAGATAATACAAGATTTTTTTGAGAAAAATATAGGTAGGTATTTAATTCTTTTTTTTAAATAAAGCTATGTATAATATCCCAGCCACCATGTCGAAATTTGCTTGACATTTGGAATAGGTAGCTCGCGGTGGCTTAGTCATCATAGCGTCTGATGTATCTAACTAGAAGACGCAGGTTCGAATCCTGCCTACGAGTCGATTTTTTCCTTCACTAAAATAATCTTTAAATTATTATTGGTCAACGCATTACCTGGAGGGCGAGAAAGTACCTACATCCACAGTACGCCAGTACATCATGAAATAACCATCGCGCTTTTATCTTTTCAGAAGGATTAAGAGGTACTAATGTAACCCACAGTATTAGGTGGGGCAATGAGGATTTTCCGTGTGAAAAAAGTAGAGGTGAAATAATGTACACCCACAGTATGCTATCAGTTTCCAGGTAATAGTTTGGCGCCAAATTCATAACATAACATACCATCACGCCTGTATTCCCCGAAGGGTTAGGCAGAGGCGTACTAATGTACACCCACAGTTCGCCGGTAGTTTGGCGCCAAATTCAAAAGTGACAAAAGTTTTCTGCCTGTAGACAAGTGGCAGGAACGCTAATGGAAATCTCAAATATAAACAAATGACATCAGTTCTCGACAAATAGAGCGCGCACAAATGTCATATGGAGATGACATTTGTCATTTTGTTTCTATTCGTTTTTCTAATTTGACCTTCAGATTGTCACTTGTTTACAAACCCTGGAATTGAACCCTCATTCTCGGTATCCTTGTTTGTGAACACTAAGCTAGCGGTCATGTAATCTAACTAGGCTGAAGGCAACACTGGGGATTGGGTTGGATACGAGTAGCAACAAAGAGCTAAAATACTTTAACGCTTATATACGAGTATTTCAATAATATAGTCTAATTTCAACACAATCTAACAAGGCAACTATTTCACATGAAATGCAAAATAAAACCTTTTTATCTTCTCGTACTGAATGTAGCTAGGTAAGTGACCAAGGTCATCCGGTAGGAGGCGCTGGGATGGCTGCTACCGGTCGTTGGGTGTTTAACAATCATAACAACAACTTAACAATGCTAGTTAATAACTAAGCTGATCTTCAAGGTTAAGCTGCACTCACCCCGGTCAGAGTGTGGATGGGTGACCATTCTTAACACAACATGACTTCTCCGTACCTCGGAGAGCAAGTAAAGCCGTCGGTCCCAGTTGTCATACGGACACCTATAACAATTGTTAATGGTAGCCAGAAGGCCAAAAAAAGTCTGACAACCAGTCTGTACTCCGAATATCGGTATTGCCCAGAAATTGGGTTGAGGAGGTCTGATTGCAATCGTTTCGTGTAAAATACTGATATTCAGCCGCATCTGGGTAGACTGGTAGCCAACCTTAACATAGTTCGGAAAGGCTCGGAAGATGATGATAACAAAAAGGCGTGATGGTATGTTATGTTATATTTGATTAAACAACGGCTCTGATATGTATTGAATATGTGTGGCTTGCTTAAATTTAATCGAAATATTCTCTATAGAATTGAAAACAAAAGCGAATATATGTACATATAATATAAAATACCCATGTAATATATAATATACAACCAAGAGTATCATGGGTAGACATTTCAGAAGTTACTGTTATTAAGAAGATGCACTGTGCTGTTTTTTTTTTTTTTTTGTCCCGTGTGGAAATCCTCACGGATACCCGATGGTTATGTCGGACTCCTACCGACTAAAACCACACGGTGGCCATTTCCCGCACATTATGAGGAGAGGCTCCGGGATCTCCAAATGGAACACTACCATGAACCCTCCTGCATAGTTACCTATACCTATTAGGAATTCGCCGAAAGACGTTAGCGTGATTAACTTAACAAACCACAATTGCCATAATTAGGTATTAGTAGTTAAAACATACTACTACTGTTATTTCATAGTATTGTCCTGTTTCCTTCTACTCAATTTGTGAAATTATTAAATAAATAAGCATTAAGTTATTTCAGCGAAGGAAAATTTCAACTCGCAGGCAGAATTCGAACCTGCGTCTTCTGGTTTGATACACCAGATCAGGTCTGGTGTATCAAACCAGAAGACGCAGGTGACACTGAAATACCTTTCTAATTTTAGCATGAACCTATTCGTGCCGAAGCATGTCTCTCCCGCTCTTAGATAAATAAGAAGCGGTATTACCAAAAAACCCATAACTTTGTACTCGCTACTAATTAAACCGGAATGTGTCAGTAAAAGTCAGTTGAAATAATTAATTAAGCTAATTAATGTGAAATTGGCCGTAAACATTCTTGGTTTATAGTCAACTGTAGTGGTCTTGGAACAACAATAGCTTAGTCAACAAAGAAATGATAATCCTCTTTTGTTATTTTTACTGCCTCAATAGCCAAGTGGTCCTGACCGCGACTGCTACGCTAGAGGTCCTGGGTTCGATTCCCAGGTCGAGCAAAGTGTTATTGGGTTTTTCTATGAAATTCCCAGTAGCAGCTCGGAGTTAGGAATTTGTGCCCGGTTAATGGCAATAGGCTCGCCCCCTATTACATGGGACCTAAACATACCGGCGAACTGTGGGTGTACATTAGTACGCCTCTGCCTAACCCTTCGGGGAATACAGGCGTGATGGTATGTTATGTTATTATGCAAAAAAAAAACTCAAAAAGATAATAAGCATTAAATTATATATTTGCCTTTTAGATCTTCTAAACTACTACTATTGAGTCTTTGAAAACGAGAAAATCCTTGAGTTTGACTCCCAGACACATTTTCCCGCGTACTTACGTCAATCGTTTAAGTGTGTGTGTGAAAGAGACAGACAGACAAAATTGTTTACGCTAGAGCGAGGCGGACGGTCAAAGCCTTTACATAGAGTACACTACGATCATGCTCTGGTTATAGCTATGAGTGATTTGCCTCTGAGAGGAAAATGTTACTTATGTGATATTTTTTTATTTACAGGTCCTTTTGGAGGCGAGGATGATATGCAGTGTAAGTATATTGTCAAATCTTACCATCGTTTTATTAACATCATAAACTTAATACAAATTAAATAGTTCTATTCTAATCTAACTTACAATCTTAATTAAATTTAATAAATTAACTCTAGTTTAGTTAATTAGCAGCTCAGGATAGTATAATATTTGTTATTGTTCGTTTGTCAAATCACATGGACTAAATCATACGCCAAGATAATGTGCGGTGTTTTATGATATGATGTCTATTTAAAATTAAACTAAGATTTTAATAACGCAACAATGAAATTATATTCTAAACAATTTACTAAAAACACCTCACTATATTTTATAGTTTCATCGATAAATCAAACAAAATGATGGTTCAGATTATAAACAGGAAAAAACATTAAACAAAGCGTTGCTAAAATAGACTAATTAGTAAAGATTTTACGTTCAATTAAGACGGGCACGGGTGAATAACGACCTAATGATCGCTCGTAAAAAATAATTTACTATCTATTGTTTAGATCAGGGTTTCTCAAACTATGGAACGGAAGTCAGTTTAATTATTTATTAAGTCATAAATATGAGATTTTATGTGCGTTATGATACAGCATCTAAATTATTAATTACTGTCAACTGTTAAGCGGTTTTACTTTTTTTCGTGACCATGGTCCTTAATAGTAATAGTTTTTCTGTGAAACATATGCAAAAATAAAGTTTAGAAGCCGCTGGTTTAGGTGTTGATCAAGAAACAGTTTATCTAAATAAATATTCATTCCAATGAGTTTATTGACTTGCTTATTTTAATGTTTAGCCGTAAACACCACCATGTGAATTAATTTTAATATTTTAAAATTGTAATTGAAATTAAAGATTAAAAGATCAGGTTACATTTCATTTAGACTACACAAATCGTTAAAAAATGTATACTTACCTATTTATTTTATCTTTACATGATATCCATAACATCTTAAAATAGGTACTTACTATAAATTTTAACGAACCATATTCAATCATTATTAGGTATTTACATTTCATCGTCTTACAATGTCAACAGGCAATATTTACTTTTTATGCACTTTATTCCACAAATAATAATATTTGTACTTCATCTAAAACCAATACTATTCAATTACATTAAATACATTAGAACAGCGAATATGCCAATGAATACGCTCCATAAAAAGTTGCTCACAATAAATTCAATCAGTCATACTCTCAATGCCATCAAGGTAGGCATAATTCGATTAATTTACATAAAAGTCGACTCTGCCAGTCCCCCTCTAATCTATGGTTATCAGACTGTAGGGCCAGTCTGTGTCGACGCGCCTCGGAAGGCGCATTCAGTTGCTGAAAACCTGAAAACGCGGCGAAAATACGTTGAATATAATACTGTTTTACTATGTGATAGTGTTGTGAAAAATACTGGATAATTATATTTATTATAACGGTGAGTGTTTAAATATATTTCTAAGAGTCCATTATGTTTATAATGGATAAAGGCGATAAAATAAATAAACTATATTATATAGATAGGCTAACAATAAAAGATTTTTAACAAACAAAGAAATGTAAAATATTTTTTGAGGACTGCGTTGATATAATAAAAAAAGGGTTCTATTCTTCCCAACTTTATGAGGTTACACTAATAAAAATGCGTGTGTATTATTCAGGACTGATCGTGTTTGCGTATTTATGAATTCATGACTTGCGACTTGACATATTATGTTCAATATGTTTATTTGGTATCGGGGATTCATCCAAAACTAAGACATATTTTAACGAAAGTGAGTGATAGGTATTTGAGATCCTTTCTTACTGATAACTAGAAGCAATATTTATTTTCTTATCAGCATTGCCATTTAAAATAATCAATATTTTATCTAGAAATGCAGTATTGTGTTATTGCCATAATAAGAATACAAATGTATATGGCCTTGACTGATGTTACTATATAATAAGTTTTTATTGTACTCCTCTTTTCCTTAGGTACATACGTATGTCATGACGTGTATTAAAGATTTTTTCTTATTGGTTTGTGAAGTTTGGTAATACAATATTTATGTTCTTAGCCAGCTTGGCGGACTATCTTAATAGAGCAGATATCTGCTTCTTCACGTGGGAGAGCCATGCTTCGGCACGAATGGGCCGGCTCGACCGGAGTGATACCACGGCCTCACAGAAAACCGGCGTGAAACAACGCTTGCGTTGTGTTTCGCCGAGTGAATGAGGTTACCGGAGGCCCAAACCATTTCAAAAGGCGGGCAACGCACTTGTGACTCCTCTGGTGTTGCGGGTGTCCATGGGCGGCGGTTATCGCTTACCATCAGGTGATCCGTCTGCTCGTTTGCTCCCCTATCCCATAAAAAAAAACCATGAAGGATCATCATTATAATTATGTAGTCTCGGTCTTAATAAGGATAATCGTCAATAATTATCAATTCAAAAGTCCACAAAAAGCTCATGCTTTTGTCCACCACTTTTAGCAACAACTCAAGGATATCGATATCGTCCAGAAATTGGGTTGGAGAGATCCGGTGATGTCGCTTTGCGTAAAATGTATCTTAGGGAACTATGGTGAATATAAGTTCATCATAGTTCCTTAAGATACAGGCTAGTCCTAGTTTAAGGGGCAGGGTTCACTATTTGTTTCTGCTATTAGTAAGCTTGAGTATAGCTACCGTAACACTAAAGTATCCCTTTCTTACTTTGTCCATAATTATGTATAACCTATGTATCATCATTATTTAGTTGGCTATATCTATATTCAGCCACATTTGGTTGGACACAGCGCTAATATTCTAGGGAATAGGTTGCGGGAGGTGTTTTTTTTTAAAAGACAAAAAGAACTAGCAATTCGACCTCTTATCTTCTACATTCTTCTGATGTCTCTTTTCCTCAGTGTCATTTTAAGCTGGACACATCCTCAATATTAGATTTTAACAATAGATTTTGTTACAAACTGTTTTACGCCATCTGGCGTTGGCTATTCTTAAGGAAATCAAGATTTTGTAGTTGCTACCCGTTTATCTGGATAAAGTTGTTGATAGCTTATAATCACTAGTAAATTTTATAAAGACTAAAATAATACCATCGTATACAATGTACAGATGCTAAGTTTGAGGGCCTGGATTCGATGCCTAGGTCAAACAAACTACTTATATTTCTTTGAAATATGTATTTCATTCTCAGTTGCAAATTGGAGTTTTTGCTCGATGTTAGGACCTCCTGTAGTCTGAATGGCTGGCATCAGATTCTGTCTTTTGCGAGATTTTTTAAATAATAATTGTGATTGATATGTTATCTGCCTCATTAGTCTAGTTTTTAAGCTTAGATTTGAAGCTCGAATGCTACGCTACTGCAGGTCCTGGGTTTAATTCACAAGTCTAGTCAAAGTGTTGTTAGGCTTTTCTGTGAAATTCTCAGTAACAGATCGGAGTTCGTATTTCTGTGAAATTCTCAGTAGCAGATCGGAATTTGTGCCTGGGTAGCAATAGCAATAGGCTCGCCCCCTATTACATGGGACCTGAACATACTGGCAAATTGTGGGTGTACATCAGCACACCTCTATCGAATCCTTCGGGGAATACGGAATGATGGTGTGTTCATAGAATAAGATCACTCTCAAGCCTTTTTCAACTATGCTGGCTATGACTTTCAATATAACCAGATGCGGCTGAATATCAGTATTTTACACGAAGCAACTGCCATCAGACCTCCGCAACCCAATTTCTGAGACATACTGATTGATTATCCTAAGATAAGATAAAAAGATAGGATCCAATCCATGGTAGTCTGACTTTTTGGGCTTCAAACTGTAACGATTTTCATAAGTGTTCGTATCACAACCGAGACCGACGGCTTTACTTGCTCTCTGAAGCACTCGATATGTCAAAAATGGTCACCCATCCACAAACTGACCGTGGCAGGTTAATCTTGCAGAACAGTGTGTCAGCGTAGTGTTTACTTAGATAGCGCAGCACTCATTTATGTTATCCTCAGTATTTAATATCAAAATAAAAAGAAACAAAGGTTATAATCTTGACATTTAACACATCCGGCTAGAACAGTAAGTTTGACGGTCAAAGTAATAAGCATTCTCATAGTTTCGATTTAAATAATTATAATATGTATAAATGTTGCAATAATCACGTCACAGATTAAATTTATCTGATATCCCATGGCGCGTTGCAATGCTGTTTTGTTTTTGTCGTAATCGGAAACTAAATAATAAACAAACATAACATACCATCACGCCTGTATTCCCCGAAGGGTTAGGCAGAGGCGTACCAATGTACACCCACAGTCTGCCGGTATGCTTAGGTCCCATGTGATAGGGGCCGAGCCTATTGCCGTTAACCGGGCACAAATTCTTAACTCCGAGCTGCTACTGGGAATTTCATAGCAAAACCCAATAACACTGCTCAACCTGGGAATCGAACCTAGGACCTCTAGCTTAGCAGTCGCACTCAGGATTGGCTAATGAAGCAGAGAACAAAAAAAGGTGTAGAAAGTACTTTCTTGAGATTCTTACCAAAATACTTAGGTAGGTACCTATTATTTTAGGTACCTTTCTCAGCAAATGCGATGTACGTGTAGGGACTTGTGAGTGCCCTATATCACGGCCCGGTTCTTAGGGGTAGCCTTCGATCGGTGTAATAGATACTTTGGCAAGAAAATTCAATTTTCTACGTCGTTCGTGAACATTTTGATGAATCATCCTACAGTTTTTTTCTGATTGAATACGTATGAGGGCGCTGGGATAAGATTATTTTGTGAATTGGATTATATTAGGAGTACTTCATTTACATTTGTGACAATATAGAATATAGGATTAATCCACGCATAATCAGTAAGTACCTAATTACGAAATCGCATTTTTTTATGATATAGGGGTCGCATACGAGCAGACGTATCGCCTGATGGTAAGCGATTACCGCCGCCCATGGATACCCGCAACACCAGAAGAGTCACAGGTGCATTGCCCACATTTTTAAAAGAGTTTAGGCCTCCGGTATCCTCACTCACTCAGCTAAACACAACGTAAGAGTTGTTTCAGGTCGAGCCCGCCCATTCGTGCCGAAGCATGGCTCCTCCACGGTGAATATTGTGAAACCATAACATCTGGCTGGCAGGTTCCTAATTATGGAAATTGGAAATACGAAAACCCCTAGAGAATTGGATATAATTCAAATTGCATAGCCCATTGGCTCAAAGGATACTGGTTGTTATCCACAATTTTACTTACAATCCAAAGGATTCTCAAAAGTTACCATAAGGATTCAATCTATTGCTATACAAAAAAATATCAAAATTGGTTCAAGGGTTTGAGCGTGAAAAGGTATCAAACAAACAAACAGATAGGTACATGGTTATTTCGCATTTATATTATGAGCTTGGATTCGACAATATAAAATATGGTTTTAGCTTACTTAATCTAAGCTTCATCCAGATTAAAAGGGTCCCATCGAAAATATTTTCATGTAAAATGTTGCTAAGAGGAGACCATATGACTCTGAGACCAAAATAATTATCGGATCTCATGTAGAGCTAAACTTCACAAACTCTACACGTTAGTAAAAAAATGTGGCCGTTTCATTACTACGAGAACTATTGTATAAATAGTACAGTAATGAACAGTGAATATTTTTTTCACCTATCGCACATGTGATGTTACTAAAACGTCCCAGATATCCCACTTTTTAATGTCATATCACAAATGAGGTTATTCTAAACTAGGCTTGTTCTTAGACAATATTTTATAAAGCATGTTTCTTTAGTAGGTATGGTAGCATCATACGACATAGAACTAACCGTAAGGTAAGTCGTGTCGGTTGAGAGGCAAAGTAACTTGCTTGTCAATAGATGTTACTGACGTCACCTTTAAGACGTAAGTTCAGAATGTGAAGGCAAATTTCGACATGGCAGGTAGGACTCGCGGTGGCTTAGTGGTCATAGCGTCTGGTGTATCAAACCAGAAGACGCAGGTTCGAATCCTGCCTGCGAGTAGAATTTTTCCTTCACTAAAATAACTTTATAATCTTAGCATGAAAAATGCGAAAAAATCACAAAAAGATATGTTTCTTTATCTTTTTGTCAAATTCAAAGGATCACGCAAAGCATTTTGTACGTACAATAGTATCGTTTGACAAACGTATAAGACCCAGACATTGTTTGACTTTCCCCGAAACTGTTATTACGATAACATACCGTTTCCTTAGTTACGATTCAATTTCAGTTGCAGAAACTGTACGAGTATTATGATCATTTTGCGATTGAGCGAGAGAGATGGCGCTCTATATTAAATAGTGCCTTCCTTCTCCCACAACCTAAACATTGTTTTGTTAATTAATACGTTGTGGCAAGGCCGCAGTTCTAATTTTTTTTCATACATTTGATACATACATGCACTTATAATTATTATTTGTAATTATCCCCCCCCCCCCCTTTTTTCGATCGGCTGGGGAAATGCGCCTAATGCATTCCCCACTTCGGGGATGCAGGACAGTTATATCGGGCTCTCCAGCCAGGTGGCCAGCATACAGACTAAAACCACCACCACTACCACATTACGCATAATGGTAGGATCACGGCCCTCGCATGCTCTGCGATACCACCGCGGACGTCCAATGTTGGGCCCTCCCGAGAGCCAAGTGCAATGGGCGACGGACGACCCCGAGACCGCCGCCCAAGGTCGATTCTCACAATCTTAGATCCTATGCCAGGTGAATATAAAGGACAACTTTAAATGTATACATCAGAAGTACCCTTCAATACCGAATGTAATAAGTATAATAATACAGGTATGATAGATGTTTATATGGTACCTGACTTCTGCTTACTTGAAATTCGCAAACCTATTACTAACTATTCATAATGTTAAACTAATAACTGTTTCATATAATAACACAAGTAATACTTGTGAACTTACCGCGAAAAGCAATTACGTTTCTATTAGTATTTCATTGTTTCAATCTGTGCATCTATTTGCTTTGTACGGGGCATTGAACTGACATTTCTATATTCTATTCGTTAGTTCTCTATCCTGAAAAAACCTTCTATCACGAACCTAAAATAGAACTAAAGAAAATAAAAAAATATAACTTACCCTAGGCGAAACTTATGGGCTTAAAAATTGAACAGCATCACAAAATTCTTTTTTCAAATCTATTCTTGTAAAGTACCTATCAAAATCTCAGCTCAAGTAGGGTTGCTTCATTTTCAAAACTTGTTTATTTCTTGAAAGTTCTATTTTAAAATCTCAGTTGTTCGCTTCAAGTTTCTAGTTGAAAATTGTTTTATTGGTTTAAGAAGATTTCAGTTTGGTTTCGATGTTGAGATATTATTGATATTTTAAAGTTATCAATTAATTTCATGAGAGAGAAATAAGACTGCTTTATGAGTTTACAAATGATATATTGCCTCATTCGACCTAATCACGACTGCTACGAGAAGTTCAAACTCTGTGAAAGTGGTCTTTCTATGAAATTCTTAGTAGCAGCTCGGAGTTTGCATTTGTGCTCGAGTAATCACAATAGGCCTTACTACATAACATAGGACCTAATCATACCGAAATGTAGATTAGTATTCCTCTGCCTTACCTTTCAGGGAATGCTAGCCGTGATAGTATGATTCGACTAATTCCATTCGAAACAAAGAAAAAATATTATCAAAAATATTTCAGTGCAGAGGATTTATAGACTTACTTTTTTAAATCCATTAAAAAAAGGCTTTTAGCATTTTGCTCTCTCTTGCGTTTAGAAATCTTTTTGCTCAAATGTTAAAAGCTATTGTTAGCAGCTTTCAATCTAAGTAATAGTTACTTTAGTTAGTCAATTCAATTTTCTTCGCCCTCTATGCATTTTTTGCTGTAGGTATCAGTTTTTAAAAGATTTTGAGATACTTTTACTTGTTTCTGACACTTACGCGAATATTAGACATTGAAATAAAACTATTTTTTACGGATTTTATCGCGTTGTATTAAATTTTATTATTTCGGGAAATAATAAAATTTAATACAACGCGACAAAATCCGTAAAAAATAGTTTTATTTCAATACTTTTACTTATTTGTATTTCTTATCTGGCGAGAGGAATGTGAGGTATTTACGTTCTATTAGGGAAAAATTAAAATCGGGTTATTAGAGAAACTGCTGATCTAAAGGTTCAAGCGAAGTATTATCCGTTTTTCTATTAAATTATTTTCTGTTTATTTTTGATTTGTGTGCGGTTAATAGCAACAGGCTCGCTTTTTATTACATGAAACCTAAACTTACAAGCGGTCCGTCACATCAAACCTAACATTTTATTAGTTCTCGTGATCGTGTATTTATCTCCTTATCATGTACCAAAAGTTAAACCTTACGTGTGTCCCAAAATTGCTTGAAAATTGTATTCACTACCACTTATAAGGGAAAAGACCGTAAAAGCTAAGAAAACAACACGTATATATTTATTTACTCCGGTTTACGACGCGGCAACCCTGCGTAAAATGAAATCATTATGCAAATCTACGGAGCGTCGCCATCCCTACGATTCGTTTTATGTGTTGGTAGCGGTTAGTGGCGAGTAATTTAAAGTTAGTATAGACGCCACACGATTTCGGTCCACTTGCACCAACTTCTTCAATGTGTTTAAATTATATTTAAACACAAAATTTCTATGAAAAATTGTGTTTGAATACAATTTAAACACATTTAAAAAGTTGGTGCTAGTGGCCCTTAGGGATGAACTTTAAATACTTATATTTTAGAACTTTATTAAGTCGAAATGAATTTATTTCAGCGTACCTAACGACTTAAATTTAATAAAAAATTTCAACAGGACTGATATTTTTCACAAATCATTCTCCAATCAATTAACTTTTATTGATATACCAACTCTGTATTAAAAAAAATGAACTCTCCACGAACAGAAGATCACTTGAAATGAGATTGAAAAACTCTGTTGCGTATATAGCTAGATACTGCCTTCAACGAAAAAAAATAATATTGATGAGTTTAGCGTAGCATGGAGCAGATTAGTAGCCAAGTGTTCCATAAGTTTTTAAAGGAGAGCGTGATATAGCGTAGCACGGTGTAGTGAAGCGTGATGTAGCGTAGCATGGTGTAGCTAAACGTGATGTAGCGTAGCATGTTGTAGAGAATTATTGTGAGTAGGTATTGAACGCAGGTTTTCATAAGGAAACCTGATGTAGCAATGTGTGGTGTAGTGAAGCGTGATGTAACAAAACATGATGTATCGAAGCGTGATGTAGCGAAACGTAGGGTAGCAACGGGTAGTGTGGCCTACCGTAGCATAAGGTCACGTTTGGTGTTATAGCATGCGTAGTCTAGCGTAGCACGGTATATCGTACGGTTTTACAAAAAAGAGCGAAATATTTATTTCAGTCCACCATTTTCTCTTTATCCTCATTTGGACAGAAAAGTGATGTAGGTAGCGTAGGGTAGGGTAACGAAGCGTGTTGTAGCATACCTAGATACTTATACTGTAGTAAAGGTAATGTGGTATGCAAAGCACAGCGTACTATCGGCGTTACAAAAAAGAGCGAAATAGTTATTTCAGTCCACCATTTTTTCTGTATCCTGATTTGAGCAGAAACCTGGTGTAAGTAGCGTAGCGTAGGGTAACGAAGCGTGTTGTAGCATACCGAGGTACTTAAAGTGTAGGAAAGGTAATGTGGTATACAAAGCACAGTGTGCTACCGGCTTTACAAAAATAACGAATTATTTAGTCCAGTCCATCATTTTCTTTTAATCCTGATTTGGACAGTAAAAAACTAAAATCCTGTTCAAACATCAGCACAACATGGTGGAAATTTGCACAAAAAAAACAGCACAGCGTCCCTTCGTTACTTATTGTGCAAACATAGCTTTGTGCTATTATTCACACGCGCACATTTTTATCAGAACAACTAACGAACTTTTTGAACGTGGAAATGTTTGTTTTTAACTGACTTTGATACCGCAGCGAAAAACTAAATACAAATGTTTGTGTCTATTTTTCAAAACTTAGTGAAATTTTTTATTTGGTTTGGAACACGAAACATGAAGTTTACTGTATAAATGTCACAAGTTTTTACGTGTGTCGTCTGTTTGTCATGTATGTTTTCGTCCTTGATCTAACCTTACATATAATCTTTTTTTTGATGGGGGTTGGAAATGCTTCATGCACTATCCACCACTCCTCCTCATCGAAATGGTAAAATGCCATTTGGAACTCAAGCAGGCGGCAGGCCCGTCTTTTGATGGGGGCGCTGACCGGACACTTCGGGACTAACGCTCTCCTACAAAAGATGGGTCTGACGGACACATCAGCCTGCAGGGCCTGTAAAAGGGAAATTGAGAGCATGGAACACCTTCTGTGTACATGCGATGCACTGGCTAGAAAGCGAATGTGCCTCTTGGGGCAGGGTTATCCAGGACCAGAGGACTACAGACTCATACCCCCAGGCCTCATTATAAAGCTTATGGAAGAGCTGTTTGAAGAACTGGGGGAGGATGAGGATTAGGTATCTAGGGGAAGCACAAAAGATCCCATTGGGTCGAAGTGCTCTGAGGCCTTGCTGCCTCGGCCCCACACAAGATAAGATCCACCACTCCGGGGAGAGTGGTGGAGTGTGTCGGACTCCGCTCTGAGAAGAGCGATCTACCGACTAAAACCAACCTCGGCGTTTCGCGTCACCACTTTGTGCCGGGGCTACGGGAGCGCTGTAGCATTCGACCGCGGAACCTTACTTAGAAATAAAGAGAACGAAAGAAAAAGTATTTATTTTTCTTCCGTCTGACGCACAACAAACCACTTATGTAGGTACTTATGACCTTTACCTTATGACTTTACAATAGTTTTTATTTTTACTCAATTCACATACCGGAGGCCCAAACCCTATTGAAAGGCGGGACTTTTAATAGGGTTTGGGCCTCCGGTATCCTCCCTCACTTGGCGAAACACAACGTAAGCATTTTTTCATGCCGGTTTTCTGTGTGGCCGTGGTATCACTCCGGTCGAGTCGAGGCATGGCTATTATTAACTTAGGTACCTACCTATTTATTTTAACCTGAAAATTTACCCAAGACCTCTACCGTATCAGTCGCACTGATTATCACTACACTATAAGTCAACAACTGTATAATAATATTTATCCACCTTTTTTTACTATTTCATTTTTTCCTCACACTTTGGTAAAACCATTATGCGATAATAAATATTACAAAGTAGGTCACCAAAATACCTGGGATTAACTGTAATAAACATTTACTATGATTATTGCGGTATTATCACGGTGGTATTAACATATTATGCCACTAACCACGCGTAACCTAAATTCTTTCCTCAATTAATGTACTTACCTTTATTTGTTTAGAAGTCGCGGAATAGTATGAGATCCTGAATTTGATTTCAATGTGAAACATTTGAGAATAATAAAATGATAATATTATATTGTAGTTATTTTAACATACCATCACGCCTGTATTCCCCGAAGGGTTAGGCAGAGGCGTACTAATGTACACCCGTAGTTCGCCGGTACGTTTAGGTCCCATGTAATAATTATCAATTTGAAAAATATCAATTCCAATTATATTATCAATTCTATCATGCTCCATGCCTTGTTTTTTAATTCATGCATTCGCAATGATGCATGATTTCCATTTAAATTGCAAATCGATCTAAATTCGAATATTAATGAAAACAAACAAAGCAACTTTGGTAAACAAAACAGAAATGATTCATTTTATTCCACAAAGCTGCTAATAACTATCAAATAATGTGCAGAATATTGCGCTCATTTATAAATGTCAACTGTAAAACAATGAGGAGAAGGTTTATTTTCTTAAGTCTAGGACTAGCTGTGGTAGGTACCTATACTAACATCTAGACTTGATTAAGTTATTCTAATTGCTACCCTAAAACAAAATGCTTTAGGTTGAATGTACACACCTACTAAACATAATGCTTTTTCGAGTTCTGTAGTGGAACTTGATTAAACGAGAGATTCCAATTTTGAAATATACTATATTTCAAAATTGGAATATGACATTGAAGGCAGCTTACACTTTATACTTAACTGACGTTAACAACGTCATAATGTGATTATTTTATGACTGCAAGTGGGTTAAGTTGATTAAATACATTTTAATTACTTTAGGGCACGCGACAGATATGATTTTAATTATTATTACGGTTATAGATGGTTGCTGTAATGTTACAAGTAATACCTTTTATCATATTTTAACCAACTATGCCTAGGTAACAAACATAAATACGCCCCACGAACGTTTAAAAAAATACATTCTACACCTTTATTTACGAATTGTTTGGCCAGCCACAGTTTGCCTGTACATTTTTATATAATTTAAGTATAATATTAATTTTTAGATCGTCCCAAGTCTATTGGTACAAATTAAAATTCCTAACTAATGCTGAGAATTCATAGAATCCAAAAAGACACTTTGCGTGACCTGAGCAGCTCGGAGTTTGTAATTTGTGTCTGGTTAATGGCAATAGGCTCGCCCCCTTTTACATGGGACCTAAACATACCGGCGAACTGTGGGTGTACATTAGTAGCCTCTGCCTAAGCCTTACGGGAATACAGGCGTGATGGTATGTTATTATATTCAATGCAAGCTCATTAATGAAAGCGGCCTTCTCAAGTGCTGATTTCAGCATCTAATACGATTTCACATTGCCGAGTCAATACCTCTTTTCACCTTTGGATTTTGAAAATTACTTACAAAAGCATTTTCGTATTGTACGAAGACCCTTATGCCCCGATTATACAGCCAAGGGTCTCGGCATCGTAAATTTATAAGTGTCTATAATTTTTTTATTATGTGATTTCGGTAACATCTTTTCTTTTTTCAATCTTCTATTTGTCCATGGGATTAAAGAGCTTATTGATAATGACCTAAGGCTGCCAGTCACATACGTCAAGTTCTCTCACCTCTGACCTCTCGGAATGATGTTCGTATTAATTAAATAATGAATTATGAGTAAAACAGTTATAAATGGGACACCGACGACTCTAAGGGCCACTTGCACCATCTTCAAAATTATATTTAAATTGTATTTAGACACGATTATTCATAGAAATTTTGTGTTTAAATACAATTTAAACATGTTTAAGAAGTTGGTGCAAGTTGCCCTAAGTATCTTTCCGCAATCATAAGCGCACAACACAAGTCACGGCAGGTCATAGCGGAACTAATTAACATATTATGTGGTGAGCATGTTTTTGTACGGACATCCAGGTAACACAACAAGCTTATCTTATCTTATCTTATATAGCACTAGCTTCTGCCCGCGACTTCGTCCGCGTAGCGTGATGATATATAGCCTATAGCCTTCCTCAATAAATGGGCTATCTAACACTGAAAGAATTTTTCAAATCGGACCAGTCGTTCCTGAGATTAGCGCGTTCAAGCAAACAAACAAACAAACAAACTCTTCAGCTTTATATGTATATTAGTATAGATTGTGATTTTCCGTGATACATTTTGAAATTTCGTTCATAGATTCTTTACATAAAAATACTAGACACATGTCTCGGATTTCGCAATTAGTAAAACTAAGGTTGTATATACCGAACGGTTTCTGTAACATATGACAAGAACAGTGATGTCTTAAAGTTTCTGAAATGGGGCGACCCTCTCCTGAAAAGGGCTCAAATTAGTCGCCATGGCAACGCCAGAGGGCGACACGCTAGGGACGTGTTTTGACAATACGTGCTACAACAACGGTAGTTAACTTATGTTAACTTAAAGTAGGTAGGTATGTCGTTTTCTTTTCTTATTATATGACATACTAGCTTCTGCCCGCGGCTTCGCCCTCGTGCAATTCGGTCTGTCATCACATCCCACGGGAACGGGATAAAAAGTCAAGTCATATGTCCGTCTCCTGGTTCTAAGCTATCTCTCCACCAATTTTCAGCCAAATCGGTTCAGCCGTTCTTAAGTTATAAATAGTGTAACTAACACGACTTTCTTTTATATGCTGATGATGATTTCTAAATGCTTGTGTTACGAGTGGATTCACGTCAATAGTGCAATGGGTGAGTATCGATCCGGCAACCACATGATCGCAAGTCCGACGCTAGTCCTAGAGTCCTACCACCGTGTTATAAATTACCGATATAATAGACAAAATAAATCAAAATAGTAACAATATTATACGTAGGTATAAATTGGCGATAACGACATGTAAATAAATCATTTCGACTTACGAGAAACAAGAGACACAATAATAGACAAGTTATCTCTCTCGCTTTCTTTTGTAATACAATAGCGATGTTTGGATGTCATTTGTATTGAAACGATGAATGATAAAGAAATCATTTCTGTAGTTTATTTTCGTAGTTAGAGGCGTAATAGTAAGTCACCTTTGTAGTATAAAAGGAGTACCTAATTCTTCGTCTGCTCAAAAAAACAGTGTCTGTAAATTAAAGATATTAAAAAAAAAACAAGTCGGATAGGGTATATAAACGTCTCCGAAAAACGAAATCCGAAATGAGATTTTTAAAATTCTTGACTGTTTGTTTGTTACGGGTGTAAAATATACTGAATTGATTTTAATTTTGTTGTCACTGTTAGAAAGTATATGCTTCCACTTAAAGACTAGTGAACGTCTTATCTCAATTAATTAAACGGATCCTGAAATCCAGATTGACCTCTCTGATGTATATAAACACATAAGAAGAAGAGATCATCACTGTTGGTTACTGATTAAATTATTTTTGGGATCCATTTCTAATCCTAATTTAGCTTCATGGGGGCGAAGGCGCAGCAAAAGTCAATCTATCTATATACATATATAAAAGAAAGTCGTGTTAGTTACTTCATTTATAACTCAAGAACGGCTGAACCGATTTGGCTGAAAATTGGTGGAGAGGTAGCTTAGAACCAGGAGACGGACATAGGATACTTTTTATCCCGTTCCCAAAACTTTTTATTCCACGGGGGCGAAGCCGCGGGCAGAAGCTAGTATATATATAAAAGAAAGTCGTGTTAGTTACTCCATTTATAACTCAAGAACGGCTGAACCGATTTGGCTGAAAATTGGTGGAGAGGTAGCTTAGAACCAGGAGACGGACATAGGATACTTTTTATCCCGTTCCCGTGGGATGTGATGACAGACTGAATTCCACGGGGTCGAAGCCGCGGGTAGTAGCTAGTTTATAATAAAAAAACAATATGATGACTTATAAGAGCGAGCCTCAAAGATAAGTAATAGAGCCCCGAAAATAAATAACAACTACTTCGATCAAAGTGCTTTTCAAGTGAAGAGATCTTCCTATCCATGGGAAGATCTCTCCTTGACTTGGAGAGCACGAAAAGCCGTCTATCTTAATTAATATACGAAAAGTAGTAGTCAAAGGCTCAATGAGTCTAAAAATCAGTCTATCTATCGAATACATAATCAACCCATTATTCCGTCCCACTGCTGGGCACGGGTCTCCTCTCACAATGAGAGGGATTAGGCTATAGTCCACCACGCTGGCCTAATGCGGGTTGGCACTTCACACGCCGTCGAGAAAATCTCTCACGCATCCAGGTTTCCTCACAATGTGTTTCTTCGCCGTTCAAGTACGCACTTCACTTCGAAAAGTACAGAGGTATGCTTTTAAATTCAAACTCGAGACATTTGACTTGGCTTGGCAGTCCTATGATCATATCACTAGGCTATGATAGCTCCAAAAGCTTTAGCCTGTGATAAAAAAACTTGAAGCTTCGTAATCCGCTTAGAAGACAACCCACCTTGTCTACGTGACATTTTATTTGGTGTATACATTTATATCTGTCTCCATTTATAAGGCTCACGTCTGTTCAAGTCCGCAGACGTATCATTGTCCGCAAAACACGGGAAACTGTTGACGTGACCTTTAACCAGACAAATCATATTGTTTCCTTACACATTCATAATTTTGGTGACATGCAAGTATGACATTATCTTACCTTCAATGGTACACTATAGTGCTGGCAACACACTGTTGCCGAGTTCGACTGAGCTAGCACCAATGCAGTGCCAAATGTTCTGCCTGTTAAAAAATGAGCTGACATTATTTGTTTGTTTTAAGGGTGTTGATAGTGACATTAATTATTCTTTGTCCTAATGTATTCCTACAAAAGTTCCAGCTCTCAGAGTGCGAGTAGTTGTATAATGACTGCGACCCAGTGTGCCAGTCTTTAACAAAAGTCCCGAGGACAGCCCTTACGCAATATTGTCTTTTTCTTCTTTACTAAAAAGCGATGAATAAGAAACCAGAACTTAAATCGTCGATAAAGTTGTCCTAAACTACATTTCCTATCCAATAAATGGTTATGTCGATTGTAGAATCGACATAATCTCTTGTATACGTTGTCATACCGAGCCTGCAGAACGGACTTCGATTAAATTTTGCATAGAGATAGCCTGGAGCCTGTAAAATGGTATGGGATGCAGATGGGTGTATCTGCCTCCCACACCATTTTGCCCCCCATACGAAGTCGCAAGCACTAAGTTAAATGATATTTCTTTAGACAATATTACAAGTCAAAATATTAAATTTTTAGTACCAAATGTCGTCGGTGTTTAATAACTGACGACTGACTTTTGAGAAGAACGCTACGGTCCTTACTATCGGTGCAACGTGGGCGGGCCACTAGTGTAAATATAATGCGATAAAATTCAGTTTATTTTAATAGCTCGGTCTACTAATAATAGTTCAATGTTTTAATTAAATCCTTTACAGCAGAAAAAACAGTACTTAGTGCAGTACACAATACGAACCATTTACTTAGTTTCATAATAACAAGGTCTTCAACGCTCATTACACCACAAAGAGACTACCAAAGGAAGCAATTTTGAAAATTCTAGTTAATATTAAACAAACAACTTCTTTTGAGCAATTACTGTTTGTTATAAACCTTTGATATTATAACAGGTGAAACTATTAGAAAAAGGTGAACAACGGTAATAGGACATTGACTGATACGACCTTGTTAAGACACCAAAAAGAAGGAAAAAGTGGTCACGCCATTTTATATTACATAGGCCCAAATAATGCCATTAAGTAGATCTAGATAGACAAATATTCAAAAACTCTGCAATAGGAGAAGCTCCAATAACGCCTGCTCCACAATTCACTAGAACATTGATAAAAAATCTAAACTAACTTTGAGATTTGAAGTTTGAACCCAGGGCCTCACGCTTACCATCAATAAGAAATAAATCGTAGTGTTGCCACAGAAATTGAAACTACGAATTACAAGTTGGTCTTCTACCATTGGAATACTAGTACCACGGTACTAATAGACTAATTCAAGAAAGAAAAATATACTCTTACGAACATTAAAACCACAAGTTCGTTCACTCTTTAAGGGTTGGCACACAGTATGACGCTCGCCGTATATTCGAGGGCAGCATTACAGTCGTTCTATTTCATTCAAAGTTCTAATTGCGACCATAACATAGATATTTTTTGTCGTTGTGTTTAGTTTTCATCTATTTATTTATTTACACAATACATATGTGAATAAATGTAATAAATTGCAGTTGTATCTAGTTAGACAAGAAACTATACCCCAATTTAATTGGAAAAATGTCTAGAATAATGATTGCTATTTTGGCGAGTTGAGAAGTTCTTGAACTTCAACTTGTTCAAGAACTTCCAGAAGTTAGTAATAGACATTTAGAAAAAAACTGTCAGTATTACGTGTTAAACTATGCTTTCTAAATAGGAAACTTAATATATTTTTTTATGAATACATGCTGGCGAAAAATGTTTCTTTATGGAACATAAATGTTTCCAATTTCCCTTCACCGGAGATCAATCTTTAGACGTTCCCGTCTGTTGTGTGAACACCCTTAAACTCAGTATTCACGAAACATAACACATTCCACAAACCAAATCTAGCGTATACCTGCCAGCTCCGAGGTTTGGTTATTTTTAACCAAATTCCATGTTTACTTAACGGGCATCATTCAAAATGTAGATATGTTTGCACAGGACTGAGCTACTCTGAATAATTCATATGTTGGGCTATATTTTTATGAGCCGGGTTTTAAGGCGCTCGCCTGTTAATGGCTGATAGTAGCACATATTTTTTTCACGACAATATAGTTTGGATGGTAGCCAAAAACTTGCATGAATAATTTACGAATGTGGGACGATAATTATGAGTTAATACATGATGATATAAGTTTGTCATTAATGTTTTTTTTTATTTGAATAGTACAGCCCGTCAAATGTAATATTTTTGTGAGTTTGAGTGGGATTAGATTCACAATTGAACCCGCTAGGTGACGCTGCGATCATTCCGTCGTCTTTTATTTTCAGGATGTTTGCCAGGCCCACCGTTCAACGGTATGTCAAGTCATATGTATAGGCAAGCCTGTTGCCATTAACCAGCCAAAAAGTCAAACTCCAAGCTGCTACTGAGAATTTCATAACTTTACCCAATAACACTTCTCGACCTGTGAATCGAAGTCAAGATCTCCTGCGTACAGTCGTTCTTTCGAGCATTGTACTAATGAAGTAATCTTTGCAATATTCATATTCTTAATGGTACAAATAATTAGTAACCATAAGTTATTCTTATTTCAATATCCACTCATAAAATTCAGAGTTAGTTAAACAAGGTAATATTCACGTTTACAACTCTAGGGGAGGAATAAATGAATTGGAAATGGAGACCATTGTTTGCCTCCTAATGGATGGTATTTAAAATGGTAATATGTATTCTTCCGGTTTTGCGGGTGTTCATTTGCGGCGGTAATCGCTTACCATCAGCGGATCAGCCGGCTCGTTTGCCCCCTATCCCATTAAAAAAATATATTAATATGTTCCAATGACTTTCGTCAATAAACTGTCTCGTTACTCTATTGGTCGTAAGTTCTACTTCTACGCTGAAGGTCCTGGGTTCAATGCCAAGGTCGAGCAAAGTTAAAACTTACAGCAGCTCGAAGTTCTACCATCTTTTTAAGGGAATTTAACATGACCAGCGAAGTAGGTAGGTACACTAACGTTACCCTTTCAAGAATACAGACATAATAGTATGTTGTGACTTGCCTCATCTAGAAATCGTTATCTTCAAAGAAAGAAAGAAAAAGGAATTAATGACACGGCACAAAAAAAAACATAAGAAAATTAAAACAAAAAATAATATTGCGTGCCCCACTATTGGCCGTCCCAATATGTTTTTCTTTTATTGAAAAAAATCTCTAATCTCACCTGAAAACACAATAACAACACCTACCCAAGACCCTTTGAATAATATATAACTGTAAAAATGAGCTACGGACAACAAAGTGAATTATATCTTGTCATAAATAATGCATTGGGCGCGATACAATCCAATAATATCGCCATTTTACGAGACAAACAACACGTTTGGTGACAACAAGTTTTTGTTTTGTTTTTTTTGGAGGTGATTTTTTATGGGGTATGGGTGGGGGAACCAAGCTTCGGCACGAATGAGCCAGCTCGACCGGAGTGATACCACGGCCGTACAGAAAACTGGCTTGAAACAACGCTTACGTTGTGTTTCGCCGACTGCCTGAGGATACCGAAGGTCCAAACCATTTTCAAAAGGTCGGCAACGAACTTACGCCACCTCTGGTGTTGCGGGTGTCCATGGGCGGCGATAATCGCTTACCACCAGGCTAAATCGCCTGCTAGTTTGCCATTTTTGGGGACTGACTAGGAGTGTGTCGTAAAGCACCTTGTGTGTGTTTCGAATTTTGAGTTCCTCCCTGCGGCTCTGGTAGTCTGCAGTCCGTAGCAGGGCCGGATCTACCATATGGCTTTTTGGGCTTCAGCCCAGGGCCCTTTGGATTATATGGATATTATAATAAAAATCAAATATTTTGCTGTCTCATTTTTTTCTATACTTTGAGTAATTAGATAAGCACTGTCTAACTGAATTACATACAATTTATTTCCAAAACTGAGCTTCGTAAAATTTGATTTCTAATGTTGCTTTTAAAAGGGAATCAAATCATATAGTCTTCGCCATCAGTTGATACTATCTTGGGCAACTGATAATAATGTCACCAGTAAAATAAGTTCATCCATCTATCAAAAAAAAGATGACGCACCATTTTTATATGGCACCACATTTTTTGCCCAAAAATATCTATCGGCTCGTCATGTCACCGATCCTTTTACGTTCAATCTGATATATATATATATATATATAACGATTTGGATTTGTCATATTTCTACTGACTGTTGGGCAGGATGTACATACATACATATTTTTACGCCTGTCTCCCGTTGGGGTAAGACAGTTGGGGCAGAGACTATAGATTTCCACTTGCTACGACTCTGGCACACCACTTTCGCTCCATCTACGTTCATTAAACCTCCTCGTGTATGATCGTCGGCTTAGAGTGCCGCTGACCTTCTTTGAGAACGGCCGCGATTTAGTTGTGATAGGTACGTGTGTACTCGTTTCGTCAATCTCCGTTCACCCACCATGCCCAAACCACCTTAACATACCTTTCTCAATCCACACCGTTCCCATATCACACTGATTCTCACTCTATCTTTCAAGGTTACCCCACATATAATTCTCAATTCCTCATCTCTATAGGATTTATTCTACTTTCATCTTTGGCAGGATGTAGGCAGGACTCATAATAGTCTAGCATGACTGCGAGGTCATGTATAAAGGTCCTGAGTTGGTTTCCCAAGTCAACCAAAGTGTTGTTTAAACATTTTAAGTGAATGTTTAAACTTATTCTAGCAGTTATATTTTTCTATGGAATTATCAGTAGCATTTTGCTCGGTCAATAGGCTAATAGGCTCACTAGTTACCGATTTCATGGGACTTAAATATACTGCGAACTGTGGGTGTAAACTAGTACACCTCTGCTTAATCCTTCGGGGAATACAGACGCATGTATCAATTACATGTTAGCAAATATAAAACCCATAGAAAACCTGATTTATGGTTCCCAATAACTTCGTGGACGTCATACTCTGACGTGTTCGCCATCTGATTAGATACCATACAAATTGAAGGGCGATGGGAGTACTCATGGATTTATTACACCATAAATAGACAGTGCTGATATGATGGACACCATCATTATAACGATAAGGGAGCTATAAAGCTGGATTAAAGTGATTAGTAGGCTACACAAAGTTGGTTTTTACAAGACAAGAGACCGGGAAGTGAACCAAATTTCTAATACAAACGTAAAATCAAAATAAATCGTAATTCAAACACAAATTGAATCAAAGTGTGTTATTATTCGAATTCTGATACCGTTAACTGTGAACCGTTACCTGTTACCGTGAATTGTTAACTGTTACCGTGAACTGCCTCATTAGCCAAGTGGTCCTGAGCGCGACTGCTACGCTAGAGGTCCTGGGTTCGATTCCCAGGTCGAGCAAAGTGTTATTGGGTTTTTCTATGAAATTCATAATAGCAGCTCGGAGTTAGGAATTTGTGCCCGGTTAATGGCAATAGGCTCGCCCCCTCTTACATGGGACCTAAGCATACCGGCGAACTGTGGGTGTACATTAGTACACCTCTGCCTAACCCTTCGGGGAATATAGGCGTGATGGTATCTTATGTTATGATACCGTTAATCTAGATTTCTGCTCTACCATTTCATCCAAAATATTTCACTGGAAATAAAATGTAAGCGTATGCAATTCTTGACAACTTTACCAAGTTTGGTACGATTTTCCGGTCGTTTATGTCCAGGGAAGTAGTAACAGACGAAGTGGTACGGTAGAAACATATATTAATTGTAAATCAATCCGAATATTATCAGAATTTGATAAAATATTGTTAGGATTATGATTTATGTTGGTATCACGCTTTTGTGTCAATTCAAGCTCCAACGGACCCTTAACACATACATAACATAACATACCATCACGCCTGTATTCCCCGAAGGGTTAGGCAGAGGCGTACTAATGTACACCCACAGTTCGCCGGTATGTTTAGGTCCCATGTAATAGGAGGCGAGCCTATTGCCATTAACCGGGCACAAATTCCTAACTCCGAGCTGCTACTGGGAATTTCATTGAAAAACCCAATAACACTTTGCTCGACCTGGGAATCGAACCCAGGACCTCTAGCGTAGCAGTCGCGGTTAGGACCACTTGGCTATTGAGGCAGAGCAGACCCTTAACACGATTTTAATAAGTTGAGGAGATTCATTTATAAATAATAACTGCTTAGTTTTTCTATTTTCAAAGTTGACTTTACCGCGTCATATCAAAATCTTCCAAAGGGGCTCACCTATTATTATACCTATTTATTATCAAAAAATGTCACATCACCGAATGAATATAGAACAGTTTAAATGCATATTCGACCCATAGTTTGAGAAATGCTGGCGTAGATGGATCAACAAAATTTGCAGCAGTTTCTATAGACCATGAGTGACCGCACCGCACCTATTTAGCGCTCAGTGCAAAATAATTTTGTGATGTCAATAATAATTTCCTTTCTTATTCTTGGTTGGCAGTTGAACAAAAGTTTAAACACTATAATTTCGTTATAGTTGACACTTCGGTCGGTACAGCCTTCGGTTACAGTGATTGGAAGGTTAATCTGGTACTTAAATGATGTTCAAAATATCATTCTGATCTTTTAACAATGTCGTAAATGTCAACATTGCATGATTCCTGATTGCTTCTAACACATTGATATTAAACGTCATCTGGTTAGAATGGAAACCAACACCAATGGATTGTTGTGGTCAACGGAAATTGTCTTTGGTAACTAATCTATTGCAGATTAGGTACAGACGTCAGACGTCATTACAGTGGTCTACCATTGTGGTTTATATATTGATAACACTCGCCCAATGGCCACCGGCAAATACACAGTGCCTAGAATAAATAACTACTATGGTGACAGAACATTAAAAAAACGCTTGCCTTATCTATTAAATACCCTGCCGGAGGTCATAAGACATGAAGGTGACAAACATGTATTTAAGTGTAAATTGAGAAAATATTTCCTTGACAATAATGTATAATTATGCATGTATAAACTTAAGAAGATACAGTAACTAACTACATACCTCACTATGTATGTATTACGTATAAATTGTACGGAGACTCACGATCCCGCAGTCAAACTGATAACACAGTTTTGTGGGGCAATGTTTAATTTTAAGCACTTTTGTAAAAAATAAATAAATCTTACATATAATAAGAATGTAAGTGAGCCGTGTCTGTACATTGCTTATATTTACAAAAAAACTAATTTGGGGGACTCAGAATCGGTAACACAATCCATTTCTATTATTTTTGGAACTTTTGTCTGTCTGTTTGTCTGTCGGTTTGTCTGTATGTTTGACCGCGCATCAAATGATAACTACTGAAGAGATTTGGAGGAAGTGGGCAGGAATTCATAGCCTGTTTCTTGGATTAACATTTAGGCTATTTTTAATTCAAATCGGTTCTCTCTATCAAAAGTTATTAACATTTTAACCATTGAAAACGCTGAATTTTAAAAATAACCATTGAAGTCAATTTATTTTTCAAGTAATTCCGTATTAGACTAGCACGGATCAAACATTATAACAGAATCAAGTAATAAAATTAAAAAATACACTTAAAGGGACTAAATAAGATAAAACAAGAAAATAACGTAGATCAATCAGAAACCATTATTGTGACCAGGAATTGATTATTAGTACAGTTATTCTAACTCTACTTACACAGGGAATCACGGGGCGTACATAGGATTTATCCAGCGAGCACAAGCCGGTGTAAAAACTAAATATTTGAGTATATTATAGAAGTAAACAAAGAATGACAACTTATTTTCTAGCGGACTAACACGAAATCGTTATTACCTCAATGAAATTTGATTCGATAACAGGTGTCATTTTGAGTTGACAATTTTGACAATTATTGTTTTCTTCTTTAGAGCAGCCAGCCATATAGTAACTTATTTTATAATTTGAAACCTCCATAGTGTAGGTACAGTGCGCACACTTTATTTGAGAAAGTAACTAAAGAGTTTTGCATTTATTCAAATAATTAAATAATATACCCTAAGAGTATACCACATAAGTATTATATTAATTTTAAAAAAAAATGGAACATGCAACGTTAATCTTAATTTACTGACGCCGAAACAGTTATTTGAGATTTTTGTCTATGTAGGTATGTCTGTTTATATTTCCATGCTTCATGTCAATACCACGTGAACAAATTTTTGAAATTAAGTAATTTATAGGTCAGAAATACGGTATTCAGAGGTCCATGGCGCTAAGTGTATTACAAATATGGAAAATCAAATTTTTCGAAGTGGTTAGTTGAAACTTGGAGAGGACAACGTCTCTCAGGTCAGCTAGTAAATAATAATAATCACATCTGTGTGACATAATAGGAGTTGACATTGATATACCTAGCCTGTCCACCGATTTTCACAATTTTTATTGTACAATACAATACAATAACACTTTATTTAATAATCACATAGACATAGCAGATGGAAGACAATTTGGAAAGAGCAATAACGTTTCATAAATGCTTGTAAAAGCTTATCTATACTAATATATAAAGCTGAAGAGTTTGTTTGTTTGTTTGTTTACTTGAACGCGCTTATCTCAGGAACTACTGGTCCGATTTGAAAAATTCTTTCAGTGTCAGATAGCCCATTTATTGAGGAAGGCTGTAAGCTATATATCATCACGCTACGCGGACGAAGTCGCGGGCAGAAGCTAGTTTGAAATAAAATCATTTGAACATGAACTTGAAAAAAAAAACACATAAAAATGAACAACTGACTCCTGAACTAAGTAAAAGATACTTGTATCCTAGCCAAGATTCCTCGTCCAGCATTAGATATAAGTAAGTACGACGATAGATGTAAGTAGGTACGACAGAGCTGAAAATCTAAATCATATAGGTACGTTAACAACTGTATCATCATTCCTAAGTACTGCTGCTCGATACCTGGAATTTATTGCCACTCCTACCACAATCTTAAATTATATTAATTATGTAGTTAACTATTAATGTTCTAAATAATTACATTTAGTACTTGCTTTTGCCTGTGGCTTCGCTCACCTGAAGCCATAGTAGGATTAGAAATGGATTCCAAAAATAAACCAACAGTCATGACCAACCAACAGTCTCTTCTTTGTATGGGTCTGTATACATCGGAGAGGTCAAGCTGTATGTCAGGATCCGTTCAATTAATTGAAATAAGAAGTTTACCAGTTTTTAAGTTGAAGAATATACTTTCTAACAGTGATAACAAAATTTAAATCTATTCACTAGTTTTTGCGCCAACCCGTTTAAAAATAACGTCAGGTGATCCGTTGCTCGTTTGCTCCCCTATCCCATAAAAAATCTGGACGGAGTATTTCATGAAGAAGGTTTTAGGCTATTTAACATCACGCTAAGACTCTTAGGAACGGGGCAATTAGGAACGGGTGAAACCACGGGTGGGTCGCTAGTTTATTAATTAAGTAATTAAAAGCACGGTGACCCCCTAGAAGGTCGTAACAATGGTTTTAGGTATGGGGTTATATGACCTTCTGCAACTAAGCTTCTTGTGCCATACGCTAGATTTAATAAAATGCGTGTGTTATAATATAGTAATAATTTGATTATTTATTATGGTATTTAATCAATAATTTCATTAAATGTATATGTACACGCGATTGTCAATGGAAAGCGTGCGGACCGAGCAACACACACTGATTAGCGTGCCATTGATGTATTAAAGCGTTTGTCTATAGGGATTATTGTCCTATTGAAAGACTGGTAGGATATATATACCCTATCCCACTTGTTTTTTTATTTATCGTCAATGTACAGACACAGCTTTTTTACAATTTTATAATAGTAGAGAAAAGAATAGAATAGATAAATAGAAGAGACGTAGAAGCAGAAGAGAAGAGATAAGATGCTTATAATGTATTTTCTTTATTTGACCTATAACTGGTCTTGTCTAAGTATAGTAAGTTTATAAAAAAAAAAACAATTTACCCATTGCTACTGAGATTTTGCATGTAATTTTTCAGTGGCACACACTAGTACTACACTGCTTTGTGATTTAGTAGTTTTAAACAAAAGAAAATAGCAACACAGAGCTGTCAAGCTTAAATTCTGAAAGAACGCGTCAGTTTTGCCGTCAAAAGGAATATGATCAAAGCTGACATGATTGTCAGTGATTGAAATTCTTGTGTTGTCAATATGGCACGCCAGCGTATATTTTGCAGCTGATTTTGAATCCGAATATCATGGAAATATCTGCTATATCTACGGTTAAACGCAAAACTACCATATAGCCATAATGGATAGAATCCAGATCCGTTCAGCCGTTCAAGCGTGAAACATCCGCCCACCCATCCATTCTCACAAACTTTCATATTTATAATATTAATATAATTCTGAATGAAAGTTCATTATACATGTTAATAATTAATTATTTTGATTGTTACTATCAATTGTTCCTCATTCTGTTCTATATTTATTCGGTTCTACCGAAGTAAGCAATAGAACACGGAATAGGTAACTACCAGACACAAACAAAATTCCCTATCAGTCTTTCAATAGTACAATAATCCCTATAGACAAATGCTTTAATACATCAATGGCACGCTATTCAATGTGTGTTGCTCGGTCCGCACGCTTTCCATTGACAATCGCGTGTACCTACATATACATTTAATGAAATTATTGATTAAATACCATAATCAATAATCAAATTATTACTATATTATAACACACGCATTTTATTAAATCTAGCGTATGGCACAAGAAGCTTAGTTGCAGAAGGTCATATAACTCCATACCTAAAACCATTGTTACGACCTTCTAAGGGTCACCGTGCTTTTAATTAAGTACTTAATTAAAAAACTAGCGACCCACCCGTGGTTTCACCCGCATTGTCCCGTTCCTAAGAGTCTTAGCGTGATGTTAAATAGCCTAAAACCTTCTTCATGAAATACTCCGTCCATTTTTTTTATGGGATAGGGGAGCAAACGAGCGACGGATCACCTGATGTTATTTTTAAACGGGTTGGCGCAAAAACTAGTGAATATATTTAAATTTTGTTAACACTGTTAGAAAGTATATTCTTCAACTTAAAAACTGGTAAACTTCTTATTTCAATTAATTGAACGGATCCTGACATACAGCTTGACCTCTCTGATGTATACAGACCCATACAAAGAAGAGATCATCACTGTTGGTTTTTCCATTTTTACTCCTGATATAGATTCATATGAGCGAAGCCGCGGGCAGAAGCTAATTGTTTTATAATACCTAAGGATTTTTGACACTGACAACAATATCTCCTCCAAAAGATGTCATTTTTTTTTTAAAAAGCTTACTAGCAATGCGGGTCGCACATTACTAGTATTCTTGTTAACCCGTCGTGCTAAGCTAGATTGCTTGTGTTACGAGTGGGTTCACGTCGGTAGTGCAATGGGTGGGGTTCGAACCGGCAACAACATGATCGCAAGTCCGACGCCCTAGCCATTAGGCTACCGACGCTTCTCAATGTAATATGTATAAGTTCCCAAGATGGGCGATTGTACCTTCTGTACTTTTTTTTTCTTTTATTATGGCGCCACACTTTTTGTGTATTTGCCAGTGTCAAGTATTAGAGTAATCAAGTAGGTAATATTTCCCATCATGGGATTGTATTATGGCACCACACTTTTTGTGTTCACCAGTGTCAAGTATAATATATGTTGTTCAGTTGCCCCAATAAAATGGTAGAAACTTTATTGAGGCTTCGATGGCGGTTAGGAGTGAACCCAAAAAGTCACGATTTTCAATTTTATATCATTTGCCTACACTCTCACACGTTCACGAACACACAATTACACATTAAACTTCGGTGAAATTCAAGTTTTGAAAAATAATATAAAATCGACAATGTGCACTTTTCATTTTCCCGCTTAAAAAACCCCTTCTGTACTTCAACTTACAGCTGGAGTTGTACTAATAAGTACCTACCATGTCAGATGTATAACGGTTGATCGTGAATGAAATATCCCGCTCACACTAACAAATTCTGGAAATTAGTTACTGGCTTCATTGACTAGTTTAAACAAACGTTTGGTTTCTGTTTAATTAATGATTCAGTTCTATTTTGAATCTAGATCACTGAATTTTGTGTTGCTGAGGGTTTTATCGTTTGATTGAGATCATATAGAAATTATTTAGTTGTTGTATTACGCCTGTATTTCCAATTAAGGGTTAGGTGGAGCGTACTAAAGTACATGCACAGATCGCCGATATGTTTAGGTCCCATGGATCTTATTGCCAATATGAGGGCACAAATAAAAATATCTTACCAACATTTCAATAACACCTTGCTCGTCCAGGATGATTAATTTTTCTATGAAATAGTCAGTAGCATTTCGGAATTTGAATTTGTAATTAATAGCAATAGACTCACCCCTTATTACAAGGGACCTAAACATACCGGCGAACTGTTGGTATACATTATTACACTTTGCCTATCTCTTCGATGAATACAGGCTTGATGGTGTGTCTAACAACATTTATACAAATATTTTAGTGATTAAAAATACACCGTTTCTAAAAAGCAAACATATTGTAACAAACTGAATGTTTCAGCCACGGAAATGTCTGTGATCGATCTCAGCCGCCAACCACAGACTAAACTAATAAATTGCTTTAATGATAGATGTACAGTCACGAGCAAAAATATGTATACACTTACAAAAATTCTTAAGTGATTTTTTCCCTGAAGTCACGATTGTAAACTTTGAGATAATACCAATGTAATTAAAGTATTGGTTCGAAAATACTATGTTCATAATACCATAAAAATTCAAATAATACATAGTTGAAGAGAAAATCGCTTTTGAATTTTGCCAAGTGTATACATATCTGTGCTCGTGACTGTACAAAGAAATAGAAAGGTCGTAGAAGATTCACCTGGAGATTTTTATTTTGAGACATAATCATGTGCTAGTATTTAACACATTGTGTTAAATACTAGCAGCTCTAACCATGTTGTTGGGAATAATGACGAGTAGGTATGTTGATTATTATCGTCCATTCTATATACTTACATACATATAAATAAAGGATTCATGGTCATAGATATCTATACTTCTATCTATACATATATATAAAAGAAAGTCGTGTTAGTTACACTATTTATAACTTAACAACGGCTGAACCGATTTGGCTGAAAATTGATGGAGATGTAGCTTAGAACCAGGAGACGGACATAGGATACTTTTTATCCCGTTCCCGTGGGCCGTGATGACAGACCGAATTCCACGGGGGCGGAGCCGCGGGCAGAAGCTAGTATACTAATATATAAAGCTGAAGAGTTTGTTTGTTTGCTTGAACGCGCTAATCTCAGAAACTACTGGTCCGATGTGAAAAATTATTTCAGTGTTAGATAGCCCATTTATTGAGGAAGGCTATAGGCTATATATCATAACGCTTCGTGGACGAAGTCGCGGGCAGAAGCTAGTCTAAAATAAAAATAATAATCTAAGTAATAGAATTTCTCGATAACTGGACCTCTTACAAGTCTATTGAGCAGGCTGTGAACATGCTTCGGCACGAATGGGCCGGCTCCACTGGAGTGATACTACGGCCTCACAGAAAACCGGCGTGAAACAACGCTTACATTGTGTTTCGCCGAGTGAGTGAGGATACCCGAGGTCAGATTACATTAAAAAAAGATAAAATTTCTCGTAAAATCACGATAAATAACATACTTGCTAAAAATTGCCGATATTAATGTATTTACAACATAAGTAACACACTAATAGAGGTCACGCGTTTTCCAACAGTTATCGCGACATGTATTGTGTGAATCGTATAAGCACGACACTCTCTTATATAGTGACTGGTTAAGTAGTTGTGACGAAATCTGATATTGGTTATTTTTGTACCGAGGTATCTAATATTTTCTATTTATTTATAGACCAAGCTCCAAACCATTTTGTTTTTTAATATTCATGAAGCATCCACCAGATTTTAGGTTAGAACCCCAGCAATACAACTGTGAAAACTGCATACGATAACATGAAGCAGTTTTTGTGTGATGCGCGTACAAACATACAGACAGACGGACTGAGTACGCCCATGGACACCCGCAACACCAGAGGAGTCACAAGTGCGTTGTCCGCCTTTTAAAAGGGAGTACGCTCTTTTCTTGAAGGTTTGAAGGTCGTATTGGTCCGAAAAGACTGCAGGCGACAGTTCAGTTCACAGTTTTTTTTTCCATGTGAGGGATAAAGCTTTAGTTACTACTACTACTGCCACGACTACTACTACTACCACCACCACTACCACCACCACCATACCATACGATATCATACACTATGGTGTATGATATGGTACGATTTTATAATAGTAGAGATATGTTATGACATAATATCTCTACTATTATAAAATCGTAAAAAAGCTTTGTCTGAACATTGAATCCAGACATACAGCTTGACCTCTCTGATGTATAAAGAAGAAGAGATCATCGCTAATTGATTTTGATTAAATTATTTTTGGGATCCATTTCTAATCCTAATATAGCTTCAGGTGAGCGAAGCCTAAAAGCATGTTTTTTTTATTATTTTTCTGGAATTTTCTGGAGGATCACGACGGGACATATCTTACATCCTACCATAATGATTTATGGTAGAATGGCTTGAAAATTTAAAGCATAAATGTATCTGATCTCAGAAACCTTTTCAAGACATGACTTCAAAATGTTAAACACGACTGAAAGTTTTCTAACAAACCTTGTATGACTCCGGATTTAGCCTCAGGGTTGTTATTTTAAGTTTCAAATACGAACATTATAACATTTCAGAACTACCGAGAAATGTAGGTACAGAGCCCAGAAAATATCTTGAAAGAAAGAAAGAAAGAAGAAAGACGAAAGAAGAAAGAAAAATAGTTTATTTACTACGTACAAGACACGCTAAAATTAACTAAGAAGCTAGAGGAAATAAGAAAGTTTTTTTTGGTGATTCTATGACGTGGTACATAGACCAAGGTCAAGTCTTTAACGCATCAGTTGTCCCAGTAAAACGGTAAATACTTTACTAAAACTTCAATGGAGTTTAGGAGAGAACACAAAAAGTTACGATTTAAAATTTTATATCATCGTCATCAGACGGGCAGTCTGCCCGTGACCATGGATGCTGTAAAGGATCCGAAACGGCGGGAACTAAATAATATCAATATAGGTACCGCGATAAAATCCGTAAAAAGTAGTTTCATTTCAATATCTAATATTCGCGTAAGTGTCAGAAATTTATATCATTTGCCTACACTCGCGCACGTTCACGAATACCATAATTACACATTCTAATAATTAATTGTTTAAACGAGTACATATCTATGGAGTTTCTTGCTGGTTCTTCTCCATAGGATGTATGTATTATCTAGAACCGGACAACCAGGTTTTGACATTTCGAAAATACCTTTAATAATGGTCTACCTGAAAGAAAATATTTGACTTTGAAATAGTTCATAGTTACGGAGACAATTTTGATATACGTATAATTTAACTACGAAATATAATATTTTGTGGATCGTAAATCATGTGTTGGGTTGATCCCAATGGGCCTGGAGTGTGATGATAAGATTAGCTCCAGCCAGTTCCCATCCCTTATAACGATATTGCAGTATTCCCTAAGCTGTTCCCTTAGTCATAACAATGAATTATGAATTCATGACAACAATCTAAGAAAAAGTAGAGATATTTTACTCTGAAACGTTAAATCAAAAACTATATTTAAGAACGATTTCTTTGGTCTTTCAGAAATAGTTTATAAATACCCGTTTTGAACATATCACGTACCTTGGTTATATATTATTAACTTTTACCTACTTAGAGATCCAAAGTCTAAAGTGGGTCCTTCGACAAATTCAAATAATGATTTGTATGCATACAATATTTTTTTTATGGGATAGGGGAGAAAACGAGCAGATGGATCACGTGATAGTAAGCGATTATCGTCGCCCATGGCGATTCGCAGCACCAGGGGAGTCACAAGTGCGTTACCCTCTTTTTAAAAAGGTTTGGGTCTCACTCACTCACTCAGCGAAACACAACGCAAGCGTTGTTTCACGTCGGTTTTCTGTGAGGCCGTATCACTCCTGTCTAGCCGGCCCATTCGTGCCGAAGCATGGCTCCCTCACGTTTAATACGTGTTTTACATAATATATTACTCCAAAACTTTAATCAAAAACTATATACAAGAACTATTTCTTAAATATTTGACGACCTCTGTGGTTTAGTGGTTCGAGTACCGGACTGCTGACCATGAGGTTGTGGGTTCGATTCCCACAGAACACAAACATTTATGTGATGAATATGAGTGTTTGAATTCGTCTGGGTGTAACTTATGTATTATAAGTATGTATTTACAAAAAAAAAACGTATATAAGTATTATATCCATTATCTAGTACCCATAGTACAAACTCTGCTTAGTTTGGGACTAGATGGTGCTGTGTAAAAAATGTCCCAGAATATTTATTATTTATTATTAATATGGTGGGTCATCTTAGTAGTAGTTACGCATATCACGAAACTCGATTAAATATTATTAACTTTTACCTACTATAACACTGGGGTTTCTTTCGACAAATTAAAATAATGATTTGCTTACAGCATGTAGACTTTACTACGTTAAAGACAGACTTCATTCATTCACTCTTCGTTCTTATTAATTCCTAATGGAACGATTCTTGCTGTAAATGTGCAATGGATGTGATGCCTGATTACCAACGGCATTGCAATCAACTGATATACTCGTACGTAGGTACTAGACTCGGTCATGCATCGATTGTGAAGGGTTGTGTTTAATCGATACTCAGCGGATCGTGTGCCTCGGTGGGTGTGCTCACAGCCTTCAATTATGTTAAGCTTACTAACACAGTGTTGTAGAGTGTTTTTATTTATAAAAAAGTCCACTTTTATCATTCGTAAATGAAATGCGCTTCCCGAGTGGGTCTTCCCCGATAGATATAATTTGGGTGTCTTTAAATCCCGAGTGAATTAGTTTCTTCTAGGCAAGCGCGCTCCCTATATCGCTTAACATCAGGTGAACTGGCGATCAAGCGAAAGCCTAAAAAAACTTCAGCCTTAGACCAGTGACTTGTATGTGTAAATACAAATACACTTTTTGTGTGTGCACACAATTTTTACATGTTTTAAGAAGTATACTTATATGTGGCTCTAAGGTTTTATCAGTCTTGTGGTCCTAAGCGCGAATGCTACAAAGATCCTAGGTAGGTCCGGAAAAGTATCATTGGGATTTTCAATGAAATTTTAAGAGGCAGCTCGAAGTTTGTCTTTGTGCCCGATTAATGGCAACAAGCTCGCCTTGTTGTGTGTGCACACAATTTTTACATGTTTTAAGAAGTATACTTATATGTGGCTCTAAGGTTTTATCAGTCTTGTGGTCCTAAGCGCGAATGCTACAAAGATTCTAGGTAGGTCCGGAAAAGTATCATTGAGATTTTCAATGAAATTTTAAGTAAGTGGCAGCTCGAAGTTTGTCTTTGTGCCCGATTAATGGCAACAAGCTCGCCTTGTTGTGTGTGCACACAATTTTTACATGTTTTAAGAAGTATACTTATATGTGGCTCTAAGGTTTTATCAGTCTTGTGGTCCTAAGCGCGAATGCTACAAAGATCTTAGGTACGGCCGGAAAAGTATCATTGGGATTTTCAATGAAATTTTAAGTGGCAGCTGGAAGTTTGTCCTTGTGCTCGATTAATGGCAACGAGCTCGCCCCCTATTACATGGGACCTAAACATACCATCAAAATGTGGGTGTACCACTTCGAGAAATAAAACCGTGATGGCAATTATCATGTATGTAGGTATATATACCTACAGTTATGTACCACGCTGTTATAAATTGATTGAACTAAAAAACCAGAAGGAAGTTAAGATCACACAAGATACATAGCACAAGTAGGTAAGTTAACATACCATCTTGCATATTTCAAGTAGTTAGTCAAACTCTAATGGGCAACGCTTAGACCTGGGCTATTTAATTCAATTAGCCAATTAATGAAGACCTTTGGGAAACAACTTGATGGAACTCCGTGGGTAAAGAGGGCCGCATTTGCAAATAGGTAACTAACAAATTACCTTACTGTTCGCTTGAAAATTTTACACCGTAAAATGCTTTATTTAAAGTCCAGCTCCTATTTAATTTTTGATAGTGGCGCTAGCCTAATGGCTATGGCGTCGGACTTGTGATCATGTGGTTGCCGGCTCAAAACCCACCCATTGCACTACCGACGTGAACCCTCTCGTAACACAAGCATTTTAGCTTAGCACGAGGGGTTAACAAGAATACTACTAATTTGCGACCCACAGTGCCGGTAACCTTTAAAAATAATGTAACATGGATGCGTTGCTTCATAATGTGCCATACATATCTATTATTTACTAGCTTCTGCCCGCGGCTTCGCCCCCGTGGAATAAAAAGTATCGGGAACGGGATAAAAAGTATCCTATGTCCGTTTCCTGGTTCTAAGCTACCTGTCCACCAATTTTCAGCCAAATCGGTTCAGCCGTTCTTGAGTTATAAATGAAGTAACTAACACGACTTTCTTTTATATATATAGATATGCTTGTCTTGATTCATACAATATAAACTTTAGCTGATATAAAGCCTTAAGCGAATAGAAAATCGTACATACAAGGGATCGTCAGCCAGTCAAACCGCGCTTTATTGTATGTAGGTCGCAGTGTCACTTAATATCAGGTGAACTGGCGATCAAGCATAAGGCTATCAATAATTAAAAAAATCTATACTACTAATATATCAAGCTGAAGAGTTTGAAAAATTCTTTCAGTGTTAGATAGCCCATTTATTGAGGAAGGCTATAGGCTATATATCATCACGCTACGCGGACGAAGTTGCGGGCAGAAGCTAGTATATATTATAATAAAACCACAAGAAGTCTTACTATCGAAAACGTCAGATATTTTCTTGCTTCATGCCCATTAGTGAGTAGCAGTAAAGGTTATTATTATTATAACCCATAACTACAAAGTCAATTCATTTGCAGTCACAAAATTTATTGCATACAATATCAGCCAGCTTGCTAAGCCTAAAACTACCAGGATAACATGCGTGGGCAGAGCCATAGCACATTGAACGCAAACACATACGTTTGTGGTTTCGCTGTACTATGCTTACAGCCTACAATGCTAGCAATGCGCGCCACACGTAACATAAATAGTGTTGTTCCTATCACAGAGTTGTACTTCGCGCTACAGGATAAGAGTAGTTTTTAGAATGCTTTACTAACTCTCTATGAAAGAAGATTCAGCATTTTATAGCGTATGTGTAAAAACGATTTTAGGACATAAAAATATGAAATGACATCGGCAGTATATTCTATCGGTGAACATACCTACACGACCTCTTTTGTTGTAAATAAAAACTAACAAGGCACTTATTAATCAGTGTGTATCAGTATGAACACCCCCCTACTCCTACCCCTTATTCATAGAAAAAATAATACGTCCTATTAACCTCTTATACGTCTTCTTTTTCTCTTGACACATAATTTTCACATGTCAAAACAAGAAAAATACCTAGGCTAAAGCCATGGAAGGTTTTAAGACGTTTTATATAGTTATAACTCCTTCTTCTTCTTCCTGCCCATGTCCCAATCTATTTGGGGTCGGCGCAGCATGTTCTTTTCTTCCATTCATCCCTGTCAGCCGTCATCTCACCACTCACTCCCTTTCCCATCATATCGGCTTAACACAATCCATCCATCTTTTCTTTGGTCTCCCTCTACCTCTCTGTCCCTGCACATTCATACTCATCACTCTTTTAGTCACATGCGTATAACTATTCTAATAAATAATTTGATTATTATTTAGATTTATCTACCTACATATAATATCTGCACCACTATCCATATCTGCACCTTCCTTATTTTCGTGTTAGGTCCATTCTAAAGTTTCCCGGAAAAAATCGTAGATGTCGACACTCATTAGCAATGATGTCTTAATGTATTTTGTTTTTGGTGATTGGTTTAAAAAAAACGTTGCCCTACACTTAAGATTTTCTCATGAAGGTATCGTGGGTGCGTTTACAAAGAAAAATTCTCAATACACAAACGCCCAAACCCGAAACAAATATTTAACATACAAATATTTGCTCCGCGTGTGTTATACGTGTCGTAGAAGCCGATTAACAACACTCGTCTTAAGTATTTAGTGGTTGGTGTATTAATCAATAATCAACATACTTTTGAATTCACACCTTAATCTTGGCGCTTCCAGAACATGTTATATGTCTAAATCTGGTTATTTAACAAACAAGATGGCTCAAGAAACCTCATCGCTTTAACCTCTCTAGATAACGAGCTCTCAGTGTGTTACTACTGTTACTAGGCAACAAGTATCACAGTTTCATGTTACCCTGGTACAATTTTCGAGGGTTGATAGGCACGAAATTGATATCGGATTAGATTATTTACTAAGCTTTATTTACTACACGTATTTACGGTTACATAGATATAAACGACTAGCTGACCCGACAGGTCCTGTCTTAACTATGAATATTGAATTCGTATATTGTATATATTTTTTTAAACTTATATTTTCTACTGTTTCGCGCCACTTTCTTAGTTTAATATTTCATAAGAACTTTTCTCCTTACTACAAACACAAAAAAAAAATTATAAGCGAAATTGGTCAAATTTTATATCCTATTCCTACTAATATTATAAATGCGAAAGTTTGTGAGGATGGATGGATGGATGGATGAATGTTTGTTACTCTTTCACGCCAGAACGGCTGAACGGATCTGGATGAAATTTGGCACAGAGATAGATTATAGTCTGGAATAACACATGGGCTACTTTTTATCTGAAGTCCACGCAGACGAAGTCGCGGGTAGAAGCTAGTTATAGATATAGCCTTTTAAGAATGACATTCCTAAGGAAATCTTGATCAGTATGAAACTCCTGGTGAAACCTCTTGTACTACGTACCTAATACTTTCGTTATTTCTAATTGCTGAGTTTCTAACTAAATTTCTATGATAAATTGAATGAAAAATATTCAAAACTACCTTTCGCCTGCAACTCAACAAAATCGATTAGTGAAATAGCTTTTAAAATCGGCATCATTAGCTCCGGAAATTAGCTCCTTCATTTAAAAGGTGTCCGTGGAGTTTCTTGCCCGATTCTTTTAAATAGGATCAACTTTTGAATTATAAAAAAAATTACTTGAATTTTAACATACAAACTCATAACTAAATTGACTTTCCCTTTTAAATTTAGGAATAAATAATATAAGTACCTACTAATAAGTAATTTAGTAATTAGTATACTTACCTAACTATTTGTAGATCCAGTTTAATTTGAGTTTTATACGTCAAAAACTAAACTCAACCTAACTGGCAACAATGCTACTGAACTACTTAAAAGCTAGCACGACACTGGAACGCCACCGCACCGATTTAATTTCGTGAATTAACTTTTGAATAATTAAAACGTTCCAGCCCTGTTTTGTAGACACCTTGTGGTTTTCGTACGGAATACCTTGAATATAAACCTTGGTTTCTGCTTTCGACAACCCTAGCGCTTAGTAATATTGTGGTCGACTGGAAGGAGACTCGGTTGTGACATATTGTCATAGGGTTGTTGCTTCGCTCACTTGAAGCTCAAAAACCAACAGTGATCATCTCATCTTTGTATGGGTCTCTATTATACATTAGAGAGGTCAATCTGTATCTCAGGTTCCGTTTAATTATTTGGGATAAGAAGTGTACCAGTTTTTAAGTTGGAGCACATACTTTCTAACAGTGATAACAAAATTAAAATCTATTCTATGTATATTTTGTGTCAACCCGTAACAAACGATCACATTTTTTGGTTCGCAGGCGTTTCTTATATACCCTAACCCACTTGTTTTTTTTTAAATATGCAATGTACAGACACAACTTTCCTATAATTTTATAATAGTAGAGACACCTACGTCTACCATTGATTCTTATCTTGTGTCTAAAATTACAAAATAATTGGAATAAAAGTGAAGAACTAATTTAAAAATATCGTCTCTCTGTGTCCAGTTATAACTCGAAATCCACTTTTTACTACGAATTTCTAAGAAATCTGATGTAAAGGTACAGGTAGGTTTCTTCTTAGATACTTTCTTAGGTAGGTGTCGTACGCGAGCGATGCTGCCGGCAGAAGCTAGTCCGTAATGTTTCAAAACCCGATCGTGTTTTTTTTTTCATGTTGACTGCGAGGTAAAACTGATTTCATATTGAAATACTTACGGAATCCAGATTAACTGTTTCCCCTATTCCTCATGCAACGGATATTGAATTTCAACCTCTCAGTTGCCGCTTTATGCTATCCATTGGCAAATATACAAGAAATATCTACAGTTCTTTTTCTTCGACGAAGAAGCGTACATACCTACTAATTCTATTTGAATAATATGAATAATTGCTGAATGATTTCAAATTATTCTCGAATAATCTATCAACAAAATTATGTGTCAAATTCTCAAAACTCAATACTTGAATAAGTTTTTTTTATATAAAGCTTACTAGCAATGCGGGTCGCACATTACTAGTATTCTTGCTAAGCTAGATTGCTTGTGTTACGAGTGGGTTCACGTCGGTAGTGCAATGGGTGGGGTTCGAACCGGCAACCACATGATCGCAAGTCCGACGCCCTAGCCATTAGGCTACCGACGCTTCGTAAGTTTAATAAGTTTGTTCTGAATCGATTCCAAGTGTCCACAACACAAGTCACGGCACGTCATAGCAGCATCGGGGTAATAAGACGTGGTGAACATGTTTTTGTACGGACAACCGGTACCATAACAAGGTAATAACTTTGTGATTTATCGTGGTACAGTTTTGAAATTTTGTACATAGATTCTTTACATAAAAATACTAGACACGAGTCTCGGGTTTCGTATATATTAAAACTAATGTTGTATAGGAAAACACGACACAATAGACATAATCCTATAGAACAGGTTAATTTAAATTTGTCACGGAGGATTAGTTTAAGCATTATTGACGCAAACATGTTGTGTAAATTGTTCATGGAAGTTTCAACGATCATTCAGTGAATGAACTATGACTAGAATGTATTTTTTGACTGGATTTGTGTGAATTTTTTGCCGGCCTATAAAATAAGATCCTTAGCTATCAAATGGTATTTACAACATACTGACGAACTATGGGTGTACACACCTGCCTACACCTTCGGAGACTACAGGTGTGATGATATCTTGGTTTATGTTATGTTGGTATGTGAAACTACATATGAACTGCTCATAAGAATTTCTTAGAACACACGGTATAACCTGATAATCGTACCCAGGATCTTTCGCTCAATAGCCGCGTTTGTAACCATTACCATTGAGGTTGTAGTGACCTATTACCTACCTATTGCATCATACAGTCGCGTATTAACTTAGTAATTTGCTATTTTATATATTATTCTCTTGTTCAATCTGTTATATCAATTCTGTATGTATTACTTGACAATAATTAATATTTTTTAATTATTTGGCCATTTACTCAATATGTCTAATATTCGCGTAAGTGTCAGAAATCAGTATAATTATTATATTTAACTAACCACCAGATCTAGTAAAATTTAATGCTTATAAATACTTTATATTGTCTAAAATAGTAAATGATCATCAAAATTAATCTCAATTTGTGAATATCAATCTTGCGATCCTAAAACTCTAAATTATGATTGCCAAATCAAAAAAAAAAAAAAAAACCAAATATAGGTAGAATTCAGCTCTAGCGGTCGCAGTTATAACCTAACCTAAACCTAATATTTTGGTGATCAATTTACTACATTTGGTGGTCATTATATCCCCATAAAAAAGAATTTAATTGTAAAACAAAGAAGCTAATAAAACATTATTACCTAAACCTTCCAAAGTCTAGGCTTTTGTCCATTCTCAACTCTAGTCTACATTTTCAATAGTATCTAAACTTTTATCCAACTAAAACTCTATTCTAGAACTTAATATAACTTCGACAAGCTTTGGAAGAAAACCCATTCCAATTTAGCGAAATCCTGCTTACGTAAACAATGTTGGTATTGCTATAGTTGTTATTGTATATACCTGGATGGTCTTAGACTGGAATTGTGTCTAGGATTTGTGGTAAAGGCGCTCTACTGCCCTTTAAAGGATAATATACATACATAGATAATTGTGACGCTAGATTGGAAATCGGCTTATTTTATATATCACGTGATATTATTAAATTGTGAGATCCCAGTTTCGATTCTCAGATCAAACAGTGTCATTACGTTTTCTATAAAATATAGGTACCTATAAGCTCGTTTCGTATAATATGGGGCTTAAAAATATATTAGATGGACATTAGTACGTCTCTGCCTAAGCGTTTGAGACATATTAGCGTGATGTATATAATATATGTGTATGTTATAAACTTTGTACATTTAAATGGCGTGCAATATCTACAGATCAGCAGTGTCCATGGACACCCGCAACACCGAGGAGTTGCAAGTGCGTTACCGGCCTTTTAAAAAGGTTTGGGCCTCCGGTATCCTACTCACTCGGCGAAACAAAACGTAAACGTAGTTTCAGAGCGGTTTTCTGTGAGACCGTGGTATCACTCCGGTCGAGCCAGCCCATTCGCGTCGAAACGACCAACTATGGAGCTCAAACGGCGTAATTAAAGAAAGATCAATAATTAAAGTTAAAAATTCCTTCACTTGCACCGCAAAACAAGTATAAACAAAGTATTTTTCTTCTAAACTACGTCGTAATTAAGGCCTAACGAAGCAATACTTAATCTTACCCTTAAGACAAAGTAGCCGCCACTTTGTCTTTATCCCGTGAGGCTTGGGGAAGGCTTGACAAATTAGAACTAGACCGACGCGCTGAGTGGACTAGCCTAATATATTGTTTGGACAAATATAATTTAATTAATAACAATATAATACTTAGCGGTATTTTAGTGAAGGAAAAAGTCGATTGCGGGCACGATTCGAACCTGCGTCATCTGGTAGAACGCGCGAGGTCGAAATTTGCCTTCACTGAAAATATAACATTATAGTCTTAGCATGGAGTATACAAAAAGATAATTTATAACGCGATTAAATCCGAAGAAATATTATAGTTTATCCAATCAAAAACATTTCATATATTATAATATAGCCAAGTCTCGTGCATATTTTCATCTTTAATTATAATTCATAAATGATAAATGATAATTTATTTCTGTAAAGAGATTTATTAAGGATAATAATATTATGTTTATTTTTTTTCTAAAGAAGAAGAAGAAGAAACTCCAAAATATACTCAGAGAATCATGGTCTCTTTTAAAGTCCAGACATAGTACTTAGTAGAAATTATATGGGTTACAATGTAACACCTGAAATGGCCTTTTGAAGAAAGAGCTATAACGGCTTTAATTAGACCAGATCCATTTGACGGCACGCATATATCAGTCATTGACGACACGTTTACACGGTGACACGGCGTAGTGGCTGAGCAATTGGCTTCTGCGACACGTGTTGTGGGTTCGATCCCCACACGGAGCAAATATTTGTATGATCTATAGGTAGTTGTTCCGGGTCTGGGTGTTTGTGTATGTGAGAATTTGTGTTTGTAAACGCACCCACGATACAAGAGAAAATCCTAGTGTGGGGCAACGTTTTTTTAAATTGAAAAAAAAAACTTATGAAGCTCGCCCATAATCTAGCGAGTTAAACGACTTTACTACATTTAATTAGTAATACCTACCTACATAGGTATAGGTATGTCGTCGTAAACATGACCAACTAGGTACTTCACTTTCTGCAAGTAGCTTCGTGATCTAAGTAGATGGTATCGATATATAGGAAATATTTAGCATAATGACATCACATAACATCGAAGAGTCTAGACTGAAACACGTCTGTTGATACTACGTCGGGAATCGGGATATGAATATTAAAATTAATGTATGCATACAGATTGAGAGTAAGCGTAATAAATTAATGTGTTTAGATAACGAAGTTGACTGGGAGGCGATGTATGTACATTATCTAACTTGTATAAGTAAGTCTTTGACTCTATGATATTGCTGAAAATTATTTAGTTTTATGTCAGTGAAAGAAAGAAAATACTTTTATTTGCGTCAACATGACGCCCGATAACGATATAAAGATGACAACAAAATGAATAAGAAATAGGTCTATGGAAAACATGCGTCACACCCACGCAAAAACGGCCATCGCTCAGCATAATTCAGTGTCTCATGCACGAGGCGGAGGGTCGGTCGGTGCTGAAATAATCAAGTAATCAAGCACATTTACAATATATACCTATAAAATAACATACATCAGGCCTGTGTCACGTGTTCTCCGAAGGATCAGGCAGAGGCGAACAATTGTACACCCACGTTGAAGAATACTTACTCTTCGATGCTGATGGTATCCTAGTACTTTTAACCGAAGAGAGAGGCTTGAAATGGCTCGTCTGTCATCTTTGTTACGGTCAAAGTAACTGTTGCCTCTTTGTTGACCTAGTAGGTTGTTTATCAGTGTATTCACATATATCACTTACTAGCCTCTGCCCGCGGCTTCGCTCACTTGAAGCTCAAGAACCAACAGTGAAGATCTCTTCTTTGTATGGGTTTCTATACATTAGAGAGGTCAAGCTATATCTCCGGTTCCATTTAATTATTTGAGTTAAGAAGTATACCAGTTTTTAAGTTGGAGCACATACTTTCTAACAGTTATAACAAAATTAAAATCTATTCAGTAGTTTTTGCGCCAACCCGTAACAAACAGACAAACAGACAAGAATTTTAATAATCACAATTTTGGGTTCTGAGACGTTTATATACCCTAACCCACTTGTTTTTTTTTAATATCTTTAATGTACAGACACAGCTTTTTTACAATTTTATACTAGTAGAGATATCATTTGTGGTTTGGTTTAGTTTATTTAGATTTTAACCTCGTATGAATTGATAGGTATTATAGCTAAGACAGCTTATTTTAATTTCAAGGCAAGTAGCAATACTCATAAAGCTACCGACACATTGAACGCCATTTAAAATTATCTCAACCATGACAAATTTAACGGCCATCCGCCATTCAAAAACAAAAACATATTAGCATGACTAAGCCCCCAAATATTATTGTCGTACGCCATTTTGTCACGCCATTTTGACGTCACCAGTCACGCGTCTGTCAGCGTAACAAACGAAAGCGAATGGAAGTGACGGGATAATTGAATTCCAAGTGCCTGTTCTGATTAAGTGGAAAATTTTCAATTGAAGAGTTGCATCTTTAATTTTTTGTTACAGATGTTCTAATTCATAACCGTTCAAAGTAACAACCTCCTGTGCTCTCGGCTTTGTGGAATTAATAAGACTATATGAAAATCATAAAAGAAAAGTAATTAAAACCCATTTGTTGACATTGACATTAGAAAAGACAACCAATTTGACAAGTAATTCTCACAATAATATTTCAGACATTTATTCACCTCTAAGTGCTTCAAATTACTCTCACTAGTGAATTAACATTTTTTTTACTGACAACACTACCTTATAGCACCTAGAGCTGAAACAGAAACTCCTACACAATGAATAAACTAACCTGCATAACTCAATTCACTCCAAACTCAACCGACAACGTAACATAGTTTCATTTCTACAACGACTATTTATTCCAAACTTGAATTCAAACGGCTTTCGATTTTCCATAATTCCAAATTCAAATATTTAAACTGCGGAAAACACGGCGGAAACACGGAAACGTGGTGTTTATGATGCCAATCAGACACTGTATTTTTAAATTGAAATTATATTATGAATGAAAGAAAAAATAATTCACATATAAAATAATTAATAAGATACAAATAAGTGTAATTCAATAAAAAAATACAATAAAAATACACATCCATAAATATTTATTTATGTCAACAAACAAAATGTCAAACTATCTAAAATAATAACTATATACTCGTAGTCAGTAACATTAGGACCAAGATATTGACACTGCCTCACACCGTACCTTCATATGTTCTGTAATTAAATTGCACTGTACACTTCAATACAAATCACAGACGACAACGAAGGTTATTCATACTTATTTTTTTCAACTTTATGAGCATCCTTCACTTGTATACATAGTCGTTGAACGTCTGTAACCTTTCTATCTATTACAAATATATCGTATTACGAGTCGATTCGAAGCTGATCATAGCAATTTTCCAGCTTCAGACACGAAATTAGATTACGGTATTAACGCTTTTCCATCTAAAAATAAAGTGACGTAATGTACCTTTAATTATTTTGAATTTAATCTGAATCTTTCAGTACCTGCCTCATTAGTATAGTGGTATTAAGTGTGACTGCTTCGCTAGAGGTCCTGGTTTCGATACCCACGAGTAAAGTGTTATTGAGTTTATCTATGAAATTTTCAGTAGTATATTAGAGTTTGGTTGTTTACCCAATTGTAATAGACTCGCCCCCTATTACATGGGACCCAAATTTACCGGTGAAATGTGGGTGCACATTAGCACACCTCTGCCTAACCCTTCAGGGAATACTGGCGTGATGGTATGTATCCTTCATTGTACCTGCAATCTAAATACTAAAATCTAGATTGGATGCCAGCACAAACAAAAGGATGATTGGCATGCATTTGATCTAGAAATCCGGAACATTTTTGGAATTTATGAATTTCAAACAAAAGCATGGGCGTGATGGTATGTTAAATAATAGAATAGTGGCATATGGCGTGAGTAATAGCAACTAATGTAACCGAAAATATCTTTATTGTGAAGTGTCTACTGTAACTGCGTCTATAAATCTCGATTCGTAGTATTGTATTTGTGGAAACCTTGTTTCAAATTTAGTGGCAATGTTTAGAGAAAAAAACAGAAAAACAAAGGACACAAACATATTATGGTCACAAAATAAATAGGTACCTACATACATACACTCACGCCTTTCACCCACAGGGGTAGACAGAAATAGACTACGATTCTTGCATACTTCTTTTACTTCTGCCACATTCATACATCTTCTCATACATTTGCGCCAGTTGCGAGTACCTGACCTTTTTGAAGGACAATTAAAGATCGCCGTATGTCCTTCTAGGACGACCTCTTCCGACGCTGCCGTTGACATTCGCTATAAATTCCTTTCGTTCATCGTATTTAATTCGTTCTCTCAACATATCCAATGATCGCAATACTCTTCTACTATAATAAAATAAATAAATAAATATTCTGGGACATTTTTACACAGCACCATCTAGTCCCAAACTAAGCAGAGCTTATAGTACAAGCTCTACTACTACTACTAGTACTACTACTCTAGGGTACTAGATAATGGATATAATACTTATATACTTACTTACTTTTTTTTTGTAAATACATACTTATAATATATAAATATGTAAATATATACTTATATTATAATACATAAGAAACACCCAGACGAACACAAATACTTATATTCATCACATAAATGTCTGTGGGAATCGAACCCACGACCTCAAGGTCAGCAGTCCGGTACCCGAACCACTAAACCAAAGAGGTCGTCAAAAACTACACTGGTCATCAAAAAAATCGGCCCACCTGCAGTTTTTCCGCAAATCACATTTTTTCTTCAACTAAACTAATCAAAATGGTTTAGTACCGATATGTTTAAATTGTCTGGTTTATTTACACTAATTTTCACACGGAAAAAACCTGAAAAAGGTAAAAAAGCCTGAATTTTTCACTATAAAGTTAAACACTATGGTTTTACACTGTTTTTAATTAATTTTAAACACGCTCTAATTTTTCAGTCTGAAGTGCTGTGATCACAATTGTTCCAGTTTAGTATTGAGTATTCCCCCCTCTTGCTCGAATGACGGCCTGCATTCGCCTTTTTAGTGACCTGATCAAGGTTTTGATGGTCTCCTGAGGGATTCGTGTCCATTCTTCCCTGATGGCGATTTCCAGGTCTTCCAACGTTATAGGGGCTGGATTTCGGGCTCTAACTTTTTGTTTTAGCGTGTCCCACATGTGCTCTATAGGGTTAAGATCAGGGCTTCTTGCTGGCCATGACATAACCCGAATGCCAACTTCTTCAAGATAATCGGTGACAATACGCGCTACGTGTGGTCGGGCATTATCATGCATTAACTCAAAGTTTTCTCCAATATAGCCGGCATATGGCACCACGTGGTCTTCCAATATCTCGGTGATGTAGCGTGCCGCGGTCAAAGCACCATTCCTTATAAAAACCAGCTCCGTACGTCCGGTTAAAGATATACCACCCCAAAACATCACAGAGCCGCCACCGTAACTCACTGTTTCTCTTATGCAACACTGGGCATAACGTTCACCTGGTCGTCGCATGACATTACGACGGCCATCTGAACCATATAAAGTCATCCGACTGTCATCACTAAAAAGAACTGACTCCCATTGGCCTATAGACCAGTTGACGTGATTTTGCGCAAATTGAAGTCTGGCTTGTCGATGAGCTGTGGTCAATTGTGGCCCCGTTGCTGGCTTGTGTGGTCTTAAATTCTGTTCACGAAGTCTCCTCCTTACAGTACTGTCACTTATAGCCACACCCCGATCTTCACGTAAGCGTCGCTGGAGATCAACGCCAGAAAGGTGTCGATTTCGTAAAGCTGACACCACTATAAATCGGTCATCCCTTTGAGTTGTCACCCTATGTCTTCCAGATCCAGATCTTCTTCGATACTGCCCAGTCTCCAGAAACCTTTGGTAAACTCGCCGAACTGCAGAACGGCTGAGATTTAACCTCCTGGCGACTACACGTTGACTTAAGCCTTGTTGCAGCAAAGCCACAACTTGGGCCGCCTCAGCTTCAGTGGTATCCATTATTTTTAGACAAAATTAGTCAAAACTACAGCCTCAACAATTAAACTTCACGACATTAACACCCAATCCCTAGAAAAGTCCGATTCTGACTGGAACAATGAGCCGATTCGTTCCCATGTAAAACCGTCAAATCAGCACTCAACAGTATTTCTGTGTAAAAACATTGTTAAGTACCTTCAAGTGCAGTAAGATTTATGGCAAACAAGAACTCAATCATCATATCGACCCTCAAAACAAAAAATAAACATGTGAAACAGTTTATCTGTGAAAGAATCGGTTAATATTGAAAAATGGGTGGGTGGGTCGATTTTTTTGATGACCAGTGTATAACAGCCTACATCATGTACCTACGATCTGTGCAAATAAAGTTCTATTCTATTCATAACATAACATACCATCACGCCTGTATTCCCCGAAGGGTAAGGCAGAGGTATACTAAGGTACACTCACAGTTCGCCGGTATGATTAGGTCCTATGTAATAGGGGGCGAGCCTATTGCCATTAACCGGGCACAAATTCCAAACTCCGAGCTGCTACTGAGAATTTCATAGAAAAACCCAATAACACTGCTCGACCTGGGAATCGAACCCAGGACCTCTAGCGTAGCAGTCGCGGTCAGGACCACTTGGCTATTGAGGCAGTTCTATCAGCTGTGATAACTCTAATATTTACAAAATTGGTAACAGATAAAGAGTGCGCTGAATGATTTATGTACTGTAGTGACGCTTGCAATGCCGGTCAAATGGTTTATCAGACGCATGATATAACTTTTATTGCTAACTCGGACACTCTGGAATCCATTAACGGATTACAAGCCAAGATAATATCACTGTAATAAGCTTGTTAACGTGAGGTTGACATGCTACAAGTACCTCGGATTACGTTCAACAAACAGTATCTACAAGGGATATGTTAATCACTATCACTACATATTATAAAACAAAGTCGCTTCCCGCTGTCTGTCCCTATGTATGCTTAGATCTTTAAAACTACGCAACGGATATTGATGCGGTTTTTTTTAATAGATAGATTGATTCAAGAGGAAGGTTTTAAGCAATTTAACATCACGCTACGATTCTTAGGGACGGGGCAGCGCGGGTGAAACCGCGGGCGGGTCGCTAGTGATACATAAGACACATTTTTCAATGTTTTAAAATTTTTGTTACTACCTTTCATGCATGGAAAACATTTCGGCATGTCCTAATTGACGACCTCAGAGATGAAACTCAGAGAATCATGGTCGGCTTTTAAGTACAGACACAGAAGTAGCAAATATTGTGAGTTATATTATACGCACGGCAAGTCTGAAATAAATAATAAATAAATAAATAAAAATATTCTGGGACATTCTTTACACAGCACCATCTAGTCCCAAACTAAGCAGAGCTTGTACTATGGGTACTAGACAAATGGATATAATACTTATATACTTTTTTTTTGTAAATACATACTTATAATACATATAAGAAACACCCAGACGAACACAAACACTTATATTCATCACATAATTTTTTGTGTCCTGTGGGAATGGAACCCACGACCTCATGGTCAGCAGTCCGGTACTCGAACCACTAAACCACAGAGATCGTCAATGATAGAAAATGATAGAAAGGTTAGATCAGACCCATCTAACGTAGGTCATAACTGATTAATCACGAGAACTTAGAAAATAAATTGTTTCTGAGATAAAAGGCTGTAATGGCTGTACCTACTTGGAATTTGCGACGAGTCTTCGTGTTGGCGTGAACAAATTTGTGTCATACCTAAATGTACCCTCAAAAGGGCCTTCAGAAGGGATAAACGAGGGTAATGTAGGCAGCGATGCGGTATACGTACTTCAAATTTAAATCGCTACTTACTTATGGGTCAAAACACACAAGTCCATTACAAAAATCTATTTATCTTACTTTGATTAAACATGATTGTTTTCATACGTATATTTTACATAATAACATACCATCACGCCTGTATTCCCCGAAAGGTTAGACAGAGGCGTCTTCATATTCATATTCATATTCATTTATTGCGTTCCATAATGTACAAAAATATATATAAAACAGATGGTAGGCTTAAATCTAGGAATCAATTATGGACCCTGTTGGGCACAGCACAGTTTAGTAGGAGAGAGGGAGACGTGTCTATTTATTATATTTTCCAAGTTGAAGTCAATATTCTTTAATATTAAGTATACATTTTATTTATTATATTTACGTATTATTTACAATTTTAACTATAATATTTTAATGCACTATTTTTTTTTTATCACAATGAGTAGGTTACATTTATTTTCTAACCACCTCTATTGAGTACATATATATTTTTTATTATGTCTCATTCATAATCTAATTAATGCAATTAGTGAGAATTTATTTATTTATGTTTTTCCCATTATAGCTAAATTCTGTTTTATTTTGTATTTAATTTTTGGTGTTAATGGTACTTATTTTTTTTTTATTTATCAATTAGTATAGTATGTTTATTTTGGGCCCTAAACATACCGGCGAACTATGGGTGTACATTAGTAGGCCACTGCCTATACCTTGGTGGAATACAAGCGTGATGTTATGTTATTTTCAATAGAAGTCAATTTCAAAACGTTGACTCTCAAGTTCAAAGGAAATATCTACAAATCGAAGATGGTTGAAAGACAATTACCTACATGCATGCAGTGGACATGGAGAAGAGGTAGTCTAAAAGTGGCGCCAATTAAAAAGTAATAGAGAACAGTACAGAACAGTAATGAGAAATCTTGAAGGAGAAAGTTACTTTCTGTGTAGTAGCAAAAACTCTGTGCAGATTTAACAAATTAAAAAACAAATTTAAACTAAACAAAACCTTATTAGCACTAACTAAGTTTACGATTGTTTGCCAACCACTTTATTCACTTAGAAAGTTTCTAGTGCCGAAATTATGTTTTGAAATTTCGAGAGAACTTATTTGGCCGTTGTTAAATTTAATAAGTTCTTAGTATTTGTTTGAAAAGTAAACAAAAGGTAACCGACAAGTTATTTTGAGGTTTAAATAGTGGTAAAGTTTGTTTGGTTAGCGAAGTCTAGTTTCAATTTGGTTTTCATAATGAAGCTAGTTCGAAATTCAGAATAAAAAAAAAATGTTTTTAAAAAATGTATCGGAGAATAATTTGTATTTACTAACAAAAGATAAAGTGGCAGAATATATTCCACCGGAGCTTACGTTAGACATACAATCACGCATGTATATGCGTTCTAATATACACACACAGTTCGCCGGTATGTTGCCACTGCCAGCACAAAACCAAAACTCCTTTCTTTGCATTTCATAGTAAAACACAATAAAAAAACTCGACATGGGAATCAAACCCAGGACCTCTAGTGTAGCAGTCGCGCATTTAACTACTAGACTAATGACTCAGTTTATCTAAGATTCGATTTCAATGTAAAATCGAAGCTAAGTTCAAGAATTAAATTTCTTAGACAAGAAATGGTAGAAATTCATTATACCCTTTTATTAGGCCAATGTTTATTTTGCCAAGAGTCCTACCCTCATTCGTTAAAATAATACATAGATCGTACGAGCGGAAACCCTTCATTGTACCATTACATGTTTACTAAAAGCGCGTCATTATAGAACGGAATTAATTGGCACAAAATATACAGACATTGTATACCTATATTTAATTTATTATATTACCATGGCAGCCTAAGGCTGTGTTCAAATTTTCGTTTTTACATTCTACCAGCTTTTGCCCGCGGCTTTGCTCACGTGAAGCAATATTAGAATTAGAAATAGATTCTCGAAAAAAGAAAAACTAAACTCGCTTTTACAGTTTCATCAGCCCTTATTCAACTAAATTGGGGACGGTTCCAGATCCAGATCCAGCGATTCATATCAATGTATTGTAAGAATAAACATTTGGGCTTCTGAATACCACAAACAATTGTCAATAGGTATTCATTCATATGAAAACGGAGACCGACTGCTTTATGTAGTCTCCAAGGTAGAAAGAAAATACATCAGAATTTATTGGGCACATTTTTCTTTGCAACTTGTAATTAAGATGATTTGATACCAATTTGGCTGAACTGAACTTTTTAACTATTATTTATAGAAAAATAAAATGTACACTATTTTATTATTATTGGCTCTATATTGCATAAATTTGAATAGTCTTCCGAATAATAAATAAACAAAATGATAGTACTCAAGTTGATAGCCATAAATTTCCTCAAGGCTAAGCGAATGCGAATAATTATGTGTCGGAACGTGGAACTCATAACAGTTTTATAGCTGTTACAAAAAGGTTTTCAGGCAAATCTAATTATATCCCAATTTTCTTTTTCAGGTAGCCGCCGTTTGCGTGTTTTGCTGATTAGATAAGATAAAAAGATGTGACAAGGACAAATGATAACACTCAGAGCAGTGCGATGTTAAAATAACAACGGTACTAATTCAAAAGTGTGAAAATATAATGTTTTTTAATGTCAAATAAAGTGTCACATAAGAAAAACCATGAGAATTAGTTAAAAAAATTTGAATCAAGAATTGGTGAAAGGTGATTTTAAATAAAGAACAATGTGCTGGTGTTAAGTGTTAAACGTTAAAATTTGCATGAAAGGACATCAATGTTTTTTTTTTTAATATTTTTTTATAATGACAAGACATTCGTGAGGCAATAGTGTCGTTTTAAGTGGAAAGTGTAATATAAAATGGTGTGTTAGTGACTGTGAAAAATGGGTTGTCAGTTAGGGAAACTCGCGGCGTCCGAGAGGCGAGGCAATAATGCTGGCCCAGCCATCAGTGATGGGCCACCTCCAGCCACGGACCCTCGGCTGCCGTTAACGGCAAAGCAGAAATATTCGATGCTCGCATCCTGGAAGGGCATCTCAAGAGCAATGGAGAAGACTGGCATCTGTATGTTTATAAAGTAAGTAGACTAGAAAAAAAATTACAGTTCGGGCGCAAATCAAAACATAGATAGGATGACTAGATATGATAACGGATAGCTTATACATTTCTCAATAAAAAAAAGTTTTATTTAATTATAAACTGCCTCAATAGCCAAGTGGTCCTGACCGCGACTGCTACGCTAGAGGTCCTGGGTTCGATTCCCAGGTCGAGCAAAGTGTTATTGGTTTTTTCTATGAAATTCCCAGTAGCAGCTCGGAGTTTGGAATTTGTGCCCGGTTAATGGCTATAGGCTTGCCCCCTATTACATGGGACCTAAACATACCGGCGAACTGTGGGTGTACATTAGTACGCCTCTGCCTAACCCTTCGGGGAATACAGGCGTGATGGTATGTTAGTTATGTAATCTATATTCTCTACCTCATTAGTCTAGTTGGCCTATGTGCAACTGCAACGATTCCCAGGTCGAGTACCTAACTCTTAATGAGATATTCTCATTAGGAGTTAGGTACTACGAAATTCTTGGTAGCAGCTGATTTGTGATTATACTGCAATAGGCTCACTTCGTACTACATAGGATTTAAACATACTCGCCAAGTGAAGATTTCTCTGTCTAACTCTTCGAGAAACACAGGCACATGGTATGTGGTAGTATTATCCTATGCATTTAGTTATCCATTAATATTTTAATAACAATTTTTTTTGTAGTTCTTAGTCTGTTTTTACTTTCATTAAATTAAAGAATAATTTGAGAATCCTAATAAAATCAATATTGTCTTCGTTAACATCCGCAAAACAGCATGCGCTGTAGTCAACTAATTAGTTGACTACTCATTTATCATTAAGTACGATCCATTCAGAAATAATTGCTGTTTAAAGATCCGTTTTCCTCCACCGTCCCGTAGGAGTTGTTAAAATGAAGTAGCGACCAGGTGGCAAACAAATCAATCCTGATGGAATAATATTGTACTACCGCCATCTTTAATCATATGCTCCGTTTTGTTTATGGAATAGGGGGGCAAACGAGCAGACGGATCACCTGATGGTAGGCGATTACCGCCGCCCATGGACACCCGCAACACCAGAGTAGTCACGAGTGCGTTGCCCGCCTTTTAAAAGGTTTGGGCCTCCGGTATCATCACTCATTCGGCGAAACACAACGTAAGCGTTGTTTCACTGCCGGTTTCCTGTGAAGTCGTGGTATCACTCCGGTCGAGCCGGCCCATTCCTGCCGAAGCATGTCTCTCGCACGGTAAAAAAGAAACATCGTTAACATCCACAAACCAATTAGTTAACTATTGTATCATTACGTATGACCCATTCAGAAATAAATGCTGTTAAATTATCCGTTTTCCTCCACCGTCCCGTGGGGGTCGTTGAAATGAAGTAGCGACCAGGGCCATTCTTCTATTATTTTGTGTGAAAATCGTCATGGAATTAGGTACTTCAGAATTGTTGAATTTTGACAGTTTTGCGTTCAGAATCTGTCAGTTATCAGGCCATACTGATTTCTGAAGCTTACGCGAATATTAGTCATAAATACAAAATGAAATAAAACAACTTTACGGATTCTATTGCGTTATATTAGTACAAATAAAGACCCGACGTTTTGGACACTTTACAGCGTCCATGGTCACGGGCAGACTGAGGTGTCATACGTCTTATCGTTGTATTTATTGACAGCTCCCCTCCATTAACCCTTTCACTTTTACTTCAAGATCCAATAAACTTTTAATTCGATATCCGATTCATGCAGAATGAGCTCAGCGTATCTATTGGTCTTGGAGTCATGGGCTTGCATTATGATTTAATAGAATCTATAATAGGGTTCCAAGCAGTTGCCCATGCCCATCCTCTCTCTTGAAATTTGGGTGCTTTTTTATTTCAATGGCCTCACGAATCATCCTGGGTAGGAATAAATTTGATTTTTTAGTTATTAGGTCATTAAGAACCATTGGACTGCCATTCTAACACAATTGAAATAGTAGACTTGAAGTCATAGCACACCTATCTACTCGGATAACGGATCGTAACCACCTACTCGAGCCGGGTCCGGATTGGACCTGTAACCACTTAGCCACCTTCACAGCAGCCTGCTGCCTGTCACCAGGCTGTATCTCATAAACCGTGATAGTTACACAGTTGAAATTTTCACAGATGATGTATTTCTGTTGCCATTATTACTACAAATTTTAAAACAGAATAAAATAAATATTTAAATAGGGTTCCCACAACAGACATGTTTTTTTGCCGTTTTTTATAGATAATAATAACTGCCTCATTAGTCTAGTGGTCCTGAGCGCGACTGCTGCGCTAGAGGTCCTGGTTTCGATTCCCAGGTCGAGCAATGTGTTATTGGGTTTTTCTATGAAATTCCCAGTAGCAGCTCGGAGTTAGGAATTTGTGCCCGGTTAATGGCAATAGGCTCGCCCCCTATTACATGGGACCTAAAACATACCGGCGAAGTGTGGGTGTACATTAGTACCTACGCCTCTGCCTAACCCTTCGGGAAATACAGGCGTGATAGTATGTTTATAGATAATGGTACGGAGTCCTTCTTGCGGTTTTTTATAGATTAGATTAGCTGTAATATAAATTTGTTGCTGCAATGCCTGTATTTTTTTGTATTAAGCTTACAAGCAATGTGGGACGCACATAACTATTTGTGCAAAGCTAAATGTTTGTTATTTCAACCTGTACCTACCTAGTATGTTTAATAAAATTTCTTATTTTGTTTTCTTGGAGTTCTTTTATATAACCCGCAGTAAAGGTAGAAAACTTTTGTGAAAAGGCTGCGACTACAATAGTGTTGTTACATTAAACTTTCTCAGAGTATGTCCAACAACGACGTAGTTTACGTGAACTGCGGAGATACAAACATAAACAGTATCTAAGTTTCATGTACTTCTCTGTATAAGTACAGTCGACAAAAGAAGTATACAAGCAGCTGACGACATTTGCATTTTGACATTGATTGCGATGTGCGCTATATATATACTAATATTACAAAGTTATTCTCGCTAATCTCAAGAACTACTGGTCCGATTTGAAAAATTCTTTCAGTATTAGATAGCCCATTTATTGAGGCCCATTTATTGAAGGCTATAAGGTCATATATCATCACGCTAAGACCAAGCGACTATTACACGCGAAAGAAGTCGCGGGCAGAAGCTAGTATTAAATAAAACCCTGTCGACCCGAAAGGGACTTAAAGTTATCCAAATGACATTACTAAATAAATAATTAGTTATTTTTTACTGAATCTTCAATCAACGCATGCTTAACATAAAATACATACCTACATAAATATTATAGATTTTAAAACAAAAAATATTACATACCTATTAATAATAGTTCCAAAAATACCAAAATTTCCCTAAATTCCTACGTATTTTTAAATGTGATAAAACCACCATCAATCTTTTAATGTTTGTCACCCAGTGACAATGTCGCTGATACCGTAAGTATTACCTTTCAAATTTCCAAAATCTAACCTAACATTCATTCAACAATACCTCCACAGGTCGGTTTTCTTAACACATTGTACAATCTATGCAAAAATACTATATCATACTAATTTTTTATATTTTTATGCTTATTCTGAAAAAATACCCAATTAGACCCAAATTGTGACTTTTGACTCAATTTTACCCTATAAATTGTACCTACCCAGTTTTAACACATATTACGTGATGCGATTTATTACATGTGATATAATTTATGTTCAAACAAAAATGTCATTAGGTGCTTGTATAACTGTTTTGTCGACTGTAGGTATATTGTGCTCTTTCCAAACATGAAACAAGGACTTACAAAGATAGTACAGAAAATGCATAGGATATATTTTACGAATAGACTATGAATTCTGTCACACGCTTCCATTTATCACGCCAACGATTGATAGATTTTTAGGAAAATTTCCAGGAGATTTGGAAATACGCGATCAACGCGGGTAGGTTATACTTACATCAACTAGTTAATATATTCATGACTTTCTGAATAATAACGAAATATCTTAAATGTATTCATATCAATTTCCCAGACGTAGCTATAAGAGATGGGCTAAAATGTGTTGAGTCGCATATGTGTAGAAAGCACTTTAGTATATTGAAATATTAACATAAAAGGTCTAGGCGTGACGTCACTCAGTGTTCATCAAGTAAGATGGAGATTAACGTACTCACTCTTGAAAATTGAAGCTGGATTTGTCCATTAATCTTGCGGATCAAATTCTTCTAGTGAAAAATCTTGCAAAAAATGGCTTGAAGGCATAAAAGCAACGAACAAGCTACGAGGTCATATTCAGTTGAATTCTATGGTGTCTTTTCATAAATAGATTGTGGAATTCATCATCTAAGACAATGACAGTATAACGAGTTGACAGTAGAAAATATGTCAAACTGTACTTTGATATGGATTCCGTGAAAAGCAGTTATTTTTAAAAATATGCAAAAAAAAATCATTTTTTTTGCATTTTTCATTATTTTGAAAACAGAACACTACTGTGTGGAAAAACTATACTGATTTCAAAATCCAATGTTGCATCATCCAATCTCCAGTAAGTAGCCATAATTTATTATGACGTATATGAAGCAGGACTTTGATACAGACTGTGAAAAGCAGTTATTCTTAAAAAAGTTGTAAAAAAAGCATTATTTTGAAAACAGAACGCTACTGTGTGGGAAAACTATTCTGTTTTCAAAATATTTATATTTGTAATTGTAGCATGAACTGTCTCGTCACCCTAATGTTAGAAATGTTGTTTCTCATGTAAGTGAAATGTATTTCTTTTTGAGAAATAAAGTTATTAAACCTTAAACCTTAAATCCAATGTTGCATCATTCAATTTCCAATTAGGGTAGCCATAAGTAGTTATGTTCGGAATTTAAATTACAGTTTTCGATTATTATGGAACGTTGAATTTCCGAATAAGCTTGCCATTCTGCTTCAGTACGGGATTCTGATAGATGATTTGAATGATATTATTTCAACAACAGTCGTTATTGCGACTATATTTAGACTTAATTGACACTGGTATTTTTAATTACTTGAAATTTTGATTGAGGTTTGTGTTTTGTTTTGATATTTTTGTATTTAATAATGATGGATACCAAATCATGATTTCGAAAAGCACGCAAGGTTGAAAATATTATGAGGGAACCTGATTCAGATGATGAGATGATTTTTGAATTTCCCTCGATATTGGGATATACTTATGATATTAAAGCAGATATTACCGCGGGGCACAGGCTTCTAGTATAATACATACTCGTATACCCGGATATCGATGAAAACAAGACCTCTGCTTAATATGTCATAGTAAATAAATCATAAAGATGCATTATAAGTAATAGTTTTCTTATTTTTTATGTATGTACAAATAAAAGTAATAATAAAAGACAATATAAAAATATGGCGATGGTCGACGTATACACTTGATGACGTAACCATTTATAAAAAAATACTTTCGCAAATCAGTTTACTTCTTTGTTTAAACATACCATCACGCCTGTATTTCCCGAAGGGTTAGGCAGAGGCGTACTAATGTACACCCACAGTTCGCCGGTATGTTTAGGTCCCATGTAATAGGGGGCGAGCCTATTGCCATTAACCGGGCACAAATTCCTAACTCCGAGCTGCTACTGGGAATTTCATAGAAAAACCCAATAACACTTTGCTCGACCTGGGAATCGAACCCAGGACCTCTAGCGTAGCAGTCGCGTTCAGGACCACTTGGCTAATGAGGCAGTCTTCTTTGTCTTTCTTTGTTTAATTAATTTATTAATACAAAATGTTGCGTGTCTTCTATAAGTAAATAACATTATTTTCTTTCTTTTAAGATCTTTTACTTAAGCAGTTCCAGCTGCTTTTAAACGAAGTTATGGTAAATACAAAAAAAATGCGAAGATCATTTTCAAATGGATCGTAACTACTTATTAAAAAAGGATTTTTTATAGTCTATGGGGTAACGAGCAGACGGATAGCCTGACACCCGCAACACCAGAGGAGTCGCAAGTGCATTGCCGGCCTTTTAAAAGTGTTTCGGCCTCGGGTATCCTCACTCGGCGAAACATTACGTATGCGTTGTTTCACGCCAGTTTTCTGTGAGTTCGTGGTATCACTTCGGTCCAGCTGGCCCATTCGTGCCGAAGCATGGCTCTCCCATGGTTAAAATATCAGTATTACATACACTCACAGCAAGTGTTCCGTTTTCATGGACAGACCTGTATCTATTAAATATTTTATACGATTTCGTCTCGTCTTCTTATTATTTAAATATCAATATAACTAATTTAAATGGAATCCCCGAGATACCTATTTCATTGTGGAGATACAAATGTAAATGAGCAATAAGCAATGTTCATTCAAATCCCGGGCAATTTCTTTCCACTTCGGTTAACCCTTTCTATTTATTGTGTTTTATGTTATACCTCCGCTGGTTCCATTGATTTTTACTTAATAAAAACGAGGTAATATTAGAGAGCTTCTTTACTGTGTTGGAACTGGTCTACTCAAAGCTGCGATAATTTTCATAATAATAATATTTAAATGCGCATTTATAAATAATAATGCGCATTTTTTTTTCTCAAAGCACATGTAAGTGTGTAAGGCAAGTAAGGTATAGTAGATAATGAAGATATATTTAATTTTCGGTATTTAAGAAAAGATTAATGCACTAGGGACTATTTAGTAGAACGAAAATATTGTAAAAATTATGGAATAAAAGGCGTATTATTATTATTATTATTTAGGAAAAGAAGGAGCTATAATAACTCTCCTATCATAATTCTTCAGATATAGCAATTGAATACATATTTAATTACATAGAGGTACCTACTTCTTATTTTTATGATCCTACAAAGTATTGAAACACACACTTTAAAAGTATTATCAAGTATCCAAGATTCTAAACAATTGCCTTATTAAACCTCAAATTCAGATCGGCACTAGGTATGGCTTGTCGGCTCATTGGTTTCTGATATATCAAACTTCAAAAAATATATTATTGCTAGTCGACAAATTATTATTTATTTTGTATTTAGAATCTTCTAGAAAGTTTTATTTTGATGTTCCAAGATAAAAGTAGATACTGTTTACCAATAAACACCACCATTTTCGATTCGCCTATTAGGTGCCCGTACTAGACTTCTTCAGCCGGGGACATGTAGGTAAGGGAAAAATGCCACTCGGCTTAGCCGCACGTACTCATAGATTATCCGATGGGCACGAACCGAATGAAAGTCAAATATATATATATGTAGTAATTGCTTCGGTTCCATTCGTTGTTCAACAAATGACGACCTGAACGGACCCAAACATTACAAGTGTGTCTTTAATCATATAATCCCTTACCTGCACGACAGTGTATCCACATTTAATAACGTACAGTGTCGTGGGTAAACGTAGCTCCTCGCTAATCAAATTACAGTGCGGGCCACATGAAGTGCACACCCCTGAGACGATATTATTTAGCCAAGATTAGGACTTTATTAGCTCTCCAGAGGCCGGCTGGAACGTGCTGCAATATACAGTGTACTAAACTAGTATCCGTTTTACTTAACGTTTATGTTATCTATGACTTATTACCGCAAATTATGTAGTAGAAAGTTGTTTTCATTTTTCGTTGTTTTCATAATACTAAAGTGGAGGCAGTGTTCAGACAAAAAGTAAACGCATATCAATGCAATTTCTATCAAATGTATCCTATATTTTTTGCCTATCTTGTGAGTTTGTGCCAGCGTTTACAAACCTCACATATTGAACAACTGTATCAAATGTGCCCTCAAAATACGTAAGTACGTGTGTTTTTATTCTATTATTTATTCATAAAACTATGTTAAAACGTTTTTACCCAAACACATGCTGCTGACGATAAGATCCAAGACTGATATATAGAAAATACTATTCTACATTCCGTGTGGATATGTACAAAGTCGGTGGGTCGTGACATGACCCACATCCCGTGGAACTGTTGACTCTAACAATCTGTGAGATGGCCTTCTAACGCACATCGTGGTTTCTTTTCATTAACTTCCATTCGAACCAAATAACATTTCCTTTTACAATTTATAGAATTTTTCCTTGAATTGGGAGCATTAATATTAATTTGTCTTATTGAATAATAATCGTTGAAATTATTATCCTGAACCTATAATAGGATTAGTAATGGATTCCAAAAATAATTTACCTAATCAATACCCAACAGTGATGATCTCTTCTTTGTATGAGAGGGGTCAAGCAGTATCTCAGAATTCATTCTCGTTTCATTAATTGAGATAAGAAGTGCACCAGCTTTTAAGTTAGAGCATATGCTATCTTTCTATCTGTATATATAACAATGATAACAAACCAACAAGAATAAAAAACATTGTTTTTTTAATTGGAGCCGTTTTTATAAACTAGCCCACTTCTTTTTTTTTATATCTTCAATATACAAATACAGCTTTTTTACAATTCTATAATAGTAGAGACAAAGGGGTATTATCGCACTTTAAATACCTTTTGAATCGCTCGACTTTTTGTTTTTTAGTCTGCGTAGGACCACGATCTGTGTAACCTGGTCAAATCGCCAAGCGATCCAAAAGGTACATATTAGTTTTATATTAATAACATGCAACGCGATAGCTTAAAAGTTAGGAATACTTCAAATTACCAGTAAGCTGTTTCTTTTGTCCTAAGTTCAATCATCTGTAGTCCTACTGTAGTATCTCTAAGTAGTCTGTGGTAATAATATACTAATACTCTAGTGAGAACACTAGTCTGTGAACAAAACAAACAGTTCGTTGTATTTGATGCGTAATATTAAATTACAATCATATAGCAGTGAACTGAAAGCTTTCTTATGAAACGTACACGTCTCTCGATCATCAAGTAAAGAATCAAAAATTTGTTGGACCCAGTAATGTATCGATAAATCACCGGGCGATTATTTCGCGATGCTACTCTGACGTTCCATCTACACACTAGAGCTGTTCCACACGCGGACCATCGCAATAACTCACGTGGTGACAGCTCTATTAATAACAGTTCTAGCTGTTATACTTAATTGATCATCGACAACTTATTTGGGGAAAGTAAGTAACATCTGGTGAACAATTTATTGTTATTAAGAATCTTGAAAATGTTATTCCAGTGTTGCCACACACGTTTACTTTCGATCTCATTACTTAAACTTGTCGTTTATTGTTAAAAATACGACGTGATATTTATGGCTTTGGAATTAGATAGGAACTATTTTTTGAATATTTGTAATTAGGAATATTGGGGCTTATAAGTCTGTGGCCTCGTAGCGAATCGAATCGATAGATTTTGACACAGTATTTTGGTTGAATGGTTATTTGACCGAGAGTGTTTTAGTGTGTGAAATTATCAGATCTTTTACAGTTGATAAAGGGATGGGAGACCTCCACTGGTCTGATCGATTTGATATTTGGTATCCTTTTACTTCAATGATGTTGGAAGAACAGAGTAACCATGACTTGATGGAACGGAATTTATTTAATCTTTAATTTAATGATATTATTATTTATATATTCATATGATTATTGTCAAAGGTCTCCAGTTCGAATCCAAGGCACGGACCTCTGACTTTACGAAGTCATGTGCGTTTTAATACCTAGTTAATTATCACGCGCTTAAACGATGAACGAAAACCATCGTGGAGAAACCTGCATGCCCGAGAGATTTTATATAGAACTACTTATATTAGATCTGATGACAGTCTAACCAGATTCAGTTAAATAAAATATCAATTTTGCTTATTAATCCAATAAATAAGAATCGAAATCCAAGTAAATAAATCCAAGTTTGTTAACTAGGTACTGATTACTTATTCCTATTACATAAATTATGTAGGATTGCCTACTTTTGAATAACAATGCAACCGATAAGTTAATTTTCTATACAAAATATTTCTGTAGCCCCCCACTTTCATCCCAAAAAAATATAAAACAAAATCGCTGCGACAATTACCTCCAGCTGACATAAAATAAGAAATTGGGTCAACCGTAGCTTCCGGCTGAGAAAGACTAATAAGACGTCTCAGGTTCGCCCTGGTGACGTCATCAAAAAAATATAGCCAGCGAGGAAAATGTGCCGACGAATCATGATTAAGATTTGAATGATAACGCCATTGAGAGAGAGGCTTCTGGCTCTTTCTTATTTGGCGTGTATTAATTTGCCGCAATAAATCATGGGATTCACATAAACATTCATTTTCTTTTCTGTTCGTTTTAGAGAAATTAAAACATACCATCACGCCTGTATTCCCCGAAGGGTTAAGGCAAAGGTGTACTAAGGTACACCCACAGTTCGCCGGTATGTTTAGGTCCCATGTAATAGGGGGCGAGCCTATTGCCATTAACCGGGCACAAATTCCAAACTCCGAGCTGATACTGAGAATTACACAGAAAAACCCATTAACACTGCTCGAGTATAGTATAGCAGCTCTAGTATAGCAGTCGCACTTGGAACCACTAGACTAACGAGGCAGTTAGTTAGTTAGTGAACTGCCTCGTTAGTCTAGTGGTTTCAAGTGCGACCGCTACGCTAGAGGTCTTGGGTTCGATTCCCAGGTCGGGCAAAGTGTTATTGGGTTTTTCTATGAAATTCCCAGTAGCAGCTCGGAGTTTGGAATTTGTGCCCGGTTAATGGCAATAGGCTCGCCCCCTATTACATGGGACCTAAACATACCGGCGAACTGTGGGTGTACCTTAGTACATCTCTGCCTAAGCCTTCGGGGAATACCGGCGTGATGGTATGTATGTATGTATGTTAGTTAGTATTTTCAATAAAGACTAGAATAATCACAGTATCTCTGAAGGGGCACTTGCCCTACCCTGTCAGTCCTACTAATATTATAAATTCCCTTGTAATAGGGGGCGAGTCTATTTCCAACTCAGAGCTGCTACTGAGAATTTCATAGAAAATATCAATTAGACCTCTCAATTTGAGAAAGAAAGAAGAGAAAGAGAAAAAGAAGAACCCAGGATCTCTAGCGCAGCAGTCGCGCTTGCAACCACTAGACGAATAAGGCATCCCGAGCATAATCATTTAGCCATAAATCTCTCGTAAAAGAGTATTATCCTTTTAAGAAATAAATCGAACATCGTCCTTCTCCATTACGGCCGTGGCAAGATAAGCTTACCCTAATTACTCTCATTTCACTTAATGAAACCCTAATTATCTGGCACCCCCACGCGCCATTATTTCCTATATTATAACACCCTATATTCGAAGCTCATTGAGATATATGTACATAATCTCTATTCCTTCCTCTCTACTATTATCAAATTGTAAAAAAGCTGTCTCTACATTGAAGATATTTAAAAAAAAAAGTGAGTTAGTGTATATAAGCGTATAAACTACGAACCCAAAACTGTGATCTTTAAAATTCTTGTCTGTTTGTTTCGGGTTGGCGCAAAAACTACTGAATACATTTTAATTTTGTAATCACTGTTAGAAAGTATTGCTCCAACTTAAAAACTGGTGAACTTCTGAACTCAATTAATTATACGGAACCTTAGATACAGCTTGACCTCTTTGGTGTTAAGAGACCCATACAAAGAAGAGATCATCACTGTTGGTTTTTCATTAAATTATTTTGGTATCCATTTCTAATCCTAACATAGCTTTAGGTGAGCGAAGCAGCGGGCAAAAGCTAGTTGCTTAATATATTTAGTAATTATTTTACTACACAACAAGAACGATCCTTACGTATCTAATAAGAGAATATTGGTTCAAAAACAATCTCTGTTAACAACATACCACTCACCAGTAGGTACCTATCAACTGACGTTAAACTAACTACATTGCTATTATTCTTGTACGCCTGACCGAGTTGGTTCGAGTTTGTGTCGTTGTTTGCATCGGGGCTACATGAATGAGCTCGTCACATAAACGTAGCGTGCTGCTATTGTGTTGTTAACTAGCTGAGTGGAACAGGACAGAGGAGCTTTATGCACGCTGTTACATCTCTATCTTAGTATGTCGCCCTGGTACTATTTCTGTTGAAATACAAAACATAGCATCACGCTTGTATTAAAGAGAGCTAATTAAGGAAACAGATGTCACAAGTGAGGAGACATTACTGAAAAGAAAAAAAAAAGACAAGACAAAAAAACTAATAATAAGAGTCCAGTGGACATAATATCCCATACAAACGTAATACCTACCTACCAAAATAAACTGTAATTCAAACACAATTTTCGGTTTTAGAATTAGGCTTTGATAAAATATTATTTGAATTACGATTTATTTTGGTGTTACATTTTGGTGGATGAGGCGATTAAGAAAGAAAAAAAAGTACAAAATAAACAAAAAAATAATTTGGTCTATTTTTGACATAATTATTTTGACTTTCACGTTGCTTCTGAGAATCCACCTCCAGACTTCTAGCGTAGCATTAGTCTACGACACTAGACCATAGAGGCAGTTATATTTGTTTATAGATGACGATAATAATGACACCGTAAAAAGTTTACGGATTATTGTATAAAAAGGCTTTGAACGCAACGCTGCTGATTCAACTTCCTTACAAAATATGTTGGTACTACCTATTCTTCAGTACTGATGAAAAATGCATTCTCTTTTTTCTAATCGGTCCGCCTCGCGCCTGTGTGAAAAATAACGTTGTCTGCAGTTTTGGCACTCAACAAATTGAAAAATACCAAAAATATAATTCGAAGCGATACCTAATCCATTACTGTACGCCATTTCTCATTGAAAGCCGTCCGAAAAATAACCGGAGCGCGCTGATCTGTAAGTCAATAAAACGCATTCAGTCGTGAACGTTTCTTCAGAGAAAATGACGGACCTTGCCGCGCTGAAGATATAATATTACAGGATCTATTAGAGATGGTATTTCATTATGAATATTAATCTTGATATTTTATAGGAAAGGCAACAATATAGTGTATCCATCCAAGATTTTCACCCCAGAGAAACATGGCACTGTCTCTTCATCACAGGTTATTTTGTAGTCTAAGGGGGCAGATCCCTAACCATTATTCTATTCTATTTATCTTTCGGGGACGCCGGCAGGCACCAGGCGGGCGATCAGTCCTCATGTTGGGATTATTTCGCCCAGTTCCCCATTTTGGTGGATCCCGTCATGGGTTACTGGCGCTCGGCGTCGCAAATCTTCCCGTAGCCTTGCAGAAGTCCACCAGTTGTCCGATGGAGAGTTCTGCTAGCTGTTCTTCATTTATCTCATCGGTTCCTAGTATTTCCCATCTAAGTAGTGCATACATTGTGCATTTTGCTATTAGATGGAAGCTTGTTTCTTCTGCTTCCCCGCATGCTGGGCATATAGGGTCCTCCTTTATTTTCATGATCGCCAGGTGTCTGTTAAGTCCAGTGTCCCGTTGCGATCCCTACTGCTATCTTTATGTTTTCTCTGCTCATCCTCAGTAATTTTTGGGATTTCCTTTCGTCATATGACTTTAGGAAGATTTTTGATTGTCGGCAACCTTCCATTGATTGCCATCTTTGGTTCGACTCTTTTACCATTATTCTATGGATGATTCTTTTGACGATATTGTATTATATCCCTAACCATTATAGTCGCTGCTTGCTTGTTAAAAATATTGTATAGACTATTGCAATATACTACATCACCTCTTATGAAATAAAAGATTTAAAAAAAAGCAGTTAGTATCATAAACGGGGCAAAAAGTACTGCTAGATGAAAAATTCTTAACAGAAAAACTCAACAGTACCTAGATACCTAGGTACTGCCTAATCTGGGAATCAAAACTCAATAAAATCGCATTGTCAACACTGGATCCGTCTAGGAGTTAAAATTGCAGACACATACAAAAACAATGTTTCTTTTTTTCGTCATAGTTTTTTTTTTGTAATTGTAATTTAATAAAATTATCGTGTATATGGGTTACAAACATTTTCTCACCTACTTTAAACCAGGAATGCTCAATATTGTGGTTAAAAGTAATTACTACTCTCTCAAAAAAGGTTGTAATTTGCGGCCCAGATAACGTGTTACGGTGTTATGTTATCACGCACGTAGGTACGGCCAAAAAGGCCAAAATAACTACTTCAAACGCTTCGTAGGGACAGAAAAACACTCTCAAAAATGGTTCTCTCAAAATAGAACAAAGTCCTCCAGAATTTGTTATCAGTACCTACTCTCAGTAATTGAGGCTTAAGCCTTTTTGCTGACGATAATTTTCAGAGGAATTCAGTCATTTGCGGACGGTAGGTACCTAAGTTTATCGAGCGTGGAGTGGGCTTGACCTAGATATTCGTCAAGTAAAAGCAAATAGACTAGGTCCCTGGATTTCTTTGCTTTACTTTAATGATCATAAAGGAAACAATAAATTATTGCTTTTAATTAAGTTTTTGCATTTTCATTTTTTGAATTGAGAACCAATGTATTTTATTGTGAAAGTAGTTTTCAGCACACTTGAAAAGTTTTAATTGTATTCATTTATTTCTTAAATTTAAGCTTTTAATGTAATTTACTATGATAAATCTTATCTATATCTAAATATGTAAAAGAAAGTCGTGTTAGTTACACCATTTATAACTCAAGAACGGCTGAACCGATTTGGCTGAAAATTGGTGGAGAGGTAGCTTAGAACCAGGAAACGGACATAGGATACTTTTTATCCCGTTCCCGTGGGATGTGATGACAGACCGCATTCCACGGGGGCGAAGCCGCGGGCAGAAGCTAGTATTACTATATAAAACAATATATAGCAATATTTATATACCAATTATATCTTTACTAGTATTCTATTATCTGAGCCTTTACAGAAGCGCCTACCGTAATATTCATAGCAATGAATCGCTTCAAGACAACTTATTGCGGCTTTCAAAGTATAAATTTCTTTTAATACCCAAGAACCTTGGAGATTCTGGTCTTACACGTGGAATGACTTGTTAAAATAGATATTAGTATTGATAAGTAGGTAGGTAATTATTGTTTATTTGGAGTCCTGTTTCGTCTGTAACTTGTTTGTGGTGATTTAAATGATAAGCTCATAATAGATATAAATAAACCTAGCTAGAATAATTATTTATTCGTCAATAAGGTTAAAAATCAATATTTATTTGTAAAAAATACCTCTCATTAATCATTTATGTATGAAGTAGCGGAAGTCTAATGGCTAGGGCGTTGGACTTGCGATTATGTGGTTGCCGGTTCTAAACCCACCCATTGCACTACCGACATGAACCCACTCGTAACACAAGCATTTAGCTTAGCACGAGGGGTTAACAAGATTACTGTGTAATGCTAAAAATTTGTTTGATTTCGATCACTTCCCAATTTATGTATCTGACTTTGTGTTTGTTATTGTTTTTTCTATGTATTGTTTTTGTTGGCAGTGGCACTTGGTTGTCACTTGCGAGTGTTGTCGGATGTAATAATTTGTTTTTTTTTTATTTGTGATTATCTTACACGTTATTATTGTAATGTCTAACTGACACATTGGCTTTTGGTTAAAAAACTTGTGCGTCGTTATGGGCGAAAATAAATGATCTTTCTTTCTTATGTGCAACCCACATTGCTAGTAAGCTTTAAAAAATTTACTTAGGTAACATTTTTAATACTCTCTAGATAAAGTTAAAAGATACATCAAGTGGTCAAAAGGAAGGTAGTGTGACACCTTTATTAAGAGATAGAAAATAAGCCACATGGCACATAGCTCGTAGAACTGATGGCCAGCGATGCAGAAAGGTTTTCGAGTATCCCTAGTCCAGTCGAGGAGATCACGCACAGGAAAACGAGGGAGACAACATGGACGAGTGACCTGGTGAAGGTCGCTGGTAGTCGTTGGATGAAGGCTCTCAAAGAAATCTTTGAGGGAAGCCTTTGTTAAGCATAGCTGATAATTATGATACTTACATTACTGTAACGTCATAGATAAAGTTCTTTAATTGATTTCAGTTTAGCTTGGCAGGCGTAATAACACATCAAATACCACAGTTTAAGAAAGCAACAGAAGTTATTATCCCATTCTGAAGCTGAGATTAACTGTGCGGTTAAATTTCCGCTCACGTAGGGTTATGTGTGGCTTTGGCGGCCTTAACGGATTTGCATACATAATTTCAAACGGAATTAATTCTCTTTAAATCTCTCTGAAGCTTTTTAATCAAGGATGCTCATTTTTACTTGTGATTTTGTTTTTTTATTATTCTTTTAGATTAAGACATTGGTTTAGTCACCTGCAAGTCGAATTTTTCCTTAATTAAAAAGTACAAAAAGATAATTAATAGGTAAGGTGGTATTGTACGATATTGAACCAACTGCCAAGTAAGTCATGTCAGTTGAGAAGCAAAGTAGGTAACTTGCTTTTCAATATGTGTAAAAATATTGGAATCGATTCAATTACTGTAAACAAACTATAATCAGATTTCGCATAGGGACTTAAACTAAAAATAATGTTAGGTATGTATAGAAATCTTGTGTCACGATGTTTGTGCTCGCAATCCTTCGAAACGCCTCGACCGATTTTTATATAATTATATTATGTAGATAAGAGAATAGGTTGTAAAGTAATGTCGTAGGTACACTTTAAATTTCACAATAATAGTAAGCACTAACAGTGAGTAGCAACAACTTCATATTACTATAGCCTTATATTCTGTTCAGCTCTATAAAACACTCCTGACCACTGATGCTGTGACCAATGGGTCCAACTGTCATTTTTAATGCGTACTAAACCTTACTTCTACATACCAAAATCATCTACCTAAACCGAACTAATCTTTCGAAACTTTGTCAAACCGAATTAATCTTTAAATCTATAGCGATAGGTTCTGTTTTATAATACAATTAAAATGAAAGGTTCTTATTTTAAAAGGGTTTGAAGGAACGTCTTACTTGTGTTATTACAGATTTTATAACATTTCAAGATGTCTAGTTATCAATCATAAGTTTGAGTATTTAGTTAGTTCAAAGGCTGTCATACTAACAAACTTGAACTTATTATTAAGTTTAATTTTATTATTAAAATACTTACGACTGTGTCTTGTAAAGAAATAATTTTGCGAACGTTTTAATTTGAAACGCCTAGCAAAAAGATAATAGAACTCGCGAAACACGTGCCTACAACAAATTGCTAAGAATATATTTTCAGGCGCTATAATATAATAACAGTATTTTATGGAAAACGTGGATAAATAAGTAAATGAATCCAAAATAAATTTACATTTTGTATTCAATAAATTGTAATAAGATTTGTCTTTGAAGATTACTTTCTTATTAGTATATTCAGGAAAATATTTTAATGAAAAATACCTAGGTACGTTTCTCTCACCCAATTTTGAATTCTATAGATAAGTACGCTGTATTGACTCTCTTCCAAGAACGTTTTCCGATATCGGAATATTTGATCTCAATACATAGGTATTATTTATAGTCCTGTTAGCTTCTGCCCGGTTCATTTGCGTGCTTAAAAATACCTGGATAAAAGTAGCTTAAGTCTCTCTGTTCTGTGTATTATACTCGTATATCTGAAATATATCATCCAGATCTGTTCACCCCTCCTGGAGTGATTGAGTACATAGTATTTTAAATATTTCCAATCTTTCGCATTTTAATAGTAGTAAAATATAGTAAGATAATAGATGCGGTGCTGGTTGCTATGCCATTTATAATAGGCGCCATTGAGATATTAAAAATATTTGGTCTTTATTGTCCTTAGCATTTTCCCCGCTATGTTGGTGTGAATTTCCAGTCTACCCAGAGCGGCTGAATATCAGTATTTTACAAAAATTGATTAACTCGACAAGAGTGACAACTCAATGTCTCAACAATGCTGACATTTCTATTCAGCCTATTTGGACCATTTATTTTTTATATGTTACTATTCTACTGCAGGGCAAACACCTTCTGCACCCCCTTCGTTGTCGTCTAAGTGCATTGTTCACCACTATTTGATTAAAACAAATAAACTTGATTAAGTAGGGTAACAGAATAGATTTGTATAAATTAGGAAGGGTAGGTTTACACAGTCCGAAAGCTTCCTCTTGATGTTTGGACGTGAGGGGATTGTATATATCACAAATTCTCAGTAGGAGCTCGGAGTTATGATTTGTGGCCGGTTATTGGCAATAGGCTTGCTTTCGTTTACCTGGGACCTAAACATACCGGTGAACTGCAGGTGTATAATTAGTAGGTACCTACACTTCTGCCTTCGAGGAATACAAGCGCGATTGTATGTTATGTGACACAATCATGATTGTGTTCAGCCTCAAGCTTTCTCTATCTCGTCTCACAATATTTTCTCTTCCACAGATTATTCGAGGAAAATCAAGATCTTCTAAATATGTTCGAGAAATTTCGACAATGCCGGACGAAGGAGGAGCAGATAAACTCTATGGAGCTGGCAGAGCACGCCAACAACGTCATGAACACCTTAGATGAAGGCATTAAGGGCCTGGACGACTTGGACAACTTCTTCGGCTATATACACCAAGTTGGAGCCAGCCATAGAAGAATACCTGGGTTCAAAGTGGAGTATTTTTGGGTTAGTATTGATTTCGTTATTTGTAGGTTGAAATGGGGTACATTAGGGGAGGCATTCTAATCAGCATATATAGGCTGATAATGATGATCATGATACCAGTATTTGGCCATCCTTCTCGTTAAAGAGAAACTGATATCTCAATAGGGACGCTCAAATCCAAACTCAAAGCCACCAAACTCAAAGCCACGTTTGGCGTAGCGACTGAGCGATCGGCTTCTACGCCACATGTGTTCGATCCGCATACGGAGCAAATTTTGTACGAAATAGACAGTTGTTCCGGTTCTGGGCGTTTGTGTATGTGAGATAACCACGATACTACAGGAGAAAATTCTAGTGTGGGGCAACTTATCCTTAAAAAAACCTGTTACTAAGATTTTTATAACATACCATCACGCCTGTATTCCCCGAAGGGTAAGGCAGAGGTGTACTAAGATACACCCACAGTTCGCCGGTATGTTTAGGTCCCATGTAATAGGCGGCGAGCCTATTGCCATTAACAATAGCTAAGATTTATATACAAAATCCATTATCACTTGGCGCGACACAGGCGTCGATACCAGGGTCTCTAAGCATAGCAATTGCTCTTAGGACCACTTGAAGCAGTGATTAATATTTACAGATTCAAAATGCATCCTCCATACATTGGCAAGTCATAACAAGTATTATGTAGTTAAACAAATTCATCGACTATTCCATTGAAAATCATTCAGCTGTGATTGAATTTATTGAAATTTCGCAATGAACTGTACCTATTCAGCCGCTGTTCAATTTTATAGATACCTTTGGTATTCGTTGTTTTAATTAAAACTTTGTTTGCAATCCTTGATAACATTGTACGCAGTATTTAGTTTGTAGGTAATTTGGAGATGGGTCACTCTAAGAAAGTGAAAAAAATAACTATCTATTATTACTAATATATAAAGCTGAAGAGTTTGTTTGTTTGCTTGAACGCGCTAATCTCAGGAACTACTGGTCCGATTTGAAAAATTCTTTCAGTTTAGATTTAGCCCATTTATTGAGGAAGGCTATACGAAGTCGCGAGCAGAAGCTAGTTAAAAATAACTAGAAACAATTCAGTCAATTTTGAAGTCTCAGACTCAGCCATTATTCAGTAGGTACCGGAATCAATGCCTATTACACGTACCTAGCAATTGCAATGACAACATAGAAAAAGAAACTCCCTAAACTTTATTCATACTCACACGACAAATGCGGTCAGCTGTCCCTTCTAAATGCCATGGTCTTTCATCGGGCATAAAGGGTTGGGGGCTTAGGGTAGCACGGCATAAATAACTTTGGGGTACTATAAAAGACCCTGCCAACGATACAATACGAATGGGTAGGCCAGATTGTATACTTTTATGTTAAACTATCGACCCGTACCTAGCTTTGACTGTATAAATTCTGCCATCCAATTTATTTTCTTTAAAAAAAAAACGTTGGCGCACTCTAGGATTTTCTCCTGTATCGTGGGTGAAATGAAATGGTGATGAAATGATATTTATTTCTGTTAGCAGATCTTTAGAGACACTTTTACAAGGCAATGGTTCTGTTTTTTTTTAAAACCATTGGCATCGGCATTTCCTAACTGACGACCTCTGAGAAGAAAAACCGAAACGGTGGTTTACAAACACAAGTTCTCACATACACAAACACCCAAAACAACTACCCAGAAGCCGATCTCTCAGCTCCTACGCCAAACGTGTCGTGACTTCTAACTTTTCCGCAGGATTAAAAAAAAAACTTTCATACTTACCTGAAGATTACGAACAAAAAAAAATAACAGCTAAATCCATCGAGCCGGTCTGAAGTGAAAATCTTTCATATCAATCAATTGAGCAGCTTTTAATCTTTGCAATTTTTGTATGTATAGATAAAATCTTGCAAGCTAAATTATGAACACTTCTTTATAACCTACGGAGTTCAATTACATGATGATTCAGTTTCAAGGACAATGTATTATTATGGTAAACACGATCTGAATCGACATCCAGGATTGACTCCAGAGATAAAGGAACCCTTCACCGTTTAAAAGTCATAAACACATAATATATTTGGTACATCTGGATGTGGTCCCTTTCTATCATGGATTCAAACCTGCATGCTCGGTACTACCGAGATCTTAGATTACACAAGACAAATTTTGTCTTAAATATTCTTAAGGTAACGTCAGCAACATTCACTGACGACACATTACTTACTACTATATTTTTTTATGGAATAGGAGGCAAACGAGACGGATTCCGTGATGGTAAGCGATTACCGCTCATGGACACCCGCAACACCAGGGTTCTGGGCCGGCCTTTATAAAGAGTTTGGACCTCCGGTATCCTCACTCACTCGGCGAAACACAACGTAAGCATTGTTTCACGCCGGTTTTCTGGGTGGTCGTGGTATCACTGCGGTCGAGCCGGCCCATTCGTGGCGAAGCATGGCTCTCCCACGTAGTTCTTCAACCAATATGATTTAATTTATAGTTAATTCAAAGGTATATAATGTTGCCTCAGCTTATAATTCCTCATGAGCCTATTAGTTCTGAGCGCGACTGCTACGCTAGAGCTCCTGAGACTGATTCCCAAGCCGAGCAATTTGTTACTTATTCAGTTTTTCCATGAAATTAGGAAACCCTACAGAATAGGGCAATAGGCTCTCCCGTATTATATGAGACCTAAACATACCGGTGAACTATGGGTGTACATAAGTATGTATATAGTATGTTAGCTAAACGCTTTCTACAAGTAATATAAGTTGAGAAAAAAAGTTGACCTTAACCGGCTTACCCTTCCAACCAATTTGGATTCAATAAATTGAAATTTTGAAGTGAACCGTTTGTTAATTATAAAGTTAATTGAATTATATTCAACTACCAGATTGATTGACGGACTTATGTAAGTTTCGAATAATTTTAGGTTCAATGCCTGAAATATACATACGAGAATTTTATTTAAAAAAATATTAACATAGTGTCACAGTTAAGTTAATGGAGGAAATATGGCACCGATCAAAAATATACCACAAACATTAATTTTTAACAGAAAATCCTTCATTTACACCTTTGCAGATACTATTTATGCATCAGAAAAACAATTGATAAACAAGAAAATACTTTCGTAATTCGTTATTTTTATTTTATTTAGCACTAGCCTCTGCCCGCGTCTTCGCTCACGTGAAGCTATATGAGGAGTAAAAATGGTATAACCAACATTGATGACCTCTACTTAGTATCGGTCTGTATACATCAGAGAGGTCAAGCTGTATCTCAGGATCTGTTCAATTAATTGAGATAAGAAGTCGATCAGTTTTTAAGTTGTAGCATATATTTTATAACAGTCATGACAAAATAAAAATCTATTCAGTAGTTTTGGCGCCAACCCGTAACAAACAGACAAACAGACAAGAATTTTAAAAATCACATTTTTGGGTTCGGAGACCTTTAGATACCCTAACCCACTTGTTTTTTTTAAATAACTTCAATGTACAGACACAGTTTTTTTACTATTTTATAATAGTAGAAGAGAAGAAGAGATAAAAGCCACCTGAATATTTTTTAAAGGTATGATATACCGACTTCAGGCAAGATTCGAACTTGCACCCTGTGATACATAGTTACAGTTACATAGTTACATCAGTAGATATTGCTGACGTCACCTTAAGACGGAAAATGTTACATCAAAAAGCCTCTGACTCTAGATACCTCACTCTAAAATCTAAAGAATGCATGAATGAGAAAACTCGTCCATCTAAATTCAGCACAGCTAAACCCACAAACGGTAATGAGTCAAATCCCCAACTTCTTCCGAAACTTGAAATTACACTAGTTGTGGCTTCCCTTCGTAAACTATGCATATATACTAAAGCGACAACACAAATAAATAATCAGAAGGTTAAACAAAATAGCAATATAGCTTATACTTATAATAGCTTCTGCCCGCAACTTCGACCACGTGGAATATTTACTTGGTCATAGCGTGATGATAGTTCCTGAGATTCGCGCGTTCAAACAAACAAACAAACAAACTCTTCAGCTTTATATATTAGTATATAGATATATATCTTATCTTGTGTAGGGCCGAGGCAGCAAGGCCTCAGTGCACTTCGACCCAATGGGATCTTTTGTGCTTTAGATATATAGATATATCGCTTCTGCCCGCGACTTCGTCCGCGTAGCGTAAAGATATATAGCCTATAGCCTTCCTCAATAAATTGGCTATCTAACACTGGAAGAATTTTTCAAATCGGACCTGTAGTTCCTAAGATTAGCGCGTTCAAGCAAACAAACTCTTCAGCTTTATATATTAAGTAACTAGCTTCTGCCCGCGACTTCGTCCGCGTAGCGTGATGATATATAGCCTATAGCCTTCCTCAATAAATGGGCTATCTAACAATGAAATCATTTTTCAAATCGGACCAGTAGTTCCTGAGATTAGCGCATTCAAGCAAACAAACAAACAAACAAACTCTTCAGCTTTATATATTAGTATAGAAGTATAGATAAACCACGTGTTTTTTTTAATATCTTCAATGTACAGACACAGCTTTTTTACAATGTTATAATAGTAGAGAAGATTATTTATATACTAGCTTTTGCCCGCAGCTTCGCTCACGTGGGTATTTTTTTATATACCACTAAGGTGACAAACTAGCATGGGGCCCAACTTATGTTAAGCGGTAATGGTTGCCGTAGCCTATGGACGCTTGCAACACCTTGATATTGATGATGATATTGACCTTGACATTTATGAATTTTATTAATATTTTGTTGCGACCTAACATTTATTTTGACATCTAAGTCTATTCTAGTCATTTTCTTTTGTAAATGTGAGTACCATGTAGGCTTGATTTTATTATACCAGTTTTATAGTCTGGAGGCTTTGAGAATTTCATACGACCTACACGAATGTCCTGCTGATCTGGTATTGTCGTGCGACGGGTCGTTGAGCTCCCTTAAATATGGTTGAGCTACACGATGACTGATGCATGCTTGCCGTCAGTTAGGACTGGTCTACTCAAAGCTGCTATGGTGCTTTCCTCAAAAGGCCATTTCAGACATTGCCCTGCATTGTCCCACTCACATTATTTGCATTATTTTATGTCTGGACTTTAAAAGAGACCATGATTCTCTGAGTTTGTTTCGGCGTTTCTTCTCAGAGGTCGTCAGTTAGGAAATGACAAAGCCATCTAGCTATAAAAAAAAAAAAACATTGACTTGTAAAAGTGTCTCTAATGATCTACTTACAGAAATAAATATCATTTCATTTCATTTCATCACCAGGGGTATCACTCGCGCATTGCCGACCTTCTAAAAATCTTTGCACACTCTTTTTGAAGAATCCCAGGCTGCAGGCTAAACCTCGATATCACCATGAAATTGGGAACATAGGATGTAAAATAAACAGTGGAATGAGGGGAGGAACTTTGTATGACATGAAAGGGTTTGATCTTTAAAGATAAAAATTTCAATAACAGCTACAGAGTCGATATAAATAAATAATGAAAATATATTTTGGGGTTTTTGGATCTTTACATTAAAATGTGGTTTCGGAGTATCAGTTTTTTATTAAAAACTAGCTTCTGCCCGCGGCTTCGCCCCCGTGGAATTCGATCTGTCATCACATCCCACGGGAACGGGATAAAAAGTATCCTATGTCCGTCTCCTGATTCTAAGCTACCTCTCCACCAATTTTCAGCCAAATCGGTTCAGCCGTTCTTGAGTTATAAATGGTGTAACTAACACGACTTTCTTTTATATATATATTTATTACATCATTTTGTCAGCGAATATCATTGTATATAAAAAAATAACCAGCACACCCTGGGTAGTATCTTTTCTATTAGTCTGGCTAATTTTAGTACCACATCATGAACTACATAAGTATAATAAATTTAGAAGCCATGCTTCGACGAAGGGGCTGGTTCGACCAGAGGGATACTGCGGCCTCACAGAAAACAACACTTAGTTTGTGCTCTTTTAAAAGGCGGGCAACGCACTTGCGGCTCCTCTGGTGTTGTGGGTGTCCATGGGCGGCAATAATCGCTTACCATTAGGTGATCCGTCTGCACGTTTGCCCCCCTATCCCATAAAAAAAATGTTAAGACTGGATTTTCTTAGCTATCTTACTTTACGTTACAAGTGCCGACACTTAGTAGTGTGTACCTATTTTTGGAACCGGAAGTGACCCGCGTCCTTCATTTCCGGTTATGAAAGCCCTTCAAACCCTTTGACTTATATGCTTTTATGGTTGAATCATAAATGATTTTGAGTGTGAGTGAGGGTTAAAGTTTCAGGAATGTGAACACTGTAGTTGTATTAAATTAATGAAGTTGATCATTCGGGGTATTAATTTTACTATAGTAATTGAGGATAAATACTGTAAGAAATATTTTGATGGAATATACCGTAATTACGACCCGAGCTTGAATTGCCCACAATTTGGTAAGGTTATCAAGATTTTGACGTGGGAGAGCCATTTTGACGTGGGAGAGCCATGCTTCGGCACGAATGGGCCGGCTCGACCGGAGTGATACCACGGCCTCACAGAAAATCGGCGTGAAACAACGCATGCGTTGTGTTTCGCCGAGTGAATGAGGTTACCGGAGGCCCAAACCCTTTTAAAAGGCGGGCAACGCACTTGTGACTCCTCTGGTGTTGCAGGTGTTCGGTATTATCGCTTACCATCAGGTGACCCGTCCGCTAGTTTTCTCTACATTTATTTCCAGTGAAGTATTTTAGACGAAATGGTAGAGCAGGAACCTAGATTAACATTATCGGAATCAGAATAATAACTCACTTTGATTAAATTGTGTTTGAAATATGATTTAATTTGTTATTATATTTGTATGGGAAATTCGGTTCTCCGGACTCTTTAAGTAAAATAATCAAAAGCCATCGCCATAACAAAATATATAATTATATAAATATATTCTTTACAGAAAATCGAAGCCCCGTTCCTAGCAGCTGTGGAATCAACGTTGGGCGACCGTTACACACCCAACGTGGAGAACATCTACAAAATCACCATCAAGTTCATATTAGAAACGCTCGTTGAAGGTTTCGAAGCCACCGGCAAGCATCCCACGTGAGCTCAATTATGTACAGAACCTATATAATCACTAAATAAATAGAACTGAGAACGCGAACAAAACCACGTCTCACACAAAGCTAAAAACAATATCGTAAAACAACCGCCAAGCAGCCGCCATGTTGGAAAATTTGAAATTGGAATCTTCCCAATTCAAAGTTCTGCTGTATAATGTCAATTTTAACGAAATTTTTCAAGTGAAGTGTACAGACGTTTATAAATGCATCGTGAATTATGTGTATAATGTGAATAATTCTATTATTGTGTATAGTTGTCACTGTTCTTTTTCGCTCGTCTGTATTTAGACTGGTATAGTATTATATTGGGGCTAACAGTTCAGGAAGGGAACATAGCTGAGTATTAGAACGCTTTTTGAATAGATTCATAATTGTAATAATAGGAACAAAATGTAGATAAAAATAGTATAAACATGTGTGTTAAATTTAAACCAAATAACTTTTATAAATGTCACAAAACGCTTGTTAGTACTATTATAACGATAATAATAATTTATTTCTAATGATATTCTTCTTAACCTCCTATAAAATGTTGGCTGGACCAACTTTTGTATGTTTTATTATTTAAAATCTAATAATTCGGCATCATTTATTATTAAATTGCGTCTTCCGTGCGTCAATGTTGTAATATTTAGAATAAGTTTCAATAAAATAATATATTAATCAACATTTTAGTTAAAGTTGAATATTCTGTCAGGTTATATTTTATTTTTAACCGACTTCAAATATTACAATATTTTTTTAATTATATATTTTATTAAATTTTATTTATAGCGCAAATAGTTACAATGCACACATTATAATTACTATTTACTAGACCATTACAAACACCTTTGCTATATTTTTTTACTGATTTTATAATCAGATTTACCAACTAAATACCACAATAAGGATTTCGGAATAACTTTATGCACAAAAAAATATTTCCCATTCTATATTTTCAGAAACATTCTTACATTAAAAAAAAATAATAATTTTAGTTTGTAAAATATATATATACCTATTAACTCCTGTTCACACGAGAGTTTATAAAATACGCGCTCTGCGAATTTTTTTCCGCTTTGCAAATGAGCTTTAAAAAATAACTCTAGGCCATATAAAACAGAGTGTAAAGTAGAACGCAGCGGATAAAAAACTTTCTAGCGTCGCCCAAGTCCGAACATACACAGGATAGGTCACATATTCAAAGCGATAAAAATAACTGGCGATAAAGCGCTCGTGCAAAGTAAGCTTACTCGAAAAAAACATTATACGTTATTACCTATACTTAATACAAACACATTTATTCCGTACAATTACGTTTTCCAGAACTGCATTGTGTTCTGAAATTACAGAAAACGGGAATTGCTACTCACGCGCAATTTATTAACTAGGCTCAACTAGTTTCGGGCTTAACCGAGACTCTTAATCAAAATACATTCAGGCTCTTAAAAAACTACTCGGTGCAAAAATGCACGTGAGTAGTCCTAGCATTAAAACCTAAAACAATTGACTTATATTCTGTAATAAAATCTGATGAGTCTGTGTTTTGTATTAATAGAGCAACGTTAAAGAATTATTTGCAAACTTGTACAGAATTGTCCTTTTGTTTCAACTTTTAAGTACATTGTTAGCTTTAGGAATTTCATCTCTTAATATGCATGTTTGGCTAGGTGAAAATAAAATAAAAAACACGAATTAATTTTAATTGCAAACGATGCTAGAAAAGAGACCAAAAATATACCGATTTAAAGAATCATTGTTAAAATAAAGTGAAACAAAGGGCTTCGGTGAAGTTCAAAATTAATCAGTTCAGTGAAGTTCTATTTTTTTAGAGCTTACAGCTCTATATATCGCATTGATGTGTGATTCAACATTAAACGGCTCTTTTAAATAATAACATAACATACCATCACGCCTGTATTCCCCGAAGGGTTAGGCAGAGGCGTACTAATGTACACCCACAGTTCGCCGGTATGTTTAGGTCCCATGTAATAGGGGGCGAGCCTATTGCCATTAACCGGGCACAAATTCCTAACTCCGAGCTGCTACTGGGAATTTCATAGAAAAACCCAATAACACTTTGCTCGACCTGGGAAACGAACCCAGGACCTCTAGCGTAGCAGTCGCGGTCAGGACCACTTGGCTATTGAGGCAGTCTTTTAAATAATAATTCTTCTAATAGCTGGATGAACAAGAACATAATAATAACTGAAAACCAGCGCTGTATTGTGAGTTGTGCCATAATAGGGCTTCATGATGAGTGTGACACATCTTTTGTCACAGAACTTTAACTGTATTATAACTTTTTAATTCCTATTGATGTTATATTTGGTTTTTGTGGCAAATAAAACTGTTTTCTTTCTTTAAATTATAATATTGCCTTTACTGTAAACCATTTTTCACGGGAAAATTATGTTCCATGTATCCAGGATTTGTATGTACTCTTTGTCACAATCCAAATCCATTTGAGACTTTCTCCCAAAGCCAAATAAATATCAAACAGCAGGCAGCAATTTGAGAAACCACTTTTCGTGCTATGACGTCAAACAAACCCACAAAATAACCTACAGGTACGGGAATATATCTCAGACAAAATATTTATACACTTGCCAAAATAAATTTATAAAAATATCGGGAACTTAGGTAATTAAAGATATTAGAAAATTACAACTGAACCAGTCATGAGATAATTTATAGGAATATGTGCTGTAGAAGAAAACAAATAAGTATTGAACTTTTGTCTAACTTAAACACGTGAACACTGCATCAGGCAATTTAACAAATCAGTATAGTGACTGGACAGTAACAACATACATACATACACTACACCCACGCCTTTCTCCCATAATAGGCAGAAACTACAGATCGCCACTTGCTACGATTCTTACAAACTTCTTTTGCTTTTGCCAAATTTATACATCTCATACACACGCGCCGGTTACGAGTACTACGTACGCACCTGACCTTTTTGAAGGACTTCGCCAAAAGACTGGCGAGACATCCTTCTAGGGCGACCTCGCCCGATGCTGTCGCTGACATTCACCTAGCAATAGGGTATTATAGCGAGGGTATTGCAACTTCATTAGCAAAGCCATCGTCAAAATTCCTGAAGTATGAGTATCCATATACTCATACTCCAACATCAAAACATCGCGGTATCCATAAAAGCGTGGCTGATCTAAAAGCAAAACTCCATAACAAAAAATTACTATTCGAAGCTATACATAGAATTTAAAGTCAATAAATTATCCGTAAGAATTCGCCCGTTACGTTCTACTTTACAAAATATCTTGTTTAGATCAAACAATCAAATTAAAACAAACATACGGAGATTTATATCGGTAACACGCCTACGGGTGTAGCGCAGGATATTCGTTGTAGTTATTGAATTTTCGCACTGTAAACAATGTTTACTATTTATAGAATATTTTTCAGATAACATGATTGTAAAAAATCACATGAAATCATTTTCCATACATCGCACGTGTGACTTTTGGAAATTTCACACATCCTTGCTCAAAATTGCATTTCAATGAAATCGCATTTTTCACGATTTCATTGTAAGTAGCAAAATAAAAAGTGTGGCGATAAGTGACTTTGAATGAAAATTCTTTGCGGACGAAAAGTAGCAGTAGGCTGCGAAATATCGCGAAATTTTCGAAATATGTGAAATCGCTATGAAAAGTAAATATTTAATAAGTAAATATTATGATTTAATTTCTGTTCTGATGTCTTCTGAAATTTTATATTTGTAATAAAACTACTTTTAACGGATTTTGTCGCGTTGTTTAATTGGATCCTCCATCCATGTGATGAATGCTGTAAAGTATCCGAAACGTCGTGAATTATATATTATCAATACAATGCGATAAAATCCATTAAAAGTAGTTATTTCAATGTCTAATATTTGCGTAAGTGTGAGAAACCAGTATTTTCTATTGGTGTTTAATAAACGCTGCTCTACTATAATTTTCTCTTGTACTATGAATGCATTTGCCAACACAAATTATTACATGAAAAAGAACCTAAGCCTACTTGGCTTAGGTTCTTTTTCATGTAATAATTTGGGTATTACTTGGTAATTACTTGGCAATTACTTGGTAGGTCATAAAATATTAAATATTTTTTCCGGACGGGGCAAATATTAAACCAACATTAATTGTTGAAACGAAGGGACAACCCTATCAAATATATCTTTTAATTTCTAAGGGCCACTTGCACCAACTTCTTGAATATGTTTAAATGGCATTTAAACACAAATTTACTATGAAAAATTTAGATTAAATGCAATTTAAACACATTTAAAAATTTGGTGCAAGTGGGCCTAAAACTGTTATAAAACCATTATAAGTATTGTATGTATGGCCGTTATCATTGTAATAAGTACTCAAAATATATATAAGTTGTATTTATAAATGAATTGAATTAAGTAATGAATGTGTTGTATGTAATAAAATGTATAAGATCAGTGTCATAAGGTGTTAATTTGATTTGAAATAAATATTATTTGAAAATCAATAACATTTTGATTTGATGCCATAGTATAAGCGGATTATCCGATAATATTATCAAGATATCTCTCTTATTATTATAAGAGGTCCTGGGTTCGATTCCCAGGTCGAGCAAAGTGTTATTGGGTTTTTCTATGAAATTCCCAGTAGCAGCTCGGAGTTAGGAAATTGTGCCCGGTTAATGGCAATAGGCTCGCCCCCTATTACATGGGACCTAAACATACCGGCGAACTGTGGGTGCACATTAGTACGCCTCTGCCTAACCCTTCGGGGAATACAGGCGTGATGGTATGTTATGTTATGTTATTATCAAGATAAATCCACAAAAACAACAAAATTAACGAAACTAACTAAACTAGTTAAACAAAATTAACCGTAACCGCTGAATCGTCTGAAAAAGCCTTGGGGATTGAAACCACGGATAACAGGTATATCTATACTAATATATAAAGCTGAAGAGTTTGTTTGTTTGTTTGTTTACTTGAACGCGCTAATCTCAGGAACTACTGGTCCGATTTGAAAAATTCTTTCAGTGTTAGATAGCCCATTTATTGAGGAAGGCTATAGGCTATATATCATCACGCTACGCGGACGAAGTCGCGGGCAGAAGCTAGTATGAAATAGAAGCCATGAATATAGGATTATATTACTTATTATGTTTATGATGTTTGATATCAAAAATCTAAATAAATTTAGTTGGTATTGTAGAAGCAGCAATGAGGAAAGACAAGGGCTTTAATTGCCTGATAGGCCTACGTAGGTCATGTAGACCCTTATAGAAACCGCAACCATAGGTGCTGAACGTACAGGTTTGATTCTCAGGTCAAGTAGTGTTGTTATTGTCGTTAATAGCAACACCTCGCCATCTCGCCTACTATGGAACATAAAATCAAAACGGCGATATGTGGGGAGCTCATACGCCTCTGCCTGACCAATCGGAGATGCAGGCGTGGTGATACGTAAGTATATAATTATGTTTTTTATTTATTTTATAAAATATGAATTTGAAAAGGTCGAGCGAAGTGTTATTGGGTTTTTATATGAAATTCCCAGTAGAAGCTCGGAGTTTGGAATCGGAAGCTAAGCCGATCAGGGGGTTCAAATGAATCTTTGATGAATTACAACATGATCCACGGAGACATGATTACATAACATGCCATACAGAAATAAATATCATTTCATATGACCCGTTTGGAGCCGTTTGTCCATGAATCATATAATGATTCAACAAAAATGGCCCACAGACGATTGGCCACTGAACTTAAGAAGTGTCCTTGGACAAACTGTAAACGTTTCTTTCAGCTTCGCTGTTTACCGTTTGGAGATAAGTAACCCATTACTCTCCATTACTTACAGACACGCAAGCCGTTTTTTGGTACCACGCAAGTAATTGTCCAATTCACATAAAGAAGGCAGTTAGAATCAGAAAATTTACAACCTCACACTTAAACAGCTAGGATAAAAAAACTGAGTATAATAGGGTAGTTCACTGTTGCAGTTATTTGATTTATTAAAAATAACTCTATAAAAATAATCTATTCAAAAGTCTTTATTCAATATAATTAATACAATGAATGAATAATTTAAATCCGCTAATACTTTTAAAATATAAGCTTTTGGTGGGAATTGAGAGAGGATGCTCTGTCTTTTTTTCCTGTAAAATTGGTCGAGATATAGAATTTGTATCGCGTACGCACGGTTGGTTTGACGTCACAACGTGCTATTGTACTCTATCTGTCTAACATAAACTTAAAATGCTTATAACGTTCATATTTTTTGGCCCAATTTTAATTTTGCTTATATGTTCGGCTCTGTCTATAGTAAACTTTTTATTGGCTCTAATTAACAATGAGAAAAATTTCACGCTCAAACATTCAATATTCAGGATTTGGTTCGGTAGAAACCCGCCAAATCTACCGAACCAAATCCTGAAATTTTCTCATTGTTAATTAGAGCCAATAAAAAGTTTAATATAGATAGAGCCGAACACATAAGCAAAATTAAACCTTAACAAAGTCGGTAAAGAGAGGAGGTAAAGAGAAATTTAAATTAAAGAACTACCAACTTGCATATACTAATCACTGATAATGTCACATGAAAAAGATCCTTTTTGTAACAGATTCAAAGACTAGAATACCACACACGCACTAAAAACATTCGTAACCCATTGTCTTGCCGCCATACATAAACATATAGTGCACCTAAAAAGACAATGACTTATCACGCATTCATCACAAAACAAATTCGTCACCATTACCTTTAACAGATCATTCATGACGATTCATGCGATAAACATCTAAAAACCGTGACCTTTATCACATAGTCATAAAGTTCAGTATCCCATGCCAATCAATGTAGGTAGAACAGTGACGTTAAGTAGCCATAATTGCGTTTATGGATGTGACATTATCATACAATTGCAGACACAGAAACGTATGGGAAGCTCGCTTGAATAGTGATGTGCAATTATTTTCGCGGTTATCATAATAAACTGTTATTTTAATGTTTTATTTATTCATAATTTTTATGAGAATACATTTTTGAAATTGGTATCCGTTGCTGTACCTATTCAAATTTAGAACATCGTTCCGGTCATTCATTTGAATATACTATTTTCTTTTTAAAGAGTTCCTTAAAAATGTGTTCAAAATAACTGTGACATTGGTGATCACCGAATTGAACAGGGGTAAATGATGAAACGTTATAGTCTAAATATTAAATTTACAATAAAGCTTATGTGCTCATGTAGTCAAAATCATAGCATAAATAAGTCGAGGTCTGTCTAGTCTGGTAAAGTTATGAATAAATGCCTACTATGATGAAATTCACCCAAAAAAAAATCAACAATTTGAATCTTCACTTGCTTAATACCTCAATTGGATATCAAATATATTCCTTAGAGGTGATATTTTCTAAATTGCGGTACCAAATTCAATGCTATCCCCAAAAATCATGTAAATATTACTACATTTCATCAATCACCTAGCGTATCAAATAGATTTTCTGAGGGAAAATCCCGTCAGTGAAACCGAATCATAATATCACATCGGAATCACTCTGTCGTAATATTACATGGGGCAATTTACAAGGGGTCGTTCTTGATACTTTCATCACGAAATTGGATCTGAGGGGTTGGTGTCCGAATGAATGAACTGTAAAGAGGTGCTTTAAATGAATTTGGTGTTACTTTCTCTAAAAGAGTGAGGAGGCTTTTTAAACACCGCCCAGAAAATACCTATTTTACTACCAAAAAAATTCTAAACGGTTACCAAAATGGATAAAGGGTCACCAAAATAAATCCCCATTTTAGCGTAAAATTAAAAAAATAGAAATAAATTGACGAGGTAGGGGGTAGGTACGAGTATAATAGGTAGAATTCAGCTCTAGCACTCGCTCGCTTCGCTCGATCGTGCGTAGTGGTCACAGTTCTGACCTAACCTAAACCAATTAGGTATCTATTTTGGAAAGCATTTTGGTGATCAATTTAATAAATTTGGTGATCATTAAATCTATTGCCTTTTGATATTACTTGTATGTATATGTCAAAACTTATCTCAAATATGCAAATCTAGTGACTAGTGTTTTTTTATTGGGACCGGCTGTAAAAGATTATGTTTAAAATTGTCTCAAAAGTAATGAAATACAGGAATAACAACATCCTTGGATCATATTTCACCAGTTATCCACATAATAGTCCATTATATTCATCACACGTAATTTTTTTTACAATCCACCGTTAACTGCTAAATAAAAGAAGTCTCAACAGTAATATCGTTAAAACAGTTATTTCGAGAAATAACGACTAATATCTTTCACATCACTACAGCTAAGTTCTTTCGCCTCAGTTGTTAAAAGTATATTCATCGTTAAACTAGTCAAATAAACGTGCTATTTATTTTTATTTAGTTTATTGTGTGATGGAAAATAACTAGGCGTCGTTATTATCTTTATAATGAGTTTTAGTGGTGTTCCTAATTGAGTTTTAATTGTGTACGATCTTTGGATACTTTACGAGTAATTAATTATATCAAACAAGACTTTCCATAAATTACATATTGATAAAATCCAATCAATAAATGTGTACCGAGGTACTTAAAATACCTTCTACAAAAATAAATTGTTCAGCGTAAGTAAATAATAAATAACAAAAAAATAAGTTTCATACATAGTCTATGAATCTTAGGATTTTCTAAAACATTATTTTTCTTTTATATTTTGGTTAAAATCATTTCATTTTATTTAAAAGTGTTTCCGATTGAAAAATATCACCCGCAACGTAATCTGCGGTATTGAATACGCCCAGACGCGTAGATAGATATTTTTTTCTATTTGTAGAACAGACAAACAATTTATTGCATTTGATTTCAATGAGCGCTTTCGGATACACACACCGGTGTCGGCATCCGGTGGTATTAACTGACGCTCGTTAAAATATAAACGCTTGATTTATTAATTAAGTTGTAGCAGCTTGTCGAGAACAGAATGCCTTTGTGAAAAAAAATTGATGTGACACTCAATAGTGGTATTAATTAAAACCGAGATTAAAAAGTGATTGAATCGCAGTGAAGAGAATTCGTTCTTTATAATTTAATTCAGAAAATGAAGCAAACATTATGTAGACGTAGATTAAAAAACTTAATATTTTAAATGAAAATATCGAGACTATCGGGTATAACAAAAATAATCTGAATTCAAATAACTAACAAAACTTTCAATATTCCAAATAGAAACAGGATTAAAGCGAACCATAAACTATTCTAAATTCAAAAATATAAAAGTTACTTAAAACAAAAAAATCAAACAATCAAAATTCCAATAAAAAAAATAGTGTTCAAAAATCGATTCTCTTTTCAAAGTGATTGGATAGACTGCAACAATGGGTTGTGAGTTATCCAAATTAGCTGCTTCAGAGTTCAATCAAGATGCTATAGATCGACCGCCACCACCGCAGGATCCTCGGTCACCACTGTCACCGAAGCAGCAGTACTGCATGCTGGCATCCTGGAAGGGAATCTACCGACAAATAGAGAAGACAGGCATTATATTGTTCATCAAGTAAGTGACTTTTTCTTTTACTGATCACATAGACTACAAATACTTTGCCACTGGCTCACAATCCATTCTAACTAGATAATTAGACATATCTAACATTTTATACGAAACGAGAATAACCGTAATGGGCCGGTTCGACCGGAGTGATACCACGGCCTCACAGAAACCAACAACGGTTGCGATGTGTTTCGCTGAGTGAGTGAGGTTACCGGAGATCCAAACCCTTTCAAAAAGCGGGCAACGCACTTGCAACTCCTCTGGTAGGGCGGTTATAGCTTACCATCAGGTGATCCGTCTGCTCGTTTGCTCCCATATCCCATAAAAACAGCTTAATTATCACGTTTATTAAACTCACCGGTGTTCAAATAGCACAAAGACTTGTTTTAATTGTTTAAAAATCTAGTTTTTTTTATGGGATAGGGGGGCAAACGAGCAAACGGATCACCTGATGGTAAGTGATAACCGCCGCCCATGGACACCCGCAGCACCAGAGGAGTCGCAAGTGCGCTGCCCGCCTTTAAAAGGGTTTGGGCCTCCGGTAACCTCAACTCACTCGGCGAAACACAACGCAAGCGTTGTTTCACGCCGGTTTTCTGTGAGGCCGTGGTATCACTCCGGTCGAGCCGGCCCATTCGTGCCGAAGCATGGCTCTCCCACGTGAAAAGTTTTTTAATTACTTTAAGCACAAAAAAACAAATTCCGCGGTATCACATTATAGGGAATATCTACCTCAGTACAGCTCTACATTTAAAATAGTTCACCTCACATACACTCGAAACACACTCACTTCACATAGTCTCACCGGCAAAAATGCCACCTGAAGTAAATATGGTCCACAGATGCAGGCTGCAGGAGGATGCGGCAACCATATTGCCAATTGACATCGCCTTGCGGCTGAACACCATACTTTCATTCTTGCCTTCTCCATTTAACTTCTATAGAATTCTTGACTCTTAAAACGAATCTTCTCAAAATATCATTAAATTATTTTCCTAAATTCGTACCACCACAAATTTCAATTCTTGCGTTTTTTTCCGCGCAGTGCAGGAACGCAGGGTCGCCATGTAATAACGTGACTTGGGTGTCAAATTAAAGACAAGTGTATATCTTTGATATCGGTATAATAGTGACTTACAAGCTATCTTAAACAATATACAACTAAACAATATAGAAGAAGAACTCTTAAACAATATATAACAATACAACAATATACTACAAATACTCAACCTATTTACACTGTCCCACTGCTAGGGAGTGGTCTCTTTCAGAATGAGGTGGATTAACTTATAGTCCACCACGCTAGCCTAATGCGGGTTGGCAGACTTCACACGCGGTCGATAAAATTTCTCACGCATGCAGGTTTCCTCACGATATTTTCCGTAATTCACGATTTCTGATGTTTCACATAATAATTTACTCTTAATAAGCACATGACTTTGAAAATTCAGAGGTGCGTGACTTGGATTCGACTCAACACTTGAGTTAGCAGTCATATTACCAGGCTATTACTGCATTTTGCATTGCATGATGTTCAATAGATGATGAAATCAATGTGTTTATTATGTGTTTTGTGTACAATATACTCTGCAAATAGGGATATCTATAGCATCAAAGTAGAATTTTACATACAAAAGCATTGCTATCACAAAACAAGCTGCTTTTTGGTACAAGAAAATGCTGTCGCCTATCAATGTAGCAAACATAAGATGAAACTGTGAGCCAAAATAAATATACTCAGGAGTGCATGACAATGGGCTAACATTGTGTCATTATGTGGCATTGTGTGTATCTTCAAACTAAATCGGCAGCCTCGGGCGACATTACAATGTGCGGTCATTACAGACTATTTCATCTCAATTTTGTGAAAACTATGATCTATTTTGGCCTGTCACTAATGAAAAAACAGTTGAAAAACGTCTTATGGAATTTATTTTATTGTATTCATTCGTCAAGTAACAAATTATAGACATACTAACGGCCCGCCCCAGCTTCGCACGGGTGGAAAATCCCTAACTTTACTTTCCCCGTCGAGTCTCCCGTGAACCCTATATCTTAGGGGTGGACAACATTTATCACAAAAAAAAATAGATAGTAGCCGATTCTCAGAGCTACTGAATATGCATATAACATTTCATAATAATCAGTCAAGCCGTTTCGGAGCAATATGGTAACTAACACTGTGACATGAGAATTTTATATATAAGATTACTGAATTATCCAGCTACAAATCCAAACATCGATTTGCTATATAGAATTTTACAGATTAATATAGCAAACCATACCTTTAAGCCTGTATTCTACGGAGGTGTGCTAGATGTACACTCACAGTATTGAGTATGTTTAGGTCGCATGCAGTGGGGGCGAGCCTATTGCTAGTAACCGAGCACAACACACTCGACGACAATTCCTAACTCAAAGCTGCTTTTGAGAATTTCAAAGAGAAACTTAATTATCATACTTACTTATAATTAATTTTATTCTATTGTTGTAATTCTCATAATTTTATTGTTTAACTTTTACTTGTGATGACGTTATTATGTACACTGAGGAGATTAATGACTTTACTACCATTATAAAGCACGTCTATTTGACATCGTTATCATTGAAAATTATTGTTAAATTTCACATTTATTTAAAAAAATATTGGATTGATTAGAGATTGAACTAATACTTTTAAAGGTATTCTAAATCATATAATGTAACATTAATGATAAATGCTTTCATTACAAAGAAGCGTTTTTGGCACAGTTTCAACCTGAATTTTATTGCTTGGGATTTTATTACCGAAGTACAAACTGCTTGTTCATTCACAAAGCCACATTAACTTTGACAAAGCACAGCATAGACATGACGTAGACGGTAGACGTACAAAGCAGATGAACAATGAACTAAATGATGTTTCTTATGAACAAAATATCTATCTATCCACACAAAGTACGCTGAAACTAACGATAGAGATATTTTCGGATAAATTAGGTTGTAGAACTGTTGGCAGTTGTTAAAGTACCTAAAGTTTGGGAATACTCCTTTTTGTGCGCATGGAATAGAATCGATAACCTCTGTCTAGTACGAGTTTAGTAGATAAAACTGGAAGCTAAATAATTGAATGATGATATAGGCAATTCTAAATTTCCAGAGTTGTAGAAGACGTGTGTTCTTGAATCTCATACCCTTGACTTTAGGTCAGGGTCTGTGTCTTATATTTGATTGTAGACCAAAATAGGTACCCCGTCTTCTTCGTCCGTTAAAAGGAATCCATAAGAATTTGCCATCGTTATCAAGATTGAACACTAAATACGCTAATGTTGGTAGATTTCATACTTCGACTAAATAATATACATATTCAAATTTTTCCCCCTTTAAAAAGGTAATATAATGAAATGTATTAATACTTCAGTATGGTCAATCAAATCGTCTATTAAGACGATTTGATTGACCATACCTATCATCTCTATATATATATATCATCTTATCGTACCTATAATCTGTTTATATCGTACCTATAAACAGATTATAGGTACGATATTATAACACATATGTACATCTAAAACTCTAAAAAAACCAACAGACCATCACTCGAGATTGTAGCAATATTGAGAATTTTCGAAAGTTTTTATAGGTTACAGACAAATATCGTCATGGTACATAAGATCAAGTGCTGGTAAAACTTGTCCAAGTTAGAAACGGGCAAATAATTTTATTATGTCCCCCCTGTGGGGCGTATAAGAGTACCATTTCACTATCCGATTCGATGTCGGTAGCGAACATCACTCATAAACATAAAAAATACCGATGCTAAAATTTACGGTTACTTTCACATACGCTCGATTACGTTCCAATTTTTAAAGTCTAGATCGATTGCAACTCTAAATTGTTTTTACCGCAGGTGGATTGTGGAAATCATCTCAGAGAGAATTTTAGATGCTGTCAGAGGCTTAACGTAAATTTTGCTAAAAATAAAGATAAGCTAAGATAGGATTGCCATAATTTCAATTTAAAAGAGATAGTTATCGTCATTATATCTACTTTACATCAAAATTAAAAGTTAAAATTAAATTGAAATGTTTAATTTCAAATAGACTACTATGTTTTTAATTTCAAAATTAGATACCTGTAGTTTCAAATAGTGGGTCTTATGGAGAAGAGTACCAAAAATCAGTGCTAGCCCCTCTAAGGTAACAATTCCGCATCATAAAGTGTAAAAGATCCACTATAGTATCCCTCGTCGATTATAGAAAAAGATTGCCGTGACATCAAAGTCCATAAAAAGTCTACCCATTAATTTGTTCGTAACGAGCGTACTTGTGTAGTTTAACTTCCTACCTACGTGAATGTATCTTTATTGACATCAAGAATAATAAGTATAGGAATCGGTGAACAAACTGAATCAAACCATTTTATTTTGAACAAAGGCTTCCACAGCGACCGTTTATATGGCGATTTGCAATCAACATTAGATTGCCAATTACAAACTGCATAATCCACATACTGAATAGAACAAAATTATAAACAGAAGTAATAAATACATTGTAAATTTTACGCTTCGGCACGAATGGGCCGGCTCGACCGGAGTGATACCACGGCCTCGCAGAAAACTGGCGTGAAACATAGCTTACGTTGGGGTCCGCCGAGTGAGTGACCCAGGCCCATGGAAACCCTTTTAAAAGGCCAGCAACGCACTCCTCTAGTTTTGCGGGTATCCATGGACGGCGGTAATCCCTTACAATCAGGTGATCTGTCTGCGTGTTTGCCCTCGCTCACTCAACTTTAATTCCGTAAGGGTAGAGGTATAGTATTGTACTCCCATAGTTCACCGGTATATTTAGGTCCCATGTAATATGAGGCAAGCCTATCCTCATTAGCGGGGCATAAATCCAAACTCCGAGCTGTTACTGAGAATTCCATAGCAAAACCTGGTAATTAACTCTGGACCTCTAGCGTAGTAGTCACGGGATCATTTGAGGCACTTGAATGAGCCTTAGGAGTTGTTATTGAGACATTTGGAAATTTCGGTATTAACGCTCCAATTAAATAAAATAGATTTGACTTTTATTTTGACTTAATATCCTACTGTACCGATTTCTGAAGCTTACGCGAATATTAGACATATTGAAACAAAACAACTTTACGGATTCTATCGCGTTATATTAGTACAAATCAAAATCCCGACGTTTCGGACCCTTTACAGCGTCCATGGTCACGGGTAGACTGAGGTGTCTGTCATGCATTTTGTCGTCGCGCGTGTTTATTTTAATATTACTATCCTACTACTGGCATAGGCTTTTCATCAGAGGAGATAGAATAGTACACACGTCATCAAGATTGTTTTTCCACTATACAGATTTTAATAGCACGGTATTTTCCTTCACCAATTAAGCAATAATTAATCCAGACTTCTAGTAAAAAATTTTACCTCCAAAAGATTTGTTTGTCGAAGATATATTGTGCAATATAGTGTTCGCTTATAGATTTTATCTATTAAACCACTCACATTTAACGTTCCTTCAATTTTATTAACATCGAATGAGATTACTGGTTAAATTATTTGTATATTCAATGTTACATAACATAACATGCATGCATTCCCCGAAAGGTTTAGCAGAGATGAACATAAACGATCTTAGCTTTTAGTATATGCGAAACCCGAGACATGTGTCTAGAGTTTTTATGTAAACAATCTCTGTATAAAATTAATCACGAAAAATCACAAAATTACAAACTTGTTATGTTACCTGCTTGTCCGTACAAAAACATGCTCACCACGTGTTATTAGCCCCGCCCCGCTGTGCGCCCGCGCCTAGTCCCGCTATGACCTGCCGTGACTGTGTCTTGCGTAGTATGATTGCGGAAAGTGTCGCTCGGTGTCCCATTTGTAACCTATTTTAATATTGAATTTTTGGGACAAAATATAACATGGTGTAAAAATTATTGGAATCGATTCAGTTACCTATTCTGAACAAATTATATTCAGGTTTCTCATATACTAAAAATAATGTTGTACCTATACCTAAGGTCGCTTTTGAGCTCGTAAAGTAAGTTCAAGATGTAGGACCGTTGAATGCGAAAATCGTAGCAAGTGGTGGTCTATAATTTCTGCTTACAAAAAGGTGTGAATGTATGCATGTTGATCAAAATTTTGTAGGCTAGATAAATATAATAAACTAGCTGACCTGGTGAACTTCGTACCGCCTAACAGTCGATTTTGAAACTAACGTCACTCAATTGTTTTGCCTTCCCGGAACCCCTCCACTAACACTTAAACTTTATGGTATGGTATGTACATATATCATATGTATATATGACTTTTAAGTATATTTTGTATGGGATTTTTTTAATTGTTCTCTCCGTAAGAACCATCCTCGTACTTCAAGGAATATAATAAAAAAAGTATTAGCAAAATCGGTTCAGCTGCTCTCGAGATTTGTGCTTAGCAACACATTTGGCGATTCATTTTTATATTATAGTTTTTCCATAATCATCTCGTAAAAGCTTAAAACTTAGATACCGAAAACATTATATAAATCACAGCCGCTAAGAGGATCGGTGCTGGGCAATCGTGGCCATTACATCAACCGCATTAGACATGACCTGAATACGTCAATTCGCCCGATACGGGACCCGAGTGTCAAGGAAATTGGAAGGCCTAGATTGAAAACTATTATACTGCTAACTGTTTTAGCACACGGAATGTTCAAACTGTAGCGGTTAATTATCGTCCCGCACACGCAAAACAACAAATATAAACATACAATCCACAAAAAGAATATAACTTTCAGTACAGTGATTAAAGAAAACTAAACTGTGTAGCGAGTGTGGGGTTAATGAAACATCATAACACTAATCTCTACTATTATAAAATTGTAGAAGAGCTGTGTCTGTACATTGATGGTGGTAGAGTGGTATATAAACGTCTCCGGAAAATGAGATTTTAAAAATTCTTGTCTGTTTGTTAGGGGTCGGTGCAAAAACTACAAAATTAATTTACTATAAACTATAGCTGGCGCCAAAGGGACTAAGTTTTTTCTTATATAGAAACCGTAGCCTTGAACCTTTAAACAAGTGGCATGCACGCTTATCGAATATAATAGTATATGCAAATGACATAAGCTTTCGACAAATCGAGGGTGCACTAATGTCATTTTTGTTTCTATTCCATCTTCAGATAGCAACTTCTCTACAGACCCAGGAATATTTATCTGAAATCTACATAATTATTGAAATATACTTATTGAAATTAAACAACTTTTGAGATTAAACTTTCAGATCCTTTACAGCGTCCATGGTCACGGGCAGAAAGATCTCTCCTTGCCAAATTTTTTCGACATTTGTTCAGTGGTTTAAGCAGTGAAAAGGTAACAGTGAGAGTTATTTTCCATCATTTGAATATATCTTCGAATTTTTAATTTATGATGGAAAACGATAATTGTGATTGTCGTTAATATTTGTGCAGATTGAGTAAATAGCGCATTGGTTTGAATGAATGCCAGCAATCACTCGATATGCTGAAGGGTATACGGCAGAGAATAGTAAGGCCCACGGATTATTTTTAGTTTTTAAGAACTTCTGTTACGTAATAAAGCGCCATGAAATATCAGGTGTTTTAACGCCTTTTTATAGAAAAACTGCAAATGGATCACTGCCTCGCAATAGAGAAAAGACATTGTCATTGTGAAGATGGTCTATTTACAAATCTAAACAACGTGGATTATGTGACTAGAACAATGTAGTGAACCATATCAATAATAAAAGATCTATAGCAGCGTTTTGTTGCAGAACTCCATGAAGGAAAAAGAGTTTAACTTTTTCTTCATGCAGTTCTGCAACAAAAAGGTCTTACGAATCGGACGCATGCCTAAGTGCTCCACTTCTTCAACCACTTTCTCCAAAACTTCCCGAGTAGAGTTTACTTAAAAGATTCTACTCCATCAGATCAAATTTTTGAAACCATGCAAATCGCATATATCGTTTCTTAAATTCTTTTAAAAGCGTACATAAGCATAGGCCGCATTCAAATCAACCGGGAACCGGGCACAAACGAAACTTCGAACTGCTACTGGAAATTTTATAAAAGATTTCAATAACACTGCTAACCTGGGAATCTAACCAGGGTCCTCCGGCGTAGCAGTTGGGACTACTAGACGAATGAAGCCGTAAAAGCATAATTGAAATAAAACATCAATGCTGGCGCTATACGATTTGTACCATTTGACACATTCTCGATTGTCTTTAAATTGATCTATTTCAATTGATCACCGACGTTTGCTATTCAGAGTGACAATAATAAGTCGAAAAGGCATTTTAATATATTATACGAAACCAATAAGCACCTAAGATAACATAATCAACCCATTATGCTGTCTAGATTAGGCTATAGTCCGCTAGCCTAATGTGGGTTGGCAGACTTCACACGCCGTCGAGAAAATGTATAAGGATGCAGGTTTTCTCACGATGTTTTCCTTCAACATTTAAGCGTGTGACAATTAATACGCACATGACTTCGAAAAGTCAGAGGTCCCTGGATTCGACCTCGAGACCTTTGACGTGGCAGACCAATGATAATATAACTAGGCTAAGAACGTTATAATATATCATTTCTACACTGGGCTATCACTACTAGTAAACTACGAATATTTGCGTAGACAACTTGATATAAAAACGATAAAAAGCACTCTAAAAATTGTATATTTTTAGAATAATTGGGACAATCAAATAGATTAGTTGGATTGCGTTCAGCGATGAGTTATTCCAAACATACTTTACTCTCTATGTAAATCATAATAAACATTGCATATTGAAAGAAACATAGACTAAGCTTTTTGTACGAATAATATGGATTTTTTATGGCGTGGAATACTTCAAAACTGAGCTCGGTGTGCAAGAGAGCGGCTGAGTAAACTAAAATAAGAATTTTATTCTGAAACACAAAATGCATAGAGGCGTTCCTCATTAAGAAATAAGTGCTCAATCGAGTGTGAAACCAAATAAGACGGCTAAACACACCTCTATTTTATATTTTAACACGATGCCGGTAGGTACTTACATTCCAAAGCACTTGCAAATTTAAAGTTTTTTTTTTAAGATTAAATTAGTTTCAGCACATCTGTTTATTGAACTGTACAGCTTTTTATGACGAATGAAAAAAGGAGTAGATACACAGTACCTAGGATACGCAGTATTAAAAAAGCTAAAGTTTTCTTTTCTAGGGTTCCATACCCAAAGGGTAAAACGGGACCCAATTAGGTACTAAGACTCCGCTATCCGTCCGTCCGTCCGTCGGTCACCAGGCTGTATGTCATGAACCGTGATAGTTAGACAGTTGAAATTTTCACAGACGTTGTATTTCGGTTGCCGCTATAACAACAAATACTAAAAAACTGGTCAAGTGCGAGTCGGACTCGCACTTGTCAGTTTTTTAAAACTACATCAAAGGGACCACTGCTGAACTAAGGCTTTCCTCATAGATCTCCACAAGGACTGTATATTCCAGCCATCTATCCACATCCTTAGAGAAATTCATACACATCGTTTGCTGCTTTAAATTTCATGTGCTACTTAAAAAAAAAAAAATCGTCTCAACTCCTTTCTCTGTCCACTATTCAACGAATGCAGACGGCAAATATAACAACTAGTTTTTATTTGAACGAAACGTTGAAGTGCGATGGGGTTAATCGGATGGAAATGCAGTTGTCTGCAGTTCGTACCGGATATATGTACCAACCTACCTGTGTAATTATAACTACAAATAATTATATTTCAGTACGTACCAGTGTTCTCGGTTTCTACATTCCCCGAAGGGTTAGGCTGAGGTATACTATTGTACACCAACATTTCACTTGTATGTTTAGCTCCCAATGTAAAAAGGGGCTGTTTCACGCTGGTTTTCTATGAGGCCGTGGTATCACTCCGGTCGAACCGGCCTGTTCGTGCCGAAGCATGGCTCTCCCACGGTATCTGTACATAACGGTCAAGCAATGTTCACGTAATTCGACTCTACCTGAACTCGTGCAGGTGTTCAGGGCACAAGGGACGTAATTTTAGGTGTAGCATAGATTGCTCTGGGTTGCCACCATCATACTGAGCAAGATTGGTTTGATATTGGTTCTGGAAGCTTTACTTGAAATACTTTCGTTCCAATATACATAGGTTTAAGTTGGCATCATTACTGCGCCGCTATTGTCTCTGGCAGTGGGCTTCAAACAAAACTCCTTTGTTCCGCAAGGTGAAAGCACTGTTGTCAGGCGTCTTATCTATATCTATACTTAATATATAAAGCTGAAGAGTTTGTTTGTTTGTTTGTTTGCTTGAACGCGCTAATCTCAGGATCTACTGGTCCGATAATTCTTTCAGTGTTAGATATCCCATTTATTGAGGAAGGCTATAGGCTATATAGTGTCACGCTAAGACTAACTATTCCACGCGGACGAAGTCGAAGAAGAAGCTAATTTGTAAAATAAAGAGATAATTAGTGAAAATACTATTGCAAGACTCTGCAATTCATAATATTATAACTTCTTAAAATCCTTTTTACTTTATTTCTTTTCTTTATACTTCTTTCTTTATGTTCTCGTTCTTCCTTACTCTGGCTTCCCTCGGGGAAAATACAGAGTACAAAACAATGAAATTATAATACTATGATGCATGATACGTCCTTGTTTCTCGAGTCGGAAGTGATTATGAACTTTAATATCTTCGAAAGAACCTTCAGTTTGTAATGTTATTGATGATTTATTTCCTTCACCCAAAACTTCTCCACTATTGACTCACGAGTTTAAGTATCGTATGATGACATATTATTTAAATATTTTGGCAAGATTATGGATTTACCCGGCGTGCCAAGAACAAAAATAGATTATTTATTTATTATTGATTATTTTAATACAGTGATCTTTTTTTCTCTCCGTTTATCATCTCTGGTCTTATTCATTTGATTCGCATTTGTAGACCTTTTATTGTTTCTTGAGAGCGTCATTGTATCGTGTTTTCATTAGTTAATGCTATAGGAACTGCTTCATTAGTCTAGTCTGATTGTATGTTTGTGTAAGACCCAAGTGATACAGGGCTTGGAGTGCGAATTAGTTGCTTTTGGTGAACTACTAGGTATATACTAATAAAATAGATAATCACAAAAGTGTAAATCGTAAATCCTTTTACCTAAATACTACAACCTAGGAGTCAAGAAACAGGAACATCTAGGGTAGCAGTTGCGTTTAAGCACACTAAGCTTATGCTACAGTAGGTTTTATATGCCTATAAATTATCTATTTGTAATGAATAAACACAAAAACTACTCAACCGATTTAAAAAATATATTTTATGGAAAGCTACATTATTTCGGAGTAACATAGGCTATATAGGTAATTGCGTTAAAACATTGCGGGTGAAACCGCGAGAAACAGCTAGTATAAAATAAAGAATTTGATTAATAAATTGTTTTTAATTGGTTACAAAACATAAATTTCACGATATTTTATTTAGTTCAGCAACTTGCAACGTTCAGTTATTTGTTTACCTCCTTAGTTGTTTGGAAATAAGCTTCAATAAATAACCCAATAAACATTAGTGTTAAACTCTCGATTCAAAACAGTAGCGTCTGGTTGCCTTCAGTTTAAAATAACTAAGTATGTCTGTTTGTTTATATGTGGTTTAATTTTATCGGTTCCTGTACCAATGACCGTCCACTCGTGAGTTGGCAAAAAAAACTTACGAATTGTTTTATTTTGGATATCAATAAATCGTGATTAGTTTTGCAGTGGGGTGACTTACTAGCTTTTGACCTTACGCTAGAATTGAAAACACCCTTGCCAATGAAGCAGTGAATTAACAGAACATACCATCACGCCTGTATTCCCCGAAGGGTTAGGCAGAGGTGTATAAGGCACACCCACAGTTCGCCGGTATGTTTAGGTCCCATGTAATAGGGGGCGAGCCTATTGCCATTAACCGAGCACAAATTCCAAACTCCGAGCTGCTACTGACAATTTCATAGAAAAACCCAATAACACTTTGCTCGACCTGGGAATCGAACACAAGACCTCTAGCGTAGCGGTCGCACTTGAAACCACTAGACTAACGAGGCAGTTGCACAGAGAGCAGCAGTGAATTAATAAAAATAATTAATTTAGTTTTCTAATGTTAATCTGAAAATCTGCCTCATTAGCCAAGTGGTCCTGAGTGCGACTACTACGCTAGAGGTCCTGGGTTCAATTCCCAGGTCGAGCAAAGTGTTATTGGGTTTTTCTATGAAAGTCCCAGTAGCAGTTCGGAGTTATGTCCTATATTCATTTGTGCCCGATTAATGGCAATAGGCTCGCCCCCTATTACATGGGACCTAAACATACCGGCGAACTGTGGGTGTACATGAGTACGCCTCTGCCTAATCCTTCGGGGAATAAAGGCGTTGTTATGTATGTTTCTACTGTTATAAAATTACATTAATAATATCAAATGATAAAAAAATATAATAGATTGCGGAGAACTGGTACATTCACCCTACAAGTGTGCCAGGCAGAAAACCACAAAGTTATTAATTATAAAGGGTCGTTTTGTGTGATGACAAATTATATTTAGGGACGAACAGGTTTCCATGATAGGGCTTTTCTTGAACCAAAAGATTTCCAGTCAGCAGACAAGATGACGTAGTTTAGTCAGTAGGTACGAGTCTGTACTTAGCTGCCCTCATAGGTCGCAAACTATCCATTCCCATAAAAATACCTAAAAGTTAAATGCCCTAACCTTCTCTCCGAAAAATAAAACAAAAGAGCTCAACCGGAGTGATACCAGGCCTCACAGAAAACCGGCGTGAAACAATGCTTACGTTGCGTTTCGCCGAGTGAGTGAGGATACCGGAGGCCCAAACCCTTTTAAAAAGCCGGCAACGCACTTGCAACTCCCCTGGTGCGGTCTCCTCCACCCAGATATGGTACACGTACACCGGAGGCTTTATATTTAGGTAAGTATCTTAGTTGCCTAATTAGAAATGAGTCAGAATATTTCCTCAGTTAACAATCTCGCTGAATTCATTATAAACTTTAACGATATTTAAATTTTCCCGGTGACATTTTGGTCTTATATATTGGACTGCTATGCTATGAGATCGAGAGTTTGAATCCCAGGTCGAGCAAAGTATTATAGTGTTTTTCTATTGAATTTCCAGTAGCAGCGCGGAGTTTGGAATTTGGGCTCGCTTCCTATTACATGGGACCTAAATATACCTGCCAATTGTGGGTGTCAGTACGCCTCTGCGTAACCCTTCGGGGAATACAGGCGTGATGGTATGTTATTTAATATTAGTATTTATATCGTTTCTATAGATGAGTTCATTAAATGGAAGCTTACTCCATTAATTATATCTAGGTTTTTAATTCTCATAAATGGCTCAAACTTCATTGGACCCATCCTCATCGAATTTCGGCCGCACAATAGCGGCTCAACGGAAGTAATTCGAAACATTTGGGGATTTCGTTTGTGGCGTCATTAATACCTCGGTATCAACGGATCATTTTGCATAATAGGCCTTTGTTTTTAAATTCATGTTTATTAAAATATTCGGAATTTAAAACATTGTATTCATAACTCATTCGGCTGTACTAAATTATTTGTAAGATCCTCATTCCAGAATTTCAGTTCTTTTCTATTAGGTTTACCGATAAAAAAAATGGTTATTTCACATACATTTAAACATCACGCCTATTTCCTCCGGGGTTAGAACCTAATGCTGAGATCCCAAAATCCGAGCTGCTACTGAGAATTTCGTAGAAAAACCCAATAACACTTTCTTTTTGTGATTTTTTTGATTTTTCATGCTAAAATTATACTTATAGTTATTTTCGTGAAGGAAAAAATCGACTCGCAGGCAGGATTCGAACCTGCGTCTTCTGGCTAGGTACGCTAGACGCTATGACCTCTAAGCCACCTTTACGACGTAAGTTCAGAATGTGAAGGCAAATTTCGACATGGCAGGTGGGACTCGCGATGGTTTAGAGGTCATAGCGTCTGGCGTACCTAGCCAGAAGACGCAGGTTCGAATCCTGCCTGCGAGTCCAATAACACTTTGCTCGGCCTGAGAATCGAACCGAGGACCTCTGGGGTAGTAGTCGCACTCAGGACTACTAGGCTAATGAGGCACTTAAAGCAGGCTACATAGTAAAGTTAAAATTATTTCCGATTTTTGACGTACAAACGTGAAAATTATTTCCGATTTTCGACATTCCTACAAACTTCTTGTAGAGTCCAGAGTTTACGAGTATACCTACCTATACGAATCACAATAATTAAAGTAGGTACCTATAGATACTGAGATATCTTGTGTACATTTCACCAACGTTTCCTTGATTAAAATTTATTTTAAGTACATAAAACCTCAATGAGTTTGAGTCGTGAAGCCAGTATTTACTTTGTCCACATACGTTGGTATAATCTGTTCCCCACAATGAAGAGCACGAGTCTTTTTATTGACGCTAATGTAATTTACTTAGGGAAGATTGAATGTTTTACCGTACGAGAAAAGTACAAAAATAAAAAAAAGTATTTATTCCCTGATAAAAACTCTACTATTATAAAATCCTAAAAAATCTGTGGTCTGTTCATTAAAGATATTTAAAAATAACAAATGGGTCAGGGCTTAATATAAACATTATTAAAAATCATGTCTGTTTATTATCTACAGGTTGGTGTAAAATTACTGAAAAGATTTTAATTTTGTTATCACGGTAACTTAAAAACTGGTGAACTTTTTATCTCGATTAATTGAACGGATCCTGAGATACAGTTTGACTACTCTGATGTATACAAGCCTATACAAAGAATAGATCATCACTCTTGGTTTATGATTAAATTATTTTTGGTATCCATTTTAAATACTAATATAGCTTCATGTGAGCCATGCCGCGGACAAAATCTAGTTATGTATAAATTAAGTAATAAAACCTGCCTAACATAACATACCTTTTGCTGCTAAGTTCGTATAGATTGGAACCATCGCATAGCTAAATCTTCTGCCACTAAGCAATTAAAACAAAGTGATAAACGTATTAATACAAAAAGAGAAAACTCGAAATAAAATATAGAGAATGAAAATCGACTTCAACAATTTTGTAGTAGGTACATCCCGCAAATATGCTTAAACCAATAACACTGCTCGACCTGGGAATCGAACCCAGGACCTCTAACGTAGCCGTCGCACTCAGGACCACTAGATTAATGAGGCAGAAAATTAAGATTAATATAATCACGTATAGTGTAAAAAACCCGAACGAATTTATAACAAAAATGTAATTCAATTGAAGGTATGAATAATATATCCTTATTCATTCGCCCGTTCCGTATGACCGGCGCCATCACTTTGATATCAAAATTCAACCCCCGGTGAATGACATTCGATTGGGAGTGATTTCAACTCCTCACATTTCTATGTTGAAGTAGTTCTGATTTGGGACACAGGCTGTTAACTCGTCAGCTAGGGAGTCTGTTCATGAATTTTAAGTGATTTTACCGGTACATTTGGTTCTAAATAGATGTAACATTATATACATACATACCATTAACGCCTGTATTACCCAAAGGATTAAGTAGGTAGACGTGTATTCGTTCATTCACAGTTCGGAGGCTGGGTTTAGATTCTATTTTTTTTATATATCCATTTATATTCCATGTAGAGTACCGTTAGAACGGGTATGAATTGAAGATCTTTTATATATAGTTTACGATAGCTTTTAGTAGAAGTAGTTTTTTTTATTTTATCAAATAAATATCTATTCATAACAAATAAAAAGACGTCTGATTTTATGAGTAATAGTATTTGTTCTATTACTATCCAGGAACAAAAAGTTATATTGAACTAAATGTGTGATTAAACACTAAAATAATTAATATCTCAATAACTGTCACACTTTAGAACATCACCTTAGGGTGAAAATTAGCAAATGGCCACCCAATCAATCAAACAATTGTGTTTGCCCATGCACCAAACATCTTTAATAAAAATACAATAAAGATTATATTATTATAACGATAGAACGATATGTGCATAAGAACCGTTCCGCAATCATACCTACGCTTCCTAAAAAATTCACAGCCTTTTGTCTGACTTTCAGTTCAGTCTGGTGCACAAATAGTGTGAATAATTTAAAAGCCTGACTACAAATAAAAAAACTAGTACCACATCTCTTCGATTGCGTCTATCGATATTTCATAAAACCGTGACATATTATCTCGGCTGCGAAAACAAATGAATCACCGTTCCATTTCACTCAGTGAAAATAGCAGTTGGCTATTCACCTAATACTTTATCACCGACTGTTATCCGTTGTCAGTTTAGGCTCGTCCACGCACAGGTTAATGTGTGGCATACATTATAATTAATGCAAACGTTGCATGATTCAATGGTGATTTGTGGGCGTTTATCATGAATTTATGGTTATAAATGCATGTCTTGTGGTTGTGGTTAATTTCCTGCAATGAATACTACTGCGATAAAATACGTAAAAAGTAGTTTCATTTCAATATTTAACTGCCACATTAGCCTAGTGGTCCTGAGCGCGACTGCTACGCTAGAGGTCCTGGGTTCGATTCCCAGGTTGAGCAGTGTTATTGGGATTTTCTATGAAGTTCCCAGTAGCAGCTCGGAGTTTGAAATTTATGCCTGGTTAATAGCAATAGGCTCGCTCCCTATTACATGGGACCTAAACATATCGGCGAACTGTGGGTGTACATTATATGCTCTGCCTAACCCTTCGGGGAATACATGCGTGATGGTATGTTATATTTATTCAAAACAATCTAAGTGAAAGTAGTTTTCGATACCATCATGCCTTTATTGGCCAAGGTTTAGGCAATGATTTTACTAACGTCTTTGTCCACCAACATTCCATGTATTTTACTATAAAATTTTAAAGTACTAGGAAAGCATAATAACCAAAGAGAACTTCAGCAGGTCATGGCCCTTAAGATAACTATTGTTGCTCAACTATGTACATGCAATTCTAAACTATAATTCATATCAAAATATAAAAAAAAATTACAATCTCGTACTTCGCAGTTGGGTGTAGAATCTAATGTAGAGTCTGCCATGGTATCTATATTTTTTTTAGCCCGCCCGACCATTTTTTATGTATTACTACTTTTCTGTGGAATAAAGTTTTTAAATTATACTTCACCTAGCGACCCACCCGCGGTTTCACCCGCGTTGCCCCGTTCCTAAGTCGTAGCGTGATGTCAAATAGCTTAAAACCTTCCCCTTGAATCACTCTATCTATTAAAAAAAACTGCATCTATATCCGTTGCGTAGTTTTAAAGATCTAAGCATATAGGGACAGACAGACAGCGGGAAACGACTTTGTTTTATACTAGTGATGGTGGTTAGTCATTTTCTTAACTGACTGTACGTACTTAATCTAAGACTACATCACTAGCGTTAAGTCAGTTCCTAGTCACTTTATCTGCATTGCCTCAGAGCATGCATAATTAAGTTTTGGCCGGATTTTGGCGACGTGATTTACATGGCTTTGACTCGAGATTTATTGGATTAAGTATTCGGTTACCACGGAAATGGAAGTCTTAAGCAATGTAGCAATTCAATATCAATAATATCTAGAAAGAAATTTATTTACATCATTTTGTAGGGAAGACAGTTTTGCCGTCCATTGGAAACAAAATTCGACCTAAAATTTTTAAGTCTGTTAAGAGGCTGTTTTAGTTAAGGTTGTTTTTTGTGTAAGTTTTTATGTAATTAAACGGGCACAAATCGCACATATCGGTCTGCTACTGAGAATTTTATAGAAGATCGCTAACATTTTGCTCAACCTGAAAACACGTCCCATGATCATAACTAGATTGGCCTAATGGCGGAGCGAACGGATTCTGTGAATGGATCGCAGATTCCTAGAGAAAAATGTAGTGTGGGGTAAACTTTTCACTAAGGAAAGAAATATATTGGCTGAACCATGAATGAACCCTCGATTTTCTGAATATCAATATGAAATCTGAATAAATTTTAAAAGAATTAAAGTATATAAAGGAAATTTTAATATTAAATGGCAATACAGTAGCAGCCGGTACTGGGTGGTACTTAGTGTGGTACTATGGAGCAAAAAAAAGTTGACTAGGTCACAGATAATAGAATACTAGTATTTGGTAATGTGATGGCGAGGGGCCTAGAGTAGCCCAAGCACGAGCAACTTGCGAAAACGAATTCGTATCGAAATCGAGAATAATTTGTATCAGAAGGAGGTTAATGAAGTGAAAGTGGTGTGCCAGGATCGTAGCAAGTGGAAATCTATAGTCTCTGCCTACCCCTAGGAGACAGGCGCGAATATATGTATGTATGAGATTTTTAACAGAAAAAAACTCGATAAGTTTACAATACGAATTCGATTGTTCTTTGTGCTTAGGCTACAATAGCTCAAGCGAAGCACGAACACTTACAAAAACGTAATCGTATCGAAATCGAGAATAATTTGTATGTGATTTAAGCTTAATGAACGTAGATGAACCGAAAGTGGTGTGCTAGGATCTTAGCAATTGTAGTCTCTGCCTACCCCAATGGGAGACAGATGTGAAAATATGTATGTATGTATGAGATTTGCAGCAGAAAAATCTCATTTGTTTATGATACGAATTCGATAGTTCTCTGCTTAGGCTACAGGTCCCTTTCGAATCGAATACCTAGAGTGTTTTTAACATCGTATATATCAAATGTACATACAGATCCTAACTCCAAACATGTTCTCGACACGGAATGCAAAGTGTTTTGGAGGCGGACATTCCATGGCCATCCACCTAGTCTGGCCAGATGATTGACTGGGTCGTCCTGTCCGCAATGGTACTTCAACTTGGCCTGATTAATGGAGAGAAACAGCCATAGGTTTCTAGAACTTCGGTCAAGGAATGTTGCCCGTTCTGAGTAAATATTTACGTTATGATATATGAATTTGAAAGGGTGCTAGATTATTTAGTAATTTCAGTGGTGGTAGAATTGAGTCATTCCATTAATCTAGTTAGCTGTTAGTAATCTTAGCTAACCTGTAATAAATCCGGAAGTAACCACCTGTATCTTTGTTTGTAATGTTTAACACTTAAATCGTTGAACCAATATTGATGAAATTTGGTATATAGATAGATCAGATTTCGGAAAAGAACATAGGTTACTTTTCGTCTCAAAAATATTTCTGTGAAGCAAGTAAAACCGACAGTTAAAAATAGGATATTTTAAAATTATGTACTGTCTACATTATTTGCTTCTTAAAGGTTTCCCACGTGTCTTATATAAGTACGTATAAATGAATAATGTTATAGGAGAATAATGTATATAAGAAGATGACTCTATTACCAACACATTGCGCTTAAATTGAGGACGTGCCAACTTAATAACGTAAAGTGTGTGTGACGAACATTCACTGAAGGGCGTTGACTATTAATAGGTTATAATATGGTACATGAATACATACATATATTCACCCACATTTTTGCCCATAGAGTGAGGCAGAAACTATAGATGGCCAAGAAATGTATTACAGCCAGAACACTACAAAAACATAATAATGTAAATACTGGGCATACATTTATGTCAATTAGACCATTAAAAAAGGTACTTCTGAAAAGTCAAAAGTAGTTGCACGATTCCAAAAAGTGGGTCTTATGGAGAAGAGCCGGCAAGAAACTCCATAGATACTCTTAAAACAATACGGTATGTATGTAAATTCATTGTACATGTAATATATAAATACCTAAATATTCCGAAGTTAAAATAATTCATCAACGAAGACATTGTGTTTTTTACCAAGTAGTGAACTAATTATGATCATCTTTCTCACGAGATTCCGCGCAGGTAATGAGGAAAATAAAAGGGTACCTACCGTTTCGAAATATTACCTCTATTTTTCAAGAATAATTAAATTACTGAGTGATAAAAATAAACATTATAAATTGTTGAAAGTTTTCTACATGAAACGTTGGAAATTATTCAAATTATGAACGGGGAACATTAATTTGAAAAACTTTTTATTGTCACTGTAAATGAAAACTGGGTCAGAGTTTTACGCAACTAATTTTCCTTTTATGTTTAGTATTCGTTGATTTTAACACGCCTGTATTCCCTGAAGGGTTAGCCAGAGCTGTGTTGCAGTATCTAAACACACAGTTCTAAAGCTGCAAGTTCACAAGCTCTCAAATAATACGGGCTGTGCCTATAACCGGTATCAAATCCTAACACCGGCACCGAGCTGAAAATCTAAAAAATATTAAGAAACCAAATAACACTTGTTATTTGGTTTCTTAATATTATTACCTGGGACTGGGAATCAAACCTAAGTCTACTCACTCAGCTATCACGCTATGACTACTAGGCTGCTGAGGTAGTTAGCAATCGAATATCATTGACGTGTAACAAAGTATCCACCCTTTAATACTAAATTCAGAGCTTCATAAAACATCATTTTCCTCGCACTTCAGTTGAATTTCCGCAGTGCAAATTAAAAAAATAAGAATGAAAATTATATTGATAACTATCTAGCTTTATCTATACTAATCTATACTAATATATAAAGCTGAAGAGTTTGTTTGTTTTTTTGTTTGTTTGCTTGAACGCGCTAATCTCAGGAAATACTGGTTCGATTTGAAAAATTATTTCAGTGTTAGATAGCTCATTTATCGAGGAAGGCTATAGGCTATATATTATCACGCTAAGACCAATAGGAGCGAAGCATCAATGAAGAATGTTTCAAAATCGGGGATTTTTTTCCTTTTGAGAGCTTCCGATGCATGCGCTGCGTAAACGATTAAAGTTTCGCAAAAATGATAAATTATAGAATTATTCCTCTTTAAAAGTTCTAAAAAAAAGTCCGCGACAGCATGTCTATCTTTTAAGGTTGGCTCACTATAACCTTTTTTATGCTAACTTTGTTCTAAAATTCCAAATGCATTATTTGCGAAGGTGTTTTTATAAACATGATATTAATCCTTATCCTAATATATACGTTATTCATCAGCCTTTAGAGCGTTTGTTTTGTATCCGAGTGGACCGAGATTGGGTCCGCTCGGACCCAACAAACTCTCTAAAGGACATATCCTCATTTAGCGTTATTTTATTATTCCTGTTCCCGTGACATATTTTACTAAAGTTCCGCTCGGATACGCAATACTCAATTATCAACTAACAATATTGGCTATATCTTGAAGTGAGCTTCAATCAAAACATACTACAGCCGCTGAAGGGGATCATCATCTTCTTAGCACCTGTCAAGTGCCACCTGCCAAGTTTGCTTGAACGCGCTAATATCAGGAACTACTGGTCCGATTTGAAAAAATCTTTCAGTGTTAGATAGCCCATTTATTGAGGAAGGCTATAGGCTATATATCATCACGCTACGTGGACGAAGTCGCGGGCAGAAGCTATAATATATAAAGCTGAAGAGTTTGTTTGTTTGCTTGAACGCGCTAATCTCAGGAACTACTGGTCCGATTTGAAAAATTATTTAAGTGTTAGATAGCCCAGTTATTGAGGAAGGCTATAGGATATTATATCATCACGCTAAGACTAAGTAACTTTTCCACGTGGAAGAAGTCGCGGGCGGAAGCTAGTTACAAGATAAACTAAGTATATTGTGTACCAAGACACGATCGCAGCTAGTCACGTACTTAATAACGCACTGATTGAAAGTGCACGAGTTGCCCCTCAGTGGCCTATTTAACGCGTCGTAAGGGCGGATAATAAGAAAGGATAGTCTTGTAATATGGCCATTGGACTGCCAATTCAAAAGCCTAAGTTCACCCATGATTTCGAAAAGTAAGAGCGACCTGTCTAGGATAACCTACGGCTCTCTAACTTTTCGAAATCAGGTTAGCATTCATATTTATTTTTTTACTGCCTCAACTGCCTCAATAGCCAAGTGGTCCTGACTGCGACTGCTACGCTAGAGGTCCTGGGTTCGATTCCCAGGTCGAGCAAAGTGTTATTGGGTTTTTCTATGAAATTCCCAGTAGCAGCTCGGAGTTAGGAAATTGTGCCCGGTTAATGGAAATAGGCTCGCCCCCTATTACATGGGACCTAAACATACCGGCGAACTGTGGGTGTACATAAGTACGCCTCTGCCTAACCCTTCGGGGAATACAGGCGTGATGGTATGTTATGTTATGTTTATTTTTTTATGGGATTGGTGGGGCAAACTAGCAGACAGATCACCTGATGGTAAGCGATTACCTCCGCCCATATAAACAACCTCCCGAACCTCGATAACAACAACTAACATCCTTGAGGGGTACCCTATACTAAAAGAAGAGGTATGGAATACTTTACGTAAAGCCAAAACTGGAAAAGCTGCAGGACCCGATGGCATCCACATTGAGGTCCTGAAACTTCTGATGGAAGACCATATTGATGCTCTGACTCAGTTGATGAATCTTATTTACGAAACAGGAGAGATACCTAAAGATTGGTTGAAGTCAACCTTCGTCACCTTGCCGAAAAAGAAAAATGCCAAGAAATGTGAGGAATACAGAACTATAAGTCTGATGAGCCAAGTACTAAAAATATTTCTTAGCATCATACATGAACGCATTAAGACCAAGTGTGATGAACAGCTTTCAGACAACCAATTTGGATTCCGACCTGGAGTGGGTACGAGAGAGGCTCTTTTTGCAATACAAGTTTTGGTGCAAAAATGTAAAGACATGCAACAAGATGTTTACTTGTGCTTCATCGACTACGAGAAGGCGTTCGATAGAGTATTACACGATCGACTTATCACGCTTTTGGTAGACATCGGATTGGATGGCAGAGATATCAGAATTATTCAAAACTTGTATTGGAATCAGCGAGCAACTGTTCGTGTAGAGGGGGAAGAATCTGAAGAGGTTGAAATAAAAAGGGGGGTTCGTCAGGGATGTGTCTTATCTCCTACACTCTTCAATATTTACTCGGAGGCTATTATGACTGAAGCGTTAGAAGATCTAGACTGTGGTGTCAGAGTTAATGGACAATTGATTAATAACCTCAGATATGCAGATGACACCGTGCTTATAGCATCATCGGAGCTAGAGCTACAGGAAATAGTTGACAGGGTGACTGGGTGTAGTGAGCGGGCGGGTCTTAGGTTAAATGTAGCTAAAACGAAGATCATGGTAATTTCAGCCAAACCACAATGTCCCGACACGTGTATTTCTGTTAATGGGCACACACTTGAGGCGGTAAAGAAGTACAAATACCTTGGTATGTGGTTAAATGCATCCTGGGACAGTGAACAGGAAATAAAAACACGTATCGAAATCGCTCGCAGTTCTTTTAACAGGATGAAGCGTGTTCTCTGCAATCGTGACCTTAAACTCCCTTTGCGCATTGGAATGCTTCGCTGTTACATCTGGCCCGTCCTTCTATACGGATGTGAGGCTTGGACAATTAAAGAAGACCTCAGGAAACGTGTAGAGGCGTTTGAAATGTGGGCATATAGACGGATGCTTGCTATAAGCTGGACTCAAAAGGTCACGAATGAGGAAGTTCTCCGACGAGTAAAGCAGAGGCGTGAGATATTTAAAACCATCAAGCAGAAAAAAGTTGCCTACTTAGGACATGTTATAAGACATGAAAGATACGAGTTGCTGCAACTTATTATGATGGGAAAAATCGCAGGGAAAAGACGTGTTGGTCGGAGGAAGAAGTCATGGCTACGTAACATCAGGGAGTGGACGGGGATAGCGAGTGCTGCCGAACTGTTTCGCCTCGCTAGAGATAGGAATCGATATGCTAAATTGACTGCCAACCTTCGCTAGTCGGAGAGGCACTATGAGAGAGAGAGATATAAACAACACCAGAGGAGTCTCAAGTTCGTTGCCTGCCTTTTAAAAGGGTTTGTGCCTCCGGTATCCTCACTCATTCCGCGAAACACAACGTAAGTGTTGTTTCACGCCGGTTGTCTGTGAGGCCGTCTCACAGGCTATCACTCCGGTCGAGCCGGCCCATTTATGCTGAAACATTGCTCTCCCTCGTCAAATAATTAATCATCACTCGCTTAAACGATGAAGGTTTATTTTTGATGTTTTTTTTGTTTACGTGGAGAAACCTTCAAAAGGCTTCGGGGACTAGATCGGGAGTGTGGGATTTTTACCTACTAAACCAAATTTTCAGCGAATTTTTCAAATTAGTAGCTCAGTCTTCATGATGGTGATTATATCATAAACCATCTCTATCCCTAGATGTATATTTAAAAATAGATTTGCATCTTTTACTATTAAGGTACCACCGGGTAGCTCGTAGTAACCAATAAAAAAATATCTATCCCTCACCAAAAACCGCGCTGCTGTCAAAACTTCGAAATAGGTTAATTAAACTTAGCAAAGGTTCTACTAATTAACGAATTACAAGTTTTGTTTATACAGATACTTGGGAGAGGAATAAATGACGTCATTGCTGGTGCGTAGATAAAAATATCTAACAGTAAATCAAGTCGGAAGAAATAAAGTATTCCCTTCAGTTTTGAGGTCTGAAAACCATCATGTGGCATCATTAACCGACCTCTTTGATAAACATCATATCACCCTATTGCCGTCCACTGCTGAACGTAGGCCTCCCCCAAAGAGCGCCAATCATCCCGATCTTGGGCAGCTCACATCCATCTGCTGCCCGCCACCTTCTTTAAATCGTCGGTCCATCGTGTCGCAGGACGCCCCACACTACGCTTGCCTAAACGCGGTCTCCACTCTAGCAAAAAACGCCAAAAAACTAATAAAACTTTACTCGACCTGGGATTCGAACCTCAAGCGTTGCAGTCGCGCTAATGAATAGGCCTTTGAGGTAATTACCATGTAACTAGAAGGCTATGGGATTTAACATTAACTAAAACATTTATAATACTTCGTTTAAAAACTAAGATATTAAGAAGATAAGAATTTTCTATACTGACGTCACTCAAAAGAATAATATATATGATGAAGAATAATATATATGATGAAGAATATGATGGCAAATTTCGACGTGGTGCGTGAGACTCGCGGTGGCTTAGATGGTCATAGCGTCTGGTCTATTGAACCAAAAAACGCAGTTTCGAATCCTGCCCGCAGTCGATTTTTTCCATCACTAAAATAACAATTTAGATAGCTCGTTTAAGCAATTGAATATCTTTTAGAAATAAATAATATTTATAAAGCTCTTACAGATACAATATTAAAAATAAAATATCCCGAACCTTCGGACATTCCACTCTAGCGCATCCTAAAGAGAGATCCAATATATACAAGCAGACAGTGCGAACTTAAATTGGTTCTGCTGTAATTAAGAATGAACTTACGAGGCCCTAACTCGAATTCGGGACAAACAGTAATGGCCTGTTAATGTCCTATTTGTAGGAAGTCGCTAAGGAAACGAAGACTAAAGTAATGAACTGTTAAAGAGTATTCGATATCCCTTCAGTGAGATTCAAGTCCAAATTATAAGTCCGATAGTTAAAAGCGACACTGGAATTTTCTGCTATACTATTGCTTCAGTTTTGTAAGGATTTGTTTATTATGATTATAGTAATAATTTTCCTTTGGCATGGAACTGTATAATTTTATTTCTCGTAGCGCGTCGTAGTAGCGTAGCAAATCGTAGCAGAGGGCACCGTAGCGTAGGAAAGGCACCGTAGCACATCGTAGCGTAGCACAGTAGCGTTTCGTAGCGAACCAAAAGGCGCTGTAGAAGACATCGTAAAGCAACATCGATGCGTATAGTTCAAAAATATCGATTTTATGTGTCGGTTTGAAAGGTAATAATATAGCCAGCGTAATTATTGGGGAAACGGAGGCCTCAAGATAGCAACACACGAGTGTCACTACTGGTGTTGCTAGCATTTAGGTATACGGCAGCAATAACAGCGGTTGCCACTTACTATCACGCGATCCGTTGTCTATCAAATATAAAACAAAGGGTTGCACTCCGGCAGAAGTGAAAACTTGAATATTAACGAAGATTTCACTTCAATATGTCTTACGGTCACGGTGTTACGGTCTTATCTACCGCGAGTTTAATATTCTTTCCATATCACAAAAAGTGCTCAGCTCACTTAATGAGATATATAAAAGCCCAATTTGCCTCAATAGCCAAGTGGTCCTAACCGCGACTGCTACGCTAGAGGTCCTGGGTTCGATTCCCAGGTCGAGCAAAGTGTGATTGGGTTTTTCTATGAAATTCCCAGTAGCAGCTCGGAGTTAGGAATTTGTGCCCGGTTAATGGCAATAGGCTCGCCCCCTATTACATGGGACCTAAACATACCGGCGAACTGTGGGTGTACATTAGTACGCCTCTGCCTAACCCTTCGGGGAATACAGGCGTGATGGTATGTTATGTTAAAAGCCCAATTTTCTTATCTCATTTCTGCTATTTTTTCAGATTATTCGAGGAAAACGAAGACTTGCTCCACTTATTCGACAAATTTGGCGAGCTGAAGACTGCTGAGGCTCAGGCAAGTTCCGAGGAGTTAGCAGAACACGCCTCGAAGGTCATGCACACCCTGAACGATGGTATCAAGTGGCTGGGAGACATTGACGCCTTCTTTGCGTACGTGAGGCATGTGGGGGCTACGCATCATCAGGTCCCTGGGTTTAAGGCTGAGAACTTTTGGGTGAGTTGGATTCATCGTTACGTTTGCCTGCCATCCCATAAAAAAATTCGTAATAAAGAAAGAAAACATTTCTTTCTTTCTTTCTTTCATTGTCTATCATCATCAACTAACTGTCCCACTGCTTAGCACATGTCTCCTTTCCAAATTAGGAAACCCTCGCGTGAAATGGTTCCTTTCATTTCCTTCCTTCACCGTTAATTTATTTATTTACATTACATACATATGACGACACGTTTGGCGTAGCGGCTGAGCAATTGACTTCTGCGTCACGTGTTGTAGGTTCGATCCCCACACGGAGCAAATATTTGTATGATCTACAGGTAGTTGTTCCGGGTCCGGATGTTTGTGTATGTGAGAAATTGTGTTTGTAAACGCACCCACGATACAGGAGAAAATCGTAGCGCGGGGCAACGTTTTTTTTAAAAAAAACAACCCATTATACTGTTCCGCTACTGGGCACGGGTCTCCTCTCAGAATGAGACGGACTAAGCTATAGTCCACCACGCTAGCTTAATGCGGGTTGGTAGACTCCACACGCCGTCGCAATATCTCTCAGGCACCCTGATTAGTTTCATCATAATTGCATAATAACATAACATACCATCACGCCTGTTTTCCCCGAAGGGTTAGGCAGAGGCGTACTAATGTACACCCACAGTTCGCCGGTATGTTTAGGTCCCATGTAATAGGGGGCGAGCCTATTGCCATTAACCGGGCACTAATTCCAAACTCCGAACTGTTACTGGGAATTTCATAGAAAAACCCAATAACACTTTGCTCGACCTGGGAATCGAACCCAGGACCTCAAGCGTAGCAGTCGCGCTCAGGACCACTACACTAAAGAGGCAGTTGGCAGTAATTGCATAATTGTTTTGAAAAATAAGTCTAAGTGTGTCCGTGGTCTTTTATTGTATTTATTTATAACGTAACTACTTGGACATTTGCCAACCTCAAAGGTAAAAGAGCATGAACATAAGCATCTCATAATTCTCGGGTGAAAGGTTCACTGAAAGTACCTGAAACGTTCATAAAAGCTGCTTTCTCCGCCATCGTACATAAAAAATGTAATATCTCCTCACTGGATATTTATTTTTATGCTTTAATATAACAAAATGGGTGGCTTAGGTATCTCTTGTTTGCCCAGATGTGTGAATGATAGATATATATAGTAACTAGCTTCCGCCCGCGACTTCGTCCGCGTGAAATAGTTACTTAGTCTTAGTGTGATGATATATTGCCTATAACTGCCTCGTTAGTCTAGTGGTTTCTAGTGCGACCGCTACGCTAGAGGTCTTGGGTTCGATTCCCAGGTCGGACAAAGTGTTATTGGTTTTTTCTATGAAATTCTCAGTAGGAGCTCGGAGTTTGGAATTTGTGCCCGGTTAATGGCAATAGGCTAGCCCCTTATTACATGGGACCTAAACATACCGGCGAACTGTGGGTGTAACTTAGTACAAAAAACAAAATTATTTGGTTTACATACTACTAGCGACCCTAGCGGATGCTACAGGCAACCGGTGTTGTCTAATTCAATGTGTGCGTATCTACGTACAGTACGTATTATGCACACGCTCAAGCGAGGATTGATAAAACGACTTGCACACAACTATAACCAAACCAGAAATTAATCTCATACATAAAAGGAATATGATGCAGTATTTTAGCCGGCAGAGTAATAGCTTCCGTAGCGTTACGGTGAGGTGACTGGAATCGAAGCACAAGCGGCGTGTCGTGTGTTCAAATCACGGTAGAGGAAATTATTTTTGTCATTATGTCATACTTTTTATTAAAAAAGTAAATTGTGTAAACTCTTTTGGTTTAATTGACTTGTTTTTATTGGTGTTGTATTGATTTGTTTGTTATTGAAATAAAACAACAAAAATGGTATATTAAAACATTTAATTAACTAAATAACGGATCGATTAATATACACAATAGAAAAACAATTTTATCGAGCCTCGAGGCAGTTATTATTTATTTATTTATTATTACACACACTACTCGTATCGTTACAGGATAACCTCCACTACAATAATGGTTGAAAAATCAACTTACAGTTAATCGTTTCTTTAATGAAACGGTTACTATTTTATCAGTTATGAATACAAAGTTTTGTTTGATGGGTAAGTATGAGCGTAATATTTTGTTAGAGGTGATCAATTTAATCAAAAATAAAGACGTCAAGTAAGTAAATAAAAATTTACAAGTTAACTTTTCACATCATAATAAGACAAAGTTATTTTTGTTGGATAAGGATGGACGTAATATATTTTGTCAAAGTATTGAGTATAGGTATATCAATTTAATCATAGTAAAATAAAATGTGAAGTGAATCAACATGTTAGAGGAAGAAATTATGGCAATTTCTAACCTCAGGAACAATAACATCACTCACATTACAAAATGGCTACATATTAACTAAAGACTTTCATTATTTATGATACACACGTCGTTTAAAACAGTGTGATCACTTTTGAAATATAGTGTGAAAAATATAACACGTCATCGCAATTATTAATGTGTCGGCAAACCATCGTTATCAATCACCTCTTGTAACCTTCTAGGCATGCTGGCTACCATACTAGCGCATATATTGCTACCCCGTAGCGACTCCCAAGTGGACGTAACTAGGTCATCTAAATTCGATTTTGATCTTGTATTCGATGAGTCCCAGTTTAGCACCATGTGACCCCATAGGTTTTCTATGGGGTTTAAATCTGGACTTTTAGCAGGCCAGTCAATAAATAATAGTCATGTTTTCTTGGTTGTCAAATCTTCTGTGCTGGTTTGCTGCATCGTAAACCAGCTGCACGCAAGTGGTTTCGCACGGTTTGTAAGCACACATTATGAGCTGTTGCGGTTATTCGGGTGGGGAGGAATGGGTCCGCTCTGTGCCTAGATATGATGTCCCGGTGTGATTTGAAAAAATCGCCGATAGTTTTGGCCCACGTCGGCGATGGTCTACGTCACCGGAATCTGCAAATCGTCGAACCCATAACTGCACGGTTCTTCTCTGTAATAAAAAAGAAATGCTCAGAAACCAGTATAAGTATATAAATGCTGATATGTGTAAATAAATATTAATCATAATTTAACATGTCATGTTAATATAATTATAATACTAAAAACATTGATTCCAATGATATACCTATTATTTATATCATCATTAGTAAACATAATTAATATTAGTTACTTGCTTAATTCGAATAAGTAATTTAATCTTGGCTCAAATCCTATGCCATAAATTTAATTTATTTATATATTGTGTTAAGTCAGTATTACTTATATGACACTTTCCTAAATTAATTAATTATTATGTGTTTTAATATACTTACTATATTAATTAATAAAATAATTAATTATATTATGTATTATATATATATATATATATATATATTATAATATAATATTTAAACATATATATTATATTATTAATATAATTAGTTAATTCTATTATTAATTAATATAGTATATTAAAACAAATAATAATTTATTTATTTAGGAAAGAATAAAATATTTAATATACTTACTATATAATATAGTATAATTTAACGTTTACAGACAAGAAAAGCATAGGTTCATAATGAAAATGTCCATAAATGTTACTCACCGATATCATTAATCGCCTCGCTATTTCACTGATAGAAATGTTTTGCTCGTGTAATACAACAATTTCGGCCTTCTTAAACATCGTTAAATGTTGTATGATTAAGCAATAAAAAATAGGATAACACCGCACACAACTTATTACAGGAGTTGTAAGAAGCAATCTATGCTTAAACGAAGGTCGTAATAGTTAATGCAAATAGACTGGACAAATGACGACGTTCAATTCTTATAAAATAAAATAATTGAAAAATTGTGGGTAGCTTTGTCTACTAAGGACACAAAATAAAATGCTTAAGTAGTTAGTTTCGATGGCATATCTCAAACGTTGCAAAACTTCGATTGTCTTATGAACTGGATTAATAGTAACTTGTAAAAGATTTAAATAATATTATAAAAAGAATATAATTCGCAAGTGTGGTTTGATCATACGGCATTCGTTTTACCAGTCAGAGACGCGACGGTGCTAAACCTGCTCTAGTAAAATTGTTTGAAATAGTGCAATGCATTCAACCACACCAATTAGTAATAAGGACTATTATAGCGTGTTAGCCATGCCTAAGTATTGATGTAGGTGTGTGTGTAGTAGAACTCGCTCGCTTGGACGTTAGTATGCGTACTGATTTACATCGTCTTATTAGTTTACGCACACAATAACAACGGCAGTTATCCATGTGTTGATGTAAACTAATTAGGTGGTTAAACTGTACATCCAATGGTTGTCTGGAAGAAATTGCTTTTAGCGATAAGACCGCCAATTGTACTGTTAAAAATGTATATCCTTTGCTTTCTGACTTTTGTTTTGAGTACAATAAAGAATACTCTATCTATGTATACCTCTGCCTAACCCTTCGGGGAATACAGGCGTGATGGTATGTTATGTTATTGTATGTTATGGTATGTTATGTTATAGCCTGGTATGTTATGGTATGTTATGTTATAGCCTTCCTCAATAAATGGGCTATCTATCACTGAAAGAATTTTCAAATCTGACTAGTTTATACCCATGGGGGTTGAATTTATCAAAATCCTATTTAAGCGGACGTCTTCATCATAGTAGCTCCAATCTTTAATTTAATTTCATTAAATTAAAGATTTGAGCTACTATGATATATACTTTTTATCCCGTTCCCGTGGGATGTGATGACAGACCGAATTCCACGGGGGCGAAGCCGCGGGCAGAAGCTAGTCGTTTCTATAAGACATCTAGTTTTATTGCCTACAAGCTAACTGATTGTATATTGTAAAGAACAAAATATGGTTTTAGTAGGTAGTCAGTCTTCATAACAGAATTTCTCTTTTACAGAAAATAGAGCAGCCGTTCCTGCAAGCGGCCAAGACGACGCTGGGTGATAGATATACACCAAACATAGAAAACATATACAAACTAACAATCAAATTCATATTGGAGAACTTGGTAAAAGGTTACGAGGAGTCTGGAGTGGAGAACGGGAACGGTCAAACTTGACAGAACTTTTGAGACGAAAGACTATATTACGATAATAATTATAGTTTATACCTTTATATTTATAAATGTTAAGGTAAAATCTTGGCCAATTTTCAAGTATAATAAACTAGCGACCCGCCCGCGGTTTCACCCATGCTGCCCCGTTTCTAAGAGTGGTAGGGTTATGTTTGCTCCGCAGTATTGACTGACGTATTAAGAAGTTCTTTCCGCGTCAAACTGCAAAGCGGCCCGTCCCAAAGCCTTTGGGAAGATGAGACCAGGGGTAAATCCGAACTGGGACAAGCCATTCTCCAAACGTTCATTGCATCAGCCAAAAACTGTACTTCAAAATCAGCCAGAGAAGGTCCCAATATATCTCTGACTAATTTTTCAGTACTGTGGACTGAGGAGATGAACGCGGGTAAACTAATACTAGAATTTTTTTTTTTAATAGATATACCTGTATAAGTTACATCTTTTATACACAATATTGTTAATGATTTAATTATTGATTTTTTACAATGTTTGTATATTTTGCACAAAAATATGTTGCAGCAACTTATACCAGCAGTGACATTACACGTTGCACGTTGCAAAAGTTTTATTTCTTAAAACACATAAAGGCTCTAGAACAAACCATTGTAAACTTAATATTCACTCTACAGAAATTTATTCAATTGTATTACAAATTAAACAGAGTTCAAGTAACCAGCTTGGCGAAAAAACTTGACAAACTTTAAATGACTTTTTCTTATATCAACTTCTCATATTTTCACTAAACGATGAAATTATATAACTCACTTTATAAAAAACTTGGGACCTCTGCCAAGATTTAAAGTGAAACTTTTGCCAAGTTCAGCTCTTACTTATGGCGAACGTAGTATTAAGATTCCATTTTTTTTTTTCTTGATAAAGTTTTTGCTAAGTTACTCTGTAGAGAACATTTTAAAATCAGATAAATCTAAGTACGATTTTTATTTCTTAGGTCCGTAAGAAAAAGTATAAAGGCTGATCGTTTCGCTCAGCCCGCATAATTCAATTTTCTATTGGTTTTTCGCAATTTGTAGGTCTATAACACATTCTAGATTCCTAGCTGTAGTAATTGCGCCCTTAGCTGTACAATATTCACAACTGAGAATTAACACCTTTGCTTGTAAATCGATATTGTAGCTAAAAGTAGCGTCAATCGTCAATTTTGGCCAAAATTGACGATTGACGATCATGTGTGTTTGTAAACGCACCCACGATACAGGAGAATTCGAATGTGGGGCTTTTTTTTAATCTAATTGTTTTCAAAAATATTGTCGATGTAAAGAATGTATATTGAAACAATTAATATAGATACCTGTTAAATAATCTTTAATATTATCTGATTAAAAAAAACAAAGCCAGATATGTCGTTATGCACGGAATGTGGGTTTAAAAATAAATCTCTCAAAGCGAGATATCATTAAATTAATTCCATGCATTCCATGTCTAGCAGCTATCGGGATTCTGCAAAGAAATTCTTTATAAGATTTCCGGAAGAGGCGCAATATCATTGATTCATTCACTGCAAACACGAATGAATTTTATATGACTTCGTTCATTCCTGGACGCTCGTTCCGGATCGTGAGGTCAAGGAAAAATTCAAATAAAGTTTATCTCGACAATACTTTTCAGTGAATTTTGTTGTTCTTATAAGATTGAAAAAATACAAAAGTTTCAAATTCTCCTGCGCTGGTCTTTAATGTTTATAATTTGAATAAATTTAAGATGATGAATTTGTCTGAATTTTTTCATGTCCGTCTTGTATTTTATTTTTATTCTACATCTTACAAACAGTATGGAACAGGTATTTATTTATTATTGGCAACAAGGCCAATTCAGTCAAACTAATACCACATACCATCAGACGATCACGCATTTATTCCCCGAAGGGTTGGCAGAGGCGTTAGTACTAATGTACACACAGTTCGCCGGTATGTTTAGGTCCCATGTAATAGGGGGTACTAATACCACAGATAATCGAATACTAGTACTAATACTAACATTCATAAGTAAGTATATATATTTATAACATTTTAAGTCAATTAATACATCACATTTGTGTACCTAGTTCTATTTGTTTTCACATTGAGATACGCAGGCTAAGCTAATTCTAAAAATATAATTTTAGAGTGTTGCCCGCGATCGTTTCTTTGTTTTACAAAACATTAAAATATGGTATGGTTTCCTCGCCAAGACGAAGCAACAAAATAAACGAGGCACCCGCCGCGCTCCGTATCTCGAAGTGTTTTGATTCAGCGGTTTTAATCTTATAATTGTTAAATTGAATAATGATATAAGGTAGTTTTTATAGAGCATTCAAAATATCCGTTTTTAAGGAAATAGATAAAACTGTAATATTCTTGAAGTTTTGAGTATTTGTATTTACGACATTTTGCGTAAAATTTCTTTGGAATGTATCGTATGTTTTATTTCCTTTTATTTTGTTAAATATTTTGTTTCTAGTTTTATAAATAAGTGATAGGTAAATAATATAGTTGATTATGTACGTTCGTTTTATGTAAACGTAAGATTACTAGTCTTAAGTATTTGATTAGGTACATTACATAATATAAATGTATTTAATGTATTTTTATAAATTTGTGAAGTATTTACATATTTTTATGTTTGTGAGTGTTTTAAATAGTTGCATTTAATGTTACTTTAAATATATATGTATATAAATTGTATTGTCTCTTTATGTCGTTTTAGTGTAGTAATAATCAGAGTCAGAGATAATTATATTATACATACATACATATTTTCACGCCTGTCTCCCATTGGGGTAGGCAGAGACTATAGATTTCCACTTACTACGATCCTGACACACTACTTTCGCTTCATCTACGTTCATTAACCTCCTCATGCATGATCGTCGGTTTAGGGTGCTCTTAACCTGTCCTTTTTTGAGAACGGCCGCAACTTGGTTGTGGTACGTTTGTCGAGGTCGGCCCCTTCCAACTCTTTCATCCGTCCTCATCATGTATACTCATTTCGTCAATCTCCGGACTGCATAACAGCTGACCCGTCTATTATTTGAAGTGGCAGTTTGCTCGGCTCTGTTACTAAAGTTAGAGGTTCGTACATAATACAACAGCTGCAAAATACATAGATACAACTTCTAAACCATATACTGTGCATTTCCTACAACAAGTGCTAACAATATCACTACAGTATTTCGGGAACCACAAACATGATAAATGGCATTTTGTCCCGTACTACATGATTTTGACATTATATTAATTTACTAACTTTTTGTGATTTTTTGCATTTTTTATGCTAATTTTTATAAAGTTATATAGTGAAGGAAAAATTCGACTCGCAGGCAGGATTCGAACCTGCGTCTTCTGGCTAGGTACGCCAGACGCTATGACCACTAAGCCACCGCGAGTCCCAAAATTCGACTCGCAGGCATGATTCGAACCTGCGTCTTCTGGCTAGGTACGCCAGACGCTATGACCACTAAGCCACCGCGAGTGCCACCTGCCATGTCGAAATTTGCCTTCACATTCTGAACTTACGTCTTAAAGGTGACGTCAGTAACATCTATTGAAAGGCAAGTTACTTTGCCTCTCAACCGACATGACTTACCTTACGGTTAGTTCTATGTCGTACGATGCTACCATACCTAATAACTAATTATATTAATTTTATTTTTGTCGGAGGGGCTCCTGGCTAGGTATTAACTAAGCTGATCTACTGATTGCAAGGTGACCATTCTTAGCACTTCGAGACCCTCCCTAACTCGAAAAGCACGCAAAGCATTCGGTCCCAGTAGTCATATGAACATCTATGACCAAAATGTTAGTGGTAGTCAGAAGTCCAAAAAAGCCTGTCAACCAGTCTATCCTCCGTACATCGGTATTACCCAGAAATTGGGTTGCGAAGGTCTGATTTCAGTCGCTTCTTCTAAAATACAGATATTTAGCCGCATCTAGGTAGACCACTCAAACATAGTTGGACGGTGGACTTGCTATCATGTGGTTGCCGATTCGAAACCCACCCATTACACTACCGACGTGAACCTAGTCGTAACACAAGCATTTAGCTTAGCACGAGGGGTTAACAAGAATACTAGTAATGTGCCACCCACATTGCTAGTATACGCCGCATTGTCATTTCGTGACGCTCATTTGCCGAGTATGTATATATATATTACACTTATCTAAGCTAGAGGTCCTGGGTTCGATTCCCAGGTCGAGCAAAGTGTTATTGGGTTTTTCTATGAAATTCCCAGTAGCAGCTCGGAGTTAGGAATTTGTGCCCGGTTAATGGCAATAGGCTCGCCCCCTGTTACATGGGACCTAAACATACCGGCGAACTGTGGGTGTACATTAGTACGCCTCTGCCTAACCCTTCGGGGAATACAGGCGTGATGGTATGTTACGTTATTATTTTAATATTTTTTTGCATTTTCCATGTGATTTAAAGTCATTTTAGCAAAGGAAAAGGCTTAGTTGGTCATAGTGTATGGTATATTCAGCCGGAAGACCCAGGTTCGAATCCTGCCCGCAGTCGATTTTCTCCTTCACTAAAATACACAATTTTTCTCATTAGGTACTGCTAGGAGACAATATAATATGGCAATGTAATAGGTAGGTTCTATATCTATCTTAGTATAGTGATATATCTATCTCCTTCAGATTTAATATTTGGAAAATAACTTACATACAAAAAGCACTTTAACATTTAATTACCTACAGTGCGCATTGAGCTAAAATTTATGTGGATAAGCCTGCCAAAAAATATCTTATCTAGGCCAAGTAATCTCATGAAAGAGTTGTGACATGGGTGCAGACAGCCAAACCATATATCTAGTATATTTTGGCAGTAAACAAACAACCTACCTATTGTAAAATGTCTTCAGTTCAGAAAAAAAATGTTTTTTTGTCAAGCAAATTAGTTCACTTCTACCCAATCCTTCAGAAAATCCAGACGTGGTGATATTTTTTTTATGGTTAGGGGAGCAAACAAGCAGACGGATCACCTGATGGTAAGCGATAAACGCCGCCCATGGACAACACCAGAGGAGTCGCAAGTTGCTCTCCCACGTTAAATTATGGATATGTGGTGGATACATATTAAAACAACCAGTAACAGAATAAGCGCAAGAACTGATACTAGTATTCTATTATCTGTGCCTGAACGTAGTTTCTTCAGAATGAACTACTGAATCGATTACACATGGTTTTCAAAATTTTTTGTTAATCCTTCCCGAAAAGATAATTACAATACCTGCAACTACAGCCTACTGATCCATCAGTGGCTCGACTTATGGAAAACTGAAACCTTTTTGCACAAATTGTTTTTGTGTGCGCGCCCATATCGTAGTCGTTGTGGGTACGATTGTAATACAGCCACGAGTTTTGCAGAACTAATTTCTCGAAAAAAAAATTGTTTATAACGTTAGGGTTTCGTTATTAAGACTATGACTCGTATTCTATATTCTATATTCTAATTGACGTGTTTAAGTTGCGCGTATTGTCTTGCCGTCATTGACATATTAATAAATACCTACTTTCAAATCAACGCTTTTACACGCGTTTATGAAACGTTGGTTATGATTCTAGTTGCACGGTTCCAAAAGGTTGATCCTATGGAGAAGAATCCGGCAAGAAACTCCATGGACACTCTTTTAAAATAAAATAAGTTACAATCTTCATTAGTACAATATTGCGATAACAAGATGTGTGAACGTTGGGGGATGTCCAAGTTTTACCGAAGTCGACAATATTTATCGAGGATTCACATTATTTGATTTCCTTAGCTTTTCAGGTCATTTGGTAGTCCAGATAAATCTGATGCTGACTGTCCCTACACCAAACATTTCTACAAAAATCTGCCTACAACGCAGAAACCTTCAAAAGGTATGTAACTACAAGATGGCCGTGGTATTTTGTTTCCACATTCCCTGAAACGAATTCGTTCAAAACGAATTTCATGTAAACCATTTAAGAGTTCTTCGAATTGCGGTATCACGATAATTAATTGTCACAACCACAGGGAGAATAGATTAACGGAATTATTCCTTGTTTTGTACTAGAATATTTCTACAGATTGTTTAATGTATGCTGGACAATTTCCAGTTTTAGATTTGTATGAGCTTTCTTAGAGCTCAGCTTATATTGGACGTTGTGTGTACATACCTACATTAATACTCTTAGCACATTACAAGCGGCGGCAGCCTAATGGCTACGGCGTCGGACTCGCGATCATGTGGTTGCCGGTTCGAAACGCACCCATTGCACTACCGACGTGAACCCACTCGTAACAAAAGCATTTAGCTTAGCACGAGGGATTAACAAGAATACTAGTAATGTGCGACCCATATTGCTAGTAATCTTTATTAAAAAATGCAATTCATAACAAAAGACAAGATCACGCGGTGAGATATGTTTGGTATTGCTCTTCTAGACCGAATAAATGACGAGAAGATCCGTAGAAGAATGAAAGTTGCCCATATTAACTGAAAATATTACCAATTTTAAGTAGATAATAGATCTCGGGGCACATACATAACTCGTAGAACTGATGGCCGCTGAGGCAAAAAAACAGAACCTTTTCTAAAATAACATAACATAACATACCATCACGCCTGTATTCCCCGAAGGGTTAGGCAGAGGCGTACTAACGTACACCCACATTACGTACGTTTAGGTCCCATGTAATAGGGGGCGAGCCTATTGCCATTAACTGGGCACGAATTCCTAACTCCGAGCTGCTACTGGGAATTTTATAGAAAAACCCAATAACACTTTGCTCGACCTGGGAATCGAACCCAGGACCTCTAGCGTAGCAGTCGCGCTCAGGACCACTTGGCTAATGAGGCAGTTTTCTATATGTCTTTTTACCTTTTCTATAATTATGTCTTTTTATATAGTTTATTTTGTATTGAACTACCTAACCGCACGAATGGCGCTTTTAGTTTCGTATTGGAATCCCAATAAATAGTCAGTAGCAGCACGGAGTTTGGATTTGCAACCAGTTAGTGGCAATGCCCCCTATTACCTACGTGGGACCTAAATATAGTGTCGAACTGTGGGTCTACATTACTCGACCTCTGCCTAACACTTCGAGGAATACAGGATAAAAATATCTCATATAATTATCTCTATCATCCCTACTTCCCTACTATATATCCCTACTAATATTATAAATGCGAAAGTAACTCTGTCTGTCTGTCTGTCTGTTACGCTTTCCCGCTTAAACCTCTCAACCGATTTTGATGAAATTTGGCACAGACAATCTTTAGACCCTGAGAAAGGACATAGGCTACCTTTTATTGCGATTTGTATGGGATTTCTTAATAGGCTATATATCATCACGCTAAGACTAAGTAACTATTCCACGCGGACGAAGTCGCGGGCGGAAGCTAGTATATCTCATAATAAAAACACGGATAATGCTTTGAGCATATTTGAAAAGTGATCAAGCAAAACTATCTAGAAACTCTCCTAAAGCCGTGACATTGAAACCAGACTACAGGAACAACTTTACAAATGCAAGTAGTTCAGTTATAGCCGTGTAGAGCCCGTCTCCGTTCAAATTGACCCAATCGAATATCTTCGATAGAGGTCGGTGAAACATCTACACGTGTTCTATGCCTCGTCTCTAGCGGATAACTTGACCTGTAGGGTTGGCACAAAGCTACAATATATTAATTTTATAATATATTATGGAGAAGTCTGTGTGTACGTGCTAACAAAATGTATACTTCAAATCCCACGACTTGAAGTATACATTTTGTTAGCACGCAAACTAGGAATAGAAGCCATACTTATTGTATTCATAGTTTGAGCAGTGTATCGAGTTTTACTTTCAAATGGTCAGTAGCAGGTTGGATTTATGTGCAATAAATAGTAAGGGCTCGCTTCTATTACATGGAACCTAAATATATCGAATTCTGGGAGGACATAAGTACAGGCAAGGTGGTATTTTATGTTATGTAAGATTTATTCGTTTGGATATGTATGTACCGCCGCCCATGGACACCCGCAACACCAGAGGAGTCGCAAGTGCATTGTCGGCTTTTTAAAAGGGTTTGAGCATCCGGTATCCTCACTCACACAACGTAAGTGTTGTTTCACGCCGGTTTTCTATGAGGCCGTGGTATCACTCCAGTCAAGCCGGTCCGTTCGTGCCCAAGCATAGCTCTCCCTCGCACCTCCCACGATAAACCCTCCATTAATATCGATTAAAAAAATTCATTCGTTTTTAAACATGCTACAACACTGGGGGATAATGTAGCTACAATGTTTATACAAAATGCTTATTGTGACCACGTCAACACGATATGAATTATAAATACTTACAAAAAATGACTAAAAATTTAGCGCCAACCCTAACGTGTCACCTTTTTCTCTAACCTCCCAAATGGATAAAACTAAGTTCGCCGAACATCACTGACAAATGTAGTCTGAAGGAATCTCTCTAACTAAGTATTACTTATATTAGGATCACGCACGAGTACCTTTCATTCCGTAAAAATTCTCTATTCTTTTTGTACCTCTTGGTTCTAAATAAGATCTAAATTAATGACATAATTTTCTGTAATCCAGGAAAAACTGTTTTTATACGCTTTGTCCAATACAATAACAGTGTAACTTGTGGTATAATTAGCTAAGCTTGGGTACGCTTTGCTGTGGCTTGGTCTGATATGAATTTTTAGGTTTCCTGATCCCGTGAAGACCTTCAAAGCTTCAAGAGTTTATACAAAACTTCTTATGGAGAAATGCAACGTTGGGTAAGAATTTCAAGTCAATGCATTGATTACTTTTTGAATGGTGCTGACACAAACATACGGAATCTGTTTTCTAATTATAAAGTAGGTCTCAGTTTTTCAAAACTTGAAATGTAAAGTGGTGTTTCTAATGTGATCAGTGCGTTTACTTATAATATGCTTCGAATTGTTGTTACTGTTTAGTTACGGATTAGTTACCAACTTTGAGCACTGTGGGTTAGAAGTAGCATTAAGTATATGGGCATGGGCATTAAGTATATATTATAAGGGCATGAGTGTATGTAAGTGTGTATAGCGTGCTACAGTAAACCCTTTTACATAATATGTGACATAATATGTGTGTTATCATACACAAAAGACACGACGGATAAAAAAGAACAACAACAATAAAACAAGCTGTATAACGGAACTTTCATTATTTAAAGTGACTGAGCGGATATCAGGCACGTACTTTTGTAAAATTTATAACCACAGCATGTTGTGGCGTTAATATCCCTTTTGTACTTTTCAATTGGATTTTATCGACACCTCGTTATTCAATTTGAGAGCTGGAGACTGCCTGATGGGTCTAGTGGTTCAAAGCACGATTTTTCAGCGATAGACTCTCGGTTTGATTTCAAGCAGTGTTGTCGAGTTAACATTTTTTTAAGGGTAAGTATTTTAAAGCTTACTGGCAATGTGGGTCGCACATTACTTGTATTCTTGTTAACCCCTAGTGCTAAGCTAAATGCTTGTGTTACGAGTGGGTTCACGTCGGTAGAACAACGGGTGGATTTCGAACCGGCAATCACATGATCGCAAGTCCGACGCCCTAACCATTAGGCGATGGCTGCTTTTAATTATATATTATTATCGCCAACAAACTGTAGTACAGTTTGGCGATTTTGATAATTTAAGTAATTGCATGTATTTTTCTCTGAATAAATAAAAAAATGAACAGTATAGGTTAATAGTAACATACCATCACGAACTAATCTACACCCATAGTTCGCCGGTATGTTTAGGCCCCATGTAATAGAGGGCGAGCCTAAGTTAATAGTAAAAGCAGTAATAGTCTGATATGACCATTGAACTGCCAAGTCATAGGTCTCGAATTCAAATCCAAGGCATGCACTTCTGACTTTAAAAAAAAATTTAAGTTAAACTCTTTAAGCTACATTACCCTATGTACTAACAAACATATTATAACTCTACTTAGCGTTAGAATATTTGGGGATGCTCGATGCTAATATGAACTCAAAAGCAGAGTTAAGAGTACCCACGTTAGTATGGTTAAGTTGCCAGTTAACCAACGGAAAAAGTACTAACACTAAGTAAATAAGTATCTGCGCAGATGCTTCTCGAATTTTCCGGAGTGCATTCGTCTGAGCGCAGTTCCTTTGAATAAAGAATTTGCTAAGCACTGAAATGTGTTCCGATGTTTGGGAGCGGAGGAAGGTGCATTTATGAGAACTTTATTTACGTAAAGTATTATTAGTTATTTACAGTAGAAAAGTTCCTTTTGATGAACAAATATAAGCCGTTTTGAATAAATACCACGTTGATAGAGATACTCTTAGGGCCACTTGCACCAACTTCTTAAATGTGTTTAAATTATATTTAAACACAATTTTTCATACAAATTTCGTGTTTAAATACAATTTAAACACATTTAAGAAGTTGGTGCAAGTGGGCCTTAATCTAGGTACAATTTCTTCTACTACTACGTTACTAGGAATAAACGACTAGAAAATCGTTCCAAACTTGGTAAAGTTATCCAGAATTGCATTCGCTCACATTTATATCCAGTGAAGTATTTTGCAAGTAGCAAGTACGTTGCCCACCTTTTAAAGGGTTGGGACTCCGGTATTCTCACTCAATCGGCGAAAGACAACGTAAGCGTTGTATCACGCCGATTTTCTGTGAGGCTGTGGTATCACCCCGGTCGAGCCGGCCCATTCGTGCCGAAGCATGGCTCTCCCGCAGTATGAGTTATTATGGGTTTCTCTTAAAAAAAAAGTCTTATTAGGTACGTAGGTACCGGAAATCCGTGAGAAATCGTGAAGAGGAAAATTAAAGCCAATTCTCCATTTTGCGAACAAAATTCTGTTATACCTTGTAATTGGGAAACTCGAAATCAAAATTATTTCTTTGATGCAATCTGATTAGCACAAGAGTGCCTCAAGGGTTTCTATAAGAGGTTAATGATCAAGTTACTTTGTTGCCAAACAATTTTAGCCTTTATGTTCACTACACTCGGTACAAATTTTAAAGTAGAGTTACCTACATGAGTTGATTAGGAAAAATTAGCTCATTCAATGCTATATTTGAGTATGGCTTTGTTGCTGAATTAAGCGCATGGAGTAATAAGGCCAGTTTAAGGGTAAAATTAGTGTTAAAAAGTTTTTTTCTAATATAAATCACATGCAGTTACACTAGTAACTAGCTTATTCTAACTCTGAGAAACAGATCGCTCGTCGAATTCCATAAGGGTTTTACGTTCCTGAAAGCTAGCAATGTCAATATTGTGTGTCTCTTGTATGCGATATCTTAACTAAAGTATCTAATTGAAAATAAATCCGTAGACCGTATCTTTACGTAACATTTAACCCTTCAGGTAAAGAGGCTTGTAACTTGACTGCATTAAGAGGAAATTCCCATGCGTTGGGAAAAAATGAGATCATCGTGGGTTATACCAGGGGTATCCGCTAGTGTTAAAATGAAACCACATCAGAGTCCGATAGTTAATGGATAATGTATATTATATGTCCCAATTGGATTGCTTTATTGCGACTGCTATGCTAGAGGTCCTGGGTTGGATTTCCAGGTCGAACAAAGTGTTATTGGGTTTTTCTATGAAAATCCCATTAGCAGCTCGGAGTTAGGAATTTGTGCCCGGTTAATGGCAATAGGCTCGCCCCCTATTACATGGGACCTAAACATACCGGCGAACTGTGGGTGAACATTAGTACGCCTCTGCCTAACCCTTCGGGGAATACAGGCATGATAGTATGGATTGCTTTATTCACATTTTACATAACCGCTAGCTGTTTTATAAAAGAAACGGCTCTAGCCATTTGGCCACCGTTATTGCCCTTAATATAATCAAGCCTGCTTCAAAATTGTATAAGAAAATTAATTCGTACTTGCTCAAATAATTTGGTTAAAGAAGAGAATTTTTTTTTTACTAAATATTGAACTAATTATCGTTCCCTTGAAATTTCACGCCGTAATGAGCAAAACAAAGAGGTAAATGTTTACTGCTTCGAAATAATTACGTCAATTTTTCAAGAATAATTAGATTTTTAAGCTATATAAATGAGCTTAATAAATTTTTGGTGAACGCTGTCTAGGGAACGTTGAAAAATTATGAAGTGGATACATTAATTTGACAAACTTTTTTACATACTGTAATGAAAACTGTGATTTTGAGTTCCAATTTTACGTTTTGTGTGTGTTTTGTGGTTTGTTCGTTAACACGAACGATAGTTACGTAATATTGTTTAAGTACATATTCAAATTTATTTTAACAAAACATATAATCATGCCTGTATCCCTAAAGGATTATGCAGATGTGTACATTATATACATCCACAATTCGCCGGTATACCTATGTCTCATAGGAGGAAAACTTGCCATTAATCGAATCCCAAACTCAAGAGTTGCTACTGAGATTCTGATGATTTCTTAGCTAACCCCAATAACAGTGCTAAACCTGAGAAACGAACCCAAGGCCTCAAGCGTAGCAGAGGATATCCATGAGGATAATCACACCACAAAAAGTTACGTTTAATACATACATATAATATGTAATATAATACATAGAGACCCATACAAAGAAGAGATCACCACTGTTGGTTTTTTAAACTTCAAGTGAGCGAAGCCGCGGGCAGAAGTTAGTACCTAATAAAATAATGACGTGTCAATATAACCGAAATGTTTACAGTAACTGTATCAGCTCCTGTTTCAAAGTGCGTACACCACGTTTGAACAAACAATTAAGTTTCAAAGGTCCTTTGACAGGGTTAGAAATCCGAATACAAAGGTAAATTTTGAGTATAAACGTGTTAAGTTTTAGATTTCGTTTTAGTTAAGATTCTATATTATCTTATGTTAACTGATGCCTACTTGAACTGTCACACTTCTTCTCACAAAAGGATACTGGATAATTTGATTCCAAGTTAAAAAAAACATAAACAAAATTATTGCATTAAAAAAATGTGCGTGATCCTAGATCTGATTTGATTTTTATAAGACAAAAAATTTCAAAGTATAGATTTCTGTTACTCTAAACCAAGTAGAAACTTCACTTTTCTATTATGGTTTATAATCGAAACCTATTTACGAAATTGGTGCAATATTTCATACACATAATGAGCGACGAAAATAATACCTAGTGTAAAAAATTAACATAACATACCAGAAGATATATATATACCATATGCAGAGGTGTACTAAACACCCACAGTTCGCCGGTATGTTTAGGTCCCATGTAATAGGGGGCGAGCCTATTTCCATTAACCGGGCACAAATTCCAATCTCCGAGCTGCTACTGAGAATTTCATAGAAAAACCCAATAACACTTTGCTCGACCTGGGAATCCAACCCAAGACCTCTAGCTTAGCGGTCGCACTTGAAACCAATAGACTAACGAGGCAGTTAAAACTACCAGACTAATAAATAAGAGATAAACGACGTCGCAAAATAAACCCGATTGTAATTTTCATGGAATACTGGTTGAATTCAACCAGTTATTGGCACCAGTATCTACCTATCTAGAAAACAGTTATGTTGAGAGGGAATCGAGCCAAATTACTTATTAACTTAATTACTGACGACAGTTTATGGACTGGCCCAGTTTCTGGCAGACGCCACGTGAGGCCTTGGTGATCCACAAATATAGTATTATATTAAATGGGTTTTTTTTTCAAATGAAGCAGGGGTGTGTAATGTTTACTTCTAAATGATATTGTGTATACTATTGCATCGTCGGTACTACATACTATATCACAATTTATGTAGTTCATAGTTCATTAACGCCTGTATTCCCCGAAGCGTTAGGCAGAGGCGTACTTATGTACAAAACCCAGTCCACCGGTATGTTAAGGTCCCATGTAAACGCCCTAGGGCGAACCTATTGCCATTACCCGGTGACAATTTCCAAACTCCGAAGCTACTACTGGGAATTTTATAGAAAAACCCAATAACACTTTGCTCAACCTGGAAATTGAACCCAAGACCATAGCAGTCGCGCTCAAGACCACTAAGCTAATGAGGCAGTTAATAGTTCTAATAGTTCATTCAGTAATAACATTAAATTTAAAATTTAAAAATTCTCGTAGTTCGTTCCCCATTCAAGTAACAGGATACCAAATTTCAAATCGTTCATTTTGGGAGATAAATACGCTAATCTTATAATAACTATGTACCCCTTTTTGCGTCTGGGCTTAGAAACAGCTCCAAACAACTGTATATTATAGTAAGTAATACACTACGTGTCGATATTGGATTGAATGACGTTCCGTATACGGATAACTTCGTGCTCGTTCGATATTCAAATTTGAATTTATTTCAATTTGTATTTTCGATCTCCGAATTGGAGGATTACTTTCCTCTATGGTTTGGAAACAATTTTATGTTTAAAACCTGGGTTCCGATTCTCAGGTCGTGTAAATTGTGATTGGGTTCTTTTACGAAGTTCGCACTAGGAGTTCGGATCTGTAGTACTTAGTAGTTACACCTCTACCAAACCTTTCAGGGAATACAGGCGGGATGGTATACACGTTTCGTATAATGTTCAGCTGCATCTTATTTATTTGGAAGCTCAATCCCAATATTGTTAGGAAAAGGCTAAGGTAATGTTTCGATATTAACCTACATAAACGATTTCAATCATCACACAAAAAATGTAAATAACAATCGTCTCAAAAAGCTCTTGTCTAAAACATAAAAGTGAGTAGGTAGGTACATGACGTAAAAAAAGAAACGTTTACGAGAACATAGAAAGCAAAAGCGACTCCACGAATTTTATATATTTGTATTCCCGTCGCAAAAAATATGTATTTTAATGAGACCTTCCACTGAAGTCTGCGGATTCAAAGAGATATGAAATATTGCTATATTCACAACATGTCTGCAGCTCTGGGCTATATTGTGTACAAATAGAAAAAGTTTTCTAGTTTTTTATTACAAAATAAGTAACTAAAATATGGACTACGTTTTTCATTTAGAAAATTAAAGCTCTGCTATCCTTAGTTTATTTTAGTTTCTCTGTTATAATAAAGTTTAAACATAATTAAGTATTTGAAAAGAAAAATTATATTCCCTCGGGATGCCTGGTGGGGTTCAAAGGATCCCGTGAGTGAAAGAAAATCTGTCATATCTCTTTAAATTAAAAGTTAGGTGAACTGAGAACTAATTATGAAAACAATCGGCGGCGACAATACTGAAGCGGCGGTAGCCTAATGGCTAGGTCAATTTTGCAATCATGTGGTTGCCGGTTCGAAACCCACCCATTGCACTACCGACGTAAACCCACTCGTAACACAAGCATTTTAGCTTAGCACGAGGGGTTAACAAGAAAACTAGTAATGTGCGATCCACATTGCTAGTAAGCTTTTTTTTAAAAAAAAACCCTACTCCGCAATCCCGATCTGGTTTCCTTGTGGGTAGGACACTCGCTAAGTAATTTGAGGTCTGTTTGCTGAACCAGGCACACGGTCGTGGTGCATGTCACAGATCCCATGACCTGGCTGGCTATAGGGCAAGAGACGGCAAGAAAGGTTTTTAGTCGGTACGACTCCGACATACCCCGCCGCACCCCCAAGTGGCGGACGATCTATGAGGATTTTCTGTACTAGAAAAAGAAATAGGCTGCATCAGGCAAAGTAACTAGAAGTAGTAGGAGGTAAAGTGCTTTATTTAACCGTTCTATTATACCACTGAGGTGGCAAACAAGCTTACGGTTCGCCTGATGGTAAGCGGTGACCGTAGCTTAAGGACGGCTGGAACACCACACACACCAAACACACCGTATCATGACATGTTATCGGTTGAATGCGACAGCACTATTTAATCTGTAGAGCGGCATCCCTCTCTTCATCGGAAAATGATCGCAATAACAAAATTGATTATTTTTATAGACAAGATATATAATGTTGTTGGGATAACAAATTAATATACATTGCAATTCTGAATACAGCTTTGTTTAATTTGTGATGTAGAAGAATATCTTTTATAAGTAGGCTTTAATAAATAAGTGTTATAGGAAACATAAAAGAACACCACCGTGACAAAACAATTCGTCTGTTTGCGATATAATCAACAGAGATGTTCGCGGGAATGAAAAAATATGATACATCACTAGGGCGTGGTGTCACTGCGAGCGGATAGTAAAATCCAGAAAAATAAAAGGGCAATTTTATGATTCCCCTCCGACCTCAGCCCTCAGATTTTTTTACCACGGAATCTAACCTCTGGTTTTAAATGGAGTAATAGGAAAATAATAAATCTTCTAAAAAACAAAGCGTCTTTTAAAAAATACCAACAAAATATTTCAAGGAAAGCGTCAAGTAAAGAACAGTTCGTCAGTTAGGAAATGCCGAAGCCATCTAGCTATAAAAAAAAAACTTGTAAAAGTGTCTCTAATGATCTACTTACAGAAATAAATATCATTTCATTTCATCATTTCATTTCATTTCATTTCAACAACAATTATTATTATTTCCCGTCTTCTAATTTTTGGAGTTAGCCATTAATTTAAAACTTACCAACATTTTACGTTTTTAATCATATAATAAAGTTTTATATTTATTTTAATGAATGTGCGTAAAATTTCGGAACTATAGAAAATTTTAAATCTTTGTACTATTTGTTAGGTTAGAACTGCGACAACACGATGCACGACCTGAGCGAGCGATGGGGCCACAGCAGCACCTGGCGAGTGCAAGAACCGAATTGTAGCCATTGTGTAGAACTAAATTAAAGAACAAAAAACAACCTTACGTTTACCATTGACGTGCGGAGTAGTGATAGCAGACAGAGTATAAGGCGAGTAGCACTCTTTGTCTATTTTTTGTATGATAAGCGCTCCTGCTACGCTTGGGGTCCTACGTTCGATTACCAGATCGAGCAAAGCTTTGTTACAATAGGCTTGTCCGTTTTTACATGAGACAACAAAACGGTGAACTGTGGCTGTATAAAAGAACCTTAGATAACTCATGTGGTAGATGGAAATTCAACAGCGTGAGCTCAATGTGCGCATTTACCACATGACGCAAATCGTAAAAATGGTCGACCTAGGAGGAAGAAGCTCACAATTAGAAAGTCTTGAACTCACTTTTTCTCAAAACAGACTAATTTAGGTATAGTTTTCTTATATATTTGTAACGTTTTGGCGTTTCACCGAAATACAATTGAATTATTTCTTTAAAGCAGTTCATCCATAAAAGGGATTACTATATCTCAACAGTTTTTTTTATAAGCAACAGCGTTCATAACAGAAATCTGTTTTAATAAGCTGTTCATTGTTTTTAAAACCGCTAGATCTCTCCAAGTTATAATGTAGAAGCCGGGAGCAATATCGAAAATTAAATATAAACACAATTTTATAAAGGAGAACATGTTATTACAACCAGGTTATTGCCCATAAATGGGATAAAAAAGACTGGTTATTTATAATAAAAGGCATAAAGAATAGAAAAGAGGTCTAAGAACGTATAGTAGTCAGCTCAATTAACTTAAGAGGTCGATGAACCTTGAGCTACTTTCATAATGGAAATGAAAGTCTCCGCTTATAGTATGACCACGGCCTCCTCATATTTCATACCCCGTAACTGGAAACACTGATTTGCAACACAGCGCCAAAATATTTGCACATGAAAAATGGATTCAACAAACAAATCAAGTAACGCAATTGGGTGAGATTGGGGTACAAACGTGTACCAGCGCTACGGGGGTTTTAATAGAACCCAGGGGATGAACGCAACACCCTCTACATTTATGTTTAATCCTGTTTTAGTAGGTGAGAGAGCAGAATTCCAGGGTGTTGGCATATAAATACATGGGATACCTATATGTACCTACTTATTTATTTTTACTAGCTGACCCGACGAACTTCGTACCGCCTAACAGTCGATTTTGAAACTAACGTCACTCAATTGTTTTGCGTTCCCGGAACCCCTCCACTAAGGGATCCCACACAAAACCGCGGATTCGCATCGCATCGCAAATATATTATCTGCGATGCAATGCATTTGCAGTGCATGCGATGCGGCATCGTATCGCATCGCAACTTGGTTTTGTGTGGGAACCCTAACACTAAACTTTATGTTATGGTATTAAAGTTCAAATTGACTTTTAAGTATTATTTCGAATCTTTTGAATAGGAATATAGAAAGTGTTGTTCAGCTGCTCTTGAGATTTGTGCTTAGCAACACATTTGGCGATTCATTTTTATATTATAGAAGAAGATGTGGTGGAACCGAAACCTTTGATTTTTTTTTGTTGAGAAAGCTGTATTTTTCAACAGTTTTCGCATTTAGTAGAAATAAAATTAGGTTGCTTTTATAAACCAGTTCGTTTGTCAAAAATATTTAAAAAACATAGAAAATTATTTTTGATAACAAAGCTGTTTCTAAAAATTCGTTTCTTTATTTTAGAGCTTTGACGGAGTAGCCGGGAGCAGTATTGAAAATTAATTATAAACATTGAGTTATTAAGGAGAAAAGGTTATTATAACATAACGAAGACAGTCGCGAGTTAATGAACTTTTGCTTAAGGCTGGCAATCTTTAGCTCAAACAATTATTTCAAGATGGCTCCTATAAAGTTAGGAATATAAAGATGACTTATTACTGAGGGGATTGACTATCAGTTACTAGCTTCCGCCCGCGACTTCGTCCGCGTAGCGTGATGATATATAGCCTATAGCCTTCCTCAATAAATGGGCTATCTAACACTGAAATAATTTTTCAAATCGGATCAGTAGTTCTTGAGATTAGCGCGTTCAAGCAAACAAACAAACTCTTCAGCTTTATATATTAGCATAGATTTGATTTATATCTGTTTGAATTACGATTTATTTTTGTATTACGTTTGTACGGGTTTTTCGGTCCACCGACAATATCCGTCTCTAATGAATACCGTTTTATCTGTATAATTCTATTCATGAATTGAAAAAGCTTTTATATTTATACTAGCTTCTGCCCGCGGCTTCGCCCCCGTGGAATTCGGTCTGTCATCACATCCCACGGGAACGGGATAAAAAGTATCTTATGTCCGTCTCCTGGATCTATGCTACCTCTCCAACAATTTTCAGCCAAATCGGTTCAGCCGTTCTTCAGTTATAAATAGTGTAACTAACACGACTTTCTTTTATATATTATATAGATAGATTTTCTCAAATCTACTAAGTTTGTGTATCACTATCCTAAGCAACTGCCCTTCCTGAACTGCCCTTCCAGACCTGAATCTAGGTGGCTTTGTCGCGATTCTTTTGTCTTGTCAATTGTAAAGATAATCAAGATGACGAACGAAATCAAAAACTTCTTCGGCATCAAGGAAATAAGGGACTACAGGGTGGTTCTCAGACAACTGTTTGCGGAATTTCTTGGAACATTTATGTATTTGGCTTTAGCACTGTCAGCAGGTATTTTCCTAACTTCGAAATACACAATTCATTTGCAGATATAATTCTATAAATTAATCTATTTTTGGAAACATAAGTTGAAAACACTACGTTCTTTTGTAAAATCTAGTTGCAGGGTTGTTAAATGTAGTTAATGGAGAAAAATCAACAAACACTCTATAATAGTTGATTTATACCATATCATATACGACTATATTCCCCAAAGGGTTAGACAGAGGCATATCATATCATGTACTGTATATGTAGATACGTCCACAGTTCACCGGTATGTTTAGGTCCCATGTAATAGGGGGCGAGCCTATTGCCATTATCCGAGTACAAATTCTTAACTCCGAGCTGTTACTGGGAATTTCATAGAAAAACACTTTGCTCGACCTGGGAATTGAACCCAGGACCTCAAGCGCAGCAGTCGCGTCAAGCGTAGCAGTCGCGACTTCGACTTTTATCGCTTACAAAAGTTATCTTTTCTTTTTTCAGGCATAGGCCATGGTGCCAACAATCCCAGGGTTGTAATAGCTTTATCCAATGGCTTGTTGGTCGCCAGTATCGTTCAGATAGTCGGCCATGTTTCGGGGGGGCACATAAATCCGGCGGTAACGGTCGGGGCTCTGGTGTGCGGACAAATAAAGCCTTTGAAAGCCCTGTGCTATGTTGCGATGCATGTTACTGGCAGTATTGCAGGTGACCTGGGTTTTGGACTAAACTTTTATATTAGAATACTTGCTTCCGCCCGCGACTTCGTTCGCGTGGAATAGTTACTAAGTCTTACCGTGATTATATATATATCATCACGGTAAGACTTAGTAATTATTTATTGAGGAAGGCTATAGGCTAGCCTATAGCCTTCCTCAATAAATGGGCTATCTAACACTGAAAGAATTTTTCAAATCGGACCAGTAGTTCCTGAGATTAGCGCGTTCAAGCAAACAAACAAACAAACTCTTCAGCTTTATATATTAAAGTAATTGAGTATAGATAGATTGGCATATTAGATTGCAGCAATAATACTTATCATGGCGGTAGTTTTTAAGCCCCATTACTCGGGAACAGTGCTTCATAAGACCATACTTAGTTAGCCCTATTTTTTTATGGGATAGGGGGCAAACGAGCACACGGATCACCTGATGGTAAGCGATTACCGCCACCCATGGACACCAGCAATACCAGAGAAGTCGCAAGTCGCAAATGAGTTGCCCGCCTTTTAAATGGGTTTGGGCCTCCGGTACTCACTCGGCGAAACACAACGTAAGTGTTGTTTCGCGCCGGTTTTCTGTGAGGCCGTGATATCCCTCCGGTCGAGCCGGCCCATTTGTGCCGAAGCATAGTTGACGAGGATGAAGAGATGTGGCATCCCCAATCTCAGCGCCAGATTCACATTCGAGAGAGATGAGAGCTACGCTTCAACAAAGGAATCTCTCATAATAAAATAACAAACCAGACTAGAAGTTGGACAACACAGTGGCGTAGATTTCCATGGTATAGACAATAACGAAAAAACAATAATAGGACCACACTTCTCGGGATCTAAATTGTTTTTATGGACAAGGTTAAGCTGATGGTGCAAACAAATTGAAAAAATATTAACGTATTTATTTTAGTGAAGGAAAAATTCGACCCGCAGGAAGGATTTGAACCTGCGTCTTAAAATTCTGGCTAGATACGTCAGACGCTATGACCTCCAAGCCACCGCGAGTCCCACCTGCCATGTCGAAATTTGCCTTCACATTCTGAACTTACGTCTTAAAGGTGACGTCAGTAACATCTATTGAAAGGCAAGTGACTTGCCTCTCAACCGACATAACTTACCTTACGGTTAGTTCTATGTCATACGATGCTACCATACCTATTAACTATCTTTTGGTGATTTTTTTCCATTTTTCATGTGTTTATAAAGCTATTTTAGTGAAGGAAAAATTCGACTCGCAGGCAGGATTCGAACCTGCGTCTTCTGGCACGCCAGACGCTATGACCTCTAAGCCACCGCGAGTGGCAAAAAAATCACAAAAAGATAATTAACGTATATTTTTTTCTTTGCTGCTCATAAAGCTCCTAAGGGTAGAATCTAACTCTCATTAGTTTATTAATTATCAGTGATAGCAATCTGCCTAATTAGTCGTCAGTGCAACTACTACGCTCGCGCTAGAATTCCATTCCCATGTGGAGCAGAATGTAATCGGGTTTTTGCTATGAGTTGTTAGCATCAGATCGGAGATTAGATTTGTGACCGGATAATAAGGTCGACCCTTATTACCTACGTAGCACCTAAGTCATACTACTTAATAACAAATCTAGAGGTGTGAATATAGATCTCTACCTAAGCCTTCTGTTAATATCTACAGGCGTGATGCGTATTGTATAATTCTTATAGGCATCTCTACCTTAGCCTTCGGGTAGTACCAGGCGTGACTCGTATTGTAAAATTCCTATAGACATTTCCAAGTAAGTAATCTGTTGTATGAAAGTAATTTAGTTTTCTATAATACAGCATAATCAAGATTTGTGTAGCGTTAAATTGGATGTCTCGGCCAGACTTCAGATGTCTTTTAAAAAGCAATTTAAGTATTTTTACTTTAAAAGTAATTTAATATAGAATCTGTGCGTATCTCTTAATTAAATAGGTACCTATTTTAATTTGAGTGTATTGTACCTACTTACTCATCTTATTTGTAACAAAAATTATTGCACATTGTGACTGTCCGTTCGTTTGAACGAGAGAAACAAAAACAGTATATACCTACACGGCATGTGGTCGGTACTCCCTCCCCCCACCATCGGACGATCCATGACGATTTTTAGCAGTGAAAAGGAAAAAAAGCAGAGTTACCTATCATTATAAATATTTTACGCAGTAACAATGATGTAATAAAAAATAAAAAAAACTGGGGTAGGTTAAAACCAAACATTAAGAAAATAAAAATCAACGCACACTAATATTACCAACGTTGCGTTACCTACCCGCAATTCTGAGAAAATAAAATACATAGGTAAATGCACTTACCAAGAGATAATTTTCACTGCTTAGCACCAAAAACCTTCATTGTATTCAAATGCGGCGGTAGCCTAATGGCTAGAGCGTCGGACTTGCGATCATGTGGTTGCCGGTTCGAAACCCACCCATTGCACTACCGACGTGAACCCACTCATAACACAAGCATTTAGCGTAATGTGTGACACACATTGGTAGTAAGCTTTTTAAAAAAAAAAATTATATCAATCGAGACGAAGGTAAAGTTTCATAAATCCTTACATTTCTATGCTAGGCTCAGAAGAAGCACCTTGATTGTATTCTCAGAGCTAAAAAAGGATAATCATAATGGCGCTATTTTTTATAAAATAGGTAGGTACCTATGAAATATTAGATTAAAATAAACATACTACCCTCTTTCTATTTCTAATCCTCAAAGAATAGACAGGATTCGTTCACTCGTTTTTATTTATATCAGCGCCATCTAGTGACACATTCTAAAAAATATTTTTTACCTCCCTTTTACAGGTTCAGCAGTAGCCTATGCAGTATCTGCAGACACAATTCGAGGGAACCTTGGAGCCACAATACCTTACCAATATATCACCCACGATCAGGCCTTTGCTTTGGAGTTCCTGATGACAGTCCTCTTGGTAGCTTTGTTTTTGAGTGTCGTCGATACCAGGAGAGGAGCAAGAGGACTTGGATCCTCCCCTTTAGCTATAGGCTTATGTCTTTCAGGCTGCCTATGCGCGAGCGCACCATATACAGGGTCTTTGAACCCCGTCAGGACCTTAGGACCAGCTGTGGTGATGGGTATCTGGGACTTCCATTGGGGATATTGGGTAGCACCTCTTTTAGGTGGCCTGGTGGCTGGGCTATTGTATAGATTTATCTTAGGGGTCTATTATAATGAGAATAATTTGAGCGAGCAATAAAGTAAGTGTTAAATAAGTTGTGTTTAATTTGACTTGACACCCACAGGAACAAAAGAAAGGAAATGTGTTTTTACAGTCACAACACTACAAGAAAAATAATAAATCATTATCAAGAACATTTAAATAGTCAAATATAATTATAATATCAGTTTTGTCCCCCACTCTAATTAATTGAACACACCTTGGCAGCTTTTCCGTATAAACACATAATTATGAGGTATTTTGGAACCTTTAAACATAGACCCAAAGAAACTTTGGCTGTTTATCCGCTTGCGTGTGTTTTGAGTCAATACCGCTGAACGGATTGCAATAAATTTTGGCAAGGAGATAGATTGCATCCTGAGGAAGTACATAGATTAGATACCTTTTGTCTAAAATATCCTCTTAGATGCAAGTGAAACCGAGCTACTCCTAATCCTACTTATATTATAAATGCGAAAGTTTATAAGGACGGATGGATGGATCTTTGTTGCTCATCAACGCCAGAACGGCTGAATAGCTCTGCATAAAATTTGGCTCAGAGATAGATTATAGCCTGGAATAACACATGGGCTATGTTTTATCTAGGTTATTCTGAAGTCCACGCAGTCACGCAGACGATATCGCGGGCAGAAGATAATAAGCAAATTAATGACATGAATGAAATTAAATTAGCCCCGTGAAATCTGAAGTTATGTTAAGCGTAACAGCTAATAAATTCTCAAAGCATAGAGTCAAGAGAATAGTGATTGAATCTAATTGGAGCTGGAGTTAATTGCTATTGAATTGAAATTGAATTGACGCGATCTGAATAGACGAGACGAGAATAACGACCGAGACGTCGAGTCGGCGTCGAGTGAACGATTAATGAACATGCAAGAAGGATAAGTGAAGAGAATAATAGATACTATCTACCTCGCATATTATAAAACAGTACCCCGCCGCGTCTGTCAGTATGTTCGCAATAAACTCAAAAAGTACTGTACAGATTTTCGTGCGGTTTTTACTAATGGACGGAGTGATTTTAAGCTATTTTAACATCACACTATGACTCTTAAGAACGGAGCGACATGGATGAAACCGTGAGCGGGTCGCTTATTTTAGACTTATTATAAAACAAAGTCGTTTCCCGCTGTCTATCCCTATGTATGCTTAGATCTTTTAAACTACGCAACGGATTTTGATGCGTTTTTTTTTAATAGATAGAGTGATTAAAGAGGAAGGTTTTAAGCTATTTAACATAACGCTACGATTCTTAGGAACGGGGCAGCGTGGGTGAAATCGCGCGCGGGTCGCTAGTTTTAGATGAAAATGAATCGCCGATGTGTATGTACCTATAACTTCCAAACTACTAATAAAAGTACATATGTACCTATGCTCGTCAGTACACCGCGTATGTTTTGTTTTTTTTATTCATTGTTTTTTATTGCAGTGTCGCTTTACATTAGCCTATTGTTAAGCGACACTGCGATGGAGCGCGCTTGCACAATATTATTTATTACCGTGGCGCTTGCCTAGAAGAAACCGATTCGCTCGTGATTTAATGACACCCAGATTATATTTATCAGGGAAGACCAACTCGGTTTAGGTCATAATATTTATTTAGATAGTATGAAATACTTAATGTACCCACCTACCTAAATAATCTACCTAAGTACCTATACATTTCTCTACAAATACGTGGTATATTTGTCGATAAACCCAACGTTCAACTAATACAAGGCAGAGAACACACGGCTCGATTCGTGCACAACTTTTAATTGAGAAAGTTGACACGCGACGGGCGGGATCAATTTAGTTCGCGACACGTCTCCGTCAAAATGTTTCCAAAGCCCATTTGTTCGACTTTGACGTTTGACAAAAAACAAACATGATGGTATGTTTGTTTTTTTTTTGCCTGAATTTCCCAAAGGGTTAGGCAGAGGGTACTAATTACAGCCACAGTTAACCTGTATGTTAAAGGTTCCATGGCGATCTTATTGCTGTTAACCGGTCACAAATCCCAGTCTATTTATTATCTAAAGTTATAAATTGAGCTAAAATCATTGATTAGATATTAATTTAAGTACCTAAATTATATTAAAACCCTAGTCCGATCCGAAAGTGGCATATTAGGTTCCACCGAATAAAAAAAGAAACATTATTTTATACTACAACTGCCTCATTAGCCAAATGGTCCCGAGCGCGACTGCTACGCTAGAGGTCCTGGGTTCGATTCCCAGGTCGAGCAAAGTGTTATTGGGTTTTTCTATGAAATTCCCAGTAGCAGCTCGGAGTTAGGAATTTGTGCCCGGTTAATGGCAATAGGCTCGCCCCCTATTACAGGGGACCTAAACATACCGGCGAACTGTGGGTGTACATTAGTACGCCTCTGCCTAACCCTTCAGGGAATATAGGCGTGATGGTATGTTTATGTTTATTTTATACAACGTATTCTCAGAAAATTTATTAATGAAATTTATTTAATTAAGTAAAAAAAAAGAAATTAAGAATTCATGACTGTGATGCCTAAATTGCTGCAATTACTCCAAAATCTATAAAAAATAATGTGATAAAAACTAATATAGTCGCTCTTAGGATGTTTGACACCAAGGGACGGTACCTATCACAGCATAGGATCAACCTTTTGGAACCGTGCAAGTAGAATCATTACGTTTCATATTTCATGTAAAAGCTTATTTGAAATAAAAACATTTGAACTTGGAACTTGAAGCCATCATATACTTAGGCCCACTTGGACCAACTTCTTAATGTGTTTAAATTGTATTTAAACACGAAATTTATATGAAAAATTGTGTTTAAATTCAATTTAAACATACTTATTTAAAAAGTTGGTGCTACTGGGCCCTAGTTCATTTCAATAAAAAGTTTTAATTTTCTTTAGGTAGGTAATCTAAATCTTCAAAAGGCACTAGTTACTTACTTATTCATAAAATGATTTAATTTCATTTTATAAATAAGTTGTGCACTTAAATAATAAAATTATAAACGTGTCATTACATTAGGTATATCAAACCTATGATAATAAAGAAAATAACATTTTGAGCAGTTTAGATTGAAAGGTGGAAACAAAGTCAACGGTCAGGGTTCTCTTAACATTGTATAATAAGTCAATGCTTCCAACTCGCAAAATAAGGTCACAAAAATATCATTCTGTCTACCCACACCGTTCCTCGCACTATAATAGCCGTGGCTACGACAGGGGGAGCATTTTCCTAATGACCTATTTTCCATGCGAGGCCAATTAATTAACGCCTCGTCTCGATAATACGTGGACAGCGGTTTGTGACACAAGTAAATGTACAATGTACCGGATGGATATTGAAACATAAACCGTTTTGGGCGTTTTTATACATACATAGGTACTAGTGTGGGTACACTACTCGTTTCCCGTGGTTTCATTCGAGGTCCTAATGGCCCCAAAATTATTTGAATTAAATAAGAATATGATTATGATGAATAATAAGATTTTCGAAGTTCCTGCTTTAAAGAAAACTGTACTCCCATACAAAATTTAATTTAATTTCAAAAATTAAGCTGATTTTTTGTATAGGTACCTAGGTATTATTTATATTTTGTGATTTATACCTTACCTATTTTTTAACCAGACATGAAATAACCACGAAATAAATATTCTTCTGCTTGTCATGCCACCTTCTGAAGACTGGTATGATAGCACTTGTCAAGTTACACGCAAAAAAGTTGACTAAGGCAGTGGTTAGGTGAAGAGAGGGCGAAGACCATAATAAGTCCATTAAATTCTGGTAGATGTCGCTGGTTCAAAGTTTATAGCAAACCAATATTATTATAGAAACCATTTTGCTCGTCGGCTCGTAGCCTTGAAAATATAATCAATTTCCAACAAAACAATATGTCATACTATTTCACCAGTAGCTGGAAGCAAGGAAATCGAAGACAGAGGTCTCGGGGCTCAGAAGACATGAACGAAGTTAGAAGAAAAATTAGGTTGTTCAAAGTTTTCAATAAAAACAAATAAATAATGCATACTGCGTAGGTATTATATTTCAAACAAATTTGAACATGTCCTGTTGGATATAAACACGGATTGGTAACAAATATAAAACTGTATGACCAAAATCACGATGATCTGACAAGAGGTCGTCCTGGGTAAGTACAATGCTATTTACAAAGTTGTAATGGAAATTGACAAGGAAATGAGGACACTAGGCCCGGAGAGTCCATAGACATAAAAGTCTTTCACTCTCAGAATGATCACCTAATTACATTTTAAAATTGAATCGTAAAGACAGGAGCTATTAAGATCATATTAGCAAGATATTATTTATCTTACTTTATAATACAGGAAAATTGTAAATGCACTTTATGTTACGATTCGAAGACTGAATACTGCATTAATGACGAGTATGATCAAAGAAACTCATTGCTCACTTTGGCAAATGCATAAAGTGACTTTGACACTTGAATTTGTGGCAATAACAATTAAATTAATATGCTAATTATAACACTAAGCGAAGGGCAACTTCGCCTATTCCTTGCTCGTCTACTTGGGTCCCAGCATGTCTTCGGGCCTGACCCACTGGTCGAACTGCTCAGCTGTGAGGATTCCTAGTTTGATTGCAGTGTCCTTTAAGTTGCCTCCTTCTTTATGAGCCGTCTTAGCGATTTGAGCAGCCTGGAACAGAAAACGGATGACGTTGATGATAATCATTATTATGCTAGCATTATGCCTAAGATGGATTTTGTTTCCTTATAAAAAATTTGAACGAAAACAAAAGTAAAATCGGATTGTAATTATGTAAGTTATAAGCATTTTAATTTTATGCTATTCAAAGATATATTTCACGTGGGAGAGTCATGCTTCGGCACGAATGGGCCGGCTCGACCGGAGTGATACCACGGCCTCACAGAAAACCGGCGTGAAACAACGCTTGCGTTGTGTTTCGCCGAGTGAGTTGAGGTTACCGGAGGCCCAAACCCTTTTAAAGGCGGGCAGCGCACTTGCGACTCCTCTGGTGTTGCGGGTGTCCATGGGCGGCGGTTATCACTTACCATCAGGTGATCCGTTTAAAAAAAAGATAACACTATACAACGTTCTTATAAAAAAAAGAAAAAAAACTTGTAATCCATGTTTCTCAGAGGCAAAAATCAACAAAAACAATGTGATAATAAAAATCCCTTATCTAAAAAATGTTACACATCTGGTGAGTAGAATCTGTCAAGTTTTATCTTATCTTCCCACCATTAGTTAAGATAATAACTACAGTAATAAAACTTATGAAGCTTGAAATAGAGATGACTGAATAATAAAGATCCATACCGAGCATTGATAAGTTGACAAGGACTTTTGAATACATACGCATCCCATTAAACTGTCCCACTGGTAGGCACTGGTCTCAAATAATAGGAGTTAGGCCATAGTCGACCATGCTGGCCTATTATAGGTTGAATCTTTTTTTTTTTTTGACGGGGTTGGAAATGCTTTATGCACTATCCACCACTCCGGGGAGAGCGGTGAGGTGTGTCGGACTCCGCTCTGAAAAGAGCGATCTACCGACTAAAACCAACCTCGGCGTTTCGCGTCACCACTTTGGTGCCGGGCCTACGGGAGCGCTGTAGCATTCGTCCGCGGACCCGGCAGTAATTATAGGTTGAACCTTGACTAACCCCAGGGACTTTTCCTCTTTAGCGTCCATAACGGTAAATTTTTAATTTATTACTAATGTACATATTTTATAACCTAGTACGACTAGCATTGTATTGCAGGAGACTTTACAAACATACTTACAATAAACAGACAAATTATTATACCCGGACTCGTAAATAATATCCGTGGATCACACAAATACTTGTATCAGGTGGGAATCGAATCCACAGTACTAGCGTAAATCCAGCACTGCTGATACCATTCTAATATTTATAAACTTCCAATTCAAACTTCTTTTTCCAAAATTCCTCTTTTGTTTTATGACCCATTTCATCTCCTTCTGAATTCCTCTTTTTTATGACCCATTTTATTTGCGATATAAGGTTTCATTGAAGGTCCTAGAGGCTCCTGAGCTCAAGCTACCGATGAGTTTAACTTGGTAGTCTTTCATCTTTTTAAGATCGAAGAATCGTAGAGGTTATGCATTAGAGTTCTCACCATGTCGTAGCCGATGTGTGGGTTGAGCGCGGTGACCAACATAAGAGATTCTGTCATGATCTTCTGTATTTGCGCGGTGTTGGCCTTGATGCCAACCGCACAATTCTTATTGAACGCCTGGCAGCCGTCACCTGCAGGCATTTATTAGTTTTAATTATAGGTTTCCCTTCTTATTGAGCTGGTATATTGGAGCTGAGCCATAGGGCTAAGAAGACAATTTTCGATGTATAGTTATTATGATGTGTAGCGATAAATGGCTATACGATGAAACCGATAGAGATCAGCAACACCAGTAGCATCACTAGCAAGTTGTCATCTTGAGGACACAGGCTGTTGAATCTGCCCAGTTAATTCATTGACTACATTGCCCTTCAAACCGGAACACAATAATGTTACCGCATTATTGCATAGGGGCAGAATATTTGGCAATGAGGTGGCACCATCTCAGACGAACTCCAGAAGCAGAGTTCCTCTTCAAAATTGCTCAATGTGGCCTTTTCAGTAACCCCCCTTGGGTCGGTAAGGTAGATTGAATCATATAATATGTTCATTATTAAATGACCCTTATCCACATCGCGTGTGGTCTGGTTAATATACTCGACGAAGAAAGCCTCTATTGGTCTCTCTTCAGACGCTAATAAACTTTTGCGAGAATCGTTTTTTTTTATTGAAAGAAAAAACATTTTCTTTTGGCCTCAACATCAATTTTAAGAAAATGTAATCTATACAATAAAGCCACCCCGCGCGAGGCCAAAATGTTCCCTATCTCAGCATGGTCCCTATCTCAGCATACTACTGCGACATTACATACATATTGGAATTCTGTAGAAAACTGTAAAATCATACAAAAACTCATATATGTAAATAAATCTTACCAATGAGTCTAATAGATCTGAGTACGTTAGAAACTATCATAGGTTTGAATACGTTGAGCTCGAAGTGTCCGTTGCTGCCGCCGACGGTGCAGGCCACGTGGTTGCCCATCACCTGCGCCGCGATCATTGTTAAAGATTCACACTGGGTGGGGTTCACCTTGCCTAAAATAAAACGTCATTTTATCATTATTGTATTCACCAAACAACCTACCATGACCATATAATCAAAAGTAATATTAGAAATGAGAAGTAATTATATCGGACTAAACCGCTGATCCGATTCTGATGTAGGGATAGTCCTTTTGCCTCCAAAAACGTTTTAGATGCAAGTAAAAAGTTAAGTAAAGAGTCACTAGGTACCGAATATTTAAAAAGGCAAGGCAAGAGCTCTATCTTCTTTCTTGAGAAAGGTTTTTCTATGAAATTTCTTGTAGCAGCTCGAAGTTTGGAAGTTGTGCCCGGTTAATGGCCCTTATTACATGGGACCTAAACATACAACTGTGGTTACATGAGCACGCCTCTGCCTAACCCTCGAGGAATACAGGCGTGAGGATAAGTAGTATCTATTGAAATCCTTACCAGGCATGATAGAGGATCCAGGTTCGTTTTCAGGCAGCATCAGCTCGCCCAGGCCGCATCTGGGTCCGGAGGCCAGCAATCGGATGTCGTTGACGATCTTCATCAAAGAGCAGGCGATGGTGTTTAGGGCCCCCGATACTTCCACCATAGAGTCGTGACAGGCCAAAGCCTCGAACTTGTTTGGAGCGGTCTCAAATGGAATGCCTGAAAAAAAAATCTTACATTAATGATGATTCTAATAGACGGGATGCGTGGAAAGATTTCAAGGTGAAGGCAGGGTTTATGAATAGGCGGTTACTGGTATATACTTATAATAGACATCTTTTAAAAACATAATAGTTATATGTCTATACTTTATTGAACACCAAAAACGAATGCAAAGAATACTTTATAAATATTATTTGTGTAATTATTGTATATTTAGTTTATTACTGTATAATTATCTATTTGTGTATTGCGTTTTTACTCGTAGATATATCTATTATTATTTTATTTATCACACTTCTGTCCTACATCTCGTATATTTTAAATTCTCCTCTCACAGGTCTGCTGGAAGAGATTTCTTTAGAAATAAGCAGCACCTTTGTACCCATTAGTCCTTAGTTAGTTAAGTTTCATTGTTATGTTGTGTGCATAAATAAATAAATCATAGAATGGGACAATAGTAGCAATCTCTCAAGTTAAAATTCAATTTCAAATGTTTTTATTTCAAATAAGCTTTTACAAGCGAATAAGCATCCGGCAAGAAACAGACAACTCTTACAGACAACCTTAAATATACCCACATAATTCACTTTATACTTCACTAGCTTCTGCCCGCGACTTCGTCCGCGTAGCGTAATGATATATAGCCTATAGCCTTCCTCACTAAATGGGCTATCTAACACTGAAATAATTTTTCAAATCCGACCAGTAGGTCCTGAGATTAGCGCGTTCAAGTAAACAAACAAACTCTTCAGCTTTATATATTAAGTATAGATTAAGTATAGATTATACGATAAGATATCGCCTACCCACGGTAAAAGAATTAGCTTAAAATAGGTACTAAAAAATCAGAAACAATACCCTAAAGAAAATTAACTCGCTGAGCTAACTGGGCTCACCGCCCTTCCCCCTCATGACTGCCTTGCACATCATAAATGCGCGCGCGGTACTTGATCATTATTTTGCTGCGATGTTATTTTAAAACTGCGATATCTCCTAAGATATTCATTAAAATCCAATGTAATATAGCCTATATAGCCTATAGCCTTCCTCGATAAATGAGCTATCTATCACTAAAAGAATTTTTCAAATCGAACCAGTAGTTCCTGAGATTAGCGCGTTCAAGCAAACAAACAAACAAACAAACTCTTCAGCTTTATATATTAGTATAGAGTATAGATTAAATTTTACACACTACATACTGTATCTTGATATGCTTCTCTACGAAAAAAGTGACTGACCTATTAACAGGTATTGTGTTCTCGGTTGTCACTTCTCTGCGAAGCCGATGCGCGTGTTGAGGCCGGTGCCGACGGCCGTGCCGCCCAGCGCCAGGTACTGTGTTACTTTCTCGGTTGTCACATACCGGTAATGGATGCGATCTCGGCAGCACACTTCTCTGCGAAGCCGATGCGCGTGTTGAGGCCGGTGCCGACGGCCGTGCCGCCCAGCGCCAGGTACTGTGTTACTTTCTCGGTTGTCACATACCGGTAATGGATGCGATCTCGGCAGCACACTTCTCTGCGAAGCCGATGCGCGTGTTGAGGCCGGTGCCGACGGCCGTGCCGCCCAGCGCCAGGTACTGTGTTACTTTCTCGGTTGTCACATACCGGTAATGGATGCGATCTCGGCAGCACACTTCTCTGCGAAGCCGATGCGCGTGTTGAGGCCGGTGCCGACGGCCGTGCCGCCCAGCGCCAGGTACTGTGTTACTTTCTCGGTTGTCACATACCGGTAATGGATGCGATCTCGGCAGCACACTTCTCTGCGAAGCCGATGCGCGTGTTGAGGCCGGTGCCGACGGCCGTGCCGCCCAGCGCCAGGTACTGTGTTACTTTCTCGGTTGTCACATACCGGTAATGGATGCGATCTCGGCAGCACACTTCTCTGCGAAGCCGATGCGCGTGTTGAGGCCGGTGCCGACGGCCGTGCCGCCCAGCGCCAGGTACTGTGTTACTTTCTCGGTTGTCACATACCGGTAATGGATGCGATCTCGGCAGCACACTTCTCTGCGAAGCCGATGCGCGTGTTGAGGCCGGTGCCGACGGCCGTGCCGCCCAGCGCCAGGTACTGTGTTACTTTCTCGGTTGTCACATACCGGTAATGGATGCGATCTCGGCAGCACACTTCTCTGCGAAGCCGATGCGCGTGTTGAGGCCGGTGCCGACGGCCGTGCCGCCCAGCGCCAGGTACTGTGTTACTTTCTCGGTTGTCACATACCGGTAATGGATGCGATCTCGGCAGCACACTTCTCTGCGAAGCCGATGCGCGTGTTGAGGCCGGTGCCGACGGCCGTGCCGCCCAGCGCCAGGTAGTGCAGGCGCGGCAGAGTGCTGCACACGCGCTCGATGCCAAACGTCAGCTGTGTCGCGTACCCGCTGAACTCTTGGCCCAACGTCAGAGGCACGGCGTCCATTAAATGGGTCCTGCATACAAAATAAAGTAAATAAATCAATGTCTATTTTACCGGTAATGTCTTTTCTCCAATAAACCAATTAAAGACAAATTTATTTTTAATTGTTTGAATTTACCGCCAAAACGCTCGTTTCGATGACGTCTAATGTGTGACGTCAACTTTGTGTAAAAAAATTCAACACCTCTTTATTTAGTATGTGGACGATCTGTGATTACGAGGTAATTATTTGATGATTTCTTTGTTCTAGCATTTCGATTTTGCTTATTTTCAAAATGGGATCCGGGTGGTTGTTGTTTACACAATGTTGTATCGTTCGTCCCAATCTTTTTAAAAGACCGTATATACCGTACGTAGGTCAGTTAAATTATTCTGTGAAAGATGACACATGATTGCCAGGTACGGATAGAAATAACAATGACATTTACAAACCTGCCAATTTTGATAATCTTTTCATACTCCTTGGCCTTGGCTTCCATGGTGTCTCTGAGCGCAACGAGGGCGGGCATCAGTCTGTCCCTCAGTTCCATGGCCACAGCGATGTGCATGGCGGTGGGATACGTGTCGTTGGAGCTCTGCGACTTGTTCACGTGGTCGTTGGGGTGGACTGGATTCTTGCTGCCCAATTTGCCACCCAGAATTTGGATTGCGCGGTTAGCGATGACCTGTAGACGATGCACAACTTATACCTTCTCCTTTTTGTTTTTGTTTTTATATCTGACTGGTATACCAATGTTGCCAGCTACCGTTTAGTAATTCAAATCTAAATTTAAATCTTTTCCCAGTCAATAATTTAGCATTATAAAAAGTTTTCTTTGAATTGAATTACTTGATGTGCAATAGATCAAAGAGAACTAGAACAACGGAAAATTCTTATCAATCGTTTGCCCCATTGCCATCCAATGTTAAGTAATTTATTGGCATAAATTAAGACAACATATAAAACAAATTAGTTCAGAAATAGATTTAGCATATGCATATGCCTATGCATCTGCATAGGATTGATGAGCCACTTGGTAACTCAATGTTAATACAAAGGGTTTGTCTGTAACTGGCGGCGAAGGAAGTCTGTTACGGATTCTTCCTCCACCAGAAGACAAGGTTATGATAAATTATTTTGGATCTCTTAGTTTGTAAAGAAGTAAGTACTAATATATAGTTAGTAGGTTATTAATTAAGTCCGTATAATTAGTGCATAAGTTGTTTTCTGTTCCCACAGACAAACCGTGAAAACGGTTTTGTGGGGCCTTGTTATAAAAATGTAATTTTTAAAATTTTAATAAAGAAGATACATACATACATAAAAATGATATTTATTTCTGCAAATAGATATTTTAGAGACACTTTTACAAGTCACTGTTGTTTTTTTTTAAACTAGATGGCGACGGCATTCTCTAACTGACGACCTCTGAGAAGAAACAACTCAGAGAATCATGGACTCTTAAGTCCAGACATAGTAGTTGCAATATGTGAGTGTTACAATGCAGGGTAATGTCTGAGATGGCAATTTGAAGAAAGAGCCATAGCGGCTTTGAGTAGACCAGTCCCAACTGACGGCACGCATGCAGCAGTCATTGTGTAGCTCGACTACAATCTAGGGATCTCACGGTGCAAGAGCTATTGGCATCTCATGACAAAGAGCGTTCTTTAGTGCAGCTCTAAACGGTCATCCACCACAACCTCCTTTCAAATCTGCTGTATTTTATCATAGCACATAATAGGCAAGCCGTTTATGCTGTTATTGTATGGTGAAGAAGATTATCGATTCTGCTAATTGAATTCTGAAACTGCATCATTCTCAGTAACTATTTAAAACAAAGCTGTAAATCTTAATATTGTAATCCAAGTTGATATATTTTTTAAAAAGAGTATCTATGGACTTTCTTGCCGGCTCTTCTCCATAAGACCCACTTGTTGGAATCGTGCAACTAGTTTGACTTTTCAAAAGTACCTTTTTTAATGGTCTAATTGAAATAAAACATTTTGACTTTGACTTTGATTCCAATGCTACGTCGCCAATTTACCTCGTTTGTGTTCATGTTGGACTGCGTGCCCGACCCAGTCTGCCAGATGACGAGGGGGAAGTGACCTTCTCTGTACAGCTTGCCGGATATTACGTCATCACTCGCCTGCATAATGGCTTCGGCTGTAACACATTTATTTCGCTAATAAGTACTTACATGTGTTTAATGGTCTTATTGTTATTATAGGTACTGAATAACAATAACTTTGACTAATGAAAGATGATTAGATTTTATCACTACAAAGAACAATAAAATAGTCAATGTTTGAACTTCTCGAGTCTATGTAATAATTATAATATTTAAGTTTCCTCAATGCTCGTCAACACAACTCAATCTCACTCCACGAAAATAGTATTTAAGCTAAAAAAATCGCCAAGCTATTTTTGCAGTACCAATTTCCTCATTTGAGGTAAAAGAACTGTCACCTTCCTTGAGTTGACAGTCGTCACGAAATGCATAGAGGCATCTTCAACTCTACATAAGTGACTCTTGCAAGAGAATAATTGTTGGGGTATTTTTTTATGGGATAGGGGAGCAAACCAGCAGACGCATCACCTGATGGTAAGCGATAACCGCCGCCTATGGACACCCGCAACACCAGAGGAGTCACAAGTGAGCCCGCCTTTTAAAAGAGTTTGGGCCTCCCGTAACCTCACTCACCCGGGCACACGACACACACAACGCAACACAACGCAAGGGTTGTTTCACGCCGGTTTTCTGTGAGGCTGTGGGTGTTGTATCACTCCGGTCGAGCCGGTTGGGTATATAATGTGTATATCTTGAGAATGTTGCCAGATTTTGAATAATTTTGGTGTGTAGGTACTGTTAGCCTAGTGGTATGACCACGGTCTGCTAAATCATAGGTGAGTCCGAATCGAAAGCTAGCACCCTATGACTTCTCGAAGTCATGTGCTGATTATGAGGAAACCTGTATGTCTGATAAGTAGATATTTTCGAAGCCGTGTTTTGTTTGCTTACCGGCCGGCACTAGGCCAGCACTACCTCTAAGAATAGGGTTTACGCTTTAGTGTGCACTACAGTGAGAGAACCATTAAATAAAAAACCCGACTGCATAAAAACACTTAAAAAAAAACTAAAAAGACAAAAACAAGTCTAGTAGTCCAGACCTATGTAAAGTAATATTGAATAACTACACCATTTAAATGTTTTCATGATCTTGCCGTCGGGACCCATTCAAAATCGTGACCGTCTCTAAAATTCCCAGTAATGGGTCCCGACTGCAAGATCATGAAAACATTTAAATGGTGTAGTTATTCAATATTACTTTACATAGGTCTGGACTACTAGACTTGTTTTTGTCTTTTTAGTTTTTTTTTAAGTGTTTTTATGCAGTCGGGTTTTTTAGTTATTTTAATTACGTAACTTGTTTCCAGATTTTTAGTGCAAATCTACGAAAAATCTGCAGACGCTTAATTTAAAACTAAGGTGTGTTATTTACTTGTGCACGATTTATACAATACTGTTACGGAATACTCAAAACATATTTTTCAGCCCACGCATTAAAGCGCATAAAATCCGCCATTTTGTTTTTTTTTTTTTATTTCATATACCCAGTGACACTCGTGCCATCAAGACAAATCTAATGAGGTATCATTTATCTAAATCGGTTGCACCGTTGAATAGTTACGAGCGGACATAGGAACGGACATACATACATACATACATACATACATACATACATACATACATACATACACGTCAAACACATAACCCTCCTCCTTCGGCAGTCGGGTAAAAAGGAACAGTATCAGTCAGTTACAGGACATCCAAAAGAGTTTTACAGCTAGCTTGCAGTTTATATGCAGATCGTCTATTAAGGCAATTATCTTATCTTTGGCCAGTGGCGTAACAATAGGGTGGCATGAAGCCATTGCACGCGCCCCGGGTGGAGGGGGCCCCCGGTCTGATAACAGTTGCTCTAAAAATAGGTCCATCCATCGAAGGCCCTAAACTGTCCATCCATCGGATGCCCCCAAACAGTATCCTTAGTTACGCCACTGTTTTTGGCGCACAATCAGAAAAATATGAGGTAATTTTGTCGATGAGGAGTAGGCTGATATACAATCCGCATTCATGAAATGGATTCTATTCAAAATGCCTAGGTTGAAGCATGAGTTGATCTTCTAAAATACTTACCGATTTTTTTGTCCAGGCCATACTCCATGTTGACCTTAGCGGCCGCTTTCTTCAGGATACCGAAGGCGACGATGACTGGATACTGTGAACAATAACATACATAGGTATCTCCTGTAATTGCTTGTGCTTATAAACATAACTAGTTGTTTCCCGCGGTTTTATTGAGACCTAGTGACGTAACGCTTAACTCGATTAACAATGTATGTTACTCAAAGTTAGCATTCTAATGGTGACAGAATTTTTGATTTCGAACACCACAGAAAAGATTTTTGTAATGAATCATACATCTGTGGTGGGGGATATTTATGCATTGTTTCGGCAGAAATGGTGCATCGAGGCCACAGTTTTCATCCAAGGCACGCATTTCTTTCTTGAGAATTCACATGCGGACCGCTTATCGTGGCACCGTTATGAATGCTCATTCCAACGCGTCCATAAAACCTTTTTGAATGCATTTTTAATAATATAATAGAATGCCGCGTATGCTCTATTGTGTTTAGAATATAAGTATTTATTTATTTTGTTTTTGATCACGCGTTGAACAACCTCCCTCGTTAGTCTTCTTGTCGTACTCCTAATTAGCAACAGCTACACTAGAGATCCTGGGTTTCCAGTTGGATTCCCACGTCGAGCACAGAGTTAGTGGGTTTTTCTGCGAAATTTTGTAGCAACTCGGAGTTTGGGATATGTGGCCAGTTCTGGGCGATAGGGCCACCCTATTACGTGGAACCTTAACATACTAGCAAACTGTGGGTATATATTAGTACGGCTCTGCAGAATCCTTCGGACAGACGTGGTTGTATAATGTGTTTCATAATCATCATCATCAGCCTATATTTGTGCACTGCTGGACGTAGGCCTCTCCGAGAGAACGCTACAGAGCCCGATCTTCGGATTTCCTCAACCAGTCACTGCCAGCTGCCTTCCGCCAATCGTCACTCTACCTGGACAGCGGGCGCCCTACACTACATTTGCCTATTCGCGGTCTTCACTGGAGATATCGTTTCTCCAGCGTAGGTAGGTAGGTACCTACCTAATTATAACGGCTATGCAAAATTATTTTTAATGTTTAAGTAGGTATATCAACTGTATATTTAAGATAATGTTGATTGCGTCATGGCTCATTTTAGGTCAAGACACCACTTAAGTGTCTATGTTATTTATATTTATTAGATACCTATATTAATAACAAAAACACAACTGTATCAAGCAATTATTTAATGTGACTGATACAGTTGTTGTTCGACTGATAACGACGCACTAAGCAACACGCCAAGTAAAGTGCGTTGGAGAGGCATTACAAGAAGAATGTATGTTAAGTTCACTCACCGGCATGCGTTCCTCAATGCCCCCGATGGGGAAATTCATGACTGATCTGACGGTTTGAGCTCCATAGAACTTATCGTCGGGCACCTCCAACTCTCCAAATGTGTCGCGTTCCTTTCTCTGCAACAATAAGGGAACAACATGTTTAAGTATTTATTGACCTCACAGAAAAACATCCGCAAAAACAGCCGTCGACGCGCATTTTAGAAACGCGCATCGACGGCGCGCTCATATCTTGCAAAGGTCTACAGGCTGCGTCTAACTTGCGTGCCTATCGCGTCTGTATCGCTACAAACGCGCGTCAACGGCGCGTTTAAAAACGTGGTGTGCATAGGCCCTTAAAAGGCATCATGGGCGGTGGAAATCGTGCAATTCTTGCTTGACATCGTGAAGCTCTCTCAAGCAAGTAGTTACTGCACATAACAAGCTCCAAATATCTCGCCCTTGTTACAGAAACTGCGTGAAACGTGCCACAGTCTACCACGGTGGCCTAGTGCGGGTTGGCACAAACTTTACAAGTCGTCGAAATCTCTCAGACATGTGGGTTTCCTTAGGATATCTTCCTTTAAGTTACTGTTGAGACGAGTGATCGCTAATATTAATACGTATATGATTACAAAATCAGTGGGGATTGGAACTCGAGACTACAGCTTGCCAATCCAATACTTACTATGTATAACATTATTTTTTTTAAATTAAACTCATCATCGTAAAGAAATCATTTAGTTCATTGTCGGTAAGTACGTATAACACGCTCACCATTTTTCCCGGTTTCCCTTCAGGGCTCATACACACAGTGCATGCCATTGTGAGTATATTTTTGTATAAAATATATAAAAAAATCACAAAATCACAATAATAAAAATTATAATTGTAATAAAAAACATTAAAATATCCTTTGATTCTTAGTTTAGTTATGACAACGTCATAGTCAAAATTATATAAGTAGGATTTTTTCGGGAAAAAACGAAACCAGTCAGTATATTTACTTATAATACCTTGAAGGTAAGTCATGAAAAAGTTTTTATTAGCGAGTGAACCAATTCAATATCGACGATAGACTATGATAGGATAAGTCCATCGGACTACCCCATCTCGAGTGCGAATCGAAGGCACGCACATCTGATTTTTCCAGGAATAATTAAAGCCTAATTAGAAATGCCTACTACTACTACCTAACTGCCTCATTAGCCAAGTGGTCCTGAGCGCGACTGCTACGCTAGAGGTCCTGGGTTCGATTCCCAGGTCGAGCAAAGTGTTATTGAGTTTTTCTATGAAATTCCCAGTAGCAGCTCGGAGTTAGGAATTTGTGCCCGGTAAAATGGCAATAGGCTCGCCCCCTATTACATGGGACCTAAACATACCGGCGAACTGTGGGTGCACATTAGTACGCCTCTGCCTAACCCTTCGGGGAATACAGGCGTGATGGTATGTTATGTTATGTTAATTAGAAATGCGAACGTGCGAAAGTAACTCTTCCCCTTTTGTTACGTTTTCACGCCGCAATGTCGTTATTCGAGAAATACACTGATTGTCAGGCTTTTTGGAATTCTGACTACCACAAACAATTTTCATAGACATTCGTAGTTATGACAACCAAGGCCGACCGCGTGCTTTTCGAGGCACGGACTGCTTGAACTATAATCAATCTACTGAGTGAACGCGGCAAGCACCTTTGACTGGATATGTAGTCAAAGACAAGCACAGTTTAACCTTGCAGATCGATACACAGCTAAATCGACATTATAAATTCTAAAGGATTATAGATTTTATAAATCCACGTAGGAAGGTTGTCAAGTATCACTAGCCCCTTTGACCTAAGCTATAAATAAAATTCCCATGCGAGTTTTCAACAATGTCAAGGATTTCTAGTCTAGTCTAGATTGTTCACTCCGACATGACGTCACCCAAGACTTTGTAGGGAATAAGGTTACCACGCATTCTAGGGGCCTCTTGCACCAACTTTTGAAATATTGAGTATTAGTAGTTGAATATTGAGTTCAAATTGGATTTAAACACAAAACGACAATAGAAAATTGTGTTTAAATACAATTTAAACCCATTTAAGAAGAAAGGTCCAAGTGGCCCTAGGAATCCGTTTTCTTTTTGAATTTAGTACTAGACTGCTCGGGCTGGGAATCAAACCCAGGACAACATTCTGCTGTTCTTGGAACCAAGAGACCATTGAGTCAATTGATCGAACTGCATTTAAAATATAAGTGTCACAAACCAATATTTTAAACAAAATAAGAACATTGTAATATGTACGTATTTAGTCATTATAAAGAACCTAGGTACCTATGTTTACAACAAATTAGTACCTATAAAATTTGAAAATCAATGCCAGTCGATGACACCGAACTTGACCTTGAACTTGAACTTGATAAGTAGTTTTGTACACTGTACCTACTTACATAAATTATCAAAATAATCAAGTTTCTTCAAGAAAATATACAGCATTACATAAGATAAGACTGCTGTGAACTTGACGCAGTAGAAAGTTAAAAAAAGAAAGGCTAAGATGCGATGTAACCAACCAACTTAGGTGTTCAACGGGTTGGTAAACCCGTAAAAAAAATACACGTACACGTACAGACTACAGACGAAATCTCTACTATTATAAAATTGTAAAAAAGCTGTGTCTCTACATTGAAGATATTTAAAAAAAACAAGTGGGTTAGGTTAGGGTATATTTTAACGTCTCCGAACCCAAAAATGTGATTTTTTAAACTGACTTGTTGACTTTTTAAATCTGAAGAAGATGTAAAATAATGAAACAGAATTCCTCATAATATTATTGGTAACGCTTTAATTTATGCTTTATTTCTTTTAAACAATAGGTACACTACCCGCTGATTATTTCCACTGTGGAATTCGACGGCAAAAATATTACGACACGGTACAAGTACAATGAACTGACTCAAATAATAACAGTTACGAACTACGATACTTCTGTAAACAAAACTCACCGTCTTAACTTCTTTTTTAGTACCGGTGCAGTAAGAACATTCCATGTTTATAACACAATAAAATATCAACACTGAATATAAATAAATTACACTAGAATTTTGTGACTGTTCTCCGACTGGTGTTGAACCGTTTTTTGCGGCTGATATTTAGAATGGCCACGTCTCGTATTGAGAGGAAAAGTAAGTCGCTACTGGCGAGCAACCGGTTCTATATCCCCCTACTGAATACCCAAGATTTTTAAACTATAGGTTTGTTTTATCAATCAACCGCTCACACACAAAGTTGTGGGGAGACTGATTGTGAGCGGGTAACCACACTGTGATACCGACCGACGTTTATCATTTAACTTTAGTAACAATTTGCATAATTTATTTACATCTGTTTCTGATTTACGTAAAGACAATTTGTGATTTTGAACAAACATTTAATATTAGTTGTTTTCTTTCTTACAGCAAACAATAAATAAGTAAGTAATAGGTAAGTAATTTATTTTATTTTGAATAATACGGATAAGAAAATCGTGCGGTTTTAAAAACGATGTAGTAAGTGGTAACTACGATTCTTATTTTAGTGAGGAAAAATTCGACTGCGTTCAGGAACTGAATATGCGTCTTCTGGTTTGATACACCAGACGTTATAACCACTAAGCCCCGCGAGTCGCACCCAAATTACGTCGAATTTACGTCGTAAAGATGATGCCAGTCGTCGGCAGTCGAATTTTTCCAACACTAAAATAACTTTACAATCTTAGCATGGAAAATTTAAAAAAAAATGCTTTTTCCATGCTAAGATTGTAGACTTAGGTAAATTACAATTATTGAGTACTATAATTGTAATTTACCTAAGTACTAGATTTTTTTATAAATATTCTCTCAGATACACTAATAGGTACCTCAGAGCCAATCAAACCCGCGACCCGTTGTGGTCAAGCTGGTCGCTCAATCACTGCGCGAAGGATAAAGAGTTTGAATTGATTTGGGCAAGTAAAAACAGGCGCAGATGGATCAATCTTGTTAAAAACAAGATTCCATAAATAATCACGACCCTCAACAATGAGGAACACGACGTAACGAGGTATAGAGTTGAAATTATTGGAAATGTCTATTGGAAAGGTAAAGGAAGCTAATTTGGATGAAGCAAAAATTGAAGTTTCTGCATACCCCTTTCACTCCTATCAGTAAATTAAATTAATCTCCTACTAGTAAGTAAATCCATTACAAGATAGTTTAATCCTTCAGTATTATCCTCGCCAGTATTCGTATTTTATTATCTGTATTCGTCAGTATTTCCGAAGGAGGATCCAACGAGGAAGTAAGCAAGGGTGAACTAAATAATCAACCCTCTTCTGCATACCGCATGCGTTAAAATAGATGTCGGTAGGGACTAAATTATAATTAGATACAACTTTACGACGAATATAGGTAATTTAAATTGTGTCGTATTATAAAGATGTTCGCTATGCTGTCCATGAATATCAATCAAATAAAAAATCTTGCATTTCCTGCCATCTATTGAACGGATTTTGTAACAAAGTATTCAAGGTACTCGTTCACATGATGCTAGTACCCACATCGTTGATAGATGTCGTTGTAAAATAAAAGTGATTACTGTTGGTCAATAACACATACTACACTTTCAGCTTCCATTTATTGTATTTATCAAATCTTAAATTCATATTTTGTTTTTCAGATATAGGTAACTTGTTTGCCGCGCAGTTTTAAATTATTTTCTTTCATACAAAAGTTCAGCTGTTTCAGCTTCAGGATCGCTGTCGTTCCGTTTTTAATAATTCATTCATTCATTCGCGTCGCAATGACGTCAAAGAAAATGACGTTTCCTTTGTGACGTCTTTTCGTTTTCAAGTTTATTTCAGTGAGTTTTGATGAAAAATCAATGAAACATGTTTAGCTATATATTTTCCGCTTAGTTCAATTTTACAACAAAACCTTAACATGGACACGCCTGCTGAATACGAAGAAAATGATTATCCAATTTGGCAGGAACCTCGGTGCGAACCCTTGGGAGCGCCCAAGGAGATTTTGTGTGACGAAAACACCTCGGAGCAGGCACAAGGTGACAGGCTACATGCTTTGGAAGAAGAACAGGAAATCCTATCGTCATCTGTGTTTTCCCTGACATCACATCTCGCGCAAGTGGAGTTTCGCTTACGACAAATTTTGAAAGCCCCGCCGGAAGAAAAGGATGAAATGCTAAAAGCTCTCGAAGAATTCACGTCACGTGGGGTACCTGATTCAAGAGCTGCCCCTCAAGGAAGTTCCGGTGACGCATCCTGCGGCGAGTGTGCCGAGTTAGAACGTAAAATTTCACGACAACGCACAAAACAGGCACAGTTTATTGAGAAACTGAAAACACAATTGCAGGAGTTGGAACGATTTGCTGCAAACCCTACACCCACAGGTGACAGCAGACACAGAACATTGATTGATCATTTACGCAGTGAAATAGACAAGAGCCTTGAAGAAGGATGCCATCAACCGCTGACTGCAGAGGAGCTGAGGCATCAAATAAACTGTGCAGTCCGTCAGTATGCTGACAGACAGTTGTCCAAAGATGAAATCATTAGTAAACTCCAAGCTCACATAGAAGACATGCAAAAATTCATAAAACTTATGAAGAATGAAGAACTAAAAAATACCAAACAAACCCCTGAAACAAAAAATGTTGGAAAATCTGCAAAATTTGAGAAAAACTTTAGCCGAAGTAAAAACAATGATGATTTGAGAGCCGAAACTATCAATTTGATGAGGAAAGCATCAACTTTGATTCAAATTTTTACTGTATCACAATTTGGATGCTCTCCCAACACAAATAGAAGGTATGATGGAAAATCATCAACAGTAGTTACACATTGGGGTAATTTACGTGCTAGACTGGAGATGTCAGTTGATGGAGTTCTTCATTTGGTGTCAAGGGACAGACCATCACATACTATGATAGATAATTATGACAGTGAATCTGAGGAAGGTGGCATTGTTATAAATGATGCACCCCTAACAACTGCAGTACGTAGACATTTAGCTGTAAATTTACGTGACCTCCTGCATCATGGGCTCACAGGCCCTGAGTCAAGCTCTCTTGTCCCCATTATTGGGTGCTTTCCTGTACGAAGATCTTCCACTTCTCGGCCTACACATATCTGGGAGTTAATCCTTCGCTACTATGATCTGAATGATGGTGATAGGTTCAACTCTACTCCAGCAAGGAAGTTAAGTCAAAGTTTTAACTTAGATATTGTTGGTGGGACTGCTATAACTAATAAGCAAAGTCTATTGAGTGCTATTGGCAGCATTACAGCTTCTCATACCCCATACAAGAGGAGTTATGATGCTCATTTCAAAGCATTTGTTTGTGCAGCATTGAATGCACATAAACTTGTTATCTGGTTAAACATTATTTTGAAAAGCAGGTCCTTGATAGATGCTTACTATTCCTCAACCAGTTATGTGGTAAATACTGGTTTCCAAGATGCCTTGCAGAGTTTGGACCGCTTGACTCCATATAATTTTGACCTGCCTGTTGACCTTGCAGTAAAACAGTTCCAGAATATCAAAGATGTATTTATGTAATTAAGTAATTTTGTAAGAGTACAATTTTATACATAATGTATATGTTATAACTGTTTCTGAATATGGCAAGAGGCTAGGGGCAATTCAAAAAGTGGGACTATTATAATTAATTTTTGTTTTTAACTTGGCATATGAGTCCTATTTATATTGTACCAATATATAATGCAATATTTTGTGGACACCAAATTATTATTATGTAATTAAGAAACATTTTTCCAGTAATTAATATTTATTTCTTCTAGATATTAAGTATTTGTATAATAATTTTTGAAGCTATGAGAAATGTCTTTTATAGCATCTTGCCACAAATCTGAAAGCAGGCTTTGATGCCTTCCAATATATCATGCTGTGTGCATTAATTGTAGTTTAAATCTAGTCTGTTTATAATCTGAATTAGTCATTAGAATCCACCTATTTCGGTATAATTTAAGTATATTTATCACATAGTATAGTTTAATTAGCTCTCTAAAATCCGCCATATGAGCTTACTGATGAATATTGATAATTATATTATATAATGTATGATAAAAACTATTTTATTCTTCAATTTTGTAAAGTAAGTGACATCAACATCAAAAAGAACGATGTCAGTTTTGTGGAACAAAATTCTGTACCTAAGACTTGCATAAAAGAAGCATAATTTATATCAAAATGGTACACTCCGTATAGGCTTTCAACATCTATTTAAAAAATTGACAGCTAAAATGATGACCAACTAATTTGGTATCCCTGAAAAGAGGGATACCCAACTGTTAGTATTTTTTTCAAATTACCCTGCTAAACCTTGTTTCATACAGAAACAATGTTATGTGTAAGACAAAGCCTAATGTGACCTTGCTAGAATAGACTGCGGGAAATAACTGTAGACATTACAGATTGTACAATACTAGTCAATGTATGTAAAATTAGTGTTTCAAAACGGATCTAGTGTTGTCACTGGACCCGTTTTCCCCCTATTTACCACCACCAAATATTACTGGCAGGTCAGGAGCGGCAACATTGTATGGCCAAGATAAAAAATAATAAAGGTAATTTAATAAATCATTCCAATCAGATCTCGCATTATGAAATGTGATAAAAACATCTATACCAAGTTGTAAATTTAGTATTTTGTGTGCCGTTTTTGCTGATTAAAATGTAGTTGACGCATGAAATAATGAGTTTTATTTTACAAACCTTGACGAGACGATCAAATATTATCTTCGTACTAATTTTTTTACTAATTTTCTCAAATTTTATTTCACAAAAAGAATACTATGTGAAGAATCCCAATCTCAGTGAAGTATGTAGTAGCGTTTGGAATTCTTGATTACACCAGCAGGATTTTAATCCAACTGAAAATTCAGTGTGAATATAGTTAATTTGGAATATGGTACGTCTGTAAGTTCAGCGTGGTACAAGGGCGTGGTATGTGGTTTTCGTGGTGCTAATACCGTAGACTCATAGATTTAGAATAAAAATTCTAAATCTATGTTTTATCTCGACTTACGTCAACAACACGGTGCGTGAAAAAATATAATAGAAAAACGTTCCGGTGATAGAAAAAAGATTTATATTTTTTTACATTATGGGTAAAACTACACAACCTGTAATATAAGAAAACAAGCTAACACTTTGTAAGAAAATGTGTGTCACTCATATGTAACAAACAAGAATTTTGTCTTGGTAACCACTGTTGCCTTCTTCAGAGTACCAAGATGATGGGCAGTAGCCAGGTTATTCGTTTACTTTTGAAGGGTACCTAATAAAGTACTTACACGGCAATTATTATTCTCACTTAGCCTTTTAGAACTAGAATAAACAGTCTGATCGTCCCAGATGCAGACTGGCCTATTTAAATACAAAATAAAAGAAGTAAAGCTTAAATCCTCTCTTCATTTATTGTTCAACACAAACAATTTATACTATTTCGGTGTATAAAACTGAATTCACAGTCAATGGTAATAAATATAATCACTTGTAACAATACATTCTATGACAACGCGACGTTTCACATCACACTGTACATCAATCACGTTAGATTCTAACAATACTTTAAATAATTACTTTTATATTATAATGAGATCATTTTTCGTATATATCTGCGTACTTCAGCTTGCTTTAAAATAATCTGTCACTGGAATTTGCAACAATAGCAAACTAAGTAGTTATAATATTCAAGATCAACTTTCTTAGTTCCTTGCGTGTTGTCGTGTGGGTAGATTACTTGGGTCCCAGCATATTTTCTGGCTTCACCCATTGGTCGAACTGTTCAGCTGTGAGAATTCCTAGTTTAATGGCAGTTTCCTTCAGAGTGCCACCTTCTTTGTGGGCAGTCTTCGCGATTTGGGCGGCCTAGAAGTAAAATAAAATTAGTAAGTAATCTCTAGTCTAGTCAAGCACAGTAAAACCATGCTATTATCCAATTCCAACCCCCTCATATTTAAACAACTTATAGGATATCGGGATAACCCAGAAATTGGGTTGTGGGGGGGTCTGCTTCCAGTCTAATGTGGTTAGACTAGAAGCACACCTCACTAATCCAGTGGGAAAATTGGCTAGGCTAGTTTTTCAATAAAAATATAAACAAAACATCTGAATAATTCTGCGAAAAATGTTTTTTTGTGAGATTTTTAATATCTATGAAAGCAGGTTCATAGTCAAAACGTCACTACTTCCAAGTTCCCGAAGGAAGTGAGTGTCACCTTATCGTATCCGATGTGTGGGTTGAGCGCGGTGACCAACATGAGCGATTCTCTCATGATCTTCTGGATTTGCGCGGTGTTGGCCTTGATGCCGGCCGCGCAGTTTTTATTGAACGCCATACAACCATCACCTGTGAAAAATAGGTCATGTTTTGTTTTCTAGACTGTCTCATTAGCCTAGTGGACCTGAGCGCGACTACTACGCTAGAGGCCATTGGTTCGATTACCAGGTCGAGTAGTGTTATTGAGTTTCCTGTGAAATTCACAGTAGCAGCTTGACATTTGGGATTTTAGAAAATCCTAAATTAATCGCAAGTTTTAGATTTCTAAATAATATCATATCCAAATCATTTCAAGAAAGCTGCTTCGTTAGTATAGTGGTTATAAGCGCAACTACTAAAGGTCCTGGTTTCAATTCCCAGGTTGAGCAGTGTTTTTTGGTTTTTCTATGAAATTGTTCGGAATTTGTGCCCGGTTAATGGGAATAGACACCCCCTATTACATAGGACCTAAACATACCGGCGATCTGTGGGTGTACATTAGTACGTCTCTGCCTAACCCTTCGGGGAATACAGGCGTGATGCATGCGATGCGTATGCCAACAAGAATACTATAATTCTACAACAAATGACTGACCAAGGAGTGTAATAGATCTGAGTACGTTAGCCACCATCATGGTCTTGAATACGTTGAGCTCGAAGTGTCCGTTGCTGCCGCCGACGGTGCAGGCCACGTGGTTGCCCATCACCTGCGCCGCGATCATTGTTAAAGCTTCGCACTGGGTCGGGTTCACCTTGCCTGGAATTACACAAGCATAATATTCATATATTCTTTCAAACAAATACAATATTCTGCGACATTACCCGACGAACTTCGTACCGCCTAACAGTCGATTCTGAAACTAACGTCACTCAATTGTTTTACCTTCCCGGAACACCTCCACTAACATTTAAACTTCATGGTATGGTATTGAAAGTTCAAATTTACTTTTAGGTATTATTAAGAATCTTTTGTATGGGAATATAGAAAAGTGTTGGTTTTAGATCTTTTCAGGCAACTAAATTTTTCGCGTAAGAACCATCCTCGTACGTCAAGGAATATTATAAAAAAAGAATTAGCGAAATTGGTTCAGCTGCTCTCGAGATTTGCGCTTAGCAACACATTTGGCGATTCATTTTTATATTACAGATGATGTTCTACACACCTAAATACTGTCTATAAGGCCCATATTGATGTACCTATACTAGGTAAGGAAATAATGTGCATTGATTGTGGCTCTGCCAGGGAGCAAGCACTCTCTGGCAGAGCAACTTAGTACACATACTGAGGAATGATAAAAACTACTGGTTTTTATAAATAGGTACTGATGTATAATATTGCTTATTGCGTACATATTGCAAATATCATTAACCAGTGGTTAAGTTCTTATTTATAATTTACGCAACATTTATATTGTATTTCAGGGGTACTGTAACATCATCAAACCTCTGACTTTTCGAAGTTATGTGCGTATTAATAGTTAATTATCACGCGCTTAAACGGTGAAGGAGAACATCGTGAGGAAACCTGCACGTCTGAGAGATTTTCTCTACGGCGTGTGAAGTCTGCCAACCCGCATTAGGCTAGCGTGGTGGACTACGTGCCCAGCAGTGGGACATATAACGGGTTGATTATGATGAACATAATGAATACACTAACCAGGCATGATAGAGGAGCCAGGCTCGTTCTCGGGCAGCATCAGCTCTCCCAGCCCGCACCTGGGTCCAGAGGCCAGCAGTCGAAGGTCGTTAACAACTTTCATTAGGGAGCAGGCGATGGTATTGAGCGCTCCCGAAACTTCCACCATGGAGTCATGGCATGCCAATGCCTCGAATTTGTTCGGCGCTGTTTCGAACGGGATACCTGCAAATAGTTTTATAGTATTATGACAAGCAAGCATACGGGTTTATGGATGCCACCTACACCAGAAGTATATGGCTTATGTTTAACGATCCACCAGATCTAGTAAAATGTAACGGTAAAAAATCACTTTATATTGCCAAAAATAGTAAATGATCAACAAAGTAAATCTAACCTAACCTAATTAGGTATATTTGGTGACCATTTAGCGCGCTCCATCTTAGATCGCAGTGTCACTTAACATCAAGTGAACTGGCGATCAAGCGTAAGCCTATCTATACAAATATCTATACTCTATCCAAATAAATAAAATTGAAGTGTTTGTTTGTAATATTAAAATAACCGCTTTTTACTAAGAGCATTTGGATGTATACACGGTACATTATGTACCGAAACATTATACCAAAACAACATTTTAAAAAAATTTTCAGACACAAAAATTTTAAAAAATGTTGTTTTAACTCTCTGAAATGGCTGGTCCGATCTTGACGGGACTTTCACTGACAGCTAGCTGATGTAACAAGGAGTAACTTAGGCTACTTCTATTTTTTTATACGACGCGGGCGAAGGCGCGTGTCAAAGCTATTCAAATATAAAAAAAATTTTTTTTTTACTTTTTGTTACTTTCTCGGTTGTCACATACCGGTAATGGATGCGATCTCGGCAGCACACTTCTCTGCGAAGCCGATGCGCGTGTTGAGGCCGGTGCCGACGGCCGTGCCGCCCAGCGCCAAGTACTGTGTTACTTTCTCGGTTGTCACATACCGGTAATGGATGCGATCTCGGCAGCACACTTCTCTGCGAAGCCGATGCGCGTGTTGAGGCCGGTGCCGACGGCCGTGCCGCCCAGCGCCAGGTACTGTGTTACTTTCTTGGTTGTCACATACCGGTAATGGATGCGATCTCGGCAGCACACTTCTCTGCGAAGCCGATGCGCGTGTTGAGGCCGGTGCCGACGGCCGTGCCGCCCAGCGCCAGGTACTGTGTTACTTTCTTGGTTGTCACATACCGGTAATGGATGCGATCTCGGCAGCACACTTCTCTGCGAAGCCGATGCGCGTGTTGAGGCCGGTGCCGACGGCCGTGCCGCCCAGCGCCAGGTACTGTGTTACTTTCTCGGTTGTCACATACCGGTAATGGATGCGATCTCGGCAGCACACTTCTCTGCGAAGCCGATGCGCGTGTTGAGGCCGGTGCCGACGGCCGTGCCGCCCAGCGCCAGGTAGTGCAGGCGCGGCAGAGTGCTGCACACGCGTTCGATGCCGAACGTCAGCTGCGTCGCGTACCCGCTGAACTCTTGGCCCAGCGTCAGCGGCGTGGCATCCATCAAGTGAGTCCTGCACGAGCATCGGTATGAGTGAGAGACGGGATAACGACCTCAGCATCTTAAGATGCGAGGATGCGATGGGCGAGGATAGGCTAGTTTACCGAATTCATTTTGGTCTCAAAGACGACAAAAATCGGTTAAACCGGCGAAGTGAGTGTCGGACTCGCGCAGGGTTCCGTTTTTTCCTTTTGAGGTACGGAAACCTAAAAAGGAACTTATAAACATTTTAATTGAATAACGTTTTGTATGTAGCTTCTTGTCTTTTTTTTCCAGTACGGGAAATCTTCATGGATCGTCCGCCACCTGGGGGGCGGCGAGGTATGTCGGACTCATACCGATTAAAAACCGTACTTGACTTCCCTTACCCTATAGCCACGGTCATGGCTCATATATCGCATTACAATGTTAGAAATTAAGAGTCCAAGAATGGAATCTGTATTTTATATTATGGTGAGAAATAAATAAATTATCATATCTTATTTTATGGGATCCGTGATATGCGCCACGACAGTGACAGAGCCTTCTGTATCCTACTGCTGAGTAAAGACCGACCCTCAGTCCAGGATTTTTTATGTTTGGTAATAAAAAAGACGATCAATTGAGATCATTTAACGTAACGTTTTTGGTGTGTATCCAAAAAATACAATCAAATTAAGATTCTCCCTCTATTTTGAAGTGAGTTAAGTTAAAAATCGTGGGATTTATCGCAGTCGAACATATATAACAAAATCGCCTACCGGCTCGTAACTTGTCACTATAGGCAACCCCCTGGGTAGTAGGTGAAACGCGTAGTACATTTTAAATAAAAACACCATCAGAACCTGCCGATCTTGATGATCTTGTCGTACTCCTTGGACTTCGCCTCCAAGGTGTCCCTGAGCGCCACGAGGCCTGGCATCAGTTTGTCCCTCAGTTCCATGGCCACAGCGATGTGCATGGCGGTGGGATACGTGTCGTTGGAGCTCTGCGACTTGTTCACGTGGTCGTTGGGGTGGACTGGAGTCTTGCTGCCCAGCTGCCCACCCATGATTTGAATTGCGCGGTTAGCGATGACCTGACATCAAAAATAAGTCATTTGAGTTATTTTCAGTTGTCCCCACCGTCTACGCCTCCACTGGTGACAAATGGGGAAAACAATGTGAATTGCCTAATTTAGGGGATATAAATTCGAAAATTCAAAAAGTAAATTATTACGAATTATGTATAATTATTAACATTTTCGTAGAGAATAAGTAAATTACTGTGAACAAAGCGTTGATTAATCTGTGCAATTGTAATTTTGATCATTATAAATATTGTGATTAATAAAAATATATGTCTTCCAAGTTACGTGTAAAAGTTTTATTTATCTGGTTTTAATGTACATTTTATAATAGAATATATCATCTAATTAATAATAATTCGTGAAAAAAATAGAATTCACATCACTATATATTCAGCTCTAGCCCCGCCTTACTGGGGACGTATCTATTTATTTTTCCCATCTGTCACCACTGGTGGCAACTGGGAACAAAAATAGTGGCCATTCCCATTTGTCACCAGTGGACATAGACGGTTGGGACAACTGGGAATAATTCAGATATTTTAGTGAAAGAACAAATCGACTCGCAGGCAGGTTTCGAACCTGCATCTTCTGGTTACCAGATGCTCTGACCACTAAGCCACCGCAAGTCCTACCTGCCATGTCAAAATTTACCTTCACATTCTGAATTTACGTCTTAAAGGTGACGTCAGTAACATCTATTGTAAAGCAAGTTACTTTGCCACTCAACCGACAGAACTAACTACCTAACTAGAAGATGGAGGTCCGAATCCTAAAGAACTTAAAAACCGTTTAAATCTTCCGATTCTGACTGGATATTTTCTTTAACATTCTTTTTTTTTCAGCCGTTATCGTCCCACTGCATGGCAAAGGCCTCCCTACCCTTCTTCCACTCCTCACGGCTTAGAGCCATCTGTGGCCAATCCTTACAATAGATGTCTAGCTCATCCCGCCTTCTTCTTCTTCTCTTTTAAATTCTTTATACATTTTCCCTGCAGTGTACCAATTAATCAATCGAAAAAAAGAAACATTTACAGTGCGATGCTAAAATTGTTTTGATGCGTATCATTTGGACTTGCATAAGTTTCTAAGAAGTGATTGAATTGAAACATTAAAGTTACCTCGTTCGTGTTCATGTTGGACTGCGTACCGGACCCAGTCTGCCAGATGACGAGGGGGAAGTGCCCTTCTTTTATAAGCTTGCCGGATATTACATCGTCGCATGCTTGCATAATGGCTTCCGCTGTAAGAAGAAGAAGAATATTTTGTTATGATCTGATGATTCAACTGTGGGAAAGCCATGCTTCGGCACGAATGGGCCGGCTCGAACGGAGTTATAGTGTGTGTCCATCGACGGCGGTATTCGCTTACCATCAGGTAATTAGTCTGGGGCCCTAGTCTGCTATTTCAATTGACTCAGAATTACCGTCCAATGGCACTAAATGACATAAGAAATGACAGATTTCGTAGAGAAAACTGTCAAAAATCAACCATTATGAAGTGAATCACTGAATCACAATTCTGACACAACTAAATAGTAGACTCGGCACCCAGCTCGTTTACCCCCTATCCCAAAATTCCTATCTTGGGAACCAATGACAGATATCAAGACAGCAGTTCTAATAAACAAATTTATTCCAATGCTTACCGACTTTCTTGTCAAGGCCGTAATCCATGTTGACTTTAGCGGCAGCTTTCTTCAGGATACCGAAAGCGGTGATAACGGGTGTCTATAAATAAAATTCATGCCGAATTACTTTTCAGTTAAACCCATTATGAGCGATACTTAGTGTTCTTAGGCTAGGGCCACACTGATTCCTAGTAGACTGCCTGCATAGTGATCCCAGTAAATAAACATATTGTGAACTATCGCAGTTGACCACACTGCCAGCGATGGACTTCCCTAGGTACCTTTTTATAGATAAGCATTGCTCGTAGTGTAACTCTCAGCTTCGCACATGGTTTCTGACCAACATAATCGAGTTGAGCGAGCCAAGACATCATAAATAGAAAACTCTCTGCCTAAGCCCAAGCTTGCTGGTTAAATCAATTCAAAAGTGCATTTTTTTATATTTCCAACTTTTGATTAGTTATTTTCGTAAATAGGATAGAAATCAAAACTCACTGGCATGCGTTCCTCAATGCCTCCGATGGGGAAGTTCATGATAGATCTAACGGTCTGAGATCCATAAAGTCTGTCATCTGGGACCTCTAACTCGCCCATAGTGTCGCGTTCTTTCCTCTGCAATAGAAAAAATAGATTTTAAAGTACCAAATAATCACCAGGTTTACCCAAGCTCAGAAAAATTGGTTAGTGCTGAAAAAGGCAGGCATATAGCTGTTGTGAATACAAATAAGCCCAAACCCATGCATGTATGTCCTATTTTGGACATTAATTTGACTGTTTCTAACACCTACCTCCTGAGTCAGTTGGGTCGCCTTAGTGGGTGGTTATTCCATCATCAGATCACCCTTCTTTGACTATTTTCACTTTCAATCTTTAAAAAATAAATATTTTCACGCACAATGTGCCAACCCGATAAACGCAGTGATAGCTTAAAATGATTAATAAAAAAATACGCGCCTAATGCAATATATAAGCCAAAAAGGGAGTACGAAGTAATAAATACACATACCACACCGCCAGTACCAGTTTTACCCTGTGCCGCCAAACAAATAGGGCACGCCATTTTGATAGGTAATAAATAACAATACAATACAAATAATTTAAAATTTAAGAAATAACACTGAGATGGTACAAATAATTTTGTCTTGACACAGCACAGAAAAATTTTAAGTCAAATTGACGGCAAGCCAATGACAGATGTTTAAATTCTATTCTTTTTTTGAAATGCTAATCCAACCAGCCAGGTTCATGCTATTAATTCTCTGCTAAGTTCTAAGTTCAGATGTAAACTAAAAAAAGTATGTAATAACCATTGAATTTCGCAAGGGATGATGTTACCACCCCGAATATCATAATCTAATCCACCTGCCCTGTTCCCATTGTTCAGAGATATACAATTTATATGCTTTTTCTATTATTTTTGACCTGACTCCGCTCATCTATCGGCAATACTTAATTGATTAATTTTTAGCATGTTTATTCATTTAAATTTTATGAAATATCTTCTCCACCTACAGCCTCAATTCACCCACATGACGATATCCTGAAAGCAGTCATATTTCAGTGCAGACGTGTCTAACCAGTGTGGTCAAATAAACTGGTAACTGTCTTATTCTAGTGGTCATAAGCATGGCTGCTGAGATGTCCTGGTATCAGTTCCGAGGTTGATCAAATGTTTTCTTCTGGTGAAAGCAAATTTATTTTTAATTTTCAGATCTTTTAAATACTATCTGAGAAAAAAACTAAATTCCTTTCTACCAAATATTGAGTTTCTAGAGTTCCTTCCGATAATCATGATACTTTATCATAAGCTACTGGGCTGTTGTCTGTTTTATTAAATTACTTGGATAAATAGAACAACATTTTTTTCTGCTGCCTCATTAGCCAAGTGGTCCTGAGCGCGACTTCTAAGCTAGAGGTCCTGGGTTCGATTCCCAGGTTGAGCAGTGTTATTGGGTTTTTCTATGAAATTCCCAGTAGCAGCTCGGAGTTTGGAGTTTGTGCCCGGTCAATAGGCTCGCCCCCTATTACATGGGACCTAACCATACCGGCGAACTGTGGGTGTACATTAGTACGCCTCTGCCTAACCCTTCAGGGAATACAGGCGTGATGGTATGTATGTATGTTTTTTTTCATCACACATTTTCTTTGATAAACACTATTTCTTGTGAACTACAACACCACCAGGTACTCACACTAGATACCTACTTATCTACTGAGTAGTTTTAACTTACATTTTTGCATTTAATTTGAAAACATAGTTTTTTTTATAGGTACCAAAAAAACAACATATCATAAGTAGTAATAGATATCAATATAATCTATACATTATCATAAAATTGTAATAGGATGATGTATGGATATTATAAATAGGTACTGAAGAAAAACTATACAGAGAGGTCTTTAATAGAGCAACAGAAGCCAAAACAATAATGTTCAGATTTCTTGTGTCTGTATTGCATATGCATCACACGAAAACCAGTAGATCGTTTTTACTGATATATTGCTAATTGTCGTTTTTGCTGATATAATCTAACTTAAAATTGGGTTCATATTTCATCTTGATACACAGCCCCCAGAAGTAGATTTATAGTAACTAAAATCTTACAGGATGTGAGTAATACTGAGAGTAAATGCTAGTACATAATCAACCCATTATAGAGTTGCTTAATAAACACATGACTGAAAAGTCAGAGGTGCATGCCTTAGTTTAAAACTTGTCCATACCTTTCTCTATAAAGGTAGGTAGATACTACATTACTGGACATGTGAATAAATCATATGAACTCTTCCATATACATTTACTGATTTACATAAAGATGCCACACACAAATGGTGAGGGAGAGGTATTCTAATGTACACCCATAGTTCGCCAGTGTATTTAGGTCCAGTGTAATAAGCCTAAAGCCTATTGCCATTGCTTAGCATCCTCAAGATCAAGCATTATTAAGAATTTTAAAAAAATTGGGCACAAATACCAAACTCTGAGCTGCTACTGAGAATTCCTTAGAAAAACCCAATAACACACTGCTCAATGCTCATGACAGATCAAACAGTTCACTAATATGACAGCTACATATCTGGTATGGTTAAGGTGAATGCAAATTTCCTAATCATTCTTTAATTAATAGTCTCTCAAACAGTCATTTGAAAAATACCTAGCTGCATCTTCAATTTCCCTTGAAAATAGTTTATATATCCATTGGAGTGCAAAAAAACAACCACGAAAGAAATGTCAAAGTTAATTAGGCACCTAATATATGATATACTGACACTCTGTCTACAAAAAATTTGCACAGAGGTCAGATGCTGAGTGGTTACAGATTGACAGGTGTATCTCATAAACTAAGTTTATACACTGTTCAATACATGTATAATAAGTAAGAAAATGTTTACAATATACCCTTCAACCCATCAATATAATAGAAAATCATGTTTTCTGTAACCTAAGGTGATTTACTAAAGTAAAATTAAATTATTTAAGCCCTGAAAAAGAATTGTCGTTGTAGCTTACTTTCTTAAAATTATATAAACAAATAACTTAAAACTGATTCCATTGGCAATAAGTAGCTTAGTTTGATTGGTCTTGTCAGTAGACATCAAAATCAAACAAATAATCATTCTGAGTATTGTGTTAACAACTCACTTCTAGGCCTAAACAGTTGACTGCTGAAACGCTGTGACAAGTTCAATGTACTATAAATTAATTCGAAGAAAGAGATCCTTTCATAAACAGATAAATAAATAGTTTTATTGCCACAGCCGGCAACGTGATAGTGGACAATTATACAATCTGGTTATGCAACTTACCGCTATGACACTTGATGTAGAGAATTTTGATTTTTCCAAAGCTCTGAAGACGCATCGGTAGTATTTTGCGGAGTTGAATAAACTGGGGGATATTCTAAACATGTAAGTAGCCATGATTTTGTACAAAAACACCTTACTTTTGAAAAAATATACGATTCTATTTCAAATATTGCTCGGACAAAATTCTCTTCTCATTCTATTGAAAATTTGAAAGAAACGTCACATTTGTCACAGAACGAACTTACTGTAAAAAGAAGAAACTCTGATTAGTCTATGACATAGCTGACCAGGATAAAAAAAGGATTTATTTACACAATTCGATTTTTTTAAATAAATTATACAGTTTGTCCAAATAGAAACTAAGAATACAATTCACAATTCACGAGTGATGATGCAAGTATTATTATTTTGCAAATTTCAAATAATATCTAGTGAATATAAATAAATATTTGTTGTAAAAGAAAGAAATTAAATAAATTGGCTAATTTATAGAATTTATGTCAATACTATTACACACTATATCGAGATATTCTGAGAGGTTTTCCTATTTACATCATCTGGGTCTATAATATACGTATTAGCAAATCAAATTAATTAATTACTAAAATACACACGGAGCCCTTAGCTTAGACATGGTCACAGATAATAGAATATTAATAACATAGTTTAGTAAATTTTTAAATACCTACACAGAAAGTGACGAAAGGCCTTTAACTTTTGTTTTCAATTGGTCTGTTTCAAACTGGCACTTAACATGGCTATTTGTGTTCGCTATTGGGTGTTTGTTGTATTTGACAAAATATATGACGTTCAGACGAACATGCAAAAAGAGGTAAATACGACCATCCACACATGGCACTCAAATAACAAACACACAAATATTTGGCAGCTGACCAAGTGACCAGTGTCTCCAGTAAAATATGTAAATCGAGAGCTACCGTGTTGCAAGGGTAAAAATACGGTAGTCCCAATTCATTTTCAATCAAACGCTGTTGTTCCGTACACAGACACAAAGATACTGCACGTCCGTACAGGTACATGGCGCGCAAAGAGTATAATAACTTATTGATGGCGCGTGCGCATCTGAATAATGGCCATTGTGTGGACGGCTTATTACCTATTTGACCTTTGACTATCTATCTATAAGGACCCGCCTCTCATGATCATTCCCCTCTGTCAAGGTAGTGGATTAAAAAATCTAACGCGTTTATCAAAACTGTTTCCGAAATCGATTTTTCATTAACATAATCGTTTCCGCTCAGTAAGGTCATCATAAATGCTCCGTGTAAATACCGATATACGTGCAGATAAGTATGCAAAAAAATATCTAATATCTTATTTAGTTAAAGATGGAGTTATTTTCCATATGTAAGTATTAAAGTTCATTTATTTCTATTTAAATCACATAATACAATTTATTAATAAAGATCGAGGACGTTACTGATTCAATAATCGAGTATAAAATAATCGTTTAGTTCAAGCATGCACTCCCCACGAGACTACCCGCACTCCCCACGAGACTATCCGCACTCCCCACGAGACTAGCAAATTTTTTTTACTAACAATATCAGCCTTCTGCTAATACACGTAAGATTTAAATTTGAAATATCCATCAAAATGTCATTTTTTGATTTCAATTATATATCATCCAATAGGATGTCACCATTTCTGATTTCCAATTATAGGTCTTAATGCAGAATTACCGTTTTTTGGCAATTATAGGCCTTATATATATTATGACATAATGCTTAAAACTCGAATTTTTAAAAGTGTAGCGAGACTATGTCCCTCTTTTGTTTTGTCATTTTAATTAATGATGTGATAGTGTTTGTTTACGATTTCGAATCGATATCGATATTATTTTCGTGTTCAATGTAAGACCAAATTATAATAATTGCTAAAGATCACTAAAGATGAATATCATGAATTTATGATATCACTATATTTTTATAAAATTTAATAAAATAACATTTTTGGAAATGACGTAACTAAGATTATTGATTATTTTTGATATCCAGTATTAGATATTTTATTTGTTACTTTTTCAGATCTACAAAAGACCTTCATTTAAAATGATATAGGTGTGATTGATAAATAATAGCTTAAGCCGTTGCGGATAAATTTGTTGACAAAAGAATTTATAAATTAACATATTTAAATCGTATTTCAAAAATCATTGAAAATGATTTCTAAGATACGGTATGGTTAGAAGGTCTGGGGTTTCTGTTACCGCTTAGGTGGAAAACCAGCACATGTCCCGCCTGATGGTAAGTGTATATATAGTGTTAATGTACCCTATTATATGAACGCTTGAAACACCTGGGGTATCACTCGCCCGTTGCCGAACCTGTAAAAATCTTTTCACACCCGGTAGACAACCCACAACACCGGTACCCCCACTGCCAACATAATGCTTCCTCGCGGAGCTCTGGCGATCTTGCTCACCGTTAGGAACACAACATAGTACAGTCACAGATAATAGAATACTAGTAGTACAGTGCTATGTTATTTGGCTACTATTTTCTGCAAAGTGTAGGTGTTTCCCCAGTTGGGCAGCTCCAATTGTAAGTGAGTTATTTAATTCCACTATGCCCTGCCTCTCGGGGTGTTTCTTCAAACACATTATTTTCTTTTTTAGATATCCGGCTCAAAGAAATAACGAGAGTACGGAACACGACATACCATCACGTCTTTATTCCCCGAAGGGTTAGACAGATGCGTACTTAGGGGGCGAGCCTATTGCCATTAATCGGGCATCAACCCTTAATTTTATAGAAAAACTCCAATAACACATTGCTCGACCGGGGAAGCGAACCCAGGACCTCTAGCGTAGCGCTTCTGTTCATATTAACGCGCGACATAATGAACAAAATCGTATTTACTCCTACTTATATCTCGTGGGAAACAAAATGCTCTGTCTAGTGTTATTCCTAATATATCAGCCTGGCAAAGAAAAGAAAAAATCAAAATGAAAGAATCAAACTAATTGGTATCAAAGTATTTGTAACATAACGTCCCCAATATCCGCTCTATCTATACTAATATTATAAAGAGGAAAGATTTGTATGTATCAATGTATGTAACAAATAAACTCAAAAACTACTAGGCCGATTTCGAAAATTCTTTCACCATTTGAATGCTACATTATTCAAGATTAACATAGGCTATAGAATATGTATTTCGAAAAGTTTGCGATTTCTCTCACCCGTGCGTTTATTTTCCAATTACATAGTATGTTACACCTATTTATCTATACCTAAACAGTTCCTTTGTTTTGTATTTAATTAGCATGCAATGAGAGCATTGCATTGAAAATAATTATGACGCAAGATATTAAAAAGGTGTGTATGGATGATTATAATTTTGCAAATAAATAATTACATATAAAAATAATTTGTAATGTTGTTACGTTTTTCTCCATTCTTCCTAAAATAATCTATCGATATAAAATATCGACATAGTAGCTTTCTAATTATTTTTATTGTATTATACGTTCGTATTGTCGTCAATTCTTGTATGTTGACGTATTTGACCTCTATGTGTGCGTAAATTGTGTTAGTGGTGAAGAATTTAATATGTGTGAGTTCGTGGCGATACAAAATGATTTTGAGTATGTGTGCAGCAATGTCTATGTAGTGTTTCCTCCCCCCGCACCAAAAGTGACAGACTTTTTTGTTCATAGAATTAAGCGCGTCACTTGTCCAGGGATAGATAGTCAAAGTATTTGACTGCTTTGATGTGCCTCGAGAAACCGACAAGTGCACGGTAACGCGTATTTGGTATTGGCCTTATTTGTCAAATAAACTGTCCACACATGGTTATTGTTTGCCAAATATGCCAAATACACAAATACAAATAGCCATGTGAAGTGCCACCATCAAATACAGAGAAAGCTGTTTAATAAAGGGAAAAGTGCCCCCTGCTGCCATGGTTACAAATACGATGTACCTTAGTCTTACGTAAGTTATATAAAAAAGGGCCTTACTTTTCTATGTATGTAAGTAGTCAATTGTTAGATTTTTCTGACTGAATTTGACTGACCGAATAAGATATGTGGATGTGTAATCTGCCCTCATTCTTCATTAAATTTCTTCTTTATTCTAACTCTAAGGGCCACTTGCACCAACTTTTGAAATATGTTTAAATTGAATTTAAACACAAAATGATAATAGAAAATTGTGTATGAATAAGATTTAAACACATTTAAGAAGTTGGTGCAAGTGGGCCTAAGTATCCTATGAACTAGGAACGGCTCATAAAAGGTTTTGTTACGATAACATAATAGTATTAATTCAAATTCAAATTCAATTTCAAATTCTTTATTGCGAACTAAGTGTACAGAGATTTGAAGATGTTAACAATAGATAGGTCCAAAAGGTTATCAATACTAAGGATAAGAAAATATACACAATATGACGTTATACATTTTATACTTTATTTTTATATTATATTTTTATATTATCTAGCATTCTCATTATCTATAAATAACATTATTTATACTTATTTTATATTATATCGTACTATTTTTTTTATTAAATTCAGAATGCATCTTTAGAGTAAGGACTTATTTACCTGAGAACGCACCCAAAGACAACAGCGCCTCTAGCGGCAGTCTTGTGAAATATTATGTCCGAATCGGCTAAGTTCGGCTTTTCTCGGGTCAGTCACGCCTAGACTTGTTCGAAAAGCGAAACCAAAATCATTCCACGGCGATGTATGAAGACTGATGCTCTTGTCGTGGACTCCCTGTGCAAACGTGCTATTTTACTCATTGTAACGGGCTTTGATATCCGACAGAGGTATTTTTATAAGAATAATGTTGTGATTTAAACCGTCGTTTGTGGTGTTAAGTGTTCCTTACGTATAAGTGAAAAATATACAAAGAATATTGTGTGTGGTGCAATAGTGTTCACGGCAGTTCCCTTATCCTGGATTCAAAGGATTGTTGTCTAACCATCAAAGAGATAATCTTTAATAAGGTAAGTTTCAATTAATTGTGGTGCAGCGGGCCATTCCTGAAGAAGGAACGCGTGGCGTTTATTGGAATGGCTTCCGTTTATCGACTCGCGTGCGCGGTAATGGCTGACTTTCTTTTCTCTCCCAGAAGGGATTCAAAGATTGATGTATTGATAGAATGCATGTCAGTGTTGTAAAAGCGGCAATAAAGTCGGATTGATTTTTTGTGTCAACTGTGTAGGTGGTAGTATATGAGTGGGTGGAGGCCGGGAATGAATGTATCAAAATGTTGCGGCACGGCACGGCACGGTAGGTCGGTAGGTCTAGTAAAATACCGGTCGCGCGGTTCGCCACTCGTGCACCGTACTGCGTTGTCTATTCGATATGGCGAGCTCCATTTTTGAACCAGAATCCATGAAATTGCAGTTGTGGTGATCGGTTCTCTTGATGTTCCAAAGCCCTGAGGCTTCGATCCACATACCTAGTACATAATAAATTTTGCTGTTCGTTTATAGACCTATTTAGACTGTAAATGAATAAACATTGTGCTATTGCTGTTTGGGTGGTGATAATAATGAATACGAACTTTGAACCCAATTTATGATAGAATTTGTGTCGGTTGCATTCATGAGTTATTAAAATAAATAGGTAGGTATTTACCTACTCGTGTTTGGGTAAATTTGAACTGTACGCTCTAGGGCGCTAGGCTACGAAAACCGAATTATTATATTTATTATATTTTTTACAGAAAATGCAATTAAGTGCTATTTAATTGAACTATACTGATTCCTACCTACCTAGTTCACTAGAATATTTCGTCAAAACTGCATAGTTTTAGGTACCTATTATCTAGAAAAAAAATAGTACTTATTAGGTAGGTAAGTACTAATAATTGAATACTAGATAATTAGTACTAGGCTAGGTAAGTAGGCTGTTATATTAGTGAACGATTTACAAGAGAAATGTTATCTATTCATCTTTATTGTTCCAGTCCCACATAAGATTACTTAGATGATACACAAATACTTATAGCCTTTATATGAATGACAACGATATTTTGCAGTTGCTAAATTCTAAATTAATATTAATTTACCTACCTACCTACTGTTCAATATTTAATAACCTATCCTTCTGCATCACACAGAAGTCTTCCTCCGGCACCTGTAAATAGTAGGTACCTACCTAATTATAACAAAAAAATAACCCTCTGATCTGGGTTTTTTTCTCTAACCCAACCCCAGGACTTCGGGTAGTGGTCATAGGTAGGTACTATTATACCTATTCTATAAATCGTAGGTATAGGCACCTGCCTGCTAATTTATAGGATATCAAAAACATAATCCTCCTGCCTAAATTAAATACGCCATTTATTCAAATTAGTACCTACCTACCTGCCTACTGATAATTTAAAAATTTGATAGTTTTTATATGTACCGACATATGTACTTAACTACCCAGAATTTCTCTAAAATTAAAAATCAAATTCCTGTGCTCTTAGGCTAGGTTTTTGAATGCAGTCATCCCCTGAAAAGGCCTTCCACTGCTTTCTAAATAACTGCACTGTAGAAGTACCTAGTTTCTTTCTTTACATAATACTTGCGGGAAACTGATAAAGAAATATGGTAGGTATATAGGTAGGTACACATAACAAACATTCGGCCATCGCGCCTAAATTCCCTAAAGGTGTATCAGTTTGTCGGTATGTTTAGGTCCCACATGTAATAGGGGGTGCGCCGATCCTCATTAACCGGACACAAATCTATCCTCCGACGAAAATTTCATAGAAAACCCAATAACACAACTCGACCTTAAAATAAAACTCGATATCGATATGTAGGGGTATGTACTTTCCTATCGGTGCCTCAGGTAGGTAAATAAGGCACCTTATTTACCTACCTGGGGCACCAATAGGAAAATTTAATAGGAACAAGAAAATGTCGCGAAGCACAGTGCCCACCTAGAATTGCAATTCAAGGACAATACAGCAATGTCAAGGTCATGAATTAAAAGTCGTGTTTGAATGTCTTCAATAAAGAAAATGATTGTGCCCGAAAACCGTCAAGTTTGCATATCGTGATAATGACAGTTGACATGTCATTTACTAGGTTCAGACAAATTTGCGACTCCTAGCTACAAGACAATAGTTTCGTCTAAGGATGCAGCTTTTAATTTATTTTTCAAGTATGTATCAGTTTCAGGGATGTATTAGTAGTTTAACAGTAACAAATAGTGGAAACGAGAAAAGGTGAGCTTCAAACTAAGTGTAACTTGTATCTTGGGCTTGTAATTTGTCTTGAGGCCGAGTGGTTTCGAAGCAAGGAGTCTTGAACTTGTCAACCCACCTACAAACTGCAAATTGAATTGGACTGAAAATTTTGCTTGGGATCTTGCAAGTTTTTATTAGAATCCACACTTTATTTTACAGCGGTATTATGTAACTAGAGTCGTTTCTTTCGTCGTAAAGTATTCGGAGTAGTCGAAGTAGGTATCAATATCCTTAAAATTGCAGTAATTTGTTAGTAGTTAAATTCTTGTAAATTAACGTAGTTTGCAAGCTTGTGTTTGGGAGTTGCATGGCATGATAGAACAAAACGATATCATAACCGATATTGCTCCAAAAACTTAAGGGCTAACACGCACTTGTGATTTTTAGTCTACCGATAGTTTAGTCGCTGTAGTAGTCGTGTATAATTTCGTTTCGAATTCTAATCGTCAAATGCGCGCACTGCCATAAAACTCCATAGTGAATCCCAGAACGATCAAACTATCGCCCGACTAAAAATCAAAAGTGCGCGAGCGCTCTAAAAGTATCGAAAAATTTGTAGAGGTTTTATTCAATTCATACGTTAAAAACTCAAAAATAGAATATTATATAGTTATTTCTTCCTATTGCTTTATTTAACAGTAACATGTACAAATTGATAAATAAATAGATATAAAGGTGTACACAGATGAGCATAGCAACATAAAGCCGTTGTGATGAAACGGCGTACCATTTAATATCGTATCCCTGTGTGGAGGCCAAGAATTATAAGTAGAGTAGGTCATTCGAGATGGGTCATCGCCATCGAAACATACCTACTTGGTAAAACGTATTAATGAATGTGAGAACGACAACAGATGCATTTTAGAATTTTTGGAACAATAGTAAACTTGCAAATACTTACTTATGTAGATTGGTTCCTTCCATAATGTAAGATGTTAAAGTAGCAGCCAACTTTTCGATTTTTGTCACAGGCATTGTACGATTTGACAGAAATTCTATATAAAATAGGCAACCGTTTATTTCTCGGTGTTAAAAAGAACCCTGGAAGTAATAACTTCCAGACACAAATATCTATTTACTTGTGTGTAGTCTTTTACGAGCTTTGTTGTGAATTAAAAGATTTTTTGCTCCAGAATATATACTTTCTAAATGGTTTTCTTCATCTTGATAGTTTGTAAATCATGCTCAATAAATAACCATAAAAATACAATAATTTATGAAATCTACGGTTTTTCTACCATCCATTATATTAGAATTTTGTCCCTTTTCAATTTATCTATCAGCGTGAAAGAATGTAGAAATGGTCGTTAAAATATAATTATCTGTAATGCCAGTCTCGCTAATAATAATTATTAAAAAAACAGTAGTCTTGTATTATCGTTATGCAAGGTGCACGAAATTCTTCAACGACTTCATCTACCTATCAATATTATTATTTGATTTTATTGGCACGTTAAAAAATACGTGAAATACAATTTAAGCATTTTTTAACGACCAAGGATGAAAAACGAGCCGTAACTTGTCGCTCAAACTGAGCCCGAAAGGGGCTTTAAACATGACATTTGTTGTTTCAGGTCTCGTCCACAAGCTCGCAGCGCTGTTAACGCACTATGAGAGTGCGTCTCACATGCTTATGATCTCAATATAGAACAAAATACACATTTGAAGCCCGCATCGTACTCTACAATGGCGTTTCTGTGAGTATACATAACTCGATGTTTCGAAATCTCGATGTTTTTCTTTTCTCCAATTTTTTCTGTTCATTATTTTATCGTTACGCTACCACGTTCACTCCCTCGTTGCGAACAGCATGCCAAATTATTATTTTAGTTAATCCCCTTTATGATGATGCTGAGGCTTTCGTCGGCGTGTGACTTGTATCAGTGCACTGACCGCGTCGGGGTCGCCCGCGCTATCCTGGTACTAACCTATTTTTAACCGGTTCATTGATTAGTCACTGGTTTATGACTTAGCTGTGCCTGAGTATTTAACTACATACATGGCTTAGTTATCAGTAGCTTATAGTCGCTGTATATTTTCATTATGTCTACATTATTCTTTATAACAGATGTAATTAAATTATGCAAACAGATAATATATCTTGCAGACATTTCATGACCTCTAAAAATACCGTGCTATCGATAGCACAAGTGCAGTAAAAATAGGTTGGTACCGATATCGTTTATCTGGGATGAGGGTGACCGCGTGTCCCACAACAACTCGTGATTTCGCTCCGACCGCACTGGACCTCTCCGAGCCAATATGTGCACTCGTGCGCACCGCGGTTAAATTATATCATAAACGCGATAGGTCCTCATCGTCGAATCGTTAACAGGCTTCACTGGACCATTGTATAGTAGCACATAGGCGAGTAGCAGGCGGTGGAGCGGTGCGGTGCGATGGGAACGAAGCGGCGACAGCGGCTGGCCCGACGCACGGGCGCGGGCAGTGTGCCTGAGTGGGTGTCTCGCGTTGCAGATGTATGGGGCGGGCGGGCGGCTGCAGCGCGACGAGTGGGCGACGGCGCGCGCGGTAGAGTGCCGGCCACATGCGCCCGCGCCATGTGGCGCGTGCTGCTGGCCCTGGGGGCCGCGTGCGCCGCCGCGCGCGCCTCGCAGGACGTGGTCCTCACCTTCACCGATCCCGTGACGGCGCCCTACTCGTACTTCAATCATCTGGCTGTCGATCACAACACTGGCCGGGTGTACGTCGGCGCCGTCAACAGGATCTACCAACTTACCCCCGACCTGGAAGTAGCACAGTCGATCATCACGGGCCCCGTCAACGACTCCGCCCTCTGCACTTTCGACTGCCCCTCTAATTATGTAAAGAAACCCACGGACAATGTGAATAAAGCTCTAGTGATTGACTACGCGACCAGCCGCCTGATAACATGTGGTTCGGTCCTGCAAGGGTTGTGTTCTGTACGAAACTTAAATAATATCTCTCATGATGTGCGCGAAGTGCGTGAGCCAGTGGTGGCGAACAATGCGACTGCCTCCACGGTGGCATTCATCGCGTCAGGACCGCCAAATCCGCCGATGTCGCAAGTTATGTACGTAGGCGTCACTTTCACAGGTAACTCGCCCTACCGCTCGGAAGTTCCTACTGTAAGCAGTCGCTCCCTCGAAGACGATCGTCTATTTATGATAGCTAGAACGGCTGTTACGACTGGTACTAGAATGTTTGTCAATTCACTGTCACGCGAACGCTATCCTATTAATTATGTATACGGCTTCAGTTCGGACGGATTCAGCTATTTTTTGACGACCCAGCTTAGAGGTGTAGGCTCTGACACGTACTACAGCAAATTAGTTCGAGTTTGTCATGACGATGAGAATTACTATTCATATACTGAAATACCGATGTCCTGTACTGGAGAAGGCGGTGGAAATTATGGATACAATCTGGTACAAGCGGCGTTCGTCGGCAGAGCTGGATCTGTGTTAGCGGGAGAATTAGGAATAACGCCTCAACAAGACGTGCTGTTCGCTGCATTTAGTCAGAGTGAATCAATCAATACTAACACTCCTTCCGATTTATCTGCTCTCTGTGTTTATTCTCTTAAAGCTATCCGTCGTAAATTCATGCAGAACATAAAGACTTGCTTCAGTGGTAATGGTTCCCGAGGACTTGACTTCATATCGCCATCTCACGCGTGTATTGGAACAAAACTGCAATCGATTAGTGAAGATTTTTGTGGGCTAGATGTGAATACGCCTTTGGGAGGCGAACAGCCGGTAGAGGCGGTGCCAGTGGCAATATTTTCGAAGAGGCTAACAGCGGTTGCGGCAACGGCCACCGGCGACTACACTGTTGTACTTGCCGGTACCGCTCAGGGACACCTCAAGAAGATTGTCGTCGAGAGCGCCACCTCAGCGTTCGAGTATGGAGACATCGTCGTCGATGAGGGCTCCCCTGTTAACAAAGACTTGTATTTCGATACTCAATTTATGCATTTATATGTTATGACTGAACGTAAAGTGTCTAAAGTGAAAGTTCAGGAGTGTAGCGTCTATAAATCATGCTTAACATGTCTCGGAGCCAAAGACCCGTATTGTGGATGGTGTTCTTTAGAAAATAAGTGCAGCTTGCGATCGGACTGTCAGGATGCAGCTAAAGATCCACTGTATTGGATCTCGTACCGCAGCGGCCGTTGCACCACTATTACTCAAGTAACACCAAATCAATTGCAACGAACGACCGCTAGGACTTTAGATTTACTTATCGAAAATTTGCCAACGCTCAATGGACAATTCTTGTGTGCATTTACAGCTTTAGACCGTACTCTCATAACCAATGCTACAAGAAAACCTTATGGCGTTAATTGTACCACTCCGCGCACTGACACGTTGCCGTCAATACCCACCGGTCAACATCACTTTACGGCGAAACTGTCGGTGCGCACCACTCAAGGGCCTGATTTCGTTGCTACCAATTTTACTTTCTTCGACTGCAACACGTACAGCTCGTGCACGCAATGCGTCAGCTCTTCTTTCCCATGTGATTGGTGTGTCGACGGACACCGTTGTACACACGACACGGCTGAAAACTGTCGAAACGATATATTAGTCACAGGCGTCAGTAGAATTGGACCCAGTTATCGCTCAGGGCCCGGCTTTTGTCCAACTATAAATTCAACGTCTGACGGTACAAACGAGATTTTAGTTCCATCCGGTGTAAAGAAAGCTATAAAAGTTAAGGTCCATATAATAGGTCAATTTATCGTACAGACAAGGTTCGTTTGTCAATTTAATATAGAGGGGCGCGTGACTCATGTAAACGCTCAACTTCTCGCTGACACTATTTACTGTGAAGCCGTTGAATTTACTTACACATCGCGTGCTCCAAATATTACCGCTTCTTTTGCTGTTATATGGGGAGGATCGAAACCTTTAGATAATCCGGATAATACTCACATACTTATTTATCGTTGTAATGATATGGCAGATAACTGTGGTATGTGCCTTGCACTCCCGGAGAAATTTGGATGTGGTTGGTGTCAGGGATCGGATCGATGCGAAGTCCAAGAACAGTGCGGTGTTCCTAGTGTATGGTTAAATCGTACCCAAACTTGTCCTAACCCAGAAATCATCTCGTTTCGTCCCGAACTAGGCCCCTGGGATGGAGGTACTAATATTACTATTGAAGGTATCAACTTAGGTCGTAACATATCCGATATATACAACGGCGTTACTATAGCGGGTATTAAATGTCAGCCTATTATCGAACTTTATGTCAAAACAAAGCAAATTGTCTGCACTGTAGATGGACCGGGTGAAGAAGTACCTAGAGACGGCCCCGTGGTTGTACGCGTTGCTGATTATCGCGGCGAATCGAAAAATCATTATGCATTTGTTAATCCAAAAATCAATTCCATTCAACCAAAGTTTGGTCCTCAATCGGGAGGCACAAAATTACGTATAACGGGTGAATATCTCAATGCAGGCAGTAACATACAAGCGTTTATAGACGACTTGCCCTGCGCTATACTGTCTGTATCAAACAATGAGGCCGTGTGTAGAACTAGCCATTCATATCAAATTAAAATGGGTACGTTGCGGATGCGATTTGATAACGGCATGCGAACTTTAGAACGAGAAAAGTTCGAATATATGGATGATCCTATTGTTTCGTCCGTAGAGTCCGGCCCGCCACTAACAACGCAAAGAAAACAACCGAAGGGTATTCCGTCTGGAGGGATAAACATCAAAGTGACTGGACAGAATTTCCATACAATTCAATTTCCTCAGATATACGTGTATCATGATAATAGACCTTATATTGCCCCATGCAACAGAGTCGATCAATCGCATCTTATTTGTGAATCTCCCGGTATTGAAAGTGCTGGTCTCAATCTAGATCCGGATAGACCCTTGGATTTAGAATACGGTTTCAATATGGACGATGTTCAGAGCGTACAAAACTTGACTAGTAAATCGGGTGAAGCATTTTTATTGTATCCAGATCCCATTTATGAGAGATTCGACGAAGACGTAAAATATTATAAGTCAGAATATTTAACTATTAACGGTCAAAATTTGGACAGAGCTTGTACTGAGAGTGATGTAGAGGTTCATATAGGCGATAGTTTGTGTAACGTGACGTCCTTGTCAAGACATCAATTGACCTGCCGTCCGCCATCGCGTGATGAACTTCCAGACGGAGTAGAGACACCCGAAGTTGTAGTCAAAGTTGGACGTGCCCTCACGTACAAGATTGGCAAATTATCGTATTCATCTCAGGCTGGCCTTCAAGCGGCCATAGGCAAGCCAGCTTTAATAGGCATTGGCGTTAGCGCCGGTATACTCCTTATGATATTTTTCGGATTTTTAGTTATGTATAGGAGAAAATCAACTGAAAATATTAGAGTATTAAAGAATATGCAAGAGCAAATGGATATTTTAGAGTTAAGAGTAGCTGCCGAATGTAAAGAAGCGTTTGCAGAGTTGCAAACTGAAATGACCGATCTCACGGGAGATGTGACAGGCGGTATACCTTTCTTAGATTACCGCACGTATGCCATGAAAATATTGTTCCCTAACATCGACGATCATGCCGTCCTGCAATGGGAGCGCCCAGAGCTTATTAGAAAAGAGAAAGGTCTTAGAATGTTTGGGCAGCTAATTATGAATAAGACATTCCTTCTATTATTTATTCGTACTTTAGAAAGCAATAGATATTTTTCAATGCGCGATCGTGTTAATGTAGCTTCCTTAATTATGGTTACTCTTCAGAGTAAGATGGAGTATTGTACTGACGTTTTAAAGACACTATTAGCGGAACTAATAGAAAAGTGTATGGAAGGAAAGAATCATCCCAAGTTGCTATTACGACGTACCGAGAGCGTCGCCGAGAAAATGTTGAGCGCTTGGTTTACATTCCTGTTGTATAAATTCCTCCGTGAGTGCGCTGGCGAACCGCTGTATCTGTTGTTTAGGTCGATGAAAGGTCAAGTCGACAAAGGGCCTGTAGACGCGATCACTTCCGAAGCACGATATTCTCTTAGCGAAGAGAAGCTCATTAGGCAGTCCATCGATTTCAAAGCTTTGACCGTAAGCGTGTCAATATCGCAACAGACATTATTCGTTAGTGGACTAGAAGCACCTACTGAAAACGTTCATGTTAAAGTTCTCGACTGTGATACGATAAGTCAAGTGAAAGAAAAGTGTTTAGATGCAATTTACCGTGCAACTCCGTACTCCCAAAGACCAAGTCGTGACGACCTCGACTTAGAATGGCGCACGGGCGCCTGCGGACGCCTGATCCTCTACGACGAGGACAGTACTACTAAATGCGAAGGCGAGTGGCGTAAGCTCAATACTCTTAATCATTATCGCGTACCGGACGGTGCCTGTCTTAGTCTCGTTGCTAAACAAAGTTCCGTATACAATCTTTCGAACATGGAAAAGAATGATAAGTCCCACACGTATGAAACACTCAATCGCGGTAAATACGGTTCGGCAAGTCCACCAGCCAGCCCCCTCAAATACGAACATGGCGGCGGTTTCAAATATTGGCATTTAGTGCGCCACCAAGATGATGACGCACGCAAGGAGGGAGAGCGTGGCAATAAAATGGTCTCGGAAATATATCTTACCCGTCTTCTCGCCACCAAGGGCACTCTGCAAAAGTTTGTCGATGATTTATTCGAGACTATTTTTAGCACAGCGCACCGTGGCTCGGCGCTTCCTCTCGCTATAAAGTACATGTTCGACTTCCTTGACGATCAGGCGTTGCAGCATGCAATCTCCGATCCAGAAGTAGTACACACATGGAAAAGTAATTCCCTTCCGTTACGTTTCTGGGTCAACTTGATTAAGAATCCTAACTTCGTTTTTGATGTTCACAAGTCCAACACGGTAGATTCTTGCTTATCAGTTATCGCGCAAACGTTTATGGACTCTTGCTCCACATCCGACCATATCCTCGGTAAGGACTCGCCGTCGTCCAAGCTTCTTTACGCGAAAGACATTCCGGTTTATAAGGAGTGGGTGGAGCGTTATTATGCGGATATTAAGTTAATGCCAGCGATATCCGATCAGGATATGAACGCTATGCTAGCGGAGGAGTCGCGTCTCCACACTAAAGAGTTCAACACGAACTGTGCGCTGAACGAGCTGTACGCGTATGCAGAGAGGTACAACGAACAGCTAACGGTGACCCTCGAGGAGGACGAGTTCTCGCAGAAGCAGCGACTCGCGTACCGCCTCGAGCAGGTGCACGGGCTGATCGCGCACGACTATAACGTGTGATCGCCCGTGTGGGAGGCCCGTGAACCAACCCCACCGCCCTGTATATAAAGCCCCCGCACATATCTATGCTGGCAAATATTGTATATATTAGATAGTGTACAGTCATTAATATTGTAATTTTTGTATCATTTCTGCGGTCCGATGTCGTTTTTTAATTTTATATAATGAAATTTGTATTAATTTTACACGACGAGCTCGGCCGGCCGCGGTCGTGCCCCAGTAAGCATCGTAATAAAAATTGTGTATGTCTGTCTATGTGTGCTCGCGTCGTACGAGTTAATGTTACGTCGATCGGTGTAAAATGTGTGTCGCAAACGAAATCGCATGTGAGCTCGCCGGCGAGCGAGGCCGTCGCTCGCCGACGGGCGGTTTTAAAATTTGTACTCACTACTTAACGAAATATCCGACAGTGATGCCCTGAACGATTCCAATAAATAAATATCGTCGAATATAAAGATTTGTTTGATTTGGCGGCGGTAGTGAGCAGCGCCATTGTCGCGCACGACGAAAGCCCCCGCGTCTCGGCAGCTGTCGGCAGGGTGAGCGCGGTACGGCCATGCCGTCTCGTCTTGCGAGCTCGCGGAACCCTTGTCGGTCGCGTCACTCAACTGTGGTGTCCAGCACGTCACATCTCATATCACCAACCATGTGTATGTCGTTGCGTTGAGGCACGTCGCCGGCCCACGAGGGTTGCCACGCGCGTCGCGCGGCGAGACGGTCATGGATGAACCTACGCGGCCCTGCTGTTTCAGCCGGTACGTGCGGATCGTGGCAAGAACGTCATTCGCGGTCGTCAACAACATTTACTGCATCCCCGCTTACGTGGTGTGGATGATGGCGCTGCGGCTCGTCAGACCCTTGTTCGCCCCCCTCTATTGGAAGATCGAAGGACTCATGTATCACTGGCTGCTGGCGATGGTCTCCATGTGGTCCTGGACGGCTGGATATGAAAGTAAGTCAGTTTTGTTGTTCGGAGACGGCGCGCCAAATTTCACACAGCCAACGGCTCCTGCATTCGGTGCAATAAGCCTCTTAGTTGAAGTTGTTTAGTTTGGAATAGTATAATTAGCGGTTGTGTGGTAATATTCAGATTGCGTTTGAGATAAGCGAAAAGCGTACAAACAGATACTTAAACTTTTACCATTGTTCTTCATGGACCGTATTGTTGGAAAGAGGAATGCACAAGAGTTTTGTCACATGGCGCGCCTCTCATAATACAAATGAGCACTGCAAATTACCGTACATCGACAGATAATTACTTGAATGTTTCTACAATGGGTAACATAACACGGAATAAAAATTGTACTGCATTAGTAAATTCCGGCTTGCATTATGACTGTACTTTCAAGGAACTTATTAAATCGGCGGTAACTCGGCGGACGTAAATGCAATGTACTTTTGTAAAGCAAAGGATATGAACACAATGAACCCTAACCGATGCCTATTACCACTTTATGGGTATTAAAGTATACTCAAGAAGAGTTCCTGTGACGAAGGTAAGTACCAAGTTTCATATACTTACTTATGAGAGTAGAAATTTGGAGAACTGCATTAAATAATTTAAGCTGAATTCTGAATCATGAAGTTGATGACAAAACTGCTGTTTGCCTAATGGAATTATAAAAGTTATAGTGTTTGATATGCTATTTGTCGAAAAGATAAAAAATCGTTTCTAAATCAAATTAATACGGCTGAATTTGAACTTTATGGCACCAACGCTATCTTATCTCAGACATATGATATCATTTAAGAAATATTCAACATTGCTACTAGGCCCACTTAAAATTGCCGTAGCAAATGCTGCGCGCTATTATCGTGAATTCACTCACATAAAATATTATATATGTATATTAACGTACATGTTGTATGAACACCATGACTGATATATGTAGTTTACATAATGATTCATTGAATCAGGTGACACGTCAGGGACACATGGTGTTTGCAAGGTGACGCAACACAACATTTACAGAAAAACTACATAATGCGTTAAATTGCAGATGTGTTATTTATGGTGAGGTAGCTTCATTTACGCGCAAGCATAATTGCGTTGTAAAAGTGGGCTACTGTCCGGACACGTCTGGCGACCACTAATCGGATTACGGTTCAATCATTTCTAGATAATACGCCTATGTAATATGTTACTCAACTGTACAAATTAAGTTTCGCATGTGGAGAATACGTCAGCTGCGTAATTGATTTTCGAATTAACAATAGTGTGTCGAAACCTGGTTGCGAGTGGTCGACTGGTCGGAGACCGGTCGTCGGTGGCGCGCGCTGTATTGACCTTATGCGGCTGCGTAGTTTATGCGGGGCCGCCTGAGGACGGTCGATGACCGTCGCCGCCCGCGCGCAGCCCCCGCGCTAGGAATGCTGCCTCCCCCCAACGTCATGTCACGTTGCATTTCGAGTGGCGAATTTGCATGTTGTTGCCGAGTCAGCGCGCTCGCGATCGACATTTCGAGTTCCCGAGATTTTGCACGTGCTTTCACCACGTGAAAGTACAATGTCGGATCGTTTTACAATAAACGGTAAACCGATTTAGATCATCGTTTGTTACAGATATTTAGATTGATGTTTGGTAACGAAGACGTTTATTTGCCCTGCTTTCGCTTCTGGGTTATTTAAACTTAAGTTTTATAATACATATCTATCCATTTCGTTTATACATCGTCTAGCTACAAATGAAACATCACAGCGGTTTCGATCCTCATTAATTCATGTCCCAAAACTAGTCCTGACATATCGTCGGCCCATTCAAATTCCGTTCACACCAGTACCTCCGGAGATAAATTAACATTGAAAGACAACACAAATAAATGATATTCAGCCGGTGCCGGTGTCCTGTCCACCTACAATCATTATTGGTGGATTGCGTAGTATGTATATTCTTGAGACTTAAATTCCTGCTGCTACATCCTTCGATTGTGGCGGTTCGTTTTAAATTGAGAACTTCCTGTATATAAAACGAGTGACGTATGCGTGGTACAAAGATCTTGATACGATAAGATAGGGATTTTTTTTATGGAATAGGGAGGCAAACGAGCAGACAGATCACCTGATGGTACGTGATTATCGCCGTCCATAGACACCCATAACACCAGAGGAGTCTCAAGTGCGTTGCCCGCCTTTTAAAAGGGTTTGGGCCTCCGGTATCCTCGCTCACTCTGCGAAACACAACGTAAGTGTTCATTCACGCTGGTTTTCTGTGAGGCCATGGTATCACTCCGGTCCGGTCCGAGAAGGCTCATTTAACCCGTAGCATGGCTCGTTATGCCTAACATGGCGAAAATGAGGGCTTATTGGGGCCAAGACGCCAGATGTTTGCAAGAGAACTGGATTCTTACGACTATTACACACATCTGCGAAATGTTTTAAGTTATACTTTACATACCTACTGCTCCAGTTATTAATACTAGATATAAATATGTAAAGCGATTATTAACAAACATAAAGTTGTTTATTTCAATATAACTTCCTGTCCGTAACCAATACAAGTGTAATACAGGGTTAAAGTTCTCCTGATCATGATTAGCATGTCGTTCTACAACTTCCTGGAATAAAAAGAAAACATTTTACCTTACCACATGGCATAAATTACGATGAACTTGTGTAAATTGTATTGAGGATTATATTATATTTATAACCCTATTTGGCATTGATAACCCTTCGAATTATAATATATCTAGTAACTGACAGGCCCAGCAGATGTTGTCCTGCCCTGAAAATAGATAAAGTTCTAGAACCCGACTGCAGCGCCACCTACCGACTTTATTTGTATTTTCAAACCATCCAGACAAATATAGGTACGTACGAAATTTGATGCATATTCTTCAACCCATTTGTTGACTGTTCTGGGACTATTGGATCGTATTCCTCGCAGTGTTTACAAACATTGCAATACTAGCATAATGCTATTATATACTAGTCCTTGTTTAGTCTTAATCACTCAGAAAACGTGGCATTCAATGATAAAAGCCATTTATCTTCTTCTACATGCATCGAACACTTACGATCCAATGCCAATGTTTTCCTCAACATGTTTAGTAAACAAATGACTACCAACCTGACAATTTAGCGCACGCGATCTTGAAAAACGATTGACAACTAAATTATTTCAAATAGCTCTAAAATTTAACCGGTATGACATTGGTTTAGTCACACGCCAATATAACAATGAGGAGTGACGTCATTTCCTCGTTATATCATATTCTGTCCCAAAACTCGAGTCGTAAAAAATAAATCTGCCTATTTCTTCATTACAATTTGTGTGAAAAAAGCAATTTGAATCAAATTAAACATTACATAATAGTTAGGTAATATTTTTGTGCGTTTCGCGATTTAGTCCTACGCATCATTGAACCCCATAAAGTTAAAAAACTGATTGTACAAATAGAAAAAAGCTCATTATTTTTAAAATGACTTACACAATCGTGGAATACTGGACGCAGTTGGGGTTACTGTAAGATATAAATATATTTGTACAAGTAAAGCCCGCTACACACCTTCAGTTCTAACTGTACGATTTATCTACACGAACGGCCTGTACAGATAATTCTTAACATGTCTATTATTTGTACTACATATGTACCTAAAGATGAGAAACTTGAAGGTGTGTAGCGGAATTTTGTAGAATTCCGCTTGTCGAATTGTCGACACTTTATGTGTTTATTAACTTGATGGAACAGGCATTTCTTATCTGAAGATCTCTGAGAAGACAAGGCGAAACAAAGTTCATGGTTAGCAAAAATATGTGAGACTTATCATGTTTGAAATGGCCTTTTGAGAAAAGCCGTAGCGGCTTTGATTACAGGTCCAATTTAAGGTACTTATGCTTGCATCAGTAAGTATGGAGCTCATTCATAATCAAGGAAGCATAACGATCAGTCGCGTTACAATACCCGATCGGCGGGACTGTAGGTCATAAATACTCGGAAGTTGCCAGACAGGGTTGTCGTGTATTGCCTTACTGAAGGTTATGTGCTTACACTGATTTTTAAGGCTGTATGCCAAATAACGTAAGGTACAGTGTTTCGCCAGTTATTATCTGACAAGACTTCCTTTCAGTGGCAAACACAAAGTGAATTTTGATTAGTTAGAAGTCTGACAAAAAAAAATGCTTACTACAACTTGCTATTTGGCAATAGAAGACATTAAAAGTAGTAACTTAGGGAAGGGAAGTTTTGATACCTCTTTTTGGAAGACTATAAAGAATGTGAATTATTAAGTCTCAGTCTTCTAGGAATCATCACACGTAGAACGTGCATCAATATATTTACTTAAATTTACATACTGGCAAACTTCCCTCATTGCTTCACAGCACCGTAGCGTAGCTTAAAAGTTTAAATCATATTAAACCTATATTAATTGCTGTTACTTGCATACTAACTACAGTCATTGTACAAGTTGTACATATTATTAAAACGTGCTTTAATACTAAGAACGCAACAACCCAATCAGCTGTTCGACAACATGATAAAACAAGACGTGAAATATCTAATTTTAGAAGCATTATTTTCCATTATGATTCACGCATCCTGTATATTATTATGAATTGAGCCATTGATTGAGTTCGTAAAATATAATATATTTTTAAGTCTGAATCATCTTCCGGTCATTTTGTGGCGCCATTTTTTTCTTATTACCGATATGAAGCTCGAGTTGCCCGCCAAATTCAAAGTAACAAATTGAGGTTTAAAATTATAATGGTAGATATTGATATTTGTTTATGGTAACACTTATCTATTAATAATGGTGTATTCACGTTTTCCGTTTTCTCTCTCTCTTCCAAGTACGCCTTCAGACTGGAAGCCATGGCAAATTTATTATTACGAACATGTTTTTTAAATAATAGATGTGCGTGCTTCGTGCTTCAAACTTCACACCACTGGCACTCATCATATCAGCCAAAAGAAGTTCCCTGCTGAACAAAGGCCTCCTCGAAAGACTTCTACTAGGACCAGTGGTATGCCCCATGCATCCAACGACTTCCAGCCATTTTCGCCAGGTCGTCCGTCCATCTCGTTGGGGGTCGCCCTACACTTCGTTTCGGTGGCACTTCCGTTAGTCCGGTGGTTTCACTAACACTGTTATCTACACTAATATTATAAAGAGGAAAGATTTAATTGTTTGGTTTGTATTGAATAGGCTCCAAAACTACTGGACCGATTTGAAAAATTCTTTTACCATTAGATGCCGACATTATCCCTGATTAACATAGGCTACTTTTTACCGCGGGAAAATGCTTCATTCCTACGGGAAAATGGGCGAATCCGGGCCGTGCAGCTATGTATTATATAACAGAAAATTATTGAAAAGAACGTCAGTATATAGTAGTATTTAACTTGGGGGAGCCATGCTTCGGCAGGAATGGACCGGCTCTACCGGAGTGATACCTCGGCCTCACAGAAAACCGGCGTGAAACAATGCTTGCGTTTTGTTTCGCTGAGTGAGTGAGATTACCGGAGGCCCAAACCCTTTTAAATGGCGGACAACGCACTTGTGACTCCTCTGGTGTTGCAGGTGTTCATGGGCGGCGGTTATCGCTTACCATCAGGTGATCCGTCTGCTCGTTTGCTTCCCTATCCCATAAAAATAGTAAATATTTCTGTTATTTAATAAGTACCTACTTCTAACTAAGCTGACCATCTAGTTATTGTAAGTAGTAAGATCTTTTAGATACTTGTTCTTGTATTACTGAGGGAGTGGAGTAATGTCTATCGTGCATCGAGCAGAAACCGAACTTATGTACCTTGGAAGCCAGTCGGTCGCCCTTGAACTACTTATTTAGACTGAATTAGAAGTAGTTGGAGAAAAAAAAGTATCTAAGAATAGGCTTATTGAAAAATATAACAAATTACAATTTATATACTGAAAAAATAAATTCAATCGACTCGAAATATCGGTTTTGCTGATTAACTCCATTTGCATTCAACTCGTCGTGGAACCATAAAAATAATCAGTTAACTAGCCTACTACACTAATAATACATTCGTGCGGGATGCCTTATCGAATAGGATGTAGATAATTTTTGAAATGGCGTAAAACATCACTTCTCATTTATTTCCATTTAGCTCTTATCACTATTTAGTTAGATACTCATGTAATAATATGTAATGGGGATAAATATAATGATCACCAAATTTAGCAAATTGATCACCAAAATGCTTACAAAAATAGATACCTAATTGGTTTAGGTTAGGTTAGAACTGTGACCACAACGCACGAGCCTAGCGAAGCGAGCGAGTGCTACCGAATTGACTTGAGTTGAATTGAATTGAGTGCTACCGAGCCGAATTCTACCTATTATACCTACTTCGTTGGTCAATTAATTAATATTTTTTAATTTTATGCTAAAATGGGGATTTATTTGGGTGATCAGTTAGGTAGGTACTATTTTTGTCAATATAAAGTGATTTTTTTCCGTCACATTTTACTAGATCTGGTGGTTAGTTAAACATAAGCCATATGTAATTACTCTCATTGAATTGTTTGTTTTTAATTCGAATTTGAATAACATTCAGCCACAGCCTATTGTTGTGGTTTTTGTCTGATGATATTGTTCATAAGTGGCTCATTGTTTAGAATTTGTTGTACCTACCTAAATGCGAGATAAGTTCATAATAATACCTACTTATTTCCTAATACGTCTTCTCTTCTCTTTTATTTTAATATTGTAAAAAGCTGTGTCTGTAATTGAAGATATTTAAAAAAGAACAAATGGGTTAGTAAGTATATCTATAATCGTCTCCGAATCCAAAAATATTATTTTTTAAATTCTTGTCTGTTTGTTACGGGTTGGAACAAAAACTGCCAAATAGGTTTTAATTTCGTTATCACTGTTAGAAAGTATATGCTCCAACTTAAAAACTGATTAACTTCTTATCTCAATTAATTAAACGGAACCTGAGATACAGTTTGATCTCTCTGATGTATGTATACAGTCCCGTACAAAGAAGAGGTCATCAATGTTGGTTATTCCATTTTTACTCCTAATAATATAGCTTCATGTGAGCGAAGCCACGGGCAAAAGCTAGTATATAATATAAGCTGCGTGTCAGATAACTGCAGCTCATTTTATGGGTAGGTACTCTATGGCACCAGGATTTCTACGCGATAATTTTAAGGAAAATTCACGATCAGAGGTAAGTTGTGTTCAAGCAGAAAACTAATTGATGTAATGCTTTACAACTTTTACTCACTCCACCCTGCAAAACAGATCTACTATTTTAAATTGTTGTTTATTAATTAACTTCAAATCAACCAACGCACAATAAGATCGCAGTTTGCAGCGATCTCTACAGTACTTGAACTTGAAGTAGGAAGTAGTCGAATCTATTTCTAAACTAAACAAAATTAATTAAAATTGGTTCAGCGGTTTGGGTATGATAACGTAACAAAGCAATGGACAGGAAGTTCCTTATGCATTTGTACCTAATATTAGTATCGATGATACACGCCATACTTATACTACTAAATACGTACGTTAAACATAGCACAGAGGTTATATAGCACGTTATCTCTTCTTCTCTACTATTATAAAATTATAAAAAAGCTGTGTCTTACATTGAAGATATTAAAAAAAAAACAAGTTCGTAATGCGCAATTCTTGTCTGTTTGTTACGGGTTGGCGCAAGAACTACTGAATAGATTTTAATTTTATTATCACTGTCAGAGTGCAAGTATGTGCTCCAACTTAAAAACTGGTATACTTAGGTATCTCAAATAATTAAACGGAACCTGAGATGCAGCTCGACCTCTCTAATGTATAGACCCATACAAAGAAGAGATCATCACGGTTGGTTTTTGAGCTTCAAGTGAGCGAAACCGCGGGCAGAACCTAGTTCAGACATAACATTAATTTTGTTGCAAATAATAAAACTGCTAGCCTCACTCACTCTTCCGTGTGCATCTAAATGCACCATGTTCCCATTTCAGAACGGAACACAATTCATGAATAGATTATCAACTACCGCTGCGCTGCAGACATAATTTCTAGTTTCCCTCACTGCATCAACAGAGATGAGAAACTGTTTTATTTCCTGCAATTACATTTACAACGGAGATGCAATCGAGAACAGTTTCCGTTCAGAAATATAGATAAAACTACTGAGTTGGACCGAGCACTGCATCACGTCCTCGTTCTAAAACAGTCATTTCTGTGCGTCAAGGACGTTCTCGCTATGTAGGCACTCGTACTCCGAGATCGTGACAATTCGTGATAGCGACTTTTCTCAATTGAAATAAGTGTATCGTTTCTTATATTGCTGCGCGACCGATCCTTCCTCGTACCCAACAATACTTGGACAGTAAACTCGTTTTATGTCCAATGTCGTGGTACACGGGTACGTAAGCTAACTACGGAGGTAACAAAGAACTGGTTTGCGCCGCGGTTTATGGACCATCTTTCAGTAAGGTTGGAGAACAACTAATTTTAGAGTCGCCCGTTCGGGTTTTAATGAGCTCTTAACTTTGTCTTTGACTTTGAATGCCGGAGATCCTGTGGCTTGATATGTTGTTTTAGATACGGCATAAATGTTAAAGGGTATTCGCTAACAGTAGTTTATTGCTAATTTAAACTTATTATGTTATCATGACGAGTTAAGAAAAACACCTGTCAAGTAGTACTTACGGTTATTTATCAACCCATGAAATCTTAACAGTTCAATTTCATTTGACGATCAATTTTAAACTTGCCATTCATCCCGTATTGATATCGATACACACTCGAAAAAAAATACTTACCTCTGAGTATGTCTACAGACCTTTTTTTTCTCGACCCCGATAAACTTACCGTAAAGTATCAGTTTGAGAATAAAAGTCGACATCAACTCGAGACATGTGCGTACATTAGTACACCACAAAAGCACTAGAGCAGAGCGAGTTCTTGCAATAAAACCACATTGGTCGTGTGTTGTTCTCTGTCCGACTTTCTAACCAATAGGAGACCGTATATTCTAGTGTGTGTGCTCGTATGTATTAGGACCATTGTTTGGCCTCGAGTAGTGTCCGTATGGTATGTCAGATCATATTTTTTAAGAGCATGGAGACGGGATGTGACATTTTTGAATTTGAAAAGTGAAAGTGTGAAGGGCTGCGTGCGTAAGGAAAGTTCCCTCAAATGGCAGTGTTTGTTCCAAAACCGGTATACATTTTTGTACGGAATGATACGTAGGAGTACCTAGTAGGTACCTGGCGTCTTTCATCTCCGGTAAAAGTTGTGGGTTACTTTTTTTCGAGTTGAGGCAAGGGCATAAAGTTTAACAAGGGTTTGTTTTATACCTTTTATTTATTATAGGTACACTGGATGATAATGATTATTCCATATTTTTGAGCCATTCACGTATTTTCCAACTGTTTTGGGGTACCTATCGAGTATTCCTAATTCAAATTAGGATCTTTTTATAATTAATTCTAAAAAAGAATGCGCTCAAATTTGAATTTCTGTTTAAAATCCAGTGCCGTTATATGGTATGGCGGTGATAATTCCCCGAAAGCACGCTTCCAGCGCTTAATAGGAATTCAAAGTAAGTATTAAACATTCAAACTAAAATCCGCTTCATAAATACGGGTCTTATCCTAATACCCTTTCATTATAATTGTTTGCGTTTGTATTACTCAGAAGTGACGAAAAGGGCATGAAATTAATTAGTGAAGGCTGACTCATTTCACAACAGATTTCTTTAGATGGTCGTAGGGTTGCCAAATCTAAGATGGTAGTGAGATAATTAGGAGTAACTTTTAAAAGAAATCGAAAAGGAATCTTTTCAGAAAGGAATTATTAACAAAACCAAACAAATGCTTGGCTCGTTTTATTGCAAAATACTTACTGTGTATGATGTCAAATATAGTATGATGTCACTATGTAAGAAATATAGTAGGTATAGGTACTACTAGCTTCCGACCGCGACTTCGTCCGCGTGGAATAGTTACTTACCGTGACGATATATAGCCTATAGCCTTCCTCAATGAATGGGCTATCTAACACTGAAATAATTTTTCAAATCGGACCAGTAGTTCCTGATATTAGCGCGTTCAAGCAAACAAACAAACTCTTCAGCTTTATATATTGAAAAAAAAAGTAATAAAAAAAAGTATTGTGAATAGATAGATAGAATAGACTATTTACTTATATGAACGTATTACTCTTCACTGGTCCATACTGTAAAAGAGTCTTCAAGAGTAAGCCATTTTCAACCTTGCCATTTCACTTATAAGATTATGGTGCGAGTTACAATTTAAAGTATTTCGCATATTTCAAATGAGGATTGCGGCGGGCTATGTGTGCGTCGTACCTATGTAGAAGAAACCGCACTTGTCTCCCCAAGCCTTTGGTCAGTCGGAGCCATTAGATCCGAGAACCCAGACAGATGAAAGACAGCTCTGGAAATTAGCTAAGTTCCAACAACACGTGTTTATAATCTCTATGTATGTAATTTCGATACTAAGGAAATGGCGATTGGATTTGCTTCCTTTGAACGCGAATGAGGTGTGACATATGTTCAGTATTCGCCGGTATGTTTAGGTCCCATGTAGTAAAGGCGAGCCGAACTCCCAACTCCGAGCTGCTACTGACAATTTCATATACATAGTTAACATAAATACATACCATCACGCCTGTACCTATTCTCCGAAGGGTTAGGCAGAGGTGTACTTAGTTCGCCGGTATGTTAAGGACCCATGTAGGTAGGTAATAGGTGGCGAGCCTATTGCCATTAACCGGGCACAAATCCGAACTCCGAGCTGCTACTGAGAATTTAATAGAAAAACCCATTAACACTGCTCGACCTGGGAAACGAACCCAGGACCTCTTGCATAGCAGTCGCATTTGGGACCACCAGACTAACGAAGCAGTTATTCGTATTTTATAGAAAAACCCAATAAAACTGCTCGACCTGGGAAACGAACCCAGGACCTCTTGCATAGCAGTCTCATTTGGGACCACTTGACTAGCGAAGCAGTTATTCGTATTTTATAGAAAAACCCAATAAAACTGTTAAGAATCGAACCCAGGACCGCTAGCGTAGCAATCAAGCAGGACAAGACTCTATATAAAAAATTAAAATATTTACATTTCTTTTTGGTGTAAATCCAACGTTAGTTCACAGCGACACATCAAACTATTAATTTGCACTTCAAACGCCCGTATTCCGATGAAATAAGGGTGAGTTTTGTATGTAAGGCAAATGCATATTACAGTTGGACTTGTTGTCGCGTGTCAACTCGACTGGTTGCGTGTTTCAATTGGAAAAAAGTCTCTAATATTGAAATTGTTATCAATAAGATATCATCACTACATATTATAAAACAAAGTCGCTTCCCGCTGTCTGTCCCTATGTATGTTTAGATCTTTAAAACTACGCAACAGATTTTGATGCGGTTTTTTTTAATAGATAGATTGATTCAAGAGGATGGTTTTAAGCTATTTAACATCACGCTACGACTCTTAGGGACGAGGCAGCGCAGGTGAAACCGCGGGCGGGTCGCTAGTAAACATAATTACCTCTATTATGTTACTGCCTTATTCTGCACCTTAAATCGATCTCGCTTGATAGTGTTAAGAGTTCACCACAATGGTTCAAGTATAGGAATTTGAACTTTTAACCTCACGACTGCTATTAACTTCAGTCGTTAAGCTAAAGTACCTACGTTCAATAGTAATAATAATAAATATTTATTTATCACTGGGAATAAAATGAACACTCAATTATATGTTTGCATGTAATTCACATGTCAATTTGACCAGTTTTAGTGTTCAATATCATTATCAATGTGATGGTCTATTATTATTATTATTCAGCCGTTGTCGTCCCACTGCAGGGCAAAGGCCTCCCTTCCCTCTTTCCATTCGTCACGTCTTAACGCTATTTTGGACCAATCCTTCCAGAAGAAGTCAAGCTCATCCCGCCATCTCCGTCGAGGTCTGCCGCGTTGTCACCTACCGTTTTGGGGAACCCACTCGGTAATTTGTCTGGCCCACAACTTGTTTGACATGCGGCAGACGCAGCAGCATTATATTATTATCTTGCACATCAAGCTATGTGCAAGCCATTACTCATATTATTAAGATTTAGCATTTTGTCGTTGTCGAGTCGGATTGCAAAACCAACCTAATTTTTGTATGTATGTATTATAGCACAAGCTACATGATTCTCACATTATATAACAAAATTGTAAAAAATATCAATGTTATAATTTTTGTTTAAAGGAGTTTCTTGCCGGTCTTTCTCCATAAGACCCACTATTTGGAACCGCGCATCTACTTTTGACAATTCAAAAGTACCTGTAATATTGGTCTAATTGAAATAACACTTTTGACTTTGACTTTGAAATAAAATCTATTAAAAAATCTCACAACTACAAAATGGATCTTCTTCTTTAATTTGACGTAATTTTGACTTTGACTTTGAAATAAAATCTATTAAAAATCTCACAACTACAAAATGGTTCTTCTTCTTTAAGAGCTCAGCTCTTGTCGGTGGAGCAAACGCCACTGTTCTCTATCTTCTGCTTTCCGTGTTACCACTTACCTCCTGATACGACTCGATCCCCACCCTTTCTTTCACTTGTTCCACAAAACTTCGTCTAGGTCTTCCCCTTCCTTGTTTTCCTTCAATTTTACCTTCTAGTATAGATATATATTCTGAAGAAGTCGTCGTGTATTTTCTTTTCCTCTTCTATTCTCTATGGTTCTTAAAAACTGTCTTTTCTCTCCTACAATTATTAATACTTCCTCTTTTGTTTTCATTTCCATCCAACTGGGAACAAAAGGGGTACAAAATGGTTACAGGATTTAAAATATCGAATATTTCTCCTTATTATCTTGCATCCATCATAACACGCCACAGCATTGGTAAAGTTAAATTAATAATTAAACGAGTTATGTTAGGTACTAACTTACAAAGGTGGCGAATCACATCTGCGTTCTGACATAGATTGCGTTGATAATTATCTCTCAAAGGGTTTGGTGTGTAGGTAGCTAAAAACACCTGCGTTTTGACACACATTTCGTGAAACGTTATACACAATCTTTATCAAAACATAATAAGGCGTTAAATGATAAATGATATTTATTTCTGTAAATAGATCTTTTAAAGACACTTTTACAAGTCAATGTTTTACATTTTTTTGAACTAGATGGCGCCGGCATTTCTTAACTGACGACCTCTGAGAAGAAACACCGAAACAAACTCAGAGAATCATGGTCTCTTTTAAAGTCCAGACAATAATAGTTGATATTTCAAGAATAATATTATTAGATATTATGCGAGTTAGCTGTCTGTATACCCATTTTGTGGACTGTACCCACTTAGAAGATCTGCCATATTCGAAATATGTACATTATATATATTCCAAATAACTTGCCCTTGCTATCGCAATTAGCCCTTAGCAGTGACGTCGTTTACTGTTGTGTAGTTACTACTAACAAACGTTTAAGTTTTCTCGTGCATTTTTTAAGGCGATTTAAGGCTTGACGATTATAATACTGTACCTACTCATTATGTGCAGTACAATAACCCACTGTCAGGTACAAACGCATAATAGCTTCATACTTTAATTCAATGTACAGACACGTTCCGAAGATGGGTCATTAAAACAACGAATTAGATGGAGGAAGTTGTTGTAACCTTTGGCTACAGGAAAATATGATATCGCCATGTAAAAATTACTGTAATAAAAAAAACAGAGGATACGTAGCATAAATAAGGTTTATACCAGTGGTTTCCAATCTTTTTGGCCAGGGATCACTTTGATTTGATGTTTTTTTCTATTTTTTATGTGATACGGGGCAAACGAACAGACGGATCACCTGATGGTAAGCGATAACCGCCGCCCATGGACACCCGCAACACTAGACGAGTCACGAGTGCGTTGCCCGCCTTTTAAAAGGGTTTGGTCGTCCGGTAACCTCACTCACCCAGCGAAACACAACGCAAGCGCTGCTTCACGCCGGTTTTCTGTAAGGCCGTGGTATCACTCCGGTCGAGCCGGCCTAATAACTTAGCTCTTTTGGTGTACTTCGAGTCTGTTAATTCAAAAAAAGGGGGAGAGAAGAAGCGCGGCTTCCATTTCCTCATGAAAAAAATATTTGTTTTTCATTCGTATAGTAATACTAGCTTCTGCCCGTGACTTCGTCCGCGTGGAATAGTTACTTGGTATTAGCATGATGATATATAGCCGATAGCCTTTCTCAATAAATGGGCTATCTAACACTGAAAGAATTTTTCAAATCGTACCAGTAGTTCCTGAGATTAGCGCGTTCAAGCAAACAAACAAACTCTTCAGCTTTATATATTAGTTATTATTATAGATTATAGAAGTATAGATTTGTTATGGTTGTAAGGATAATTCCAGCTACCATCTTGAAAAAAAAGTAAGACCTTTCAATGAGATGTTACATGAAATGTAACAGATGCTCTTTATCGCTGACTTTAAAGCCACAAACAAACCTGAACTTGAAAGTATTTGTAAGAGCGTGCGTGTTAACTCGTGAAAGCGTTTCTTTATACGTTTAACTATTTACTTTGAACTGGGTTGTGCTGTAACAAGTGAATCCCAATATTTGTTCGAAAAGTTACTAAATTATTGAAATTGTTGGAAGAATTCGAGAAACTAGATGTTTGTTCACGTAATTGTGTATGTTGGTGTATGGGAATTTTCAATGTATTGTAAATATTATCCAACATAAACAAGATTAAGATGTAAGTATTAAAAAGAAGTAAGATGAGCTGGTATGTAAATGGCAGCTTTTTAGGAACCATAGATATTGCTAAGGTTTATTATAGGTACCTACCTAAGACGTAGTTATGCAGAAACGTTCCAACCCACAAGCCACCTGAAATCGCGACAACGCGATCAAACTACCTTTTATGACACTTCGCGTCAGATTAGCAAAAAGGTTTCAAGATATAAGTCTTATAAAATACTTATATCTTGAAACCCCCCCGCTAATCCGACGCGAAGTGTCACAAAAGGTAGTTTGATCACACCATGTCGACTTCGGGTGACTTGTGGGTTGGAACGTTTCTGCATAACTACGTCATATGAATTGATAGGTACCTACATACTTTCATCTCATCATCCTTATCCTCCGAGCCTTTTTCCAACTGTTGGGGTCTGCTTCCAAACTACCCAGATGTGGCTGAATATCAGCATGTGTGAAGAATGGTCACCCATCCACACACTGACCGCGGCGAGCGCAGCTTAACCTTGCATCAGTTGATCAGCTTAGTTATTACTTAGCCACGAGCCCGTCACGAAAGACAATGTAACTGTCGTTTCACGCCGATTTTCTGTGAGGCCGTGGTATCACTCCGCCGGCCCATTCGTGCCGAAGCATGGCTCTCCCGTCGAAGTTAAACCGCAGAACGGCCATGCAGGTATTTAAGTATTTTTGTGCAAATATATCGAAATTGGTTAGTATAATAAATAATCACGAATACGAAGCATTTACGAACGTAAGCAGTAGAATTGTTTTCGCCATACTGTGACGCCTATTGATCAGAAACCGCTGGTGATTGAGCCGTGGGGCGTGACCATGGATAAATTAAAGGGCCCGAAACTGTGCTAAAAATAAAACAAATAAATGCAAACGAACCGAACAGTACCAACTAGACCCATTTTAATTGGAAAACCTTCACTCGTTTACTTTCTTAATCCTTTGTCATGGTTATAAATAATGTTATTATATATATATATATATATTTATTTTATATTATTATAAAACAAAGTCGTTTCCCGCTGTCTGTCCCTATGTATGCTTAGATCTTTTAAACTACGCAACGGATTTTGATGCGGTTTTTTTTAATAGATAGAGTGATTCATGAGGAAAGTTTTAAGCTATATAACATAACGCTACGACTCTTAGGAACGGGGCAGCGCGGGTGAAACCGCGGGCGGGTTGCTAGTAATGTTATAATTATTGGGTTTATTATCTTTTTCTCTCTCTACTATGATAGAATCGTAAAAAGGCTCTGCCTGTACATTGCAGATATTAAAAAAGTAGGGTGTACAAATGTCTCCTCCAAATGGGACTGCCTCATTAGCTAAGTGACGCGACTGCTACGCTAGAGGTCCAGGGTTCGATTCCCAGGTCGAGCAAAGTGTAAGTTAAGTTGGGTTTTTCTATGTAATTCCCAGTAGCAGCTCGGAGTTAGGAATTTGTGCCCGGTTAATGGCAATAGGCTCGCCCCCTATTACATGGGACCTAAACATACCGGCGAACTATGGGTGTACATTAGTACGCCTCTGCCTAACCCTTCGGGGAATACAGGCGTGATGGTATGTTTATGTTTACAAATGTCTCCGAACCCAAAAATGTGATTTTTTAAATTCAAGATTTTCGTTTGATTATTGAGATTTTTCAATCTCAATAATCAAACGGATCCTGAGATACAGCTTGACCTCTCTAATGTATACAGACAGACTTAGACAAAGAAGAGATTATCACTGTTAATTTTTGATTAAATTATTTTTGGGATCCATTTCTTATCCTAATATAGCTTCACGTGAGCGAAGCCGGGTGCAAAAGCTAGTAATTAATAATATTATGTTGAGACACCGCAAGGGGCGTTTCATATGTAAAATTACAAATTACAATAGTACCTAATACAATAGAGTAGAAAATAATACCTATCTCATATTTGTTTAGATAAATGTATTAGATAATCTTATTAGGTTATGATTATGTTTAGATAAATGTGTTGGGTCGTTTATTTTTTCCTCAAAAGCCTTTGCAATTATATTTGTTCTTGATGGATGATTCGCGAGGCTATTGATATTAATTTCATCCGAATTTTAATAAAAATGGTCTTATAACCTGCTTGTACCCCATTTTATTTATCTATTACATTACATTTAATGTAATGTATTGTATAGATTACATTCAAAATAAGTACCTTCTACCTAGACCTACCAATTGTAAAACTTTTCTCAATTTTGTATCCCTAATATTGTAATTTGTGGAGATGAAATAAACGCAATTTGTTTTTTTTTAAATAAACGCATTTTTTTACTAATCTAAATCAAAGACCATAGGATACGGTGAGGTCATTCTGTGCAAATCGGACCGCTAAAATTTAACGTAAATAAAGTAGCTGTTAGTATTAGTATTCTATTATCTGTGCTGTTAGTAATTTTTACAGACGTCCTAACTGACAGATCTTAGAGATGGCGTGACTGTAAAACCTTTGTCCTATTTAATTATTTAAAATTAACAACATTTTAATTATTGTGCATTCGGTTTTTTTGCAGTTATGTATCAGGAATTAGTCACGGTTTTTCATTGTAAAGTAAACCATCACTACCGGTGACTAACGTAGGTAAGTTAACTTAGAACGTCTGAGTATTTAGTTTTACTCATGAACTTGTAACTGTTTCTAGAAACTTGTTTTTTAATTTCACAATAAATTTAATTTAGTTACATATGTATATTTATGTAAATTGTATCGGCATGTTAACTTAAGGGTCTAGTCGTATCTCCAAATTATGTTGAAACTTGCATTTAAGTGTTATATGATATCGTTACTATTTTTATGGTTTCCGTACTGTATAACATAACATGCCATCAAACCTGTATTCCCCGAAGTCCTAGGCAGAGGCGTGCTAATGTACGCCCACAGTTCGCTGGTATGTTTAGGTTCCATATAATAGGGGGCGAGCCTATTGCTATTTACCGGGCACAGATCCCAAACTCTAATGTGCTACTGAGAATTTTCACTAGCACAGAAGTCCGGACCAGAAGACCATTAAGGTATCTATATATATAAAAGAAAGTTGTGTTAGTTACACCATTTATAACTCAAGAACGGCTGAACCGATTTGGCTGAAAATTGGTGGAGAGGAGGCTTAGAACCAGGAGACGGACATAGGATACTTTTTATCCCGTTCCCGTGGGATGTGATGACAGACCGAATTCGACGGGGGCGAAGCCGCGGGCAGAAGCTAGTTTATAAAAAAAAATGCATTAAACCAATATTGCAACTGCTAACACTGCGTCAAATGTCAAAATTTATAAACCCAACTACAAGACGCAAGACTGTTCAGTGTCAAACATTACGTCTCTCAACAAGACTGCAGTCCATACCGTACAGTTTGTGTTTGTGTCTGTTTGTTTATTGTTGCCATGCAGGCTCCGGTAGATCTGTACCATGTCATTTCACGAACGTTATGGAGATAACCGTTCTATAAATAGCAGCTCCAAGGGTCTTGGCAGTGGTTTTTTTGCTGGGGATAATGTTATCTTTCAATGTTTTTTCTTTCAATAATTTTGCCATGGGAGAGCCATACTTCGCCAAAGCATACCAAAGCCTCACAGAAAACTGACGTGAAACAACGTCATGTCGCCGTCTGAGTGAGGATACCGGAGGCACTAACCCTTTTAAATTGGCGGGCTACGCACTTGGGACTCCTCTGGTGTTACGGGTGTCCATGGGCGGCGGTAATCGCTTACCATTAGGCGATCCGTCTGCTCGTTTGCCCAACCTATCCCATAAAAAAACAGTAACGCTATCGAAGAGCTGCTAAAGCACCTAGCTAGTGACTGGTAGCGTCAGATGAGTGAAAGCTGGTTCAAGTCCTATCCACGATCGATTTTTATTTTCTTAACTCAATATTAGTCTTTCGTTTTTCTTATACTTAATTTTCTGTTCTGTTTAACTTTGTTTTACTAAAGCAAGAGTTTAAATAACTGTAAGCACGGCTCTTGTCAATTATTTTTTGCTCATATGCAACGTCCGCTGGGGCTGAAAGACGTCGATTGTATCAGATACTTGTGTCCCTGCTGCAAGAAGTCTGTCCCTTTTTTCGGACTGAACCGACATTACTTAGCCTACAAATGTATACTTTCTCTTTTAAAAATCGTTTTGTTGTTACTACTTTGAAGTGAAAACTTCTTTAGCGGCTTTGTGCACTTTTTTGGATGGGTAAAAAATCTTTAAATCGCGTCAGGACACGTGACCTGTTCGAAAATTTGTAAGACTATTGTAATAGTTCTGAAGTGTTACATTTTTAATGTTATATAAATTGTCATGTTTGTGTACGATAGCGCAATAAATGAATATTGTATTTTACTTAACCACATAAATGATAGTACTTTTATACTGATAATTAAAGCAATCCGTGCGAAATTATTCCCTAAACATTCCAAAATATCAAAAATCCACAAAGTTAATGTTCAAGTTTTCACTCCTGCCGGCGCGGCACTCCCGTAGTCCAATCCGTAGTTTTTTTATCTCAAGCCCAGTTTAGTGAGGATCAACGACATTGTTTGTAATATATAACTCTTCATTTTTTGCTGAACGCTTTCACCTGACTTTTGATTATCAATACGACTTACCGGATTTACTTAATCTGTGTAAAATTCACTATGCAGCCAATATTACTTTTTATGTCGTCACGGTGAATGTTTTTGCCGCTAGCAATCAGTAGCCACAGTTCCTCTACTTATATAAATATTTTGCATGTTTCACTTTCTGAATCATCGGTATTTCTTTAGGTTTACAAAATAACTGATGTACTTACTATGTGATGACGGACACACGCAGGTTACAGATCTAATAGACAGGTTTAGTAAAAAACTACTTACAGGGTTTGTAGATTGCAGTGATAGCATCTTTTTATTTTCTATTCATTATGGAACTTACTCTAGTAGATTAAAATCTACTTAAGTGAAGTAAAATTAAATCAAGCACCATACTATAAGATTACCATTGAGATCCATGCAAATAGATTTTTATAAAAGGAAAGAGACATTATACTAACTAAGCTTCTGCCCGCGACTTCGTCCGCGTAGCGTGATGATATATAGCATATAGCCTTCTTCAATAAATGGGCTATCTAACACTGAAAGAATTTTTCAAATCGGACCAGTAGTTCCTGATATTAGCGCGTCCAAGCAAACAAACTCTTCAGCTTTATATATTAGTAATAGATTGAAGTTTAATTCCACATAACATTAGTAACATAAAATCTTACTACTATCTTTTGGGAACCATCACGCGCATATGCGTACCTAATAGCAAGATTCGATTTCCGCTACATCTGATGTTAATTATAACGGATTGGAGTGTAGTTTATTAATTTATGTAAAACTAATGCATCTTGGTTGGTTATAATTAGTGTAAACTGATTTGGCTGACACTTGTTTAGTATGTTTTTCAGATAATACTGTTGGTTTTTTAAATAAATAAAATAAAAGTTCAATCTCACCATTATAATGATTGTCTTTGTCGAAATTTTTAAAACATTCTCTTGCGCAAGCGACGATTAAGGCCAACCAAAGAGTTTAAAACCAACCGATCAATCACTACCGTCTGCAACATCAGGCTGAATGTTCGTCGTCACATGGTAAAAAAATAAATAAAAAAAGTTCTCAAGGATCGGATTCCCGAAGCAACCGGTTTGGAGTCTCACGAACCTTGAATGAACGTATGGACTTGATGGCGGTCCTAAAGGTTATGATTTTCGAAACGTTTTTTGATTCTCGTCCCCATTTCTGGACTTTTAGAACATCTCAGTATACTGTAAACTTTATCGATGTAATATTGCTTTAAAAGTTAAATGTAAACGACAATTTCAAGTTTACAGTAGTAATAACTGTTAGAGCTGGCAGCCTTAACGTTTATAGGGTTGACTATAAAAGTTTTCAATGTTACAAAGTTTAGAATTTGAAGCTAAATTGCTATTTCTCTTGGAATATGTTCACCACGGCTGTGCCTAGCTCAGCCACTGGTACAGAACTGGTGACAATAAACAACGAAGAATGCTTAAAATTTGAGGAACAAAATCTTATACTTACGAGTATCTATCTATATATATAATAGAAAGTCGTGTTAGTTACTTCATTTATAACTCAAGAACGGCTGAACCGATTTGGCTGAAAATTGGTGGAGAGGTAGCTTAGAACCAGGAGACGGACATAGGATACTTTTTATCCCGTTCCCGATACTTTTTATTCCACGGGGGCGAAGCCGCGGGCAGAAGCTAGTATATATATAAAAGAAAGTCGTGTTAGTTACTCCATTTATAACTCAAGAACGGCTGAACCGATTTGGCTGAAAATTGGTGGAGAGGTAGCTTAGAACCAGGAAACGGACATAGGATACTTTTTATCCCGTTCCCGATACTTTTTATTCCACGGGGGCGAAGCCGCGGGCAGAAGCTAGTATGTATATAAAAACCAGCGACTGGAATCGATATTTTTTTTTATTCCATATATTATTAGGTACTAGCTTGTGCCCGCCCTTCGCTCACCTGAAGTTATTTTAGGATTAAAAATGTATCCATAAAAAAATTTAATCAAAAACCAACAGTGATGATCTCTTCTTCGTAAGAGTCTGCATACATTAGAGGGGTCAAGCTGTATCTCTAGGATCTGTTTAATTAATTGAGATAAGAAGTTCACCAGTTTTTAAGTTGGAGCATATACTTTCTAACAGTGATAACAAAATTAAAATCTATCCCGTAGTTTTTGCGCCAACCCGGAACCAACAGACAAAAATTAAAAAAAAATACATTTTTGCATTTGTAGACTTTTATATACTCTATTATAACCACTTGTTTTTTAAATATCCGCTATGTACAGACACAGGTTTTTTACGATTTTATAATAGTAGATAGAGATAAGTGCTTCAAGAAGATGTAAATCATTATCCATCAGAATATTATATGAACTGCCTCATTAGCCAAGTCGTCCTAAGCGCGACTGCTACGCTAGAGGTCCTGGGTTCGATTCCCAGGTCGAGCAAAGTGTTATTGGGTTTTTCTATGAAATTCCCAGTAGCAGCTCGGAGTTAGGAAATTGTGCCCGGTTAATGGCAATAGGCTCGCCCCCTATTACATGGGACCTAAAACATACCGGCGAACTGTGGGTGTACATTAGTACGTCTCTGCCTAACCCTTCGGGGAATACAGGCGTGATGGTATGTATATTATATGAATACAAATTCCATTTCACAAATCTAGAACAATTGAAATTCTTCTCGTGTTTTATTTGGACTCTCAAATTCTATTTCAACCACTGTTTCTGTTTCATTAGCCACAGATACCGACCTACCTCCAACTCGAGATAGAGCGTCTGCGACCTTTCATAGAGCAACTTAATTGCCTGCTTTATCTCTCTTCGGCGCTATCTCTGAAGGTTAATTGCCTGCGATAAAGCGTCTTGTAATTTGTAGCAGAAGTCAGTTACTGTGCGTGCTTTCAACCAAAACAATGTTTAGAAGTAATTAGTCTTTAGGTAGTGCTTGTTATTTGGAGTTAAAAGACACTGAGGCTAGAATATATATGAAGCTCTTAGCTTCATATATATTCTTAGCTTTATTTTATGACTAGCTTCTGCCCGCGACTTCGTCCGCATAGCGTGATGATATATAGCTTATAGCCTTCCTCAATAAATGGGCTATCTAACACTGAAATAATTTTTCAAATCGGACCAGTAGTTCCTGAGATTAGCGCGTTCAAGCAAACAAACAAAAAAACTCTTCAGCTTTATATATTAAGTATAGATTAGTTTTTTTTGTTTTTGTTTCTCTATGCAGTGTCCTTGACCGTATCAATAAATCCTTTTTCTTTCTTTTATTTTTTACTCTAGGCTACTCTTCTCATTGGTGATTGTTTTTTTCTTAATCCTTTATAGATTTCAGTCTTAGTTTTAACATGATCTTATAACATGCATAATTTGTTAATATTAATAACCAAAATCTGAAATGAGTAATTGACTAAAATAATGATCTGTAAATACAGAAATTTGAACATGGGGATGTCAATGTTAGTTTGTTCGAGTGTCGACAGATATGGCTTAGGTACTTACTTACTTATTTAGTTTGATTAGAGTAAACACTATCGAAAGCAGCTGGGAGTTTTGTTTTGTGCCTAGGGTTCGCCTCCTATTACAGGGGACCTAAACATACCGGCGATCCGTGGGTCTACATCAGTAGGTACACCTCTTTTAAGGCCTTTGGGGAGTACAGTCGTGATGGTTTCATTTATGTTATAAAAATCATTAGGCGATATAAAGACATTATATCGATACTTATCTTAAGCGTAAAATGTGATTGTTCCACGTGTATAAATATTATTTTATTCGGAACTACCAGTCAATAAACAAAGTAGAATTGGTTCTTTTAAAAGCCTCATTTGACCTGAAGCATTAGGGTTTACATCATTAACTTTTAGGTTCCCTCGAACCACAAAAAAGTAAAAGGATTTTTTCTTTAAGAAACGTAATTTTATGTTAGTACTTAAATTTTGTATTTTGGCGGATTCTGAAGGGCACTTTGGTTAGTAATACTTCGGTACCTATGCTGATCAAAGGAATACAAAAGTTAAGGTACCAAATAGTGGGTCTTATGGAGAAGAGCCGGCAAGAAACTTCCCTCAAAAAAAAAGTCGTTTTTTTATGGGATAGGGGGTAAACTAGCAGACGGATCACCTGATGGTAAGCGATTACCGCCGCCGATGGACACCCATGGACAGTTGTTGGAAACACTTGCTGGAAATTATGTAGTTTGATGTGTAAGATTTATTCATAATATAAAATAATGCCTCAGGAAGTAAGAGCTGACCTCTGAAATAGACGTCTGAAGTAAACTAAATATTAATCAAATGATTAACTTAGGTATAGACATCATTTGAACAAACACAGTGCTTTTTGATTTCAAACCTGGCTTAAATTCGTTTTATAGAGTCATCAAGTTTCGCGAAAGCGATGATTAATACTAGACTAAGAAGATAAGCTTGTCAAATTGCCCTGATTGCCTCGACGTATGGCGTCTTAATATCACATTACACAGAAATTACTACGCCTATTACTGTAGCTAACTCGTCCATTTATAAAGATAGGGGCATCCTGTCAGGATATCTCAGTTTACAACTTAACTTCATTACCAGCGGTCAGATTTTACAATGTAGTACCTACTTACTAAAACACTGAATAAACTAAAGGCATTTCATTTATAACTAGTTTGTCTCGCTGAACTGTAAACGAACAACGAAAGGACAATGTAGCCTATATCTTTCTCCAAGATTTTTCAAAAAACGTTCAGAGGTTTTGGCGTGAAAGCATTACAAATAAATAGACAGATAAGTCAGTCTCGCATGTATAGTTTTTTTTTAAATAGTATGGATTGTGAAATGGTCAGATACTCAATAATTTGGCTTCACCACAAAATTAAAGCCAATTTAATTTTGTATTTTATTTACTTAGACAACTTATTTATTAAGATTAGGAACTATACATTTAACTTCTGGTCAATCTTCTTGAGGTTTTAGACGTAACTTTTATGTTAATTTAAACTGTAAACTATAGTCGAGGCGGTATTACAAAGACTTAGCCAGAGGCGACACCCATTCAATCAAAGGTGATTTCTTTTCAATCACAATCTTAATTGCTCACGTGGATATAATCGATTTGTACCTAGTAGAACTTGATTTGTGGTGCAATGGGTTTTATTGATGGATCATTACATACAAATACAATGGTGTTTGATAGTGAGAGCTATGACAAAAGAAAAAAGTATGTCATGGAGTATTGTAGGTAGGTATTCGTAGGTAATATCTCTGGCCATAGGGTCTCTCAGAGGCTTCTCAGAGGAGAAGGCAGCAGCGCAGTGGAGACACCCCGTACAGTTTTTGCGGACACAGAGCCCCGCTCCATGTGCTGATGGTGGCCACCGAGGTGGGTTTACTGAGAGAACCACGGCCCTACAGAAATCCGGCGTGAAGCAACGCTTACCTACGTTGTGTTTCGCCGAGTGAGGATATCGGAGGCCCAAACCCTTTTAAAAGACCGGCAATGCACTTGCTACTCCTCTGGTGTTGCGGGTGACTATGAGCGGCGGTAATCGCTTACCGTCGGGCGATCCGTCTGCTCGTTTGCCCTACTAACCCATAAAAAACAGAATCGCAACGTCGTAGTCTTATTCACAAAGATAAGGAGCAAGGTTAGGAAAGTGCGGTATTAATTCTGTACAAGAACGAAGTACCTTGCCATCTTCCATGACGACGGACGATCCCGTAATCCTGTTTCTACCCACACATCAAACAAATAAATTATATCCTTACATATTCTAAAATGAAAGTCTCCCACCGCGTCTGTCTATTCGGGATAAACTAAAAAACTACTGAATAGATTTTCATGCGGTTTTCACTAATGGATGCAGTGATTCACGAGGTGGGTTTTAAGCTATTTAATATCACGCTGACTCTTAGGAACGGGGCAACGCGGGTGAAACCGCGGGCCGGTTTTTAGATATATAAAAAAATGGTATCGGTATTTTTACCGCAAATAGAGTGTTAAACATTTTGGCGGTATCACATCCGACCAGAATACGATTAGATAGTGTTCACCAAACTACACTATAGTCTCTCTGTGGTATCGCTTGACACATATTTTACTTGATATCAGCGCTGTCAATTTTGTCTCTTCAAATAATTTGTTGAAATAGAAAAAAATTATAAAGCGAATCACATCGTGGAAGTTTTGTTTTGAACAATGTGATAGTCGACCGGAAAATATTCTTTTGAATTGAATTTTTGTTTCTGTTTTGATTTTAATTCATAGACAGGAAGTTGTCAAGTCATTGTGTTTGTCTATTACGTCATATCTCTAAAATTTCTCAATTAGCTTTAGGACCTCAGATTGGTTTTATACCTATTATTTTGTTAGTGATTGACGAGGGTCTTGTTATTGTAACTTCGTGACATTATTATACATACAATGTATTTTATTATATTAATTTCTCCACAAGTTTCTTAAGTATTACTTACTTATTATCCTCTTGCACCATACCTACTGTGAGTGATAAACAGGTTACCTACATTTTTACCTAGATAACGAGCCAGTAGACACAGCAGTCCGCGACGCATATAAATATGATTTAATCATTTACTCATTAATCGGTATTTTGCATACTGATCGAAACACTAAATACAGTGATTCATACCAATATCATAAGGCCTCACACCATGTTCACTTACCACCCAGTACCTTCCGTTAAACAGATCTTAAAGCCAATTAAACTTTAACGATGCAACTTACGCAACTTGTTCCAAAAACGGCGAAACGATGGAACAAGTTACACCCTGTTGTCACACAGATAAAACAGAAGGTCTACTCTTGCCAATGATAAAGATGACTTCGCTATGCTGGAAGGTTGACGATATTTACAAATGTGTGACGTTGAAGACATGCACGCAATTTATTATTGAACTATAATATTTAATTAGGAGGTATGTATTTAGAACCTGCAACAGTGAATCCTTCATTCTGAGAGGAATTCTAAGTCCATAAGTGGAATAAGTAAGGAATTAGAGGCAGCTTTTTATTTGCTGTAATGTGGTACACATTTTTCGGTAGCAAAATTGACCTCATTCTAATTTACAATGTCTATGTCTCATATTTTATACGGGTGAATTCAAAAGTTTGCACTCCACAAAATTTGAATGACGTTTAAAATTTTGCACGATGTAATTCAGCCCCAAACTGCTTCTTTTATCAATTCCTCTTTCATTGGTACTTTTTGTTAGATATGAAATCGTCGTATAGGTGTATTTATTATCTTGCGTGTATAAATCTAACCTCACCTACTGTAGGTATTTATCTGTTATATGGCTCCAACCCCTCCCTTTTTCGGATGTGGAGCGTCAGTTGTCAAGTTGCGTCGGCGCAGGAATTTGTTTGCCCTATGCTTGACGCCGCATTCCTGTGACAACAGGGCTGCCACGTGGGCGTCTTCCATCTTGTCTATAATTTTATGATGGTGTTTGAAATGCCGTTATAGACGTTCTAATGGGTATTATAGAAATATTTACATATTTAACATGTCTAATAAATTTTGGTATGCGTTAATGGTATAAGGTATTATAAGTTCCCAAAGTTGACTGGACCAGGACTCATCTCATAAAGCCTTCCAAATTCGAGATTTACCAATTGTTGTCATGAAGAAAAAGGGACAAAACCATATAATTGAAGGACTGTTTAAGTGGAATTTTTAGGGCCACTTGTACCAAATTCTTAAATGTGTTTAAATTGTATTTAAACACAATTTTCTATTGTCATTTTGCGTTTAAATTCAATTTAAACATATTTCAGAAGTTGGTGCAAGTGGCCCTTAGTATGAAAAATGCAAAAAAAAACAAAAAAGATACCTTAAATAAGTTATATTTCACCTATGTATACTTTTTAGATTGTCAAGAACTATGCTGATGTATTGAAATTGCTAAACAAAGTCTATAATTTTAGTGAACGAAAAATTCAACTCTCAGGCAGGATTCAAACCTGCGTCTTGTGGTTAGATACACCAGACGCTACTACCACTAAGCTACCGCGAGTTCCATCTGCCAAGTCGAAATTTGCCTGGGCATTCTGAACTTAAAGGTGACGTCAGTAACATCTATTGAAAAGCAAGTTACTTTGCCACTCAACCGACATAACGTAGCTTTCATCTCATTCTATAAACATTGGTCTCCAAAAAAATTAAAGTAATCCTTCTTCTTACGAATATTAAAAATGTGAATTTTGGATGTTTGTTTCATGAAAACACGGCTGATCGGAAATTGATGAATGTTGGCACACAGCTAGTTTATAACCTGGACTGGACATACTAAGGGCCACTTGCACCAACTTCTGAAATATGTTTAAAATTGAATTTAAACACAAAATGACAATAGAAAATTGTGTTTAAATACAATTTAAACATATTTAAGAAGTTGGTGCAAGTGATCCTTAATATACTTTTTATCCAGGTTAGACCACATTCTGAAACAAACGCAGACAAAGTTACTATTTATATATACTACTAGCTTCTGCCCGCGGCTTCGCCCACGTGAAGCTATATCGGGAGTAAAAATGGACAACCAACATTGATGACCTCTGCTTTGAATGGGCCTCTATACATCAGGGAGGTCAAGCTGTATCTCAGGATTCGTTTAATTAATTGAGATAAGATGAATTTAAGTTGGAGCATATACTTTCTAACAGTGATAATAAAATTAAAATCTATTCAGTAGTTTTTGCTCCTACCCGTAACAAACAGACAAGAATATTAAAAATCACATTTTCGGATTCGGAGACGTTTAATACCATAACCCACGTGTTTTTTTTTTAAATATCTTCTATGTACAGACACAGTTTTTTTACAATTTTATAATAGTAGAGAAGAGAAGAGATAACAAACGAAGATTCTAAGACTTTCTACAAATAAGTAATTCAATTGCAATGTGTATGTGTAAAAGCGTAGTACGTAGTTACTCACTCAGGGTAGGTAAAAATACTCATATTTTTCCTCTGTCAGTCTCTTTGGTGCAGCTAACTTATAAATAAATAAGAGCTTGCGGCACCCCTATTCGCAGACATGTTCCGACATGGGAGAGGGAGGATGTGGTATGAATGTGTAAATATTTTGAGAAAAAAACTCCATCATTAAGAATATTGTTGTACACACGGCGACATATCAAGCTAGACATTTTGCCCTTATGACCGCACGTATTCCATTGCAGTAAGGCTCATTTTTGTAGCTTAAAATGTGTACAAGGTTGCTTGGGGAATTTTTAGGGGTGTCCTATTTACGTTCCACAGAAAGTTCATAAATGGTTTTTCGGCATGTTGGTATTTTTTAAGGCGTTTATGTAAATGAGGTTTCGTTTCAAGTTCTTTAAGTTTATTTTACTAATTTCTGTTAGGGTGGGTTTTGAAGGCGGGTTAGTGTGTTAGCATTGATCAATTGTAGATTTTTATGTAACTTGTTGACAATGCTCTAAGGATTTAGTACCCAGCTTGTAACGTCTTTTATACTTATGATGATTACGTCTATATGTATTTGTCGTGTGTGTCTATCACAATAAACTCTCTTCCATTCTTCCATGATAAAATAAATGCCAGAATAATTCAAACGGATGGTGTGTAGGTACGAGATAACAAAAATATTAACTGGCCAATGTGTGTGAGCATGTTTTGGATTTATGTATTTGTCAGTTTTACCATGTGAATATAATCTTACGCACCTCGACGACATTGTCATTTACTCGGTTGGTACGTGCCATAGTATTTATTAGAAATTTTGTGATCAGATTTTCATCCAATTAGAATGGGACGAGAACGTCGGGAGCATATTCTTTCATACAAAAAGAATTAATGAATTCAGCATACATAATTAACGAAAATATTTCTCAACATACTCCACAAGTACATACAGATGATCATAGAATCTCCTCCTTTTTCTGAAGCCCGTTCAAAATATATGAAGAGTCTTATTAGAGCAATAGAAGCTATAGACACTGTATGAAATTGGATGCAGTTTTCATAGTTTAATTATTATATGCATAGAATGCGTTAGTGCGTAATTAATGGTATAATTAGAGCGGATGAAAATAGTTAACTTCCAAACACGAATTATAATTGAATGGACATTTCATAACAATACTTGAATTCAATGTCAAATAATATGAATTAACGTACAAAAGCGAGTATTATTGCTATTATATTAGGTCATGAAATTATATCATATCGCCTTATCTTCCTTGAGTCTAGTCTATTGCCTGCAACCTTACCTAGGTTGCAGGCAATAAACTAGACATTGGCCGCTCTAATGCGGGCTTCTGGGGCTATGCCCGCAGGAGCAGCCCCTAGGTTATGCTTAGCTTCACCGTGGCTCGAGCACACCACGGTTACTAAGCCCCCTTGCCGTGACAATGTGAGAACCCCTTCGGGGCGGGGAAAGGGTATGAGCCTCCGGTATCCTCACTCGCTCGGCGAAACACAACGTAGGTAAGCGATGTTTCGCCCCGGGTTTCTGTCAAGCCGTATCACTCTCTCAATGAAGCATGGTCTCCTACGGTAAAATTTTGCTTCAAGCTTATCTCATCATGCTAAGATCCGGTCAGTAGTTAAGTCGTAGCAACAAACAGACAAGCTCACTATCACGTATATGGACATAAACAGCAACAACAAGCTATCAATTTAGCCAATACCTAGCTCATTGGTTTCAATTAAGAATAGAGGTCGATTGACCACAATACTAGATTGTATTTGTAGAGATATTTTGATCTTTATTTGAATAATGTGATCTAGAGTAAGGCAAGCGAGATTCATGCTTATTCATGAGTCAGTCATTGCAGCTATGTTATGATAGTTCAGATAGTGTGTGTGACAGGTGACAGCAATAAACAATCATTTTGAAGCTAGGTTTAACATAACATCACGCCTATATTCGCCGAATGGTAAGGCAGAGGCGTACTCATGTACACCCACAGTTTGCCAGTAAGTATGTCTAGGTCCTGTGTAATAGGGCAAGCATTCTTAGGAGGAGCTCCGAGCTGCTATGTATGAGAAGATGTATGAATGGGACAAGAACCTAAGAAGTATACTAGAATCGTAGCAAGTGGTGGTCTTTAGTTTCTGCCTAGGCGTGAGTGTATGTATGTATGTCTACTATTTTGTTTGGTAGCAATTCTTTATACTGTGCGACCAATTCGTGTCTATATTTATGTGCCTTGCTTCTATCCTCGAAGCGTATTGCGACCACAAGCCAGTAAGCTATATATTCTCGACTTTCAATGCGAATCTGAATTTATTATCAAACGTGCGGTTTTCTCACGCCTTCGCCATGTTGTGTGCAATTGATTTCAATTTCAATTCGCTTACAGAGGATTGAGAGTATAGATCCTGTTCTTGGATGAAATGTTAGAACTGCTGCGTTCTGAATGACGAAATATAGTTTTGCTACGATATTCTTAAATTTCCTAGTGTTTTGTGTACCATAATTTCATTGTGCGTTCTTTAATTCACTGTGATAATAAACGTAAAATACAGAAATGAGGCTGTAACAGTAAGATAGGTCCTATTTTCATTGCTAGCCTGTTAGCTACGTTAAAAATATGTAGGGTATAATCAAAGCAGAAACTTTATCATCTATTTCACGGAACTGAAGCCCTGAAACCTAACCGGAGACGCGGCAGACCGCGGAAGAGATGGCGAGATGACCTGGATGTCTTTATAGATAATTGGAAGGAAGTGGCACAGCAGTGAGACAACTGGAAGTAATGAGCTTTTTCTCAGATGTGGGACAACACAGGCTAAATAAATTTAATTAAAATCATACGTCCTATACTAGAAGAAGTTACCACAAAGTGGACGGTGTAAGCACCATTCGCCCACTAGATTTGGCCTTTTCTAGTAAAATGAGATACTTATTAATGTGGCGCATTTTACTAGAAGGAGCGAAATCTAGGAGTCGAGTTTGAGCGTACCTACAGCGTTGTATCCAGACATATCTGTGGGACACGCAAGTATTTGTTTGTGGGTTGTAAGGTGACCACGAAAACCGCTACAAGAAACGATCTGTCAAACTCTCTGAAGATGTTTTTACAAAAAATGTGAATACGTATTAAGCACTTCATTATTCAAAGCCAACACTATCAAAGTACCTTTAGGTAACCCTGGACATCACATTTAATAACCACAAAATGCTCGTTATCTGCCAAGTGGCCGAGCAAAATGATTACTAAACATCCACTGTAACTTGACCTCTCATAGTTTTGTGTTTCCTACAATTACTGGACCTATTAATTTGGTCGTACAGCCGTGGTGGTTAGGTACGACTGTAAGAGGTTTTGTGTTATGAGAATGAGCGATTAGTTACTTGAGGGAAGTCTTATGGTTTCAAACTCTTTTCGTTTGGTAAATATTACAGTTTGGTTAATCCCTACCAATGAAGAACCAGTTTTAAGTTTGTCAGCCCGATAACTTCTATAATTTTGAAATAATTAGTCAGTGAGCGGTATTTATCTTGGGATAGGTTTCATGCAAATTATAATTTTTGTATCCATAATTACTATCGCACTCACTTTCTGTGGATAGTTCATTCCTGTACCTAAGTGGTACTTTCATGATAAAATGCGTAATATTTATGTATTTAATTATAAATAAATCGCTTGCAGTGGCACCACGCCTTTTACGAGATAAAGGCTAGCACAGACGGTCGCTAGGTTATCGCCGGACAGATATCGCCCGTCCGGCGTCCGGCGAGCACGAACATTGACCTCAACTTATCATTTGTTTCGCTTTGATTTACTTGTTATTATGTTACATTTTATTCGCTATTTTGCGCTTCGGGTCAGAATGTTCTTCATAATGGCGGTCTCTAGTATAGGTACCTATATAATGTAGTTCTTGTGAAGAATCATGTCATCTGATAAGTGACAATTGACGCCCATAGACATACACATGCACATATGGAACACATTGGATAAATCTGTGCTAGCCGGTTGAAGAATAGATTTTAAAAAATATACATGATTTTTTAAATGCATTTATTGCAATCATAACTCTATAAGTAATATTTTACAGCGACATCTATCGCTCTACAAAAGAACTTTACGAAACAAATCCTCAATACTAGTCTATGGATAAAATTATGTATGCATTCTATATTTTGTTGTTATATGATTGAAATAATAAATGTTGTCACGTTGATGATCCGGACTGCTGGATACTGGATGCTGGTAAGACCTGGTAACAGATTTTTTTTTTAAATACAGTAACTAGGCACGTAACTAAATAGATTTTTTCGTAAAATACCTAATACAAATATTTTTTTGCCCCGAATGCAATAGAAAAGTGATTCCCTGCCTCTTTTTTCCTTAGGCAGTGTTGCTCATTTATCCATATCTATCTACAAATTTTTATTAATGCGAAATTAACTTTCCGTCTGTCTGTTTTTGATTAATTTTAGTACCTATAGAGATAGAGTGCACCTTGAAAGGACAGAGATTGCCTTTTGCCTCAAAAAGTCTGTTGGGATACTCGCATCCGCGGGTAACAACTAGTCTGTTATATTTTCTCCACGATAGAGTAGCATTATTTACGACTGACTACGTCCAAAATTTAAAAACACACATAACATACCATCACGCCTGTATTCCCCGAAGGGTTAGGCAGAGGCGTACTAATGTACACCCACAGTTCGCCGGTATGTTTAGGTATGTTCGCCGGTATGTTTAAAAACACACAAAAATTGTTTATTAAGCTTGGATTCCCTAGATATATTTTCCTAATCATGTGCGTAAAACATCGTGAGACATATTGTATGCCTTGGAGATTTTTTCGACGGTGTGTGAAGATTGGAGTTGAAGTCTGCCAATTAGCATTACGCAAGCATTGTGGATTAGTACGTACTCGAAAATACATTTCAACAATGGCACAGTAATAGTCTATCTCTTAGCTAACAAATATTTTATATTGAAATCGAAATGATATAGAAGTTTATTGCTCAACCACCATGGTATTTTAATTGTAGGAGAGCCATGCTTCGGCACGTATGGGCCGGCTCTACCGGAGAGATAGGCCTCACAGAAAACCGGCGTGAAAAAACGCTTACGTTGCGTTTTGTTGAGTGAGTGAGGATACCGGAGGCCCAAACCCTTTTAAATGGTGGGCAATGCACTTATGACTCCTCTGGTGTTGCATGTCGGGTGTCCATGTTTGGCGGTAATCGCTTACAGGTGATCCGTCTGCTCATTTGCCTCCCCTATCCCATAAAAAAGAAGAATGCAAGATGACAGCAAAAAGATTATTTGTGAATAAATTATGCTAATTACACCATTCATACTTACGCCATCAATGCCGATACCAAAAGGGCAATAATTCAGCATTTTCTGGTTGTAATATCTATACTTGGTTTACGTCAAATCATAAGACTACGCATGTATACAAGTTTGATGATACTTCGAAAGGTCGCTATGACGTCATAAGTATACAATTTAACGTTTATATTGACGTCATCCTGACCTATAGACCAATTTTAGAAATGTTCTAAAATAGACAATCGCTTTGTTAAGGCTAATAAACGTTTTTATCTTTGTAATCATTGCCCTCGTGTCCTGTAACCTTTATTAAATATTTTTGACAACAAAATATATCATGGGGATGATTGGAATGTATTCAGTTACTTATTCTGAACAAACTATGTTCAGGTTTTGCATAAATACTAAAAATAATGTTGTATACAAGCCTGTGGAGTTACGTCGTGTGTCTTTCACCCACTTCCCACGCATTCTTTCAGAAATTATTTACATATAAACATCAGCTGAGCTACGTTTGACGAAAATATTTTGATACAAACTAAAAACATTAACATTCGTCCACGCTACGGCGCGGGCGGCGGTTGATGACGTAACATCGCGTGAGTCATCTCGCTTGACCGGTCAAAATGACGATGATAAAAATATCACTTGAACGACCACGTGTGGGACATGGCGTTTACATTTTTTAGGAGTAGGCGTTTGTATTCTTTTCGGATGATTTATTAATAGACTTGTTTAATGTATGTATACTTATAGAGATATACATTGCGCATTAGAATAAGCGTAAGACATGAAAGTACTCGTAGTTTGATCAGAATCGACTATAGAATCGATTACAGCGGTTTTTTTTATGTGTGTATTATTCCAATAATTACAATAAGATAGAAGGAAGGAAGGATACAGGAAGATAATTACAATACCCGAAACTATGGCCCACTGATCCATCAGTGGCTCTAGTTATGGAAAACTAAAACCTATTTGCACAAATTGTTATTTTGTGAGTGTGTGCGCCGATATCATGGTCGTTATGGGTATAGATACACAACTGCAACATACACAGTTACTTTCGTATTTACATTATTAGTACGGATTGTTTTTATTTTCTTGTTGATTAAATACATAATAGGGTATTTTACACCATGTAAGAAAAAATATACAAATGCATGTTTATGATAGATTTTTAAAAAAGTAAACGAGAAACGTTAGTATTTATTTATACAAATTCAATGTAAATTTTATAATTCAATTTCAAAAATAGTCTTTTTTAAACTGTTTTAAAACGCCATCCGCATATTGGATTCCGACGTGATGTCACTCCGATAGTAACTTGACGTTACTTGGTCTTTTGCTGTTGTATTGTTTACTAACGAAGTGACGTCACGACCCGAAGTAGCATAGCGGCTAGCGTTTCCGCGCGAAAATTCAAAATCATAAATTAAAAATAGTTTTTAAGGCATTTTTCGGTTTTATAATACTGAAATAAAATTTCTACTGGTTCATTACGATCTAAGGATTAATTTAAAACAGTTTTCAAGAAAAGGTGTAATACTCTATTGATATTTTGATATAGAGTACTTTATGTAGGTCAGTTTAGGTTAAAGCGAACATACCGCCAAAGTTTTTAAACTGACACGACCACACATTATTAAAAATGGCAATTCTCAAATGCATACAAATAAAAAATGAGGCAACACTAGGAAGTCCTCGTAACAGTTGCACGAATGAAACACTAAATTGTTTCACACAATTGAACCAAAATGAGGAAGTGCTCCACTATTTGTGGCAAGTGGTACGATTGTGCCTGGCTCTGAAACCGTAGAATTAAGGATGTGACCTTAGCTTAGCTTACTAGAGTCGCTTCGCTACTAATTAACAGGATAATTATACACTCAAATGGGTCTAGTTGAACTGGAAGTAAATATTTTAAAATTAAAATTTTACAAGAGAAAAGTAAACAAAGATTCTTGTTTCGGCAGTTGAAACTACCTCATTAATCTATTGGTCCTAAGTGCGATTGGTGATCCTGGGTTTGAGTCACAGGTTGAGCAAAGTATTTCTTTTGTATTTTGTAGCTCAGAGTTTATATTTGTGCCCGCAAATGGCAATAGATCGGCCCCTTATTACGTACTCAAGGAAGTGTGAGTGTAAACGGACGTGGCCTTGATCATTTTATCCTAAAATTCACCATCTCAGCTTACGTAGCGAACCTAAGTTGAGTATACTGATTTTTTAATAATAGTAATAGGTATACCGCGATAAAACCCGTAAAAAGTTGAGTATTTCATTTTTATTTTTCTTCTATGAGTAGTTTCTGTATTGGTAACACGGTAAAAGATTAGCCAATCAGCAGGTTTTAAGCGCGGTTGACATATGAGCATATCAGCTGTGGTATATTGTCACTCGCGAGCAGTGGAGTTCCAATCAATCCAAGTTCCTAAATTTGCCACGTATGCAAAAGGACAATAATATTGATAACACAATAATTGTTTCTTATTACACCGCAAAATATTTTCCTTATTGTTTCACAAACATTGCTCACACATTTTGGTTCGATACATAAATGTATATTACTGGTCCTTAGTCTTAAGTTGCATACAAACAAATATTTGGCAAGTACAGAAGGACCGATCCATACAATGATTGTAACTAGGAAATAATTATATAATGCGCACCGTATATGAGACGAATAATAAATTAAGCGTAGTAATGAAACCTTAGGTTCTGTTTCACTTTTCCACTACCTGGAACTACAGTGAAATAGACCTTTACAGTCTAAAAAAATTAAACAAACACTCCCTTCCAACGAGATTATTTAAATCTGTAAAAGGAAAACTTTGTTTAATGAATGGTAAACACTGCGCAATGGCTTTGATCTCCTGGTAGAAGTTGACGAAATATAACCGTAATGCGTTCAGTCTCGGACTCGTCTTTCTTTTACAAATTTCAACCATTTCTTTGCGAATCACTTTTTTATATCGTTTCTGATGTGTAGTTTTCAGCATTTTACTTTATTGGCTCGCGGATTAGCTGCTACTCTCCAAATAAATTTGAAAATGGAATGGATTGGTATGACATTATCTGCTACGTAATTTCGAACTATAGACCTATATATCACTAGTTATATCTATATATCACAGTTGGGCAGGCTATTTGACTTGACTTTACAAACCAGGGGCCTAACACATGTCCTAGGATATAATCTCGTTACTTTAACGGTTGCGTATTTACAACCAATCAGAGGCTACTGCGTGCATTGTTCAATTAGTATAGATACTAGGCATGGAACATTTCGCAGTAACATGTGAAAAATCACGTGAAATATTTTTTCAAACATCACACGTGCGACTTTTTTTCACACAGCCTGCTCATAATCGCCTTTCAATGAAATCGCATTTCTTTCATGATTTCATTGTAATTAACAAAATAGCATGTGTTCCAATAAATAATTTTGAATGAAAATTAATTGCGGACGAAAAGTAGCAGGTTGCGAAATCACTGTGAAAAATAGTAATAATTTCATCATATGAAAATAAATGCTTACTAGGTACCACTTCGAGTTGTCTTTCTGCACTCATCTGTTTCACGACGATATACTTGTGTAGTTCCGACCTCGATATATTAAACATACGCTCTCCGCTCCTCTCGCTATCGTGGGTTCATATCTAGCGAGTATTGATGGAGTGTTGTTATTGCTAAGCGTTCAGCTTTACATATGTATTAGGCTAAGCTGTTTGCTGGATGCTTTAGGAAAAAAGAGATGCATTTTGCTTTCAGAAAAGGTATTGCAGAGGATAATGTCTTTAGGTCAGGTGTTTTGATGACAGAAAGAGATCTTAGTTAATGGGCCTTTTTAAAAACTTTTGTGTCGGAGAAGTTGCTTTTCGAAAGCTGAGGGTTCTGCCAAATTCCTGTGCCGAACCGTTGCATAAGAAATATATAAATTTGCTATTACAAAGCATTCAAAAAAGTATCTTCAACTGTGACAGAACAAATGAAGAAAACCCTGATGACCAACTATGAGTGAAACATGCTAAATGGCAAACAGGCACTTGTCCTACAAACATTAGATTGAACTCTTTGAACGACATTATTGAACCGTTTATGAAGTACTAGCTTCTGCCCGCGACTTCGTCCGCGTAGCGTAATGATATATAGCCTCAATAAATGGGCTATCTAACACTGAAAGAATTTTTCAAATCGGACCAGTAGATCCTGGGATTAGCGCGTTCAAGTAAACAAACAAACAAACAAACTCTTCAGCTTTATATATTAGTATTAGTAAGTATAGAGTATAGATTATAACAATCTTTATTCTGTTGCATAAATGGGATGGTGCTTCCACTGTGTATAGCTCCATGTCTCTCTCGTTTCGGCTTAGTGATGACTCTATAGGCTTACACATAGGACGTAAGGTGGCCCCAGGTCCTTCTAAGCTCCAATAAATAGGGCTGGTGTTTATACCACAGACTGCATCCAATGGTCATGGGGAATGAACTATAGAGCCAGGGAAGACAAGTGCGGCTTTTAGTCGGTATTCGGACCACCTCCCCTTTTCCATTCCTCCCTCGGAATGGCAGATGGTCTATCTAGAATTTTGGCGCTACAAAAAGAAGGTCTCTTTAAGCTGTATTCAATTATTAATCCACATTTGTACTGCAATGGTGCATTAGTCGAATATTGCGTCGAAGGTACCAGGTTATCGAGCTCAAAGGTTAGCGAAGTAATGAGAGGTCGCTGCGCACAAAATAGTGATCCTTCTTAAATGGTATAAATTTTTCCTACTATTATACTGGGATAATTTGTTTTCCTACATTCCGTAATTAAATATGAATAAATTACGTAATAGATTTAACATTCCAAGATCCCCAAATATAAGTTAGAATAATAGTTTCCTCAACATAGTATGATAGTTGTTCCATTCATAGAAAATTGGCTTGTTTGCGGAAAACCGATCCGGTTACATAAAGTTTAGGTCAAGGTCACATAGTGTTTTATTGGAAATAACAGTGCCTATCAAAATAACTACCTTATTGATCTGTAGGAAGTTAGTGTAACCACTATGCTAGAGGTCCGGGGTTAGATTCCCAGGTCGAGCAAAGTGTTATTGAGTTTTTCTATGACTTTCTCAGTGGCAGCTCAGTGTTTAGGATATATGCTCCCTATATTACGTGGGACGTAGACATACCGGCGAACTGTGGGTGTTTGTCATTAGTACGACTCTGCCTAACCCTTCAGGGTATAATATGACGTTGAAATAACAGTGTCCAGTACCCAACGCCATTCTTAAATTCTGAAATTTTTAAGTTTCTGATATATTGATTTATGAACTCGTTTAGTTCCAATTTTAACACGACCCATATCTTCATCCCATTGGTCACTGCAGAATGGAAATAAAAAAGCAAATTGAATCGGGATAGTCCAATACATCACGATGCGTGCATTCCGTGTATTCGGGATGTGTTCACATGTAAATGGAACGATGACACCGATCCAACGCAGCCAGCGGCGTTTGCTACAGCAGTTCATGCGATCAATTACCGCAAAAATATTTCATGCGTTTTTATTTTGTTGTCACTGAAACTAGTGCAATGGAAAATGAATGGAATGATGGTGTCTAGTCATCAGGTACCTTGGCATGGTGTATACAAGGGGCGGCTATGTCTCAGTGATTTTGATGAACTGATTTCAACCATGCCAAATCGCTGTGATTCATGTAATGGTGAAACAGATAATATACTATTTTTTTATTCTTCTCCTTCTTGTGGTTCAAACAATTTTCGAGTACTAAGATAACATAACACTGTATTCCCGCAATGGTTAGGCAGGTTAGTATGTCGGTATTTTTAAGTTTCATTTAATAGGGGGCGAGCCTATTGCCATTAATATAAAGTAAAATATGGTAACTTATATACTTAATGTAATATTTTAAAGTGTGACTTCTTGTATTATGATTTCGTCCATGTCTACGGCAAAGACAGTTCTATAAGGTGTGTGTTGCTAACAGCGGGTGTCTTCCAATCACATCCGTTTTTTTTTTTCTTTTCAAACAAACATCTTGCGCAGCCGCAGAAATGTAGAACAACTCGCTTGGCACCTGCCCTCGCTATATTTAATCGTAAACGGTCCTATCCGCTAATATGGACAGGTTCTGACATGACATGTGATACAAGTTAGTACGGGACTGCCATGGCGTTCTATACACCATACTTTGTCTTGAATGCACAAAATAATGTCGCTGGAGTTTCTGCGAGCTGAGGCCTAAGTGCGAGTTTCATTTCACCCTCTCGATTTTTCACATTGACCGCGTTCAGCTCTCTGATTGGTGGAGATTCGCCAATCACAAGATTTAAATTATTTTGTATTTGTAGACCAGTTCATTTCCAAAACAGTGATTCCTAAATTTGGTGGTCCTTGTAAAGAGTGGTCCGTGAAGTTATCCTAAACATATTGAAAATGATGACGACGTGTGGTCTGCTAAGAAGTTAAATTATTTACTGCCTTACTGGTGGTACATGGCAACATGGCAAGTTTTATTTTGTATAAATGGCTCCTCTTCATTAAAAGTTTAAGAATCACTTCTTTAAAGCTTTTTTCCAATCCTCAAATTATTTTATCAGGATTGTTATTAACAACATGATAAGCTTTTCCGTAGGAAATCAAAATCACCAATTTATTGCTGCACTAACGACGTCACATTTATCTTTTTTTATGAAATATTTATGTAGTATCCGCTACACTCGTAACTAACTTTAATGGAACTAGATATTATAACATTATCCCATAAATAAATTACTAGTAGACACCGTTTTATTACAATTGCAATTAATGACCAGAATTACTCTCGAGTAAAATTTTCTTCCTAAACAAAGATAAATTGAATGTTTCTATATAGCCCTCAGTTTTGAATTCATATTATTCTGTAGTTATCTGCGTCTATTTGTTTTCCATTCTTCATTTAGTCAATAAGGATATTATCAGGATCTCTAAAAACAGTATCTTTGAAATACACAGAACTAAAAATAGTGATGTAACAGTTCGCACAACCTCTTTTAAAAGGAACAGCATAAGTAATGATTTTTAATTTAAAACTCAAACTGACATCTTTTCGAAAACCAAACATTGAGTAACACCCGGGAATCCAAACAGGTTATTAAAGCCTGTTGACATTCAATTAATGCGAAAATAACAAGCAGACTAATTAAGACAGGACGCGATTGCATTGCATAAAACCGCGCACTTCTTTAGCAATGCGCGAAACGTCCTCTCCGCGGTCCGTTTGTTGCAAAGCGACCTTTTATTCATAATGGTGTTGCTGTTATAAATATTAACCATTTACTACAAGGAAACGGATACATTAATAGCGTTAAATTGTTTAGAAAGTTGACTGTAATTTGATTTATAGCGCCTCGACATTACGTCGGTATTAAGAGCATTGAATACGACACTGGCAAGGCGATTGATCAATGGCGCGAATACATAAGAGAAATTAAAATGAATCAATTCACATAACGACTGTGAGACCGAGCTGCAAATCCCCAGGGTATCAATCGATTTGTAATTTGAAGCCATCGTTACATATGAGAATCCAGTAGGATCGAATTTCAGGGGTGTGAAATTAGAACCTTTGTGTGGACCTTAATTAATCCTTTTGCCTAATTTGGAAGCCTCTTGATTGCAATCATCATTGACACGAACTGGTTCTAGTTCCTAGACAAGTTGCATCATATATGGGTGTCGCTTATGAACGCCCGATTCGTCGGAAGCTGTTGTTTTTCGATACGTTTTGTCTGTTCTTTCGTAATTAATATTATTTTGCAACATGTCGACAGTCCTCACTGTACCTTCTATCACTTTCATTGTAAGTTGCCCATAAGTTGCAATTACCATAATTTCGGAGTCTATAAATTTTACCATAATAGTTTCCAGAGTTTCTATAACTCCAGTTACCACGATTTATGGCCGCTGAATCGCTTTGGGCATTCAACAGTATCGAGGTACTAACGGCCCTTATTTACGTTGACATGTTATTACTAAAATAGGTTTCAATTAGTACTAAATGCTTTAGTACTTTGGGCAGCTCGTTAGGGACAAAGGCGGTTCTGAAAGGGACTACAATTATAATAGATACTTTGGTCAGAAAGCTGGTAGAATTTAAACCGATAAGTCATAGTTATTATCATGGTTTAGTATAAAAATCTACATTATTGTGGATTTTCTTAGTAAATAGGCAATACAGGCAGTGTATTAACTACTTTATTTTGTTTCAACATCTTTTAATTTGCTCTTTTTCTCTCTTCTCCTGTTGTTTTCCATCTTCTTGGTAGCATTACTTTTATGTTGTTCACAATTATGAATATTTGTATTACAGACGTTTATTAAACTTACCATTTTTATTTTTGTTATAATAAGTCTTTCATAGAAATCAAAAAAATAGACAATATCATAGTCATTCATTAATTATCGTCGTTTTTACGTGCGTTCCTGGTTCTGGCGGATAACCTTAACCTTAGCCTAATTAGATAACATGATACAATTTTTAAATATAAGTCTTAGTTTTCATGATAAAAATATTAAAAATACTGTTTGTACAACCCGTACTATGATGGAATACTTCACAGGCTCGTACACGCACTTAGTGGACAGACTACCAACACGTCTACTCTCGCCAGTGGCTCTCGTATAACTGACATGGTGCGAACGAGACAGTGATTGTCTGTATGAATGAATGAGCGAATGAGTGAGTGAATGAGTGCATACACTACACTGTTGAAACTCTTAAATGTGGCTTATGTTGTTATTTTGCCTTTATGCACTATGAGTTCCAAAGACAATATCGTCTAAAAATAAAAAAATGTCTAAAAATAATATTACTCCTGAATTTTGTGAAGAGGGACCCGAAGTATTTCTGGAATGCATAATTTTTCGGCTATCAATTCTGTAGTTGCTGCAACAAATGCATTTGTCGAGGGTATTATTACAAATCGTGCGGCGGCTGGGTCGTCTCACTCGCTGTAAGTTAAGACACCAATTACGGAGCATTGCTAACGATCTCACTAATTGGTTCCTACGAACCTTTATCTTTATGATCGGTATAAACTGATGATCGTGACAAATCGTGCAACGGTTGTAACTGTTACTCTTTGTGGCTGGCTAAGTACACACGACGATTCATTATACAGTTTATACAGTTCGCTTTTTGACCGCCCGTATTCCGATCCTTTAACGGTGATTTTTGTAGTGCGTCTATATTTTGACGTGCTGTCGCGTTTTAATTTATTGGTACATTTATCACTCATAACTTTTTTTTAAACTGCTTATTAGTCTAGTTGCAGTAAGCGTAGCTTACGAGTATGAGATTCCGAGCTTGATTCCCAGGTCCAGAAGTGTTATTGGCATTTTCTATGAAATTCTCTGTAGCAGCTAGAAGTTCGAATGTGCTCGTTGAATGGCATTACATCCACCCCGTATTAGATGAGACCTAAAACATAGAGCGAACTGTGGGTGTACATCAATTTACCTCTGCTTAGTAAGCGTACTAAATTAGAGTAGGTCTTTACCTGAACAGCTTGATAGACTGAGTGTTAACTAGTCTTAACGTCTTAAACATTAAGGAGTATAATAGAGCGTCTTTGTTCAGTAACAATAAGGACTTCATTGTGTTAAAAATTTTGAATAAAAAACAGATATTCTCTGGGAAAGGGTTTTGTGTCCATGTTTTCTATAGAGACCTTATAAATTAGGTCGAAATCGAAGTCGATGCTGAAATTCTTCCAAATTTCATAGAGTTATTAATCGAATAGATAAAGGTAGAGATAGTAATCGTGCCTATATTTGCTGAAAATTAACTCAGCGTTAAAATAACCTAAAACTATTGGCACACGTTTCCTTTTAGCGCCAGATTGTGGTCAATTTGGACTAAACAGCAAATCCATGGTCCCATGGTCGTCGCCCTAGCTATAACGGTTCCGATCATTACATTTTTCAACACACCGGTATTTTGGCGGCTGTAGATACAATGACAGATAACACGACCATAAACAAAATACACCTTTTGTAGGCAACAAAGATGGCTGCCGCCAAAATGGCGGACGATACGAAAGTGGCGGTAATTGCTGAGGCTATTTGACTCTTTTGTCGGTGGCACAGGGCTGCTGTCCCGGAGCTTATAAAAGTGTTATGTCATTTAATGATTCTTAAATTTCCTGAAAAAAAGTTTGGACCTGAAATATATTCCAGAAAAAATATAATACGCAACGTGTTGCGCGTTGAGATTTTTTGCATTGATTTTTTCTCAGAATCGAATTATATTTTTGTATGGATATAAATGAATACGTTTTCTTAACTTGTCTCTTACGTATTAAATTATATCCGAGATAGATTTTGACGAAGGAGGAGCTATGCTTCGGCATGAATGGACCGGCTCGACCGCAGTGATACCACGGCCTCACAAAAAACCGCCGTGAAACAACGCTTACGTTGTGTTTCGCCGAGTGACTGAGGATACCGCAGACCCAAACCCTTTTAAACGGCCGGCAGCGCACCTGTGACTCCTCTGGTGTTGCGGGTGTGCATGGGCGGCGGTAATCGCTCACCATCAGGCGATCCGTCGGCTCGATTGCCCATCCTATGAAAACAAACAGAGAGACACCCCTTTAGTCACTTGTTGTGAACTTTATTTAATTAAAATCTTAGTTGTACTATGTAGGAATCGAGTAGTAAATTCCGTTTGACTAATAACAGCCAGAGTTAAGAATTTGGACATTAATTGTATGGAGCACAATGTCAAAATCATATTTGAATTCAATGCGGTAAACCTAAATCTGAAAACACTTCGACAATTCTTAGGAATGTAGATGGCTGTTAAAATGTATTACATTTACGATTCCTTTGTATGGTCAAGTTTTTTTCTTTTTGTATATTCAAGGTTAACACTGCTAGATATTATGGTTAGTATACGTTTTTGTTGCTTTGTGGTTAAACCGGCTAATGAATTTATTATATATAGGTGGTATTTTTCTTGTATCGTGGGTGCTTAAATACACAGATATTTTTCAATAGATCCGGAACAACTACCTGTAAGAAAGAAAGAATGAAATATATTTTATTTGTAAAGGACACCTGAAGTACAGTAAAGAAGATAATAGTAACTACCTCTATAATTACTAAACTGTAGCACCCAAGTGATCCTTACAATTCAGCCCAATCTCAGCATAATGCCTATTTGCCAGTTACGGCAAATCGACGCTGGTCTTCCGAAAGGACCGGTTTGGTGAACAAAACGTTAAATAAGAATACTAAAAATAAATAAATAACATAGATAGCAAGGAACATAAAGGGGATCACAAGATGAAACCCCACAAGAGCTCTTATGTATGAGGATGAACTCAAGAATGAGATCTGTTATGAGAACAAGGGGCAGATACACCAAACGAGTTGATAAGCAGTTTTTGATAGTATGGTCAGGTAGCCACCATGCCTACAGTGCAGCTACCATCTCCCTGTATTCCCTGAAAGTCTAAGCAGAGGCTTCTATATTTTAACGGTATGTTTAGGCTCCTTGTAATAGGGGCGAGTGCCATTAACCAGGCATAAATTTTAAACTCCGAGCTGCTACTGAGAATTTCATAGAGACACACAATAATACTGCTCTACCTGGGAATCGGACCCAGGAACTCTAGCAGTCGCGCTTACGACAAATGAGACAGTTACAAAGTTCAATAATTTTGATAATATAAACAAGCGTACATATCTCGTTTCGTAAAAATCTGTCTGTTTATGTTATCGAATATTAAAACTAGCAATTTCTAGGTCCATATGTAGAAGATCCTTTTGTGTGTGTGCCGACAGTTAATATAACAGCCATTTATTTATAAACATTTGATTAAATTAACTCAATATGTCTGCCAAATGAGAGTTTTATTAGTTGTTAATAAGAATGTATTTTTTGCCTTAATAATGGCGAAGCTCTTGGGTGGTCGTTGACTGCAGTCGTGATGGTTTTATTTAAATACTAGCTTCTGCCCGCGGCTTCGCTCACTTGAAGCTCAATAACCAACAGTGATGATCTCTTCTTTGTATGGGTCACTGTTCATCAGAGAGGTCAAGCTGTATCTCAAGATCCGTTTAATTATTTGAGGTAATAAGTTCACCAGTTTTTAAGTTGTAGCACATACTTTCTAACAGTGATAATAAAATTAAAATATATTCAGTAGTTTTTGCGCCAACCTGTAACAATAACAAACAGACAAGAATTTGTTTTTTTGTTGTTTGTTTTTTACGTTGTAGTTTTTATTAATTACCACTTGTTACCCCATTGGTTTTTTATTATATCTTCAATGTACAGACACAGCTTTTTTACAAATAGTAAGAGATTTTTGATGATCAGTTTTATCAAAATTACTAATACCTTAATTAAAATCGTTGTTAAGATCGCTAGTGCGACTGCTAAAAGTCAGGACGGAACTGCTTGATTTAATTCCCAGATAGACGAGAAAAGACAGGTGTTAAGAATCATAGAGAATAGGAGAGGAAAGATGTTTGGCTACTTGATACGACACGACTTCTTCAATATACTAGAAGGTAAAATTAAAGGAAAATGAGAAAGGGGAAGACCTGGACAAAGTTTTGTGGAACGAGTGAAGGAAAAGGGGGGCGATCGAGTCGTATCCAGAGGTAAAACGGAAAGCAGAAGATAGAGAAGAAGTAACGTTTGCTCCACCGACAAGATGAAATGAAATTCTATTTATTTCTGTAAGTAGATCTTTAGAGACACTTTTACAAGTGGTTTGTTTTATAGCTAGATGGCTTCGATATTTCCTAACTGACGACCGCTGAGAAGAAACAGTTTTGTTTTTATTTAAATAATATAAAAACTCGGTGTAAAGAAAGTTAGGATCGTTTCGCATTCGTGATTATTGTCACTACTGATTTCGATGTTCTTGCATAAGAAAACTTAATTCAGTTATTTGACCTGCGCGACTGTTCGCAATGGCTAAGTTCAGTGGCGCACTCTTTTTTCGGGGGTAGGTACTTGATTTCACAAGTATGTATGATATTGCGAAGGACAAACTGTTTCCGATGCCTGAATGTATCTCGTGTTTTTATTTTTTGGTTTATTGGAAACTGTTTAAGCATAATTTGAATTGGTATCTAATGTAATAGTTTTTAAGTAAAATTTATATTATTTATGTTATATTGTATTTTTATATTACCATTACAAATAAATGATTTGAATTTGCATTAGTTTTGCGTAAGCAAATGTTTGTTTTTCAAAATAATTTAATATTTGAATTGAAATGAATTATTTATTTGTAACTGAATTAATGATTTTATGGTACATCCATGTTCATTCAAGTAGAAAAATCCGATTCTTTCAAGGTCGTTAAACCCACGTTGGCTTCACGCAACATTATTTCAAAACGGGATTTTTATGGTTCTTTAACTTTGGATGAAAAAACTAAAATTATACATCTAATCGTAGGAATCCTACCTCACTAGATAGACTGTTATATGTATTTTTACTGAATTTGTAAAATATTTTCTTGTGGTTTGTGGTTATGTTATCATTATGCAGATCAACCAATCTGTAAGCTGCGTTTGCCGGGATTAGCCTATGGATGGGTGACCATTCTATGCTCAGAGACTGTCAGGAGACCCATCTGTGCTTTGGTGAGTTGACTCCAACATAAATAATTGGGAGAAGACTCTGGGCATAGGGCAAAGGAAGACAAGAGTTTTTAGTCTATATGAGGCCGACGTACGCTGCTGACTCCCCAGGTGGCAACCCAGGACAAAGGGTAGTATCCCTCTATTTTTTCTTGCATTTCGAAAACGTTACCGTACATAAAGATTTTCTCCTGTTATCGGGGGTGCTTTTACAAACACAAATTCTCACACACACAAACGCTCAGACCCGGTAACCCAAGCACAAACACTTTCGAAAACGTCTTCGTATCGAAATCGAGAATAATTTGTATGAGAAGGAGGTTAATGAACGTAGATGAAGCGAAAGTGGTGTGCCAGGATCGTAGCAAGTGTAGTCTCTGCCTACCCCAATGGGAAATAGACGTGAAAATATGTATGTAATATGAGATTTGTAGCAGAAAATTATCGATTTCGATACGAATATGTTTTCGAAAGTATTTGTACTTGGGCTACGGAACTACTATCTGTAGAAGTCGATCGCTCAGTCGTTTCGCCAACCGTCTCGACAAATTTTTCGTCCAATATTTGCGTAAATACAGATTTTTCTATAATTTCGCATGATAGCCCTATTCAATTAACGGGTGTATATCGGCCCGTTTTGTAATTATTTTCAATTAATATCGTTAATTGACGTAAAGTGTGGTTGACAGTCTCTGAACCGTACAATTGTGCTGCACCCCAGGCTTTGTTGATGAAGATAGCTGCTAGAGCAATGTCCTTTGAACTTGATTAATTTGCGGAGTGGTAATGTTTATATTCTCTCTATAACATACTAGCTTCTGCCCGCGGCTTCGCCCCCGTGGAATAAAAAGTATCGGGAACGGGATAAAAATCCTATGTCCGTTTCCTGGTTCTAAGCTACCTCTCCACCAATTTTCAGCCAAATCGGTTCAGCCGTTCTTGAGTTATAAATGGAGTAACTAACACGACTTTCTTTTAATATATATAGATAAGATATGTTTGATTGTGGTGTTTTTTTTCACATAATACATAGAGTATTTCCCAAAGGGTTTGGTTAGTTATTCAGCAGTCAAGGCTACGCCTAATGAAGTATAAGCATTATAAAAATATAGGTATAATAGAGTACACAAAAATATTGTGTTTTCAGCGAACTGAACAGCTGAGACAGGGCGTTGACCCCCTGAATTCGATGTAGTATTATACAAAGTTATAAAAACATAGGTACATAATTATCATTCAGCTTTCCAAATTGCGAGGCCATTGCCAAATGTAATTGTCATTTCATCTATACTTCTGTACTAATATTATAAAAGTGGAAAGATTTGTATGTATGTATGTAGGTAAGTATGTAACGAATAAACTCAAAAACTACTGGGCCGATTTCAAAAATTCTTTTACCATTTGAATGTTACATTATTTCAGATTTACAAGCTATAGAATAAGTACTTTGAAAAAGTCAGGAATAGCCGCTAAGGCGGGACGCTAATTGTTTTTTTTTAAATTCATGACATTTATGCGTATATAAGACATAAATTAAAATACCTACTTTAAAATTTTACGTATTTTATCGCATTATATTGATAATAATTATTACTAAGTCCCTCTAACTCTTGGGATTTAGTACCTAATATCAATATAACGCGATTAGTTTATGCCATGGAATCAAAAGTAAGCCTGTAGAAAATAGCTTAGGTAATGATCGACCGAGAACATTATTATAGCCTCAATTTCTATCTACTGGCACTTCAATAAACAGTATAATATATAATTATAAACAATGCCATCATTGGCACATTCATAGAACTATTTGAATTAATAATATTTACAGTGCAATGTCCTATGATAATGGTTTGTTTATATTGCGGTTTTAATAAAATTAAGCGCAGATGTCCGTTCCTGACGATAATGGCCACATGGAATACTTTCACACACTACAAACGACTAATTTGTAAGGAAATTTAGACATGGCTACTATGCGACTGCGACTGCGACTAGACGCAACGACAGGCGGTGACCGGCAATTTCCATACATCTTGTTCAAAGCTCCGCTAACTGTTACAGCGACTAGACGGAGCGACCAGACGCACAGTTTGCGATGCTGATTAATTAGTCGACATATATTGCATTGTTTTCCTTATACAGTACTTATTATAGTATACTTATACTACTTACTTATATAATATATACTTATTGTAACTGCCTCGTTAGTCTAGTGGTCACAAGTGCGACTTCTACGCTAGAGGTCCTGGGTTCGATTCCCAGGTCGAGCAAAGTGTTATTGGGTTTTTCTATGAAATTCTCAGTAGCAGCTCGGAGTTTGGAATTTGTGCCCGGTTAGTGGCAATAGGCTCGCCCCCTATTACATGGGACCTAAACATACCGGCGAACTGTGGGTGTACCTAAGTACACCTCTGCCTAACCCTTCGGGGAATACAGGCGTGATGGTATGTTATATACTTATTATAATTACCATAAGCGCAAAGAGCCTCTTTTTCAAAAAGCTGTGTACATGTCACTACACACTGTAGTGTGTACACTTCAAATCTCCGAAATGTCAACTGATTTGAATTATTATTTTTTCTTTAGTAAGAGATTGTGCTAGGTTGGTTCCATATTTATTTAATTTACTTCAATTGAATAAGTTCTTTTCCTGAATGTGTCGTTTATAGAATTAGTCACTATAAGAATCAGGTATTTGTGTTCTTATTGAGAAAATGTGCCTTTTATAGAATCTACCATTCTGAGAATGACATTTATATTTTGTAGACTCGTTTGTTATTTTGAGAATGTGCCATTTTACGCCTAAACATTCGATTTGTTCAAAAACAACATACATTATGTATGTTGTTTTTGGAAAAAATATCACACATTTTTAATGTACATAGCTTATAATATAGCTTTGGTGATAGAAATAGACTTTCGAGACGGTTCCATGTAAGTTACAGAAAAGTGACGGCACCGTGACACAACGCTGTTGTTGTGTTTCTCCGAGTGAGTGAGGATACCGGAGGCGCATACCCTTTTAAAAGGCTGGCAACGCACTTGAGATTCCTCTGGTGTTGCGGGTGTCCAAAGGCGGCGGTAACTAAGTATTAGGTGATCCGTCAGCTCGATTGCCCCTCTATACCATAAAAAATGACCATGAGTGGTTACCGGCGCTGTGTCGCCCGTATATTTCCAACTGGCGGCACACACACATTTACCTACTTAGTTTTTTCCATTATCGCAGCTGTCGCTAATACCGCTGCTACTATCACTCTGTTTAATTACTATTCTGTGGCAAAATCAATCAACTGAAACCTGTTATTTTGTACCAAAAGTTGAGTCGAAATCGATAGCTCAATAGGGTAGTTGACTGTTGTTAGAATAGAATTTGTAAGGCTTGTGAAGCCACAGTCCGATATAGAACTCTCTCTGTCTATCATCAAATTAATGTCTAAACTTCCTAATTTTTGAACCGATTTAAATCTAGTTTTTGTTGATCGGCTCTATATTTATGAGACCATAAATAACAGCTTTTAAAACGATTACCTATTATAAAGCATGTTATGTTTTGCAGTGAATTGCGGGATGATGAGTAAAATTAATAAATTAGTTTTACTAGTAGCGGTAAGTCTGTTTAGAAACAAGTTTACAACAATAACGCAAGTTGGATACTTATTATTCATCAAAGTTGGGCGTTGTTTATCATGATAATGCAGGTGCGAACTTACGCTGAGCAGGTGTTGCAAATCGCAGTAATGCAATAGCGAACTATGAACTTACTACTTGCTTGATTCATAGCATACGAAGGAAAAGGTGGATAAGTATATTGTTACTTAAAAGGCTTTTTTCTTATTACTTAAAAAAATGTATAAATCCAGGAATTATAATTTTTTATTTATTTTATTACGTTTTTTATTGTATTGCCTTAACAAAACATTGCAAACTATCCTGAAGATACAGATCTAATCGAATATCAATAAAAAAACCGCGCATCATACTGACACCTGTCATTACAAGCTATGCCTACACATGGTCAAATCTGATAATTTCAATGAATAAATCAATAGTGTCGTGTTGAAAGCAGGTTTTCCCTAAGGGCAATAAACTTGTTTCACATGTGCCTGTGCAGTGCAATCTCTATTATTACTCAGTTAAATGGAGTATTGTTTGGAAATCAGGACCATTTCATCTGTATATTGATTTGCAATGGCAAATTATAGAAAATCATTATTAATCAGTCATTATTGTTTTACGTAAAAAATCACTTCTTTCCCTAATATTGTACGACACCAAATAACAAAACCTAATTAACCAGTCACTATGTTATATATGTCAATATATTACCATGTGACTCAGGAGATACTATAAATATGTATGTATTTGTAACAACTTATTTTAAAAACTGTTGTTATAATAGAGGATGTCGCCGATTTTACAGCTTCATGACGCACTCTAGTGCTCAAAACTTCTTTTTTAAATCCACTAAGAATTAGATTTGGATTCATGACACATAATGCGGTCACGCATGCATGTGTGACGAGTTGAGTAATGTTTTAGAATGTTCTGGTATTATTATCATCTTCTCTATTTATTTAATTCTTTCTGCACAATAAACGTAAAGAGCCGCACTTCATGCCTAGGGCATTTTCTACCAGTTTCTCTTAGGATGATGTAGAGACAGGAGACCATACTATTTTAATCAGAAGTGAACCTCTCTAAAAATATTGTGTCTCCTATACATGAATTAGTTCTTGTTGTTGAGAGAGCTCTCTCAACTTTTTAAACGAATGTTGAGTACCTATGTAACGATATTTAGCTATAAATATTGTTCATTAGCATTGCTGTACATAAATGTGGCGATGAAAAATACGCTGAGTTAATCACCAGGCACCATATCGGCGCAATGCCGCCCTGTTGCGGCAGACCGCAGCGAGCGATGGCCGAGGTTAGGGGCGTATTTTCCTCGCGACAATCCATGAAGATTTTATGCACCTGAAATTAAACAACTTGCACTGGTATATAAATGAATACAGTCAGAGTAAACTAAATCTAAAGAGATCTGTCCTTTCCAACAAAATAGCGTGACAATTTCAGCAATTTGTTCGATAGACAATACTCAACAGAGCCTGAGAGCTGTATCATATTATTATATCAGTATATGAGTATTCATTAGCTGCATGAACAGAGCTAAATGTGCCTCAGTCACGGAACTCCGTATATTGTAATAATGATTGTGAGCAACTATTGTCACTGATATTTTCGTAATCACTGTTTGACATCCTTAATTTGTACTAATTAATTGTCTAACGTAATTTGCCTGCGGATTCACTCTCCCAAAAAGATTTATTTACTATAATTCGACTTCAAGGCGGCAGCGGCATATTAAGATACATTGAAAACCACATCCAATTTCATGGCGTGAATTCATACGTATAGACAAACAAACAAAATCTAAAGATAATTGTTTCGCGTTCTAATGCTCTTATGAAAATCCCTCATATTATTTTTTCTTAGATATCTCAAACGTATAGACATTAGCCAGGTATTATATTATATTAATATGATATAATAGTAAACAGTCATAAAGACATAATATGTACTACTATCTGATACAAATTATTATCAAATATTATACGTACTAAGCTGAAAAAATACTGGGGTAAGACTTAGAAGTCTTATAATCTTTTTGACTCATATGAATATGCATGCTCGAAAGATTCATGCCTGCTTGGGTTTACAGAGGCCGTCTTATTTGGGTCGTGAAATTAACGAAGGTAAGCAGTATGTAATGATGTTTTAATAGGATTGGCTTTACGTGCCTCCTGATAAAATATAATGTTAGTCTGGAATTTTCTGGTCCTATTGTCCGAAAATTTACGTGCCTAGTACAAATGTTATAGTAGATGCACAATCCAGCAGTCACGTGAGGATTTCAATATACTCGTTTTCCAAGATCGGCTGCTTAGCCAGGTGACGAGGCCAATCATAGATTATTATACGTTAAGGAACGTGTTTAAAATTAAACATTGTGTAGTTTTGGGGCTTATTTCATCATAATTATTACACCTGTTTTTGCGTCATGAGTTAAATTGGTGATTTAGTATTCATATGATTTCTATGGGATGTTTGTATTCTAAGAAAATTCTAAATGGAATGAAAAGTCACAAATATTCGTAATTGCAGTAGGTATCGTGGTAGGTACTATTTATTCACAGGTGGGCCTTGGCCCGTCCCCTATTGCCTATTATTCCTTAGTTGCCTCTTACGACACCCATGGGAAGCCAAGGGCGGCCAGCGTTGGATTGATGGGCTTACCGCCAGGAACACGGTCAACATTAAATATACATTAATATATTACCAACGCAACGTAATTTCTTCCTTGTTTTTGTTTAACTTTCTTACATTTTATTTTCTTTGGCCTGGTCTTCCGCGGAAAACACTGAATGACCTTAGTGTTCCTTTGTGAGGTCGAATCTGAAGCAGTGGTCAATGCTTAAGTAGCGCTTATAGGGACGTATGTTATATAATATACGAAACGACAGACTAAAATCTATGCTCATCTATGGCTTAGGGGTTATTGTACGAAGGTTAAAAATAATACTTCTAATACCACTGCCTCGATAGCCAAGTGGTCCTGACCGCGACTGCTACGCTAGAGGTCCTGGGTTCGATTCCCAGGTCGAGCAAAGTGTTATTGGGTTTTTCTATGAAATTCCCAGTAGCAGCTCGGAGTTAGGAATTTGTGCCCGGTTAATGGCAATAGGCTCGCCCCCTATTACATGGGACCTAAACATACCGGCGAACTGTGGATGTACATTAGTACGCCTCTGCCTAACCCTTCGGGGAATACAGGCGAGATGGTATGTTATGTTAAAAATAATTTTCGTAAATTTTTGTCTTATGTAATTAACGATAACTCTTTTTGTCATAAATTATAATTTAGTTCGTCACAAAATTATTATTGTTTATTAAATATTTTTTGGAAATCTGTTTATTCAAGCTATACTTGTATTGCATTGTATTTTCCTAGTGCCTTAATGCATGCCGTGGCTGCCTAGAATTTAGGCTACACCATACAAATGTATCCTTTGTATCAAGTATTGGTGTAGCTTCGTTGGTTGTCCTTAATTCAATAATTTATCATTATCATTTATCATAATTTAAAACACTCTTGACACAAATGATGTTTGCAAGAACGCATCAACATTATATTTTATTTATATTTCCCACATTTTTGAATTGTGTTGTACATCCGATTATGTCACGCAAACATAATGCTTACATAACATGGGAACCCACGTCAATGGCATTTGGAACAATGGACCTTCGTGTGGGGCAATTAAAATCGTCCAACTAAGAGGTATTGGATGGACGTGACAGATTGCCCTATGATTCACCGTGGGCTATTGTAAAAATTTTAGAAATTTTTGATAGTTTTCCGGTTCAAAACAAAAGGATTTTAAATTGTGTGCGTTTGTTCCTAATTATTTTTAACGTTACACGTTTTCATCTAAAATAAGGTATTATTTGGAATAATAAAAACAAAAGACATAAAGGCCTTCTTGTTTGCTAATAACAAAGTACGGATATACTGCGTTTAGTAATCTGTCTGCCAAGATTTGTAACGTTGCCAATATCACTCGCTATAACAATTCATTCAAGCTTTGAGAAAACACAAAGTTCAACAGTTGCGTCATTATGACGTATAAGCTGACGTCATGCGTATATGTCAGAATCGAATAGAAATTTGAGCTGACTGGATTCGAGTTTGCTAGGCCCGAGTTCGAAAAAATCAGAGAATGTTGTGTACATATTAGCATTACCTTAGTTCATCAATATACATGTGTTATCGTGTCAATGGTCAAATAATAATTTTCGAGTAGTATGAGGCCACTTCGATGGCGACCTAGAGCAATCTATGTCACACCTGCTAGTATTTCTTGTGCCAGAACACCTGCACGAGCTACGTTTTCTACAAGGCCACGTCTAAGCCGCGTTCAGTTACCTACCAATAGACTCATGGCTCCATTCATAGGAGAAGGAAAAGAAAGCGTTTTTTAGACAGTAATGGACTCACCATTCAAAATCCTTACAAACAATCGCCTGAATACTGAAATACAGGGTATTGTAGTGCAGGATCCAATGCCCTTTTTTATATGGGGTAGGGGAGCAAACGAGCAGACGGATCACCTGATGATAAGCGATAACCGCCGCCCATGGACACCCGCAACACCAGAGGAGTCACAAGTGCGTTGCCCGCCTTTTAAAAGGGTTTGGGCCTCCGGAACCGAAACCTCATTCACTCGGCGAAACACAACGCAAGCGTTGCTTCACGCCGGTTTTCTGTGAGGACGTGGTATCACTCCGGACGAGTCGGACCATTCGTGCCGAAGCATGGCTCTCCCACGTGATCATTAATTTACTGTATGATTTAACTGTGTTTAATTATCTTTACTTATTGTTTTTGCATTTTCCAATCTAATGTGTTTAATTTTTATGTATACCTTATGATCATAATCATGATCATAATATCAACAGTGCCATCATGTAAACTGAGACTTAAGAAAATATACGACGTATGTATTTTATGTTAAAATATCTTATATACGACAGTTGGTGCACATCAATTTTCCGTAAACTATCAGGAAGTGATTATTCTGCGTCTGAAATTGATTTCTAAAGTGACGTGATAAGGTAAATCCAAATTATTACCATTTCGAAGAGGATACAAGCTAACACAATTTTAAATATAAACATTTTTTATCTCGACGTATCAATATTTAGATTTTTTGCTAGTTTGGAAATATGACACACGTCATGTAGGTAGTAGTTAATTTTGAGAATTCTATTTAGGGCCACTTGCACCAACTTCTTAAATTCGTTTAAATTGTATTTAAAGACGATTTTTGATTTAAGTCAAAAATTCGTCTTGCACCAAAATAATTTCCGTGTTAAATACGTTGAAAGACCTGTCAAAGTTAAATACGCTGAGGACCCTATTTAAATCATACTTAAATATGAATGGTCGTTTATTGAACTGTCATCTGACGAATGGAGTTTATTTTGAGATAAAATACTACTAGAAGCCTTGCAGTAATTTCTATGAGAGATTATTCACCTATCTATGATTATTTTTTCATTTTATCAAATAAAAAACACAACAAATAAATATGACTTTGTTTGGATTGGTTGTCATGGCAACGAAAATTCAAAATAATGGCGTAAGTTTTGTTACATGCAGACTATTTTCAATAAAAATCATCGATTTATCATTAATTAAAATAATTATAATTATAATAATCATTAAATTTGATTTAATTTTATATCTATTATTCATAACATATTTTTTTTAATAGATTTTTCACATTACTATGATGTAATGTAGGTGTAATGTAAAAACGGAACGTAGAGAACTGTTTTATCGACATGTTCAATTCATTTAACTAAATTGACATAAGACAGACTTGGTGCAAGACGATCTTATATGTGTTATGTTTATGGAGTTAAAAATATTTAACTAAATGCATAAAATAATTATTTAAATAGAATTTGGTGCAAGTGGCCCTTAAGATATTATAAGTACACATAATGAACTTTTAACTTGTTTGCGATCTATATTTGACAATTCGATATTTAAATTAAATTCAACGGATAGATTGAGTTTCAGAATCTTTTCTTTAGCAGACACAAGTTGTAGATTGAAGTTTAAGATTCTGATTAAAATTAAAGACACCATGAAGAATCAAATTTAATCATTGTGTTTTTACTTCTATCATAATAAAATAAATACAATTTGTGATGCCTGGGAAAGGTTTTGATAGTAATGAAATCTTTTTAAAGTTTTTACGTACATAATGTCTAGCTGCCTTGTAACAGTAATATCATGGTATTACTGGCAAGAACTGTTCTATTAAAAAGTAGCAGAGTACAAAAGAGGAACATTATTACGCTGAATAATTTTAATTAGTCGACATTAAAACTTACCGATTCTAAACTGGATGTTCGAAAAATTGCTGCATTGTACCTACTAATAAAATGGTCCTTTTGGTGTTATTCTGTTTTTAACAAGCGGAAAAAAGGACCAATTCTCAACATTTAAGCCGAATATAAGTTTGTACAATATGAATGTATTTTTAAGTCACGTTTATGTTTTTTTATCATAAGTTAAGTGTAAAAAGTGGTTTTATATCAAGAATTAGTTCTATTAGTTTCTTACTTTTTTTGGATAATGGTAGGTAGTTTTTTACACATTTGACCTGGTTTTTACATTCGCACGAGGCAACTAATTGAAACTATTCTAGTAGTATAATAACGTAACTATTAACCGAATTCTAACGGTAAACGGTACAAAAAATCAATTGATAGTTGATTGAGTTAATTCAATTATTTTGCTATTGATGGCTAAGTGATGTATTTTTAAAGATATGTTTTGTTCGTATGTTTCTGCTCTAGTTATCAGAGCCAGATACAGCGGGAGGTGGAAACCTGTCATAACTTCATTGTTGTAATCTTTATAGTGAAACGTGTTATGGTTACATTCGACTCCCCGACTCCCTTTGTTAGCGGAGTTTAGTGTAGGTGAAATTTATGTTGCGTAAACTGATAAAATGAACTATGTTTTAAGTCCCGTTATACTTAGTTTCACATAGCCATGTGGGGTGAAACTATATTCATATGACTTTGTAAACAAAATTACTTAGTTAAACCTTTCATTTTAGTTTATTTTTGTATATGTATAACAATGTGTGGTGTTCACCTAGGCACTGATCTTATAGTACTTCATCACAACATCATTTTTAAATGAGCATGTTCCAAATGCTCTATGTAAATGTATATGTATCGAAAAATACTCTAGAATGTAGGTTTCCTATCTTCTTTAGCCTTGATCGACCAAATATTTGGTGTAGGCCTCCTTCAATCCTCTCCACTTTCCTCTGTCTTGGGCAATTAGGGTCCAGTTGCTGCCCGCCACTTTCTTAATGTCATCCTTCCATCTCATCTGCGGTCGCCCTCGAGGTCTTTTTTGGTCCCATGGTCTCCATTCTAACACTCTTTTACACTAAGAGTTTTGCTTTCTGGCTACATGGCCAGCCCACTCCCACTTCAACTTTGCTACCCTTTTTGCAACGTCTGGTACTTTGCTCTGTTTACGAAGCCACGTATTGGTTTTTCTGTCCCTCAATGTCACACCCACCATTTTTCTTTCCATTGCCCTTTGCGCTACTTGTAGTTTACACAGAATGGCTTTAGTCGTAACTGTCGGCTAACTGGCTTTAGTCGTAAGGACTGGCAGTATGCATTGGTCAAAGATCTGAGCCTTTTGTTGTGCTGACAGGTTCATTTTGAATACAAAATTCAGTTTGGAGTAGGCTGCCCATCCCAGTCTGATCCTTCGGTTAATCTCATTTTCCTGGTTCTCTTTTCCCATTTTGAATTCCTGTCCTAGATACACGTACTTGCAAACTCGTTCAATTACTGTCCTATCCACTAATATTTCTGTCGTATCTTCTGATTCTGTGGTCATCACTTTGGTCTTATCAAGATTCATTTCTAGACCTACTTCAGTGGATATAGGTTTCCTATATGCATAGTCATTAGTGTAAAACAGTATTTATGTATGTTTGCACTCAAAAACTCTTGTTTTCGCTCCAAAACAGATTCTCATAAAACACAGACATTATCCGTTTCCACCGCCCGCTTCCGTACAAAAACCTTAAGATCAGTAGTTGCTTTCAAAAAACGTATAAACAAGGATTGAAGGAGCACCTTCATTGTCCAAGCTCGTAATATCGTTGGTCTTTTGAGGCGGGAAAGGAAGCGCTTTGTCCTCGCACTAATTAAACCCTCTCGGCTTGTCGCGGCGACGAACTTGCCGGGTTGTGCTAAAGGTTTGAACAGACGAGCAATTTTTCATTTTAACAGCAACTGCAAGCAACTGATAGTGAGATTTGATTTCTGCAATCTTTCATTTATGTAGCTACACTCCTGGAAGTTCTTTAAATGTATTATATTCCTATTAATTTAACATCATTAATCAATCATTATCTTATTAAGAGGGTTTGAGTTTGTTTCTAAATCAGGTTTCAGCCTGTCTATCTGAAACTCGCGTCTAAATTTCTGACAGCTAAATGTGGCATTAAAACTGGTCCACTTTTTTGTGCTCACTACCAAGTCTTGTTTGTTTTGATAACATTCATGTCTCGGATGTCAGTATTAGATCTATGATGTCTCAATTGGCTGAGTTCGAAAGAACTCAAATTGTTTTTAGTCTTCACCAACGTAAGGTTCATTTTAGAATGCCCTCATGAAATTCGCGGCTTATTATCACTAAGCGGATAATAAAAATTGGCGTTTCACTTTATTAAACCCACTTTTACTAATATTAATATTACCCATGACCTACTACATTAAAAGTTAAATTAGGTATGGATGAAAATTATTTCTAAGCACATAAACTTTTTCGTCTTATTTTATTTTATGAATATGAACGTAAAAATGGTTTCCGAGTCTCTGTTAGTTCTTTGCGATCAAATTACTGAAGCAATTTTGATGAAATAGCGCAAAGAGCGGTGGGTACATTAGTATAGTAGGAGGTGTAGGAGCTCATTAGTATATCTCTGCCTAATCCTTCGCGAAATACAGGCGTGTTAGTACTGGTGCTAAGATAATTTTTATTTCCGAATATTAACATGAACTACGATAACTACGGTATCTTGGGTCACGTGTACAAAGCGATGGCGGAATTGACCGGGACGTTACATGTCGAATCAACTCAGGTTGGATGAAATGGCGACAGGTCACGGGAACAACCTGTGATAGACGGATGCCTCTCAAGCTGAAGGGCAAAATCTATAAATCCGTTATAAGACCTGTCGTGTTGTATGGATCAGAGTGCTGGGCCGTTAAGAAGATGGATGAAAGAAGACTGCATGCAGCGGAGATGAGAATGTTAAGGTGGATGTGTGGAGTGACTAGAATGGACAAAATAAGAAACGAGTATATTAGAGGAAGTCTGAAAGTGGCGCCAGTGGCAGAAAAGCTGAAAGGGAATCGTTTGTCTTGGTATGGGCATGTGATGAGAAGGGATGAAACGCATGTGACTAAAAGAGTGATGAGTATGAAAGTGCAGGGACAGAGAGGTAGAGGGAGACCAAAGAAAAGATGGATGGATTGTGTTAAGGCCGATATGATGGGAAAGGGAGTGAGTGGTGAGATGACGGCTGATAGGGATGAATGGAAGAAAAGAACATGTTGCGCCGACCCCAAATAGATTGGGACATGGGCAGGAAGAAGAAGAACATGAACTACGATATTTTCACCCCGATCAGTCACGCATTTACCACTAAAGACAATGTCACATTTACCACATAAACGCTGTCGCTGTCGGAACCATAGTTAATACAAAACAACTAAAGTAGTTTTCAGTATATTTCGCAGTTTGTCACTCAATTAGTGTCGCTTCAAGGTGATCGCAAAATAATAATATTTACTTAACAGCTCTAGAGTAAATAAAAGGATGTCAATGAAACTGACTCATGAAGTAATGACACAAATTGAGTCTCTAAACGGTATTAGGGACCACCTAAATAATAATTACGTTAACAAAGCGGTTTACCACAGATTTGAATGACAGTAATTTCAATATAATTGTTATTACACGGTTTCCTGTTAAATTGTTCTTTATTTGAAAACATCTACTTAATTATGCGAATAGTGTTTCACATTGTATTTCCATTTCTGTTTTATCAGCTGTTCCAATGGAGTGCTAGGACAATTCTCTGTCAATTTATGTTTAAAAACATCAGAGTCATCGAAAATGTTCAGAATTCATATTTAGTTACTTTGAGTCTCTAAAATCACCGTCCTTCTATTAAATGGAATTGGTCTCAAAAAGCATTGGGCTCTTTCGTCGCCGTGGAGTGTCACCAAGTACGTTTAAAACACTAGATGAGAACATCACAAAGACTCGTGGTCTATTTTAAAAAAAATCGATACGTTTGATACCCGGTACTTAGTTGTTCCGGGTCTTGGCGTTTGTGTATGTGATAATTTGTGTTTGTAAAAGCATCCACTTATTAGTACAATATTGTGTGTAGATGTGTGCCCGGCAACGCACCGAATTTACCGTACAAACATAATACAAATTATGTTATTATTCTCGTTCGGATACTATTAATCTAGGTTCCTATTCAACATTTTTTTCAAAAATACTTTACGGGAAATATTTTTAAGTAGATGTAATTTTTGGATGCGGTAGTTCGTTAGTTGCCGGTCTGCATTACACTGGCTTTACCCCCTGGCTATGTTCCAAAACAACTGACGCTCGTTTCGACGCTATCTACAAGGTTTTAGATGTGTTATTTACTGTGATTATTATATTGGAGGCGCACAATTTGGTCTTTATGTACAAAAATCATTGTTTTATAGAATTGTTTGTTGGGCGTGGTTTGAATTGTTGAGACATGAGTCGTAAGCGCGACTGGGGTTCGACGCTCACGACGAGCAAATTATTGTAGTATTTCCTAAATTCTCTGTAACTGGTCAGAGTTCGGATTTGTACCCGGTTAATGGCAATAGGCTCGTCCCCTGTGACATGCGGCCTCAACACACCGGCGAAGTATGGGTATACATTGGAATACCATTGCCTAACTCTTCGGGGAATACAGGCGTTATGATATATTTGTGTTGTTAAATTATAACATTACATTAAATACCCACCAAAATAAAAAAGGATTAAGAGATCTTTATGAAATCCACATCAAGATACTCGTAGGTATGGATGTCAAATAAAAAGTCAAAGTATTCAAAAAATCCATTAGCAGCCAACTGTATAAGGACTCATAATAAGTCACGATAAAACCTTCTTTGGAAACTAATCCTTAGAACTATGGAGATTATGTTAATAACACAATGTTTAAATAACTTTTTCTAGTTTACAGAATCGCTCCATCGCTATATGTAAATAGGTTTTTAATGAGACATAAAGTAAAAACTGATATAAATAATTTGCCTTTTAAATTTTTATTTTTTTAAAACGATTCTTATATTTCATTGTCTTTAGGCCACTTATTTGGAATTTAAATACCGGTTATTCCGAAAAATAATTCAAGACACCACAACTGATAATAAAATGAATTAATTTTAGTTTGAATGCAAAAAAAACGTGCGGCGTTCTGGGTAGACGCACAGTATTGTGGCGTCTGCATACAGAGAACCACGGCATGCTATTGGTAGAAATATGTAAACACGTACTGTATCTAAAGTTTCTTGCACACAAGCGTTGCTAAGTCTGAGTCATTATTTTGTATCGTGAATATGCGATGAGGAAACTATGTGCAGTGCGTACTATGAACTATGTCAAACTGTCGCCTTATAGGCGAAGACGTATCTTTATTTATCGTTGTAATAGATATCAAGCCCATCAGTATTAGACTATGTGACTATGAAGGGGCTCGTGGCAAAGTAATGTTACGCTGAACAATTTAATGGTATCTTCAAGAATTTCTGCATTTCGTTTCTTACGTTGTGTTTCGCCGAGTGAGTGAGGATACCGAAGGCCCAATCGCTTTTAAATGACCGGCAAGACTTGAAACTCCTCTGGTGTTGCGGGTGTCAATGGGCGGCGGTAATCGCTTACCATCAGGCGATCGGACTGCTCGTTTGCCCCCTATCCCATAAAGAAAATACCTTTCGGCTGACATTCTAGTATTAAGCCTATACACAAGGACTGAGTATCCTGGTATTCAGTTGTATGTAGTTAAACGGGATGCCGACCACGACCTATTAATGTATTTTGAATCAAGGCTTGTGCCTTTTGAGGAAATTCAAAGTTGTATGAAGTTGACCTACTGGTGGATAGTGGCCACTGGAACAGAGTTCGAAATAAATAAGAAAAGATATCTAATTTTCAATAATATTTAGTTTTTTTGGTTTTCTGTGATACTAAACATAATATTCTTTATATTTTTTTACCCAAAATTGTAAGCTGCTGCGTTTATAGTTATATTTTTGTGATGGGAAGGAACTGACCTTCATGATACAGTTTTTACTAGTTTGAAGGCCAAGGTTTCACCTAAAGGATGCACCTATAACTGGTTTATAATAAAGGATATTTGTTATTATGAGGTATATATAGTTAAAGAAACAGGAAAAAGTTATTTTGTACTAACAAAAACCCAGAATCGTAAACAAATATAATCAGGGTAACCTGGAATTACAAGTTATTGCAAGAGGTAAATCCCAGTAGATTCTTCCTTACGGAAGAATAAAGGTCCACAAAATTATTTGACGCGACAAAATGGTCAGTGTAAACGTTCTTTTAACAGTATTAAGATTCGACCTTGCGACAAACGTGAGCAACGCCCGCGCCGGTCGTCAAACCGGCGACCGAATATTTTCTAAATGTTTTTAGAGCTTCGTGTCATTGCTACGTTGTTACTCTATGTTATTAATATCTGAGATTGCAACTCTGTGTGCACGGTGACGTAATACCCCATTGTACTGGCCACAGCACTACGCTACAATATATGTTACCGTCATAAGGAAAAACGCAACTGCAATGCCAGTCAAAGTTAATTACATACAAGTAACTATACCATCACGCCTGTATTCCCGAAGTGTCAGTCAGGGGCATGCTTAATGTGCACCCACATTAAGCCAGTATGTTTAGGCCCCATGTTATAGGGTGAGCCATTACTCGGGACATTACACGCCAAATATCGAGCTGCTACTGAGAATAAATTCAATAACACTTTCCTTGACCTGGGAATCGAACCCAAGACCTCTAGTGTAGCAGTCGTTAATACTTGGTCGTAATTTTTTTGCCTTAATTTTAGAGTAATACGTAAGTAATACTGATTAATTCTTGTCATTTATTTTAGAAATCCAGTCTTGTTGGCCTATTCCAATATCAAAATATTGTTCCGATATGTTCTGAGTGTTGTATGTAAATTGAAAATTGTAATTTTCTCAACTACCAAACAACGTTAAACGTACAAGAAACACACAACAAACAAGTTATTTAAACATATTTTAAAGAGATCAAAAATTGATCGACAGGTGACATTTGTGACAATCAGAAGATCCGAACAAAAGTTTCAACATTTTTAGGTCACAATTTGTTCAATTTTATTTATTAAGTTAAAGAAAAGACAACGTTTGTAAAACAAAGACGGTGGGAATGTATCCATCTAAACATTGTTTTATGAGTTCTTTTACAGCACGTATCACTAATATTATTCATTTGTTCACCTAAAAACTAAGTATTCTTTATTTAAGAAGTCGTAAAAGTATTTATGTATCATAAGACGAACGTTCTTGAATAAAATATAAATATTTCATTCAGTTCAACATCAATTTGTTTACATACAGGATTGAAACTACATTTGATTGATAACGATACTAAAGTGATGTGAAAAAATAATCGTAATTAGACGGGAATTGATGGAATTCGATAGGAAGTAGGTGCCAATGACCAAGCTTTAAAAAAGGTCAACTTCCAAGATGGCTATATAAAGCTTGGATTTTGATCAATGGTTCTGAACATTCTCCTGACTCGTTCACGACAAAAGGTCAAATTTAGCATAAATTATTATGAGACGAGATAATGCAACAAACATTTATGTCACTGCACGCGTGTTAGCTAGATCAGCAGACCCTAAAATCTCGCTTAAATTTCACAACAGTAAATTTCTAAGGATCTCTTACCCCAGGAGACCAAGAGAATAGATTTGAATTGTGTCTATAATACTAACATTGGCAGGTTAAAAATTGATTCTAGAAGAATCGCTCAATGAGGCCTGATTACTCCTTTTTAACCAATTAAAAAAAAACTTGCTTTAATTATTGCCAGCCTTAATATTTGGAATAAACGTTTACATTTAATTTTAGGTTGGCACCGATCTGAAAATATTGGGCATATTTACTTTTGGGTTTTATTTATTAATTAAATTAATAACAATTTTGAAGTCTGTTTTATTGTTTAATTACTTTTTTTTTCTTAATGTCTGAGAATTATGTCAAATTGCACAACAGAAAAAGGTTGTCAGTTATGTTAAGCACATTATGTGTATGTTCCTCTCTACCATACAAATTCGACATTAGCGACGTGAGCGTGACTTCTAAACGTGGTGAAGTACCTTGTCCCAACCATATCAAGTATCTAGTTGCCACATAGAATTTTGATTCATAATTTACTTGATATGACGACAGATAACACTACTACGTAAGACTAAAGGGTTTAAAATGAACTGTCTGCTCGTTAACTGCCTCATTAGCCATGTGGTCCTGAGCGGGACTGCTACGCTAGAGGTCCTGGGTTCGATTCCCAGGTCGAGCAAAGTGTTATTTGGTTTTCCTATGAAATTCCCAGTAGCAGCTCGGAGTTAGGAATTTGTGCCCGGTTAATGGCAATGGGCTCGCCCCCTATTACATGGGACCTAAACATACCGGCGAACTGTGGTTGTACATTAGTACGCCTCTGCCTAACCCTTCGGGGAATACAGGCGTGATGGTATGTTATGTTGTCTGCTCGTTTAGTGCCCTCAGTGGTATTGTTCCCCGAATGCCCACCTGTGGCAATTTCGACTTTCTACGTGTATTTTGCTTCTGTTTACACTCCGCGACACTGGGGAAGCTGAAATGTAAAAGAAAAAACTGTTAGTATATAATTTAAGCGTTTTAAAAAGTTTTAAGCGGCGGTAGCCTAATGGCTAGGGCATCGGACTCGCGATCATGTGGATGCCAGTTCGAAACCCACCCATTGCACTACCGAAGTGAACCCACTCGTAACACAAGCATTTAGCTTAGCACGAGGGGTTATCAAGAATACTAGTAATGTGTAACACACATTGCTAGTAAGGGTTTTTATAAAAAAAAAATTATAAACTCGTTAATTATAAACTGACTGTTGCGCTAGAGGTTCTAGACTCGATTCCCAAGTCGAGCAGTGTTATTTGGTTTCTATATTAAATTCTCAGCAGCTCGGATTTGTGCCCGGTTAATGGCAATAGGCTTGCCCCTTGATAATGTTTATGTAACTTTTGTATTTTCTTATGTAATTTTTTATGGGACCCCTATTACATGGGACCTAAACGGACTCGAACTGTAGGTGTACCTACGTTAGTACCTACACCTCTGCTTAACCCTTCGGGGATGACAGGCATGATAGTATAATAATATGTATGTGTTATGAACCATAATGTAGAATAGTTGCGAGTTTGACTGTGATAAATGCCCTGCTGATCTGGTATTGCCGTGCAGCGGGTCGTTGAGCTCCCTAAATAATGGTTGAGCTACACGATGACTGGTGCATGCGTGCCGTCAGTTAGGACAGGTCAACTCAAGACTGCTACGGCTCTTTTTTCAAAAGGCTTGTTCAGATTTTGCCCTACATCGTAAAACACATATCCTATAATACTACTACTACTACTACTGTCTGGACTTTAAAAGAGACCATGATTCTCTGAGTTTGTTTCAGCGTTTCTTCTCAGAGGTCGTCAGATAGGAAATGCCGGCGACATCTAGTTAAAAAAAAATGTAAAACAACTTGTAAAAGTATCTTTTTAAGATCTATTTACAGAAATAAATATCATTTATCATTTATCAAACTACAGTTATTTTATAGTTATTTTGTGAAATTTTTACTTATAAAAGCGGTGGAGGTCATTTCGATCAGATTCGGGTGAAGTTCGGTATCTAAAATTCAAAAAGCTGGTTATAAAATCATACAATAACTCACGGAAAAAGTCCGTGATACCAGAAGAATTAGAAATGAGTCCATAAATTCGATTCGGGGCTCGTCGGAATTTATCTGGGATATTTACGAGCGAGATAACGTTGCTGTTGGATATTTAACGATGCTTATATGAAAACTATTCGTGTACAATATACATATCTTTTAGATTAATAAGCTCAAACGACTTCTTCTAATGTATAAGTTTTTTATCAGAAATATTCCGTCAGTTAATTACTGTTAAAGTTTGATTATGTAAATACATGTTACAACAGTTTCTTCATCAATATCACCAACTTACTCCCATTGGACTGCCAAGGCAATGGGCCCGACTTCGAATCCAAGGCGAATTTTCAAAGTCATGTGCGTCATAGTTAATTATCACGCACCTACAAGGTGAAGGAAAACATTGTTAGGAAACCTGTATGCTTGAGAGATTTTCTCGACGGTGTGTGAGGACTGCTAACTCGGACAAGGCGAGCGTTGTGGACTAGCCCAGACCCGAAACAACTAACTTTTTGTGATTTTTTGCATTTTTTATGCTAACTTTTATAAAGTTATTTATTGAAGGAAAAATTCGATTCGCAGGCAGGATTCGAACCTGCGTCTTCTGGCTAGGTACGCCAGACGCTATGACCACTAAGCCACCGCGAGTCCCACCTGCCATGTCGAAATTTGCCTTCACATTCTGAACTTACGTCTTAAAGGTGACGTCAGTAACATCTATTGGAAGGCAAGGTATCTGTAGGTCATAAAAATATTTGCTCCGTGTGGCGATCAAACCCACAACACGTGGCGTAGAAACCGATCGCTCAGCCGCTTCGCCAAATAGACTTAGGGGTATGCTATGCCCATGATAAGAAACATCAAATTAAGTGATTTATTATAAGTAAACTCGTAGACAAAAATCTGAAAGTATATTTATTATACTTTGGACGCTATAAAAGTTATAATGAATTAATTATAATAATCACGAGTGACACAAAACTTATTAGTTTCAAACCAGCTCAAGATAATCTCTTTTTTTTTTGCTTTACTTTACTTAGTAGCAAACGTAACGTAAACAGAAGTTACGTTACGTATAAATGTTTTAACATAAACATTCCTGGCACGAATTATTCATATCCATATTGCCCCTCTCTATTTTTTTTGTACAAGAGATGAGCGTGACTATTCCCATATCTGCATTAGATATCTAAGTAGGTTAAACGGTATTCGTAACTAGAGCTTTCACTATTTTAAAAAGAAAGGTGTGTAGGTACTGAGACAGTACCTGCCATCAGTATTTAAAATAGCATCGGGAAACCTTGATATTTGTACATATTTTTTATAGTTTTTTTTTTATTATGGCGCCACACTTTTTGTGTATTTGCCAGTGTCAAGTATTAGAGTAATCAAGTAGGTAATATTTCCCATCATGGGATTTTATGGCACCACACTTTTTGTGTTCGCCAGTGTCAAGTATAATATATTATGTTGTTCAGTTGCCCCAATAAAACGGTAGAAACTTATTTGAGGCTTCGATGGAGTTTAGGAGTGAGCCCAAAAAGTCACGATTTTCAATTTTATATCATTTGCCTACACTCTCACACGTTCACGAACACTTAATGTTTAATTATCAACCATAATTACACATTAAACTTCGGAGAAATTCAAGTTTTTTTTTCATTTTCCCGCCTAAAACTCCTTTTTTATAGTTATATATTGTTTTATCGATAAAGTCAGTCCTCATATTTACCTACATAAACAAATAAGCAGAAGTGCTGGAGTATACTAGTCTTATGTGACTATAATTATTAGTCTTCTAATGTTTTCTATTTAGGTACCTATTGCAAATACACACATCAAAAAAAGTTTGCGATCACTGAAAAATCTAAATCTTTTTTGTTACAGTAAATTATATGATTTCTTCTTCTTTTTTTGAGATTCTTTATTTAAAAATATAGATTTAGGGCCACTTGCACCAACTTCTTAAATAATATTTAAACACAATATTTCATAGTGAATTTGTGTTTAAATCCAATTTAAACACATTTAAGAAGTTCGCGCAAGTGGCCCTTAGAATATAAAACAATAAAACAGTTCAAAGAAAACACACAATAATTTTTCTTGATAAAGTTCTATTAAAAAAAATATTAGCAAACTTTTTTTGATGTGTGTGTATGTCAGTTTAAAATGTTCTTAAAACTACAGTATTTTTTACTAATATTTTATTACCCGACTGCGCGACGCAAATGAGGGCAATGTGTGTATAACGTAATCGGGAAGTTATGTCGGCCTCGTACCAATTAAAAACAGCATTTTCATCTCCTTGCCGTATTACCTGACCATGTCCGTCCTCCGTCAAGTTGTGGGCAATCGCTGGAGCCTATCAACAAGCAGGTCTTGCTTGGTGCGCTACTGAAAGGCTTTATTTATAGTACAGAAAATCCTCATGGATCTTTTGCCGTCTATCGAAAAACCAGCACTTGCCTTCCCTTATCGTTTAGTTACGGCCATGGGATTCGTGACATTCACTCTACTCCTTCTCTCGTCTCCCCTCCTCTTCCTCAATGCTACTATAAGCCTACTGGTTCTGTATCTTCCTCATGCATTAATGTATAATCAAAATTCTTAATTGTAACATGATCTTCTGAATTTACTTCAGATATAAAGGTTTAATTTATTCGTAACTTATTTATATATTCAGATTTAATTACCTTTATGGTTAAAATTCTTTTTATCGATATTTATTAACACCTCGATGTGTTTTATTTATTTTTGGTCGGTGATCACATTTTTTTTTAAATTCTTAATAGGCTTACGCTTGATTGCCAGTTCGCCTGAAGTAAAGCGACACTCCGACCAACATGATGTATTTCTAACTAGTAAGTAGTTAGGAATACGTATCGACTTTGTTACAACATAATAAAACATACCATCACGCCTTTATTCCCCAAAGGGTTAGGCAGAGATGTCCTAATTTACACCCACGGTTCGCTGATATGTTTAGATCCCATGTAATTTAATAGATAACTGGGTAAACAGGCAAACTCAAATCTGCTACAGAGAATTTCAAAGAAAAATCCTACAACTTTTCTCGATCTGGGAATCGAATCCAGGACCTCTATCGTAGCAGTCGCGCTTAGGATTTCTAGCCTAATGATTTTTTTTGTCATGTTAATAATGTAGAAAAGAATATCAAACAAACCAATAGATTTTTATAGTTAATTGACCTTAATTTTATTTTACATTTATTTTAAACACACTATCTTACCTCTTACAAGACCTACTTAGTCTAATCAGCATCTATTTTAGTAAAGGAAATGTTTCTTCCTTGGTATTTTAATTAATAAACGCATAATTATTTACTAAACCCATGATTCTTAACACGATGAGATATATCTGTACCATTAATTTTCTATCATGACATGGGTTGGGGATTTAATCTTAGTTCAGAGATAAAATTAGTAATTTTGTTATTATTTTTTAATAGGAAGCAGATAGGTAGGTCCGTAATGAGAAAGTAAAATAAAACTGTGACTAGAAAAAAGCATAACTAACGTCAATATCGTTAGGTACCTACTCAAAACTTAACATGTAATGCGGTTTCGTAAAATGTCATAATTAAAAAATAACTTGATTTAAGATAAGACTATCTTCTTACTATGTTTTAAATTACAGTTTTTTACCGTCAATCAAAACGTCGCCAAAACATAATTTAAAGTTGTTTTATACCAATATGTCTGATATTCGCGTAAGCTTCAGAAATCAATACATAATTTGAATTTGATATCGTCACGTCTTTGATTCAGTAGGTCTACCTAAATCATATTATCAAACAGCACCGATCAACATCTTAAATGTATCCATTCCACAACATTTGATCTTACTTTGATCCCCTGAAATCCATACTTGATTAACTTCGCAGTACATCAAAGGATTATTCTGAACACACCTTCGTTCATCTTCCCCATAAAAGATTCCATAATGTTGGCCATCTTTATTGGTGCTATGGTCCGCAGTGAATCTTCATTAATATGCGTTTGATAGGCGGTAATGTGGCCTACTATATCATTATCTATTATATTAACTCTTATAGCAACGTGGGTGAAGAATGTTTCGCTATATTTGTTTTTGAGGTAAAAGGTTGGAATTAAAAAAGCATCTAGTTGTATTAATACAAGTTACGGTCCATGTTTCACTCGAATCATATCCAATAATTTTAAGATAACTGGTTTCATCCGAGTATATTTAAATCAATTGGAGTTTGTTTTCTTTTCGATGTCAAAATTTATCAATTGTTAGGTAACCATGGAAAAGTCCGTACATCAGTAGTCACTTAAGGACAGATATATGTGGGAAAGGGAACTGAATATTTAACAAGGGACATCGGTTAGCCTGATGTGTCCAGCCACGGTTACATACAGCCCCTCCAGGAATCTTAGTTGCTTATTTATTAATGATACGTGGACGTTTCTCGTTTCCGTTTCCTTTTTATTTTATTGTTTTATTCAAGAGGTATGAAAATACTGCTGCTATTTTTGGACGTAGAAATTAGGTCAGCGATTTTCTTGCTGTTGTTATAGCTATCAGTGCATTTCGCTCGACATGAAATAAGGATTAGCGATCTCTTCAATAGTCAATTAGTTTTTCTTTAGAAAATTACATGTATTTTGTAAGTTAAAAACTTTTACAGTTTTTTTTTGGAATAATCAGGCCAAACCAGAGTTTCAGCAATTCTAAAATACAAATATAACTTGAAACACAGCAACAAATTAATATATTTAAACATTGTAATAGTATCCAGTCGACAAGCAACTATCCCATCTCATGCAATCACCTGACTTACAATAACATATTTCACGTTGATCCTACGATGTAATATCAGAAGTGAGAATTGTGAGATAAATTTTAGCGGTCTGAGAATATTCGCTGTTATTAATTTCTGTGGAGCACCAGTCGGGCCTAGTGACATAGTGCATTCGATATTACAAGGTGTGGTATTGGTTTCAAATTTGAATAGCAGTATTGATTTTTTAAAATTATTTGAAGCTTCTGTCATTCGTCCTAAGGGCTCATTCCTCTGATTTATTTAAAGGTTCGGGTACACGTTTTACGCCGCATGGTTGGAACCACTTTATTGATCCAGTAGATACGCAAAGCGTTAATGGACTTAATACAAGTCCATCCGTATTAGGAAATTCTTAGTAAAAGCTTTGAGTTTGGTTTCGTGCCCGGAGTTCAAAAAAAATACCAGCGGGTTGTCTGTTGATGTAAAAGTATTATACGTATGCCAAACCTTTCTGGTATTAGAGGTTTGATGTTTACACAATTCACAGGTGCAAGAATTCTCTTCCGAAAATGTCTGTAGACCTATGACTGCTTTGAAATAAACATACATTCTTGGAATTCTTCTCTCAAGATTAATCTTTGCGGTCACAACACGGCATATCTGTTGCTATTAATAACAGTTGTATAAAGACCTTTGAAGGCATTACTCATAAATGCAGCGACTGAGTCGCCTTGACCAGCGGTAACGATTTATTGTTGGAAAGGATGCTGCGTTTAGATTTATATTATGATTTGTTTAAGCAGTAGATGAGGAGGGATGAGGAAATTATTTTTTGTTCATTGACAACATTTAGAATCCCGTCATCATAAGTAATTTGGTTGTAATATTATATACTGAATTCAGTGAATTGACGATTGATTATAGCCCTAATTGCCCGACGTGACGTATGACGTAGGTTTGTGTATGTCAAAATTTGTGTTTGTAATATCCTATTAAACATGATACATTTCCTTTACACTCATAAAAATAATTACTTTAAAGATAAACCGTCGTAAAAGAGACCTGAATACTACAGAAAGTAAAAATAAAAACCTACTTATTACCAAAATTGAGGTACCCAACCTAACCTAACACGACATAAGATAATATAGATACCATCACGCCTATATTCCCCGAAGGATTAGGCAGAGGCGTACTAACGTACACCCGCAGTTCGCCGGTAATTTTAGGTCTCATGAAATAAGGGGCTAGCCCAGTGCCATTAACCGTACAAAAATTCCAAACTCCGAACTGCTACCGAGAGTTTCATAGAAAAACCCGATATCACTTTGCGCAACCTAGGAATTGAACCCAAGACTTCTAGCGTAGCCAGCGCGATGGGACAAATAGATTAATGAGGCAGTTATGGTAGTATCGTTCTTCAACTAGGTTATTTGAAATAAAAACATTTGAACTTGAACTTGTTTATTTTTGGTATGATAAGTAAGTTAAGTTACTAGTTACGTTATTTATTATATGACTTGATTCCCTTAAACAGATAGAAACCATATCCAAAAATAATGCATTTTCTCGAGAACGGACCAGTTCCAATATACGCAATAGAATGATTGCGAAGTGAGTAGTAGTGTTTCTCTTCGGCTTCAGGTCTTCGAAAGCAACACACAGTTATAGAGGGCTGGTTCATTAAATGCACAATTGTGTACAGTAATTACCCATCTATTATCAGCACAGCAACAGCTGTTCTTACTTAACGATCACAATTATCGTTTTAAGCATTCCGTGTATTTTCCCACGCATTGCTGTGCCAATTGACCCGTACTTGAGTGCCAGTGTAAAATTACTTGATTATGAATTTTAAATGACAAAGTATTCTGCTATTTTACTATAAAATTAATTGCAAATAAAATGATTGCGCAACATTTTGCGACGAAGCTGGTCCTTTCGTACTAATTGAATATGTACGAAAGGACCAAAAGGGTGAACACGAAATTTTATGCTCATTTGTCAAAGACCAAACTTAGACGAATCGTAATGCATAGTATTCAGATCATGGACCATGGAAAAGAGTTAATTATAGTCACGATGGAAGGGTGACAAATAACAATGAACAATTAGTTTCGCAAAATATAAACCTGTACCAGTGTACCTATCATTATTGTAGCAGTCTCTCCTTACCCTGTGGTAAAGATGATTAAGCACACAACATCAATAGGATCATTATTTTTTCAACACTTCCTCTAGTTACATAATTTATGACATATACTTTTTACTCTCTGTGAGAAACGTATGGCTTTTTCTCATAAACCTGCAAATCATTGATAATCAAGCCATTACGCTCATCGAATGGACTTCTCAGACCTGTCGGACCTGTACGTAATGGTACTCACATAGTACCTTAAGCACTTGGCAGCAATAAATAGAAATATTCAATCATGTTATTAGCAGTCGTAAAACCTAGCATAGCGTCTAGGTCGTATGACTTATGATAAACTGAGTCAATGACATTATATGCGTTCACGATTTGCTCTAGTCATTTGCGTCCACCAAACGTAATTATGAACCTTATAGAATCGATCACAAAGTTCAAATTTGAATATTAAATTAACCCATTAGATGAAATCACGCCTTTGTATTCATGCCCATTGAGTGCTCACATTACTGCACGAAGTCTATCTTTCATTGTCGACATGAGACGTCCTCCATCCCTTTCTAATACACGATAACTATGTATCTTTCTGTCTACTTCTATTACTGCATTCTTTAGAAGTTCTTTAGTTGTTCATACGACTGTTCGTCTTGTTTTCATCACCATTGAAAAGTTATTCAATTGTGGACAATGAAATCTCTTTTCTAGAGAGCAATGCTTTTTGTTTTTGGATTTTTACTTTTACTGTCGTCGTAGGCGTGAGTGCGGTTGTAATTTGAGCAAGTTGTTTGTTGTTTTGATTGTTGAATATAGGTGGAATGTCGTGGGTAGTGGTAGTAATAGAGAAGCTAGGTATCTGCCGATATCATGTCCAAACTTGTATTCATGAGCTTTTTGTTAACTTGTTTGTGACAGCTATTAGACATGACTTTCTATGTGCATAGCCTATGTTATAGATAGACATTAATATACATACACTAATGCCTTTGAAGCTATGTTAAACAAGGATCTTATGAGTATTATACTCAGAGGGAGTATCGTGGGATGAAAGTGCCAGTTTGGGTGTACATCTCTTCATATTGTGTTGCAAATAACGCAAACTCGTTGGCAATTTTAAATACTTTATAGCATCAGTTTTGTTACGGTTAACTTATTGTACTTACATAAAGGTTAAAGATCATGATCCCGAGCAACATATTTAAGCACTACGTCTCAGTTTATATTAGGCCAGTTTCCCATAACAAAATATATTTACATCTTAGTATTGTGTTTATTTGTCAAGATATGATAGAACTAATGAAAAAGTGCAGATCAAACCCGGATGCAATTAGCATAAAATTAAGGCGAAGGGAAATAAAGAGTCGCATATTTTTTTTTTTAGTATTCTTGTTAACCCCTCGTGCTAAGCTAAATGCTTGTGTTACGAATGGGTTCACGTCGGTCGTGCAATGGGTGGGGTTCGAACCGGCAACCACATGATCGCAAGTCCGACGCCCTAGCCATTATTAAGCCCTACCGCCGCTTTTAAATAATACTGTTGATACTGGATGATGATAATTAAGTCTTATATATAAACTTGTATACCTTTAAATAAATAGTTAACAAAAAAAGATTCATTTTACTTCTAACTTAGATGTGCGATAGCATGTTATCGATATTACAATCTGCCTTCGGAATACTTAGAAGAAGGAGTGTACCGACTTGTACAATGAGGCAACACGATTAACCTCACTTATCTGCGATATCGTCCCCTTTAAATGACTCGTACAAAACACAAGGGTTGCTACTAAGATCTAAGAAGAAAACGATATGCGAAGAGTTTATAATTCAGTGTTGCTCAAAGTGAATAAGCTGAAAGACATATTTTGCTTTGGTTGATGTGAAGTTTGCTAGAAGTGATTTATACCATACCAGCTTAGATAGAATCCTTTAATCATATTGAGCTAGTTGGCCTTTCTTGGAGGAGTCTTTTATTGAAGAATGAAGGAAACTGAACCGAAGGTAAACCTATGAAACCTCTTGGTGTCGAAAAGTTTATAAGCAAATTCATACCTACTTTTTGCATTGGCAATTTTGCAACTGCCTCGATTCTGCATCGCGTTTTATTGTATGCGAAACATATTTGGTAGCAGTATTTTGCAACTAGAAATCGTGAGAGCGTGCTTTTTAAGATCGCACGGTGTAACATTCGATCGCGTTACTAGATACGTAATCTTGCATGATGGAATCAATCGATTACCTATGTTAAAAATGTATCATTATCGCACGTAATAATGATGGCAAAAATAGACATTCCATCTAGCCTAAAATCGTTTAATAGATAAAGCTGAGTGTGCCTCTACAAATACGTATCAGAAAGACAGAGTTGGATTAAATGCGTGTGTAGCAATACGAGTATTCAATCTGACGTCATAAGTCAAAGGTATTTTCTTAAGTACAGAACAAAATATTGTAGATGCCATGTAGGTAATATTAGTGACATATCTCCTCCTTTCTATGATCCTTGTATTTCAACGAGGTATTAGCAACAATGGAGAGGAAGGGGTGGAGATATTGTCACTACACATCTAGTTACCTAGGTCCTTATAGACGACTTGTTTTGTAAATATCGCTTGAAGTGTCATGGTGGCTCATAAGGGCGTTTTGATGGGGTTTAAAACGGTGGAGGTCTAAATGTCGTGTGGATATTACGGGCGCATGAACTCTCCAACCTGTAGGTATAGTCTGACTCCCCAGTAGGTGGCGCGAATGTTTGCTCCACACGTGCCTTCGAGTGGCAAGTGAAGGAGAAAAAGAAGTGGGACCTCACCTTTTCATGGGGTCTGGCGATTGTAAAGGACCACCGGCAGGGTGGGAACGATTCATGAGGATTTTCCGTGATACAAATAAAAGCCTGGAGGCCAACGATGCTATTTCAATTGTATCAGAATAGTCGTAACTACGATAGCAGTAAATTACATAAATGTCAAAAATAAACAGTTCTGAAGTTATTGAATGCCGATTTTATCACGATAAAATAGCAAACTTGTAGCTCTAGCCATTACAGCTATACCTAATAGGTATTAAATTTGAAAAAGAATGTTAATAACACAGTCCTAAACTAATAAATAGCGCCAATGGCTGTTATGTTAGGCTAGTTGTAAGAAACGTTATTTTGCTGTAATGGCTATTCTTGTTTAAAATCTCATACAATGAATGGTCCTTACAAAAAGACTAGTGATTTGATAAACACATAGCAAGAAAACCGTTAACCGTATTTTTCACGGCGATAAAACGTGTGTACCACGCACGTGTGGCACACATTGTCGACTATATCCCCAAGTTTAATTTTCTGTTCGTAAATATGCAATTTCAAAGGCAATCCTCATCAACCAGAGCGTAAATCACGCATCCCTTCATGTCATAACCGAATTTGTTCCATATCTCATCAAGTCTCCATGAAATATAAAATTATGAATGTTCGGGCGAAGGGAGTGCGAAATAAGCGAAGGATTTTCGCGTCTCAAAAATACATTATAATATAACAAACGAATATTTAGAAAAAACGAATGAAACGTGCCACAGTTGAGCGTCTACCTGCTGTATTGCCATATGTTAGAGGAGTCACAGACAAGATTGGCTATATCTTGAAGCGAGCTTCAATCAAAACATACTTCAAGCCGCTGAAGAAGATTAGTCAGTTCTTACCACCTGTCAAGTGCCACATACCTCTTCAAGATGCAGGAGTATACAAGCTTGATTGTGATTGCGGACTCTCATACATAGGCCAAACTAAAAGAAGCATAGGGACCCGCGTAAAAGAACACATTGCCGATGTCAAACACCGCCGCTCCAGAAAGTCAGCAGTTTGTGAACATACCCTAGACAAGACCCAGCACTACATCAGATTTGATAAACCACAAGTCCTCGCAAAAGAAAACCGATTCCTACCCAGGATGATTCGTGAGGCTATTGAAATCAAAAAACACCCAAATTTCAATAGAGAAGATGGTTGGGTCTTACCAGCTGCTTGGAATCCCATTATAGAATCTATAAAATCTAAATCCAAGCCCAAAACTGCAAGACCAAAGGATACGGTGAGCTCGTTCTGCGTGAATCGGATCGCTAATAATTAACAAAAATGTAAGGTAGCTGTTAGTAATTTTAACATCAAGACGTCCAACACCTCAGTCTGCCCGTGACCATGGATGCTGTAAAGGATCCGAAACGTCGGGAACTAAATAATATCAATATACCGCGATAAAATCCGTAAAAAGTAGTTTCATTTCAATGTCTAATATTCGCGTAAGTGTCAGAAATCAGAATATTTAGAATCTCCTGACGATTGGTGCAACCCTTACAATGGTCCCCACCGAATGCAATATTACCTTGTCTTTGTAAATTTATTATTATTACACAACATTGCATTTCGAGGGTCGAGATCGCATAGTGCATTTGCTGGCAGCTGCTTCTGCGTCCACTGTGGGGTATATATTATTATCATCATAAACCGAAATAGACCTTGAACTTGGAGCAGTAGAGTACGATTTTACGTGTGAGCATTCAAAATCCCATAGGCACATATGGGATGCCCACCCTCAAAATTAGATTTAGGCAGAAAAAATTACTTAATGGGGTGTTTTCTGTATGAACGGCGAGAGAAGACGGTGTCGTGTTTTTTCTAAATCTGTCGGTGTCCGCGTATTCACGTTGATATATGAGGATCTAGGGGATTCAAAGGCTGATTAGTTTTGTACAAATCTGTAGTAGATTGAATTACTTAACTATAACGTATGTAAGTAATGTTGAATTAATGTTAAAGTAGTAAAAAGTGTTGTCTTGTGCAATCAGCTGTTACATCATCAACTTATTTGAGATCGAAACACAAAGTTAGTTACAGCAGTGGTGGCTGTGAATAATTTTAACTCAAAACTAATAACTCATAACACCGCCTTCCCTACCATCTTCATAATCATACACAGCTTCTATCGACAAGTTATAAGTATAAATAATAATCGTTTCTTTAAATAGATCTTTTAAAGATCTTCTTTCTTCTTCCCTTTTTAAATACTGCTATAACAAGCCTTACATTAGCATTATTATCTATTGTTTCTTACAAAGAAATAAGTGGTATAAATTATTTCTTTAAAAACATCCTTATCAATAAAATATTTAGATATTTCCTGATCTAATGCTTAATTTATTATCATCAGCTTATTATTTAACATACCACCACGTATTTATTACCCGAAGGGTTAGGCAGAGGCGTACACCCACAGTTTGCTGGTATGTTTAGGTACCATGTAATAGGGGGCAAGCTACTGCTACTGGGAATTTCATAGAAAAACCCAATAACACTGCTCGACCTGAGAATCGAAGCCAGGAACTGTAGCGTAGCAGACTAATGAGGCAGCTTATTATGTCGCTACTTCTATTTCCACATACCTGTTTATAATTTGTTTATATAAACAAAATATCAACCAGCGTGCCTACTATTTCTTTACAATTACCTACAGTGCAAATAACATAGAATCTATACAATTTAACTAATGATAGTGCTGAGTTCGAAAGCTATTCTTTAGCATCGATCCGGTTGCACTGGTGGGAACTTCGTATTGGCAATCGTGAGTCATGGGCGTTGTGGACTAGTTCACACTGATATCGAGAAACTATTGATACTTATTTATAAAATCTGCTTTTAGAATGAGTAGAAGTTTTGGGAGGGGACGAAGCATAGGAAGAATATAAGAATCGTAACCGGCGTTCTATAGTTTCTGCCAATCTATAAGAGAAAAAAGCATGAGTGTAGTATATAAAATTTTCCACGGACCTTAAGTCTGTGGTCGTTTTGAGCCCAACGTTATGGATATATTTGTTAGGTCTGGCTATGTGTGCATGTGGAATTTGTGTTTGTAAACTTTATAGGTTAGACGTTATCTATGAATATGCATCATAGGTACGAACTGAACCCATTTCTCTCCACCCATTTTCTCGGAATAAATGTAAATGGGACTTGATGGAAGAGTTACTCACTAACTAGCGACACTTATAATATGTGGTTTCTCAGTTGAAGCAATAAACCTGGATTTAAAAGTATCTCTTCTCTTCTTACTCTAACAAACTTACTGCTAAGCAAATCTGTTTCTCAGGTCAGTCTAGGTTCATATTTGTATGACGACAGATTTAAAAAATCATTTGTAGAACAGAAATATATATATATATATATATACGCAGTTGCACACACTACCCCGATGTCAGAAAGAATTAAGCTCCATTGTGTGAATTGTGGTAAAAGGGAGGGAATACCCATTAACCGTACACCGTTTTAATCCCCGGCTAATAAAGAACTAAGAGAATTAGATCAACAGAAAATTGGAATTATTAAGAATATGTTATGGTCCTGGTCCTTTTAGCCGCAAGGTATCGTTTCAATTGAGGTAAATATAATGGGGTAAATAAACATCAATCCGGTTTTAGAACTTCATAAACAGATTAATTAACCAACAATTCATACCTAATGACATGTATTCATAAATTTACTCGGAATTAATATGAATATTCCGCCAGACACCTTTCGTACTGTCACCACGGGCGTCAGAGTAACCGCAACAATGCGCGGTAATCTATTTGCACAGAGCGTCAACCATACAATACCACGAGCTCTCACAAAAGGGTGTTTACTTAAACCCCTTTCACACCTCCATTGTTCACTGACCACCTACACAAGACCCCCAACTTTGCTTAAAAAATTACCTCTCAACTCCTAAGCTATACGGAATCAGAGAGGCGCGGTGGATCAACCAAAAATGGCCGACGGTATACTGAATGGTCGTAATGCTGAATCGAGTGGTCCCTGCGTAGTGTGCAGGAATTTTAAACATACGACGTTGATAATATATTCCAATGCGACGAGATTTGTATGTTTGAGGATGCTTATCAAAAGTGTGTATGAGTGGGGTTGAAAAGGCTTGGGATGTTGGTGTGTCCTACAAGAGTTTTTGAATACGATTGCCCTAAGTGACGTATGACGTAGGTTTGTGTACGTCAAAATTTGTGTTTGTAAACGACCCTTAAACGTGATACATTTCTTTCATACTCATAAAAAATACTTACTTTAACGAGAAACAAATATATTTATTCGTAAAAGAGACTTGAATACAGAAAGTAAAAAAATACCTACTTATTACCGAAATTGTGGTATCCAACCTTACCTTACATAACATACTATCACGCCTGTAATCCCCGAAGGGTAAGGCAGAGGTGTACCGTAATGTACACCCATAGTTCGCCGGTATTTTTAGGTCCCATGTAATAAGAGGCGTGCCTATTGCCATTAACCGGGCACAAATTCCAAACTCCGAGCTTGTACTGAGAATTTCATAGAAAAACCCAATAACACTATTCGACCTGGAAATTGAACCCAGGACCTCTAGCGTATCAGTAGCGCTCATGACCACTAGGCTAATGAGGCAATCCAGCCTTACAACATTACCTTTATTACATTGTAGGTATGGATACGAATTTGTTATTCCATGTTTTAAGATAGTTTTTATAGATGCAACACTTTTAAATACTGTTAAAGATGCTGCAAGAAAATTCATTATAGCAAAGTAAAAGAAATATAAATGTAACATTGCCAAGTTTTGCGAGGTTGTGCTGAATAGTTTTTCTGTACTATTTATTTCTGAATATCTCCGGTTATTTGGTTTGGGGCGTCTTTTTCTGGTTCATTTTTTAGCACTGTTACCGTTGAATGTTTCCTCGTAGTCGTCTAAATAATCACATGCATTTTATTTTTTTATCCGAATACGAATAAGAAAGGAAGGGTACATACGACCACGGCTATAACCTAACCACTGTTCCTGGACATAGAAAACTTGACTTGTTTCATACATTTCGGTGTTTTTTGGTGGTCGGGTTAGTTTTTGAACTTTCGTTTTATTTACAGTTGACACTGATACGTTTGACTCTTATCTTGCTTGAAAAGGACAAACTGGGTCTAATGTAGAGCACGCAGATCAAATAACTACCCTTTTGGGATTAAGGTCTCATATACATACGACTTAACTGTGTAATATTGGCTGAGATTTTATCCCATGTGTTGCTCTCACAACCCCTCCTATAAAAATCGATTGATGTCCGTAGCTTAACAAAAATCCCTTAGTAAATTCTCATCACATAAATAAACAATAGCCTGAGACGTTTTAAAACTTTGATATCACATACAAACATGTCTATTGGCAGACAACGAAAGTACTTCAAAAGACTTACGCACTCCTAACAGCTGTTACGACCGGCTATTTTACTTTGACCTCACACTCTTATACAAACTTCCTTTCAACGCCTTATTTTGGAATTGAAAGAGGGATGTAGGAGTTCAAGTTATATTGGTTGGGAGATACAAGGGTCGTTGAAGGGGCGCCATTGTCCCACGTGTGGGACCCCACGCATCGCGACAAGTGATTTAGTAGTTGTTACAAAAACTTTGGTTTTGAAGATATTTCGTAGTTACATAAGTGTATGTGAGAGATAAGGGCTATCGATTTTTCGGCGTACTTTTGCTACTGGTGAGCAAAAAGTGGACTACGTCTTGCTAGACTTTGAAGCGATGTTCTATGATGTAACATTATTTGCTTCTTAGCATATTTTATTAGGTCTTACGAGTAGGTACATAGACATACTCAGGATTCAATACAAAATCTATTGTTTTCGGGCATCGGGGCATTTGTGTGATTTTACGCTTGTATTATAGAGTTTCAAAATCAACAGCATTATCAACTCCTGATATTGTCCTATCACTAGGTACGGTTCTCCTCACATAATGAGAGGGATTAAGCTATCGTCCACCACGCTAGCCTAGTGCGGATCGACAGACCTAACTATAGATGGGCGAAATTATAAATTCCCTGACATAAATCCATCTCTAGACTTAACACGTTATTGAGATGATATCTCTGTCGAACTGTCGATATCTCTGTCTATATAAATGTCAGCCTGACAAAGAGAGAAATCAAAACAAATTGCAATCAAAATTATTATATGACAATGTTCCCAATTTCCACATTACAAGCAACTCTTTGGTGGAACGCAAGTTTTGATCTTAAGTTGGTAGTTATATGGAAATACGAATATTGATGATGAGCAGTAGAGCTATTCCGTAATGCTGTCAACATAGAACCCACTGTTTCCAAGCTTTTATTAGTTCCAACAAAATCGATAACATGATTATAGCCGGACCGCATGTTGATCGATACGTCAACAGTGTCTGACAGCGTGTCACCGCGGCGCCGATGGAATGTCAAGTGTTCTCAGAATCGATGTCAATGACATCAGCCTTGAATTTGTTTTAGTGTTTATTCGATATCATTAATATTAGTACGGCTTCGGTACGTAAAATCCTATTAAAACGAAATTGTGAAATATATAGTGTTTTTTATTATTGTGATTGTACAGTGGCGGGTAACTTGATTTCGATTTTGCGGTCTTGATAATAGGGTTGTTCGTCCCGCAGATAGTCAAATGTACAGAAGAATCATGTTTGTAGTTGTTAAGAGCTTAGGTTCTTACAGAGCGATGGCCTAGTCTTCTTTCTGAGTCAACAGAAGAGAGAGACCAAAACAGAGGATGAACGCGGAATGACATTTATGAATCTACGATACTCTTCTTAATGTATGTTTTAAGATACAATTCTTACTTCTTTACTTTAATTTACTTTTCTTTTCGTATTTTGTATTATCTTGTGAAGTGCAAAATATCTGTATCTTTCTGTATCACATATTGTAAAAGCGATCTCATGCGAATTTTGATAATTCGTCCATTTTGAATATCACCTACTATTCTCATTACTGGGATGAATACATTATACCGAATTCATCTATTTACTCTCGCTAATGCTGTTGTATGCAAATCCTAACACAACCAATTTGGGTAGGTAATTAAGTTAGTTCAAATTTTACGTCGCATGTACCCGGATTTAATTAGTCGGGTATTATATCGACGGATTTGGTGGTAGGCGTCAACGGTGGCGTCGGTCTCTGTAGATAGACTGAAGGCTACCTATTACACCGTGGCGTAACGTTTATGAAAATCTCAGTTTCTCATTAGAGAGACATATTTCATATGTAGTATTAGGTATCGAGGCCACATTGAGTGATACATAAGTCTGCTGTTGCATTCATGGTATTGTAATATTTTTTAATAAATAAAAAAATGTTTGCAGTCGTTCAACTGCGATGAATTTTTAGTGACTTATTTTTTTTCCGCCCGTGAAGTTTTTTATGAGAAAATTAATCGACATTGCAACAAATATCGGGCAAAGGTATTTAGTACCTATTATTAAAATTGTAATTAATCACCATCTGGGTGTGATGCTAGATATCAATGGTGTCAGTCCTTATTAAAAACTAGAGATATTCATTTAATTCTTATATTAGGAGCGTTTATAAAATACTAGTTCCACGTGTATACGTTTAGACTTGAAGCCATATGAATACCAGATTTTAACATTTTTCAAAGCCATTGTTAATGGCATAAAACAACTAATAGCCTATCCATCCTGAGGCAGAACATAGCCTATGTCCCTATACCCTTTGTCTTGAAAATTCCTTTAAGATGCGCGAGATGATCTTGACCGTTTGTAGAACACCTTGGGTTAACTGGCTGGCGACCACCCTTACGTTAGTCGGAGTCTGTCGTAAAGCACCTTCGTGTGTGTTGCGGCTCTGGCAGTCTGCAGTCTTTAGAGGCTCTTAAGGGTTGGCAACGCATCAGCAACTCCTCTAGTGTTGCAAGTGTCCATGGACGACAATGACTACTTACCACCAAGTGGTCCAAGTCCAAAAAAAAAAAAAGGAATCCCAGGTAACACTAATCATGAAGGCAGCTTTAATACAAGCCAATCAATGTCATGTTTGCGTTTAACTATCTTACACTACGGTGTAAGCGTCGGCGGGTTGGTCCCTAAGCGATTGTCTTCCAGTCTGCAGTTAAATCCTTGTGCTAACTTCGACCTCATTCGACGACGGCTTAGCTGATGTGAAGTTAGTATTATTGCGAGTACTATACGATTTCACTATCTGGTGTATTTTTATAGTGTCGTGTTAGCCTGTTAATATAAAATGTATGAAATAGCCTCTTTTGCAAATTTTTGGCACCTTGGACTGAAAAGCACGTTGGTGAGATGATTATTTACAATGTTATGTTCATTTTTGCCGTGACTTCGTTTCATCGATCTTCAATTACGGCTAGGGAAAACATCGTAAGGAAAATTGTAATGCTTAAGTTCTTGTAAGAACAACAAGACTTAATTATGCAGAAAATAAACATATGTACCTATTACAGTACATATTATTGATATGATTAGTATTACCATTTGACTGCCTCATTAGCCAAGTGGTCCTGAGCGCGACTACTACGCTAAAGGTCCTGGGTTTGATTCCCAGGTCGAGCAAAGTGTTATTGGGTTTTTCTATGAAATTCCCAGTAGCAGCTCGGAGTTAGGAATTTGTGCCCGGTTAATGGCAATAGGCTCGCCCCCTATTACATGGGACCTAAACATACCGGCGAACTGTTGGTGTACATTAGTACGCCTCTGCCTAACCCTTCTGGGAATACAGGCGTGATGGTATGTTATGTACCTATTACAGTTTTACCTTGTACTTTAACTTAAAATAGCTCACCGCAGGAAACGAAAATCCACTGAACAAATTGTTTTAACTGTAGTTTAAATCCGTGTGCTTTTCCTAACTTTGCATGTTTTAGTTGCTCGTTCGACAGCCAGCTTAGCTGACGTAGACATTCTATAATGAAGTAAGTTAGTACCCTCTGGCGTTGCTCGTGGTTATGTTTACATTTATACTTCGTGGGATAAGCAGAGTGGTAGACGTGATATAAAACTGTGAAGGTATAGTCTTGAGAGCTAAGAATTAGTAAACTCTAGAGTCGATATTTTTCTTTCAAAATTATATCCTTCTTAATGTAAACGTAGAATCATGAAAATAGATGACGCGTAACAACTTTCTAACAACAGAAAACCGTGATAGTTTGGATAAACAAAATTGTGAACAAAAATGTTTGGGTTATACATAAGGCAAGGCAAAGGTAAGTAAAAGTCATCCGTCTACGGGAACCTGAAGGACAAACTGAAACAATGTTTTTCAGACTTAATTATTGAAACCGTATGATGTTCAAAGTCAACGTCAAAAATTTATTGCCAAAGATGGAACGAACAGTGGTTTCGGGAATTCGTAACCGGAGCCTTTACTGTCTACACAGTTAACGTTAAGAATTCGACCCTAAAATCTCATTATCATCATCACCAACCACGGGTCTTCTTTCAGAATAAATAGTCTGGCCTCATGCGGGTTGGCAGACTTCGCCTTTGAGAAAATTTCAGAAGTGTGCGGGTTTCCTCACGATGTTTTCCAGCATAATTTCAGCAAGTGTTTAGCACGATTCCGAAAAGTTGAACCTCATCTTTGACTTGACAGTCCAACGGTCATATCACTACACTACACTATTGCTGTAGGAAAGGAATTTGAATTGGTTTTTAGATCTCAGTGTTAATCGTACAAGCGAAGAAACACCGGTTGCTTACAGAAATTAAATGATTGAATGCCTCCGTAAGTGTCCACTCATTTAATAATTCATGCACAGAATAAATATAAGTACTGTAGTCTGTACTCTGTTTACTTGTGTGTGGCCATATCAATATTTCGGTCCGTACGTCACACCTAAAAGCTTTGCCTATTATTCGATTGTACTTATCTAGGGCCCTACTTTGCCCTATTTTGCTATAGATCTTGTATTTTCGAACGATCAAATAACATTTGTAAGTAGGGTCAGCGCTAGACTCTTGGATCGAAAATCTTACGATTACGACCTGTATTTTCGAATGACCAAACAACATTTGGAAGCAGGGTTTGGGAATCTTAGCGTCACCGCAAAGACTGATGATGATCCAATGAGTTCAAGACAAAATTAAAACGCGAAATTTGTTGAAAATCTCTTGTCGTGTCCAAAATGCTTTTGTTGTAGGAAATTTTATTTTTCTGTTTCTTCTGCCGTACCCAATTATATTATTCTAAAGGCTGAAACGTAGGATTGTGCCTATTAAATTCGTATGCCGAGTTCGTCGAAACAGTCGGCTTAGGCTTACGGTGTGTGTAATTAAATGCGACGACAGCACTAGGCGCCGGCTCATAGTGGGCGGGATTTGTATTAACACCTCCATGTTTTGGCAGAATAGAGGATTAGAGCCTGTCTGGCTGTGTTTTGTTACGTAATAGAGGTTAAAAGACAGACACGAGTCAGAAATATTGAGGTTAAAATGCTAACATTGTTAAATATTCATTGAAAATGTTATTGAATCAATTTCATAGGTCCTATTACTTATTATGCTGATTAAAAGTAAAGGAATATCTTAAAGGATTTTCTGCATTACAAACAAAAGTTATAGTAGTTGTACTACCCCGTTGTTACCCGTGACTGCTGAGTTTTAAGTCATGAGTTCGATTCAAGAATCCTAATCAAAAATGAGAGATCAGATCTTCAATCATCTCTTTAAAAGTCCTGTTATATTTATTTTTAATTCTTGATAGGATTACGCTTGATCGCCAGTTAGCCTGATGTTAAGCGACACTGCGACCTATGATGGAGCGCGCTTGCCTAGAAGATAACGATCCACTCAGTGATTTAAAGACAGCCCGATTATATCTATCGCGGAAGACCTACTCGGGAAGCGCATACCACATTTCGGCGGTACGCATGATAAATGTAGACTTAAAGCGTTTCGTTCGGGTTTTTGGAATATCCACCATGAATCGATGTCACTTTTTTGTGCTTGTATCAACAATTGAATCAAATACTATATTTATTTATAATGGATTTCCTTAAAGGCAGTCTGTTCGCAAGTCCAGTCGAAAAAAACTGCAATAAATCACAAAAATGACACTAAAGCTCTTAAGCCTTATGTCTCACACTTCCATACAGGGTGAACAGGCACAGACTCGTCTGCCGGTATTTTCCGAGAACGCATGACTCACTCTATAGACGTGACGTCGGCGTGCAGCGTTGATAACATGAGTAACGATAAGGCCTGACTCAGCTTTCAACGATTAATAGTCGATATTTTCATTGTCTTTAACAATATGATGGTTGTAACATATAGACTGATATAAAAATGAATCGCCAAATGTGTTGCTAAGCGCAAATCTCGAGAGCAGCTGAACCGATTTCGCTAATTCTTTTTTTTATAATATTCCTTGAGGTACGAGAATGACTCTTACGGAGAGAAACATTTAAAAAATTGCCTGAAAAGTCTAAAAACGACTCTTTTCTATATTCCCATACAAAAGATTCGTAATAATACTTAAAACTCAATTTGAACTTTAATATCATACCATAAAGTTTATGTGTTAGTGGAGGAGTTCCGGGAAGGCAAAACAATTGAGTGACGTTAGTTTCAGAATCGACTGTTAGGCGGTACGCAGTTCGGTGAAATATGAAAATCATAATCAAAAACTAATGAGAATGACATTACTCTACCAGTACTTACCCCTACGGACTAATAAGTCCTTGAGTCTATGCAATATATCGATTTGTTCAGTAATAAGTATTCATTAATACGAGTGGTTAGCAGTAGCAGTTCAATATCAATGGCGAGGACCGATCGATGTGAGGCCATGATAAGGTGATGTGTGTACCACGTGTTGTTGGGATCATTTTTAACTTGTTAGAAAGAGATAGCGCTATTTAATGTGTGGAGCTGCATCTCCCTCTCACAATCGTTTACCATAACGGAATATTCAGATTATGGCGATGTTACTGGTGGTGGGCTGGTTGTGGAACCGGGAACCTTCGGCGAATAAAGACGTGATGGTTTGTTATGGATAAGCTTGCGTATGAATAATATATCACCTTGAAGACACGTTTGGCGTAGCGGCTGAGCGATCGGCTTCTGCGTTACGAGTTTTGGATACCCATCCCCACACGGAGCAAATTATAATATTTGTGCGACCTACAGGTAGTTGTTCCAGTCTGGGCGTTTGTGTATGTGAGAATTTGTGTTTGTAAATGCATCCACGATACAGGAGAAAATCCTAGAGCGGGGCAACGTTTTATAAAAAAATATATAATAATTAAATCACCGTGCACACACGTAGAACATCCACCATAACTATAAGGTACATGTTATAAGGTTTGTGTTTCTGATATACCAGATTTGAAGCTGGTTTTACACATATACATAGCGTGCTCTCATAGTGTGTGTGCATCACTATGGTGTGAATTGTCACATCCTTCCATTCTCAGACCGTATAATAAATTATTCCGCGTTAGTGAACCCGATATAATCAATACGGTATTAAGCTTTAAACTCCACTTAAACTCATGGGCACACGTGCGTGCCTTCAAAAGTGGGGTGCACTTTTATATTGATGTAATCACCACGACCGATGGTGATTGGTGATTGTAATGCGATTCTCCTGTGCATGGGCGTGATTATGCTCATTCACCTGATGTAATTTATTTTGCAGGAAATCTGAGAGTAAGTACGGATTCATTTTTGTACCCAAGGACCAAGATTCAGTCAAAAAACACTTTCATCGACCATTCCTTTTACGAAAATAAACAGTATTACTTTATTATCCGTCGACCTTCTTACACACCTAGTTTACCCCAAACCTTGTGAACATTGGTTCCAGTTATCATAATTATAATTGTTGTTATATTTTTAATCCTAATAGTTCAACAATGTAAAATTAGATCGAAATAACCTCACACACACATAAATCAGCTATGCACTAGAATTGAAAATTTAATTCTGAAAATGTCAAAAAAAAAAATAGACTGTAATGCTTTTAACTGTCCTAAAACCCAAGCACATGTGCGGCTCCAAAAGGGTGCAGACCAAATAGGAGCAACGATTAAGCACCCCGGCGCGGCGCCTTTGATTCTACTACAATATTGTAATCGGGGTTACGTTCTCACGGTAACACGCGATATTGGGCCGTGGTCAGAGTGATAGCGGTTAGTTATAAGATTTGTAATATTAATGTATTTTATATAAAGAAAGAAAATAGGCTTGGCGTAAACTTACATGCATATAACAAAGAAATACTATATGACTTTGGCGTGTGAGATGAGAACAGTCCTTTTTAAACGTTTTGTTCTTCATTTTTATAATTTAATTTCTTCATATCCGTGGTATAATAAAATATTAGTTAACAAAAAATATTTTTTATCATACTTGCGGAGTGTTATGTTTGACCAACATTTTTTTTACTTACACTAGAGTAAAAACCTTAAAATAAATCTATGTACTGTCGAAGCTAGGGGACTTTTTTAACAGGATCCGCTAGCCAGTTCGCTACATGCACACATCGCACATGCACACGCACACGTGCGTTAACTTCTCTTCGCGTATTTGGTTTAGCCGCTTGTAGTATAACCAAAGCTCAATGCGGCTTTAAGGTTTTAAAAGAAGGGTAGGTTTTTTAAATATTTAATTTAAAAAAAATACAATTTTTGGGTGTTCGACGTGTTGTTTGTTATTAAACATGACTTCGAAGAATGATTTTTATTGAGATAACATTCTTGGCTTTTTTGTAAATTTGATACTAAATTACCTGTTGCAGTTGAACCGAATTGAATAACTATTATTTTATATTTATTAGATTATTATGTATAAGAGTTAAATATACCACTTTAGTTACTAGCAGCATAGCATCAAATTTAAGGTTTTAATTATTATACCGATTTTTTTTACTGGAGAATTTTGATTTTAAATGGCTGGTAAATTTTTTATTTTTATTTTTTCATCGCGTCCTATTCCTATTTATAGTGAAATTTAATTTTACCGCTAATATTGTATATGCTTATCAGCAATTACCTTACCTTACCTAATTAATTATGATTACTTTCACATCGCGACCAAAAGTTTGCCAAGATTGAATTTGTTTTTAAATTAATAATTCCAAACCTCACTTCAATTATAACATAATTTATTGTAATCCCACAATATTCATGTCATGCACATATTTTTCGTCTCTTTATGACCCTAAAGAATTTTTACCGACTGTCTATTCCATAAATTGTACTTGTACATGGCGAGTAATTTCTTTGTTCCTGTCCGTCCCCTCGGTAATACCTTCATTGTTCATGTACCAAACTGAATTATTTCTATTCTGTGTTGTACACATCACATTTATTATGTTATGCTCATGTTATATGTCAGCAGCTTTTTATCTAATTGTTTTGTTTCCTATTTTTTGGTCTTTTTGCCCATTTATTTTCTGACACGCGAATATTAGACATCGAAATAAAACTACTTTTTACGGATTTTATCGCGTTATATTGATATTATTCAATTCTCGACGATAAATCCGTAAAAAGTAGTTTCATTTCAATATTTATTCAGAGTACATAATATAAAATTGCGGGTTTTCTCATGTTTCATTTTGGTCTTTAGAGACGACAATCAAACTATTTTTTTACGGATTTTATCGCGTTATATTGCTATTATTCAATTCCCGACAATAAATCCGTAAAAAGTAGTTTTATTTCAATATTTATTTAGAGTACCTAATACAAAATTGCGGGTTTTCTCATGTTTCGCTTTGGTCTTTAGAGACAACATTTTGATTCGCATGTAAATACCAGCGTGCTTATTGCAGTAAATATTTACTTGTTGCTAATTGCTTCTGTCGTTCACTCATAAAGTTATCTTGCATCGGTCTAAATACAAGTTATTATGCATTGTACTAGATCGTTATAACAGGCGAAGAAATTAATTTTTAAATGAGTTATTAGATATCTTGTGAGAGATCCATGTTTCATAACGGACGCTAACAAATCGATGTACCGAGAACAATTTAGATAAGAAATCGCGATTGTCAGACTATCTCGCATAGAGGTTACACATTAATTTTCCTGGCAACATCAAAGGCTAATGCTTCGAGTGGTACACAAAAAACTGAGTGATTACCAACTGTTATTAGTATCATTGTACTGTCACGCCCGGAATTAATCTCATCAATACGTTATTCACAAATCAAAAGATTAGTTAGAATACTTTTTATGGTAACAAGGAAGTTAGGACTTATCGCTATCTCACTCTAACATCACGAGGGACGTATATTGCGTGAAGTCCATTCATAATCATAGCGTGGAACGCGCCTCGTAACTAGCGACATCTATTAGCCGTTGCTTGAAATACGTAAGTTCCTGCCCTTCCGTCAGTATGCTCGGCGCATAACTACTCACGCGCATCTGGCTGATCTTTGATGTTATAAAATTTGCTAAGATTTTCAACTTTATGTGTATGTTAATAAGAGTGAGTATTTATTTATCAATCTGGAAAAGATTCTGACTATATTTATGTTCGTCGTGACTGCATTGCTTATAGTGCAGCAGTATTTTCAACTACATAAAATTTATTTCTGTTTGTACATTCGATTGTATCAAACAAATTATTGATAATATTTCTATATTCAATAAATTGTAATGTTTGTTTTCTTAAGCATATTTAGTTAACTAGTATTATTTTTTTGGTTATCACTGTATAAAAGGCGTAATTTTCTACATCCTTCAATAATTGTAATAATTTATAAACATAATAAAAACAAGACAAAATATAATAAACACAAGTGTGTGATGGTAGTTTAATTTAGAATCACTGATTCAATGTTTCTGTTAATTCAAAATATTCTTCGTTTAAAAATAAGAATTTTAATATGCAGGCAGCGTCGGGTAATCCTCAACTATTAGGTACTTACACTATGATATCTGCGTTTTGGAAATATTGTGTTGAAACGAGATACGCGAGCACTATATTCAAACAAACCCCGACTTTATTCCAGTACGTTTAAGTTCATATTCAAACAAAAGTGACAGTGGAAGTCGTGGGTATACCCTCGGGGTGAAGGTATCGCTGGACGACCATTGTGCAACGCCACAGGAGAGCTAATACGCCGTTATTCTGACCGATTTCGTTGGGATACTGTTTCTAAAGCGTGCAACTCTTATTGGTCTGTGTTCACTTGGGAGTCACCGACTTCATAAGAAACCAAAGTTTTTGTCCCTGGAGGTTGAATCATATGCTACTGGTACACTTTGTTAACAATATTTTTTGTCTACTTTTACAACAAATATAACAACAGTGGGATTTTGTAGTGTTTTTTAAGTTCCGAACTGTGATTCTTTCTTTATGCCGAGATATACTGAGATAATATTTTCATTTCCCTACCATCTTCATAATATACTTTATCGTCTCATATTCCACTTGCACGTTCTTATTATCAAGGATCAATAATTCTTCCACGAATATTGACTTCAGTAACAGACAATGGATAATTACAGATTCATTCTGGTCAGCCCTATCATTATGAGGTATCCGCTTGCTCCAGAGGCTTTAAGTTCAACCACTTTACACAGACACGTGAACCCTCATATGATGTACAAAATCTGGCAATAGAAGAAGCAGTATAATGGAATATAAGAGGTCTTGTTAATATGGTCGTTCCAAATGTTATAGTTAACGGTTTTGGAATTCTCTTGGCGATCTCGAAGGCCTACGGGTCAGGTTTGCATAAGCCCTACGTTGACCTTTCGAAAGATAAACATGAAAAGGTCTGTATAATAGCTGTTATAGCACAGTTCTGTTTTGTTGTTGCAATTTGTTTGTAAGATATGTCTTCTGATATCGATTTTGTAATGTGGCTCTAGTTTGGTCTTTGTTTCTACTCCATGTACAATCTGAATGCTTTAGACGTACCAAATCTAAATAAATATACATAAAACGATGATAATTGTGATACATAAATAATGGAAGACTCAACTCAATCAAACTTACTGTTGATTAAAATCAAATCAATTACAACTTTCATCGGATATCCTTTCGGCAAAAAATAAAGTAGCTCAATGAATAAAGTTTTGACAAAGAGATCTGGAAAAAAGTTGGAAAAGTCAAATGAAATAAGTTTGGGGACCACTGGTCTGTTAGCTAACACTTTCGTGATTGTAATTTCAGATTCGATCCCGACAAATTTAATTATTTTAAATTATTCGAGCGTCTAGGCTTGTAAGAGCTTGTATTTGAAAGATTGGCATCTGCATCTACTTTCAAGTCCACTTCGTGAATAGAAATATGTATAAGGTACTTACCTAGACTATGGGTTTATGGTTATGTATTTTAGAAGTAATCTGATGCGCGATAAGCACATATTTTCGTCAGTGTTTGAAATGCAAGACTTCGACACATCTACTAATGTAATCGTTATATACTGTTTTTATCAATGTTATATTTCCTCGTTACATAGAAAATAGTTTCAATTTCACATCCATCAATATACTTGCCAATTATTTTAGCTTCCGTGTTCTAAGAGTACTTCTACATAGGCCATGCAATTTTGTGCATAGTACTTCTTACGTTATATAAATAACGCATTATTCTGTTCCACTACTGGGCACAGCTCTCCTCTCAGAATGAGAAGAATTAGGCTATGGGACTTCACACACCGTAGACAAAATTTCTCAGGCAGGTCACCTCACGATGATTTCCTTCACTGTTTAAGCGTGTGATAATTAATGATTATTACACACATGACTTCGAAAATTTAGAGGTGCATGCATTGGATTCGAACTCGAGACCTTTTGACTGGGCAGTCTATGGTCATATCACTAGACTGTCACGGCATTCCTACGTAAAACAATTAATTTAATTTTAATTTTTTTGTTTCAACAAATCCTATGACGAATCTCTTCCAGAAACGGATTGACTAAATTCAACGTATGAAACCAAGGAAATTATGAACGCTTATGAATAATTGAACGAACATTGTCTGCGACACAAAGACTAGTAAATATCTGTGGTTTTCCTCCTGTCCTGGTTTCAGGTGCATTCAACTTTGGTCAGCAGATGAATTTACTCAGACTATGAATAGGTATTGTTTGATGCTATGTTTGTTTTTCTGGAGTATAGGCATCTCTGGATCGTGGGTAGGAGTTTGGCAGCCCTTACACTTGTAAGTTGCTTTCGTAAAATATATGTAAGTAACTTATGGTTGCATTAAAAAGAAGAAGAAATTACGATAAACTTACAAAAAATATTTACATTTGCAAATTTATCGTAAGTTAATAATTATGTCTTAAGTTACTTACGTGAGTAAAATTTACAAGTGTAATGGCGGTCTAAGTGATACAAAAATATAAGTACTGTTAACCCACTGCGAGCTATACGAAATAGAAATTATCCAGATACTGTGCGATTGCTGATTAGATCCTTTCCAATTATGGTAAACGAACGCCCATTTCGCTCTTTTTTATGGAATGTCGGTAGTCCACAAATTAACAGGTACCGCCGCCAGTTCTCTAGAGTCTTGGATATAGGGATTTGATTCATGCATAATGGATGCCAGACGCTTGGATGATGACTGAAGACAGTTTTTCTTTTCTTTTCTTTTATTTTCTCTAAAAATCTCATCAAGATTTTAACCGTAAGAGAGTCATGCCGTATGAGAGCTCGACCGAAATACCGCGGACTCACAGAAAACCGGCGTGAAACCACGCTTACGTTGTATTTCGCCTAGTGAGTGAGGGTACCGGAGGCCCAAACACTGTTAAAAGGCCTGCAATGCACTTGCGACTCCTCTGGTGTCGCGGGTGTCTATGGGCGGCGGTATCGCTTACCATGGTGATCCAGGTGATGCGTATGTTGTTTTCCCCCCAAATTTAACTAAATATGATTGCGTATAAACTATTCATTACTCATGTAGATTTGTCGGTTTTGTTTTTACCTTTACGAGAAACCGAGAGTAGAGCGATCGGCTTGTGCGCCACGTGTTGTGAGTTCGATCCCCACACGAAGCAAATATTTATATGACCTACGCCTACAGGTTGTTGTTCCGGGACTGGGCGCATGTGAGAATTTTTGTTTGTAAATCCGAAAATTCTGAAAAATGTATCTGCTAAGTCAACAGCGACTGTCAACGTTGTCTGTTTTTTTAAAGGCCTAGTTTCGTCATAGCAGCTATTATCTCCGTCGACTAGTGTTGTATACTCAATATTTAATTTGCGTTATCTCAACCGACGAACGGTTTCTAAGAATACGGACCAGGTAGTAAGAAGCACCCAATGGGAAGCAAGGAAGGGACAGAGTCATAAAACAGGTCTTAATATTTTTTTGTGCTATTTTAGGAAGTGATTCGTGTCTTCATCATTCTTGTAATAAACAACATTGCTACTTTTAGCCTTTGTTCAACAATCACGGATGCAAATTTCGGAATTCTGGATTTCGTAAAAGGAGCAAAAGCGTGATTGGGTGGCTTGATTTCCAATCTCCAGCTATGCTCCTGATTGGACCAGCAAAAGTCTGTTGATTAAGGCAAAATACCGACATGATACGAGTGAAAAAATAGATTCACGGAATCATATTGAAGAATTTATGTTTGTTATATGTCTTGCGCTGTAAGGAGTAAACTTAATTGGTTAGTAAATCATTAATCGTTTAATTATTGTTACATTATTTTTTATTATTATTCAGGCGTTGTCGTGCCACAGCAGGGCAAAGGCCTCCCTTCCCCTCCCCATTTAGGCCCCTTTGGGCCAATCCTTCCAGAAGAAGTCAAGTCAGCCCTAAATAATGGTTGAGCTACACGATGCCTGATGTATGCGTGCCGTCTATTAGGACAGGTCAACTCAAAGCTGCTATGGCTTCTTCTTCAAATGGCCTGTCCAGATATTGCCCTACATCGTAACACTCGCATAATATCCGATAATACTATCATTACTGTCTTGACTTTAAAAGAGCCCATGATTCTCTGAGGTTGTGTCGGTGTTTCTTCTCAGAGGTCGTTAGTTAGGAAATGCCGGCGCCATCTATTTAATAAAATCTAAAACATTGAATTGTAAGTATCTTTATAAGATCTATTTACAGAAATAAATATGATTTATCATTTATCCCGCCATTACATTACATTGTTATTGAAAAATAATTAATACACATGATGGATCAATCAACCAAAAGGAAAACTTATATATATTGGCATTATAGTTAAAATGGCTAATTCTGCGCTCTTTTAAAATCAGCATGCACTAATTTCTAGGCCTTTAGCAAATAGCACAGAACTTATCAATGTAGTATCATGATTTCACAATATAAATCTTGATTTATGTAAGAAATTAATAATCTGACTTCGTACTCTATATCTGGCTCACATCCAAATACACCTCGAATTCAAAAATTGACTTCATTTATATCAATAATGCCATACTTGTTACACTTACAGCCAAAACTAGCTGCGCCGTCAATACCTCAATGTGACGCATTGGTCCTTACTAATGACCCTTGTCACGAACAGACCTTTTTTTAAAGGGTAGAAATAAAGGCTAGTACCCAATAGACGTTTGACCGATCGATAATTCAATGATTAAAACTAATAAGGAAACGATACTAATAAGGATATGATCGATTAGACGGTCGATCGGACAATAAAAGGAAAGCCGGTGCGTTTACAAACGGCATTCGATGATCGACTGTAAAATTCATACCTTGGGTCTTAAAGGGCATAAATGACATTAAGACTAATGTCCTGTTTACAATTTTACATCGAAGGTAATAAAACATTTATTATTAGATCCTTTATGATGTCACTTAATTGATAGCATAAGGTTCAGAAGGCGTACGTAAGTAAAATTGTTTGCTTGCCTTGTTTTCCATAAATATTATTTCAGCATTACTTTTGAGGAACAGGATATCCTGTCGGTAATATTGAACACAATCAGTTTCATCATAGTAATTCAAAACACTGCGAGCAAAACAAAATTATAATGGCAACATGGAGTGAGTAAGAGCGGTTATGACTTTGTGTCTTCCATATTTAAATGAGAAACAGCTTTTGCAAAAATAGGACGGTTAGCCGCAGTAGACCTAATTATTACAAAAGTAATCTTGTTACCTATTTAAGCCTAGGCAAATACATAGGAGAAAGTAAACCCCTCAGGCTTGGGAAGTAAAACATATTCTTGAATAGAGATGGGCACTTATGCAGTTTCTAGAATTGAATTGATTGCTGCAGATGAGACAATGCGATAAATTTTAAGTAGTTTTATTTCAATGTCTAATATTCGCATGTGTTAGAAACCAGTAAGCTATTATTGTTTGACGTTGTGAATGTACAATTCTCCTCGAAATTCCACACTTGTACTTTCCATACAAATCTTGATATACTGTCAATCCGACAAAAATCGTCTAGCTAAACCCTTAGGGTAATATTTGTCGGATCAGCGACAGAATAACTTATGACCGACTTAGCTCCAGAATGAATTCCTTTTCAAATATTACTCTGGAAATGTGGTGTTGGACAAATAAAACCTTTCGGTGTCCCGGATCGGAGATTAATGGTCTCGGATGAGATTAATTTCGGATTTTAGTGCTATCTGCGTTGCTATCAAGCCGAGAAGTGATAGCGAGCGTTTGATTGATCACTGTTTAGTAATTAGGTTTAATCTATTGATTATATTGGTTTTTTGAAATATGAATGATGTCAGCACGATTATTTTGACTGATTGATTGAGTTTGAATTCTTCGTACTAGTTAAGCAAGTTTTTGATTCGGGAAACTATCGGAAACCTCTCGAATGTTTTCATTATTACTCAAGGTTGAAATTTGAACTGCCTTATTAGCCTAGTGGTCCTGAGTGCGACTGCTACGCTAGAGGTCCTGGGTTCGATTCCCAGGTCGAGCAGAGTGTTATTGGGTTTTTCTATGAAATTCCCAGTGGCAGCTCGGAGTTAGGAATATGTGCCCGGTTAATGGCAATAAGCTCGCCCCCTATTACATGGGACCTAAACATACCGGCGAACTGTGGGTGTACATTAGTACGCCTCTGCCTAACCCTTCGGGGAATACAGGCGTGATGGTATGTATGAAATTTGACATTACGTCTTTGAAGCTGCCCCACTAGTCTAGTTATTCTAAGCCCGAATGCTACCTTAAAGGTCTTTGTTTCGATTCCCAGGTCGAGTAGTGTGATAGATTCATACCCAGTTAATGGCACTAGGCTTGCCTACAACTACCTACATGGGGCCAAACCGTATCGCCGAACTGTGAGTGTAAATTAGTACACTTCTGCCTAATCCTTCGGGGAATACAGACGTGATGGTATTTTATGACTATTTAAAGTCATATTATCTATAAATGCCAGCGTATATCTATTCCCTTGTTTTCGTCAATTATAATCATTTACATAATTTCTATCTGTCAACCCGTCACTGCATCGGAGTGTTACAGAACAAGATAATTGAATTTGTGTAATTGAGCCAATTGTAATTGGATTAATTCAATTAATTACATTTGGAAATTTTGAAATTGGAATGGAAATTATAAAATTGAATTTTGATCTTAATCTATGTAAATTGAATAGACTCGATTTTTATTTGATTCTTTGAGTCGTACTCTGCGACCTTCACTATTTAACTCTTTGCCGGTTGTCATAATATTAAATTATAGCTTAAAGCTTCCAGAGAAAATTCAGTTAATATATCTAGTATTAACTGAATTTTCTCTGGAAGCTTCATACTTTTTTATAAGCGTTGCCCTACACCAGGATTTTCGCCTGTATCGTAGGTGTGTTTACGAACACAAATTATCACATACACAAACACCCAGACCCGGAACAACTACCTTTAGATAATACAAATATTTGCTCCGTGTGGGGATCGAACCCACAACAACTAGAATCATAACGTTTCAAAAACGCTTGTAAAAGCTTATTTGAAATAAAAACATTTGAACTTGAACTTGAACTTGAACTTGAACAGGTGTCGCAGAAGCCTATAGCTCAGCCGCTACTCCAAAGGTGTCATCAAAATAAATAAATAAATGTTTCAAGTTTTTCAAATATTTTTAAAGATAAAGCGTGCTTGTGTGACAAAGACGAAACTGTATTCTGAACTTTCAAATTAAGTTCTCTGTCATCCCCTTTGAGACACAGCGTGAGCTCACTTCTTCGGGCAACGTTCTTAAAGTTTATTGTCGTTTATTCCGTGCGGGTATCGAACCCACAGCATGTGGCGTAAAAGCCGAGCGCTCAACCTATACGCCAAGGTGCCGTCACATACAGAATGTGTAAAATACTATGCTCAATGCATATTTATATCAAACTGCATTGCACGTAGAGTCACGCTTGAAAGCCTGCTTACCCCGTTAATGAAAGAGACCGTAAAGATAAATGTACATAAATAAATAGTTTTGTGTAATTACCCGTGACCGGTGACCACAACCATGAACCATCGGTTTTTGTGCCATGTACGAGTATGATAAGCAACTTGACGACCTCTGTGGTTTAGTGGTTCGAGTACCAGAATGCTGACTATGAGGTCGTGGGTTCGATTCCCACAAGACACAAAAAATATAAGTATTAAATCCATTGTCTAGTACCCATAGTACAAGCTCTGCTTAGTTTGGGACTAGATGGTGCTGTGTAAAAATGTCCCAGAATATTTATAATAAAATATTTATGATCAACAATTTCTTTTAACTAGTGCTTGTGAAGTATCAGTATAAAATGTAAAACTTCTATATTTACATACATACACACATTCACTCCATGTTCCATAGGTCTAGACAGAAGAGAGAGCGCCACTTGCTACGATTCTTGCATTTTTTCCTTCATCCACATTCATACATCTGGTCATACATACACACGCGCCAGTTGCTAGTAATATGCACCTGACCCTTTTAAAGGACCTCACCGATAAGATTGGCGTATGTCATTCTAGGGCGATCTCTCTCGACGACGCTACTACTTATATTCGCATTATATTTTTTTGAAGCGTCATTAATTAATTCCTTTACCAATTTTCGCCGAGGGAGAGCACGAATCAGCCGGCTCGTCCGTCGGCCTCACAGAAAACACAACGCCTATGTTGTGTTTCGCGGAGTGAGTGAGGATACCGGAGCTTCGGAGGCCGAATCCGGCCGGCAATAAAGGCTGGCAACCCATTTGTGACTCCTCTGGTGTCCATGGGCGGCGATAATCGCCCACCATCAGCGATCCCTCTGTTCGCTATCCCATAACAAAAAAAAACCTAACATGAAAGATCTAATATATTTTATTTTGTTCTATTCTATTTAAAATATTAACTAAAACTACTTTTTACAGTATATGTAAAAAAAAAACTAAAACCTATTACACTATACACTTACACTATTTACATAAAATTAATATATATATTATATAAACTAAAACTAAAAGACTGAGGCGCGGCTAAGCGTCAAAGTATTCATCGGCATCACTGTCGTCTGGTAACGTGCCCAGAAGGCTGGCAGCATTGCCACGTTGAATGGCAATGCTTATACGCTCCCCTAGAAACAAACCAGCCCTCTGGTCACGCGAATTGTCGACTAGTCTCCTTGAAAGTTCTTTATAAAGGAGACGAGCACTCGGACCCCACGACCCGAGCGTCTCGACCCCAAACACAACCTTATTTATAAAATTATAAAATAAAATAATTTATTAAAATATATTTTGGATTATATTTTATACTACTTTTAAAAAAATAATTTTTAATAAATAATTGTTAGAAAGGTTCATTTTATGTAGTTTTGTTGTGTCTTACTGCCGAGCAAAGGCTACCATGCCATTGAAAAATTTTTTTAGCAATTATTTTCAATTATACAACGAATATGCCAAATGCAATAATTATTTTATGGCGTGTGCCTTTTATAATGACTTCTAATGAACTCGCGATAATTCTAGTTAGGCTGTGCACACGCGAGCTTATTGCACTTTTTATTGTGAAACTTCCAGGAAATTAAATTCTTTGTGCTGGATGCTCGTGTGTCGGTCGCTTGCAAATGACGTTTCGTTTCAGCAACCTTTGTGCTTAGATTGTTTGTGACTTTGCAGGGAGTTTAATTTATGTATCGTTTTGTGCAGGAGAAATGAAGGTACTATTTTCTCTTCTCGATGCAGACGAGATAAAGTGTTTACCTAGCTCGGTGATTCCGTTCTTTGTGTTTAACATTTGCGAAGATTTGCTAGGAATGTCGCCTTTGCTGTTGTTAATTTTAATACTAGTTTTCCTTGATGGAAAACACGATTTAAAGTCTAAGATGGAGCACGCAATTGAAGTTAGTAATGATGTCGCTTTATAATGTGCATAGATATTAAAGTCTTTGGTATCCAAGGTATGTTAACTTATCTTATTAATATTATTAGTTACGGCCTTTTAAAAGGATTTGGGCCTCCGGTATCCTCACTCATTCGGCGAAACACAACATAACCGTTGTTTGACACCGGTTGTCTGTGAGGCTGTGGTATCACTCCGGTCGAGCCGGCCCATTCGTGCTGAAGCATGGCTCTCTTATGGTAGAAAGACATGTCAAAATGAATAGTGTTAGTAGTTAGTGACAAATCCAAGTGTAACGGCGGTTGTTTCGATACTGAAACACAAATTCACACCGTGACACTTGGTAAAACAATGTCGCACTTCAAAACAAACAATTATATAGACATATCACGGGTTGACTCTAAAACAGCCGTTGCTTCTTTTATTTACCAAAACATGCGTACTCGCAGCTAACTGTGTTGTACGATGATAAGCTATCGCGGGTCGGAACACCAGGAAATCCTCTAATATGATGATGTAGACAGCATGATTTTTAGTATCTAAGATTTTATACATGTCAACACCAAATTCACAACGTTTTATTTCAATAAGAACACTGAAATAGGTACTTTTAAAAGACAAAACTAGCACGGTTCCAAAAGGTGGATCTTAGGGAGAACAGACGACAAAACCTCCATTTAAAAAAAATTACAACTAACTAATGTACACCCGCAGTTCGCCGGTATGCTTAGGACCCATATAATAGGGGGCAAGCCTATTGCAATTAACCGGGCACAAATTCTAAAATCTTAGCTGCTACTCAAAACATAGGAAAGCCATGCTGCTGAACGAATGGGCCGGCTCGACCACAGCCTCACCGAAAGCCGGCGTGAACCAACACTTACGTTGTGTTTCGCCGAGTGAGTGAGGGTACCGGAGATACATCCCATTTAAAAGGCGGGTAACGCAATTGCAACTCCTCTGGTGTTAAGGGTGTCCATGGGCGGCGGAAATCGCTTACCATACGACGATCTGTCTGCTCGTTTGCCTAGTGGGCATGAAAGAAACCTAATAACACTACGCTCGACAAATAATATTCACAAATAAATTTATCTTTGTCCTATATTATTTTATCACGTGTTTTGCGGCTATAGTAGGTATTACTGCGACCGCATTCAGTCCATTGTTTAAACTAACCTAAATAAAGTTACAAACTAAACCATATCTGTCAGTACCAATAAAACGAAGTTGTACAAACATAAACCTAGTATTCAACTTCACGGCGGCTAGCGTAGTGTCGGCGCCAGTCGTGTCGGCGCCTCTGAAATGAATGCAAACGACTTAATGCATACCGCTATAAAACTTGACAACACAGCGTCACGTAAACTGTTTTTATTTGCAAACAGATTGTCCCAGTTCACGTATTTTCAACCGACTTCAAAATTGAGGAGGTTCTCAATTTTTTCATATTTTTTGTATGTTGTTTACTTACGCGATGATTCGGCGATTCTTAAACAGTTTTTTTTTGTGATAGCATTGGGTCAGCATTGCCATGTCGTAGGTCTCGAGTTCGATCCCAAAGCACGTCCATATGACTTTTCGCAATCGTGTGCGTATTTTTTTTTTTTATGGCATAGGGGGGCAAACGAGCCAACGGATCACCTGATGGTAAGCGATAACCGCCGCCCATGGACACCCGCAACACCAGAGGAGTCACAAGTGCATTGCCCGCCTTTAAAAGGGTTTGGGCCTCCGGTAACCTCAACTCACTCGGCGAAACACAACGCAAGCGTTGTTTCACGACGGTAAAATTAATAATTAATTATCACTCGCTTACAACGGTGAAAGAAACCTGCGTGCCTGAGAGATTTTCTCGGCGGCGTGTGAAGTCTGCCAAGCATTAGGCTAGCGTGGTGGACTAAAGCCTAATCCCTCTCATTCTGAGAGTAGACCCGTGCCCAGCATTGGGACAGTATATGGGTTGATTATGCTTCTTATTATATGTGCGAAAAAATATACTCCCGAGGTGGACCTAAATCACAACGTCATCGAGCTACGTCGGATTCTACTTGCCATTCAAAATGTTGGAATAAAATAACATAACATACCATCACGGCTGTATTCCCCGAAGGGTTAGGCAGAGGTGTACTTATGTACACCCCCAGGTCGCCGGTATGTTTAGGTCCCATGTAATAGGAGGCGAGCCTATTGCCATTAACCGGGCACAAATTCCTAACTTCGAGCTGCTACTGGGAATATCATAGAAAACTTTTCTTGGACTAAAATAAATTAACAAAAACTAAAATCTCCTTCAAAAACAAGAAAAAACAATGTTATGTTGTACAGTTTTGGAACTCAGTGGTAACACACCAAGATTATTTACAACTAGCCTACGCCCGCGGCTTCGCTCACTTGAAGCTCAAAAACCAACAGCGATGATCTCTTCTTTGTATGGGTCTCTAAACATTAGAGAGGTCAAGCTGTATCTAAGGTTCCGTTTAATTATTTGAGATTTGAACCAGTTTTTAATTTGGAGCACATACTTTCTGACAGTGATAACAAAATGAAAATCTATTCAGTAGTTTTTGCGCCAACCCGTAACAAACAGACAAGAATTTTAAAAATCTCATTTTTGGGTTCGGAGTCATTTATATACCCTAATCCACTTGGTTTTTTTAAATATCTTCAATGTACAGACACAGCTTTTTTACAATTTTATAATAGTAGAGATAACCCACGTGTTTTTTTTAATATCTTCAATGTACAGACAGCTTTTTTACAATTTTATAATAGTAAGAGACTCTAAGGTTAGACCCATAAAGTCTGTTGTAAATAATCTTAGTGTGGTCGTGGTGGCCAGACCCCAAGTGCTTCAGATATTTTATCGGCTCTTACGAGATGCGTATCAGAATAGTTGAGGAATGCGTGTCTGCGGCACGTTTCGCATAGCGTCTGAGCGATGGGCTTCTACGCCTTATGTTGTGGGTTCGATCCCGGCACGGGACAAATATTTGGAACACCTAGAGGTAGTTCTGGGTCTGGCTGTTTGTGTTTGTGAAAAATTGTGTTTGTGAACGCACCCACGATATAAAAGAAAATCCTAGTATGGGGCAACGTTTTGAAGAAAACCAACTGTATTCTAACACGGAGTAAATACGTAGATATATGGATGGGACCATACAATTTGCATACGCTTTCCGTATTCTATGAGCAACGAGCATATAACGAAACGCATCTCGTTTCTAAAGGGGTTCTTTGAACTTTATTGCAGGTACCTAGCAATTTCTCTTAATACCTATCTGTTGCAAAATATGAAATATAGAAAATATTTTACAACATAATTATGCAATTATCGCAAAATATGAAATGAATTGTTATCCAGTTTTTTTACGTCTTTAATGGTATCACATCCATCACGCCTGTATTCCCCGAAGGGTTAGGCACGGGTGTACTAAGGTACTCCCACAGCTTGCAAATATGTTTAGGTCCCATGTAATAGGGGGCGAACCTATTGCCATTAACCGTGCACAAATACCAAACTTTGCACGACCTGGGAATCGAACCCAGGACCTCTACAGTAGCAGTCGCGCTCAGGACAACTATGCTAAGCAATGGTATTATAGTCCTTATTTCCTAAGAAATTATTTAACAAGTCTATTGTCTTGTATTTTTAAATACGAATTTTAGCAGGCAATATATGTTACTTCTCAAGTATGAATATAATATAATAACAACTACCTAAATTCCAAAAAGGTCTCCAATAGTTGCGAAACAAAACAGCAACACCGAACTATTATCTAAACAGTAAGTGTTGTAACACATAAATTAGAAAATATCTCAGCAACACGTAGAGCAGCCGGTGCCGGTGTCTGACACACGTGTCGACACTCCGATACACTTTACACTCGGATTTATTTGTTGTGCGTTCTTCTTGCTGTAACATTTGTTTCCAACTTAGTTTCGAGAGGTTTATGAAATGTTTTAGCATTTGTCTCTGATATTGAACTAGCGGAATATCTCTGAAATGTTCCAAAATGAGTAGACTTTAAGCATATAGAAAGAAAATGACACTTAAGGGCGACAAATATACTTTTCATATCTAAAATCCGACAAAATGTCTTCAAAAGTATCACTCTAAACCATAGCTTCTCAAACTTATAATAGTTTGAGAATAATATTTTATTTTTGTAGAGAATATCTCTCAATTTTTTTGTATACTTGCCTTTTATTGCTTATTTGAAAACTGCTACATATTTCAGATATTACTTTTTACGTGTATTACTTTTACATACTCTCACGCCTTTCTCCCACAGGGGTAGGCAGAAACTACAGATCGCCACTTGCTACGATTCTTGCACACTTTTGTTTCTGCCACATTCATAGATCTTTTCATATACACGCGCCTGTTGTGACTACTACCCATCTGATGAAACTAGTTTGTTCAGAATCAACTACTGAATCAATTAAAGTAGATATTCATATTTGTTAATTTTTCCCGAAATGATAATTTCAATAAGTACCTAAAACTATGGCCCCCTCATCCATCCAACCATCATCAGTGGCTCGAGTTATGGAAAATTGAAATCTATTTACGCAAATTATTACTGTGTGCGTGTAGGTACTGATCGGTGTTACGGCGCGTAATGTAACACGTTACAAAGCGAGCATTCGGGCATTCGTGTAGTCGTTCTTTTTTTGTTCGTACTGGTTTCCAGGTACTAACAGCACGAATGGTCACTTTGTAACACGTTACATTACGTGCCGTAACACCGGACAATACCCACCTTTATGGGTACGACTGTAGTACAGACACCAGTTTTGCTTTTAGCTGGTAATAAATAAATTTATTTATTTCTCAAAAAATACAGATCATTGTACATACTTTAAGATTACAATTTATGAACGTATTTCAGAGAGCTTTACATAAAAGAGGCATGCAGCAGATATCTGTACACAATAGATTAAAAGTCTGTCTGTAGTTAAACTATACCCTAGTTTAACTACAGACAGACTTTTAATCTTAAATCCTGTATCTTAAGAGACAGTGTTTCGCAAAGAGGTTCCAATTAATATGTAGGTAATGCTGGTATAACCAATTTCTTGGAAAAAATATGCCTACGTGTGTCAAAATTACTCGATATAATAATTAAAATAAATGAATTTGAATTGAATTGAATTAAGAATTAATGTCAGGTGATTTTGCGTTTTGTTTCTGTTTAGAAAATGTATTCATAAATTCTAATAATTTAAGCTAATTGACGTGTTTGAGGTCTTATTCAGTTAAACGTATGTATTGCACTTTGAAAGCTTAGAACAAGGGGTCGTCATCACTTTGAGAAAGCCTGCCCTAACCCAATGTTGTAAGAAACTCAAATAGAAGTTACCTGTTGTATCGGCAAAGTATCAGATATCGAAGGTGTTCACAAGGCAATATCGGTACGACAAGACGCCAAGTGTGCCAGACAATGTCGACATTGTTAGATGACTCGCCTTCGACTCGATTTTGATGGAACGATTTTTAATAGCGGGATCGAGACATCGATCTGGGATGACGTTTCGCTAGCTTTTATTCGCTACTTAGTCCACGTCGTATGTTGGGTGAAGTATCCCGATTTTTCTACAGACTTCAGGGTAATTTCGTCGATAACATTCTTTTAAATGAATAAAGGATTAAGTATGTCCACATTTCAACTAGCAATTTCAAGGATCTCTATCTTTTTTTATTTTATTCTTGTTAAGCTTGATCGCCAGTTCGCCTGATGTTAGCGACATTGCAATCTACGGAAGAGCGCATTTTTTATCTATATGTAAATATCACGAAATCTTGACTTATGTTGGAATATGCGTACAAGACGGAAGGTATAGTTTTATTGGAATCCTAGTGTCAACTATATTATTATACTGTTTGCCTACACTTATTATGCTTTTGTCTTTGCAGATCATCCCCAATAATGGTTGCTTAATAAACTACCTATTTAATTGTGGGTTCAATCTAATAAAAATAAAAATAAAACAGTGACTTGTAAAAGTGTCCTTAAAATAACTTTTGCAGTAATAAATATATATATATTATTTTAACTTTTTAATTCACCATATTTATATTAAATATGTTGCAATTATTAAATAAATTTAGTCAAATAACACATATTATCATAATTACATATCCCTGCCATTTCCCCCATTTACAAATACATAGTGAATTAGCCATTTAAAACGTCTGATTAGGCAATTACATGTAATTATTACAGTGGAAATCCATTAAATATGTAATAATTGTAATGTAAAATGACATGCGCCCTGCGCTCGCGCACTAACTACACCATTTTACGATTGCTATAAAGTTCAATTCTATAAACGACCACACGTAACGAATATACATACTGATATTATATTATAAGCTATTTTACACCCTATCTCGTATTATATAACGGCTATATTTGAATTGCTGTGAGTTATTTTTTATTACAAACTGTTTTCAACCTTATTCAGGCTCGAATACAGTATATTATTAGTTGCAGTTACGACAACAGAGATTGTTTTTTGCCCTTGTTCTCGCTTTTACTGTGATAGCAGACAAACAGACAAAGAGTTTTTATTTGTAGATGACTGATGAGTGTTAATCATATAATTGATGTAATCAGCTTCATTTGACATTGTCAAAGCTGCGTTGACAAAACTTTGACAAGTTAATTAAAAAAATAATATGAAGCGAAGCGAATTCAGTTGCAGCGGAGGCAGCCTAGTGGCTAGGTAGGACGTCGGTCGTCGGATGGTTGCCGGTTCGAAACCCACCCATTGCACCACCGACGTGAACCTACTGGTAACACAAGCGTTTAGCTTAGCACGAGGGGTTAACAAGAATACTAGTAATGTGCGACCCACATTGCTAGTAAGCTTTAAATAAAAAAATACAACGCGATAAAATCCATAAAAAGTTATTTCTATATTAGCTTACATATACTGAAAACTACAAAATGTTTTTAAGATGTAAACTGAAGTAAGTTTATTCCAAAGATATTTTATTCAACACCTGTTGTTTTTCGATGCAATGTTTTCGCCATTTTCTTTTTTTCTTTTATACCACTAACGTGGCAAACAGGCATACAGCCCGCTTGATGGTAAGCGGTTACCGTAGCCTATGGACGCTTGCAACACCATACACACTCACACACATGTTAGAGGAGTCCCAGACAAGATTGCTATATCTTGAAGCGAACCTCAATCAAAACATACTTCAAGCCGCTGAAGAAGATTAGTCAGTTCTTACCACCTGTCAAGTGCCACATACCTCTTCAAGATGCAGGAGTATACAAGCTTGATTGTGATTGCGGTCTCTCATACATAGGCCAAACTAAAAGAAGCATAGGGACCCGCGTAAAAGAACACATTGCCGATGTCAAACACCGCCGTTCCAGAAAGTCTGCAGTTTGTGAACATACCCTAGACAAGACCCAGCACTACATCAGATTTGATAAACCACAAGTCCTCGCAAAAAAAAAACCGATTCCTACCTAGGATGATTCGTGGGGCTATTGAAATTAAAAAACCCAAAACTGCAAGACCAAAGGATACGTTGAGCTCGTTCTGCGTGAATCGGATCACTAATAATTAACAAAAATGTAAGGTAGCTGTTAGTAATTTTAACATTAAGACGTCCAACACCTCAGTCTACCCGTGACCATGGATGCTGTAAATGATCCGAAACGTCGGGAAATAAATAAAATTAATACAACGCGATAAAATCCGTAAAAAATAGTTTTATTTCAACGTCTAATATTCGCGTAAGTGTCAGAAACCAGTATATTTTTTTAAATTGAACTTTACAAGAAAAAATATTTATTGTGTGTTTTCTTTAAATAGAAATACCCTGTTAAAGAAAACACACAACAAAGTGTATTTATATAAACATCATTAATCATTAAAGATTTGTAATTCATTTGCAGTAAGTCATACCTAACTAATACAAACTGTAAGGTTTTAACACTGAAACATCTATAAAATGCATTACCATTTGCCAACATTACGAATGCTCGTTCAGAGTATCTCATGAACGTACACTCGCTACAAACTAGTAAAAATGTTTGCTTTTCTGCATGTGTGGAGCCAATCTACTTGAGTATCTGATTGCGGCCATAAAAACAGCGGGTGATTTATGCGTGACTTACCTGCTGCGCAATTAAAATATACAGTAATGCTGAAATAACTTTGTAAAGCTGTCCACTAGTGGCTTCAAGTAGTAAATCTAATATATATAAAACAAAGTCGGGTTAGACCGATTGATATGATCTTTAATTTGTTGAATTTGTCCCCACCCAGAATAGCAGAATAAAAAAAAACAAGAAAAAGGAAATTATGAAGAAAATTAAATTCTCATACATTTTTTGATTGTTTTCACGGAGACAAAACAATGACAAAAATCAACATGGCACTGTAGGCTGGTTTCAATAATGCCAGTAGATGGCGCTGTGTGCATTATGCCTTGACAGCTGTATTTTTTTTAATTTAAGAGCGGGAAAGCGTGTTCCTGGCCCGCAAGTTTTAATATAAACAGTTTTAATATAAACTCGGTGTAAAGACAATGGGGTGGTAAATATTATCGTATTCGTGATTTAATTATTTTTGGACAAAGCACAACAGCTAACTACAAACACACATACCTATTTCGGCCACACTATAAACCGCAACAATTTTACTTTTGCAATAATAAAATAATTATAAGTTTTCAGGATTTTGAATTCTTATAACATTTTTTGAATGATTATTATTAATTTATTTCTTTTTTTGTTTCAGGTAAGTGAATTAATATTTTTAATTTCTACCGAAGAAATGCTTTGGTGAGTGAGTATATATTTCGTGCAGATACTATTTATTATGACAGATAGTGCATAGTTCATATAGGTACAATTATTACATAACAAATCTTATTGGTAAGCAAGGGCTGCTCCCTTGCTTGCGTCCATAGACTATCCATAGACCATCGTCTTGTTTTACGGTGGCCATAGTAAAACAAGACGATGGTCCAAAACCCGTTCACCCGAGTCTTGAAGGCTCCTAGATTGTAATTACCATAAAATGATTTAATTTTTTCTTATATCAGTACATTATTTGTCATTACCTCATCAACCGCCTTTTTCGTGGCCACAATCTTTTAGTAGTGGAACAACGTCAGAGCGATATCCGAGAGATCCAACACGATTTTATTCCTCTACATTGTCAGATCGATCAGTTTTAAGCTGAGTGTTCACTAGTCTACCGCATATGTAAAGCACGCAAAATCCCGCCCGCACGGAAAATTTAAATTAGAGATGCGAAAATCTTCAGTGAAAGTAGATTTAGTTCCTCTGTGTTCAATATCAGTTTTTTTATAGGAATTATGATAAAGATTACGTACAGATTATAATCTGAGATATCTACTTATATAGGTAATCAGTTCGTTTTATGCGTCTGCCACATTTTGTCCAGTATTATATCTAATATCGTGCAGAAAGTATTAAATTAATGAATTGTCCAAATATTTGAGATACGACAACATTATATTTGATAAGAAATCTGTGTGCGAGTATACCCAGGTACGTATGTTCATTTGTTCAATAATGAAAGGTCAAGGAATCACAACCGACGATGATATTTTAGTCGCTTACAGCAAGGTCTTTACCGAATATTTTCGCTCATATTGGTTCGGCTATTGATATAATATGATACAGTGTATTCAACGAAGACCTTTTTCCATAAATCCTTTAGCTTTGTAGCAGCATACATTATACCTTCAGGATAACCTCTTCAAGGTGAGCTAGGCCGGTAACGAGGTATTCATACGTTGTATAACAAATGGTATTTTTATTACAATAGTATATGAATTAGTGATTGCTAGCTGATCCTTGTGGATTTATTCTCTTTATTTTTCCGATGGACAAAGAGGTTTTATTTAAAGATAAAACACGTATGCTTACAGTGTGTATGACAAGATGTATGATGGAAGAAACAAAAGAAAGCAAAAATCAGAGCAAGTACCTGTCTGTAGTTTCTGCCTACTCTTGTGGGAAATAGGCGTGAGTGTATGTATGTACAAAAATAAGAAAGGTTCTTTAATCTGTTGTTCAGTGTTAAATAAAATAATAACTTATATGAATACGTAGAAGGTACAATTTGTTTAAAAATATTGAGGTATATAATGAAAACACATTGAGATAGTAAATAATGATATCACAAAAATAAATATCTGTCAAATTTTACTAAACTTGCTTAAAAAAAGGAGGTTTTTTTCTCGTCTGTATGTATATTTTTGGTCTTATTATTTGATATGGAGTATAAATTGGTGTAGAAACTTTATATCTCTTAGTGTAGGAGGTGTCTTACAGGATTTATCAGAGACAGATAATGGATGTAAGCATACACAATAGCTAAGGGCTCAAGGGGCTTAAGACGCGATCGTAGACCATCTACTTGCGCTTTGAGTCTGAAATGTTTCAATGTTTCCACACAACTGAAGATAATCTTAAAGAATGTTGAACAAACAGACCAATTGCTGACAACGGCTTGCTAATATTCTTTTGTAAAGGAAGAAGTTCCAACTTTCAAGGGTATGTACCTATCTATATAAAATAAAAATAAAAATAGCCTTTATTTTTTTTCTACTACCGAATGAAAAATGAAAGTACATTAGAGCTTAACTTAACTTAACCTACTATGAAATATTTGTTACTTAATTTTAATGCTAGATGTATGTATGCATGTGTGTGTGCATTAATTTATGTAATTTTGTATGTTTGTGTATGAGTGTATGTGTATATGTAAGTATATATAAATTTACGTATATATATATATTTTTTTTAATATTTATGTAATTATGTATGTATATGTGTGTGTGTATGAGTGTATGTGTGTATGTATAAATGTATGTACCTACTGTCTATTATGTATAAAGTAATTAGTGCATGTTGGTAGTAGTCGCCTCTGCGGCGTAGGCCTCTCCTAAACCTTTCCACACATTTCTTTCACGTGCCTTTTGCATCCAATGAGATCCACATCTTTGGCTGAAAATGTCTCTCCATCTTTTACTTGGTCTCCCCTTTCTCCTTTTCCTGTCTCTGGGTACCCATTCTGTTAAGCGTTTTGTCCATCTATTGTTGTTCATCCTGCAAATATGTCCTGCCCAATGCCATTTGAGTAGTCTAATTCTTTTCCGTACATCTATTACTACCTATCTATATACTAATATATAAAGCTGAAGCTTGAACGCGCTAAACTCAGGAACTATAATTGGTCCGATTTGAAAAATTCTTTCAGTGTTAGATAGCCCATTTATTGAGGAAGGCTATAGGCTATATATCATCACGCTGAGACCAAGTAACTATTCCACGCGGACGAAGTCGCGGGCAGAAGCTAGAAGAAGAGAATCCCAATAATACTGACAAAAATATAGTTCTGGCTACAAAACAAGTGGTCACAGTTCTAATCTAACGAGATCAAACGAGATCGATGGATGGATCTTTTAAGTCGGCAATCGAGCTGATAAGCCACCTGGTGGTAGGTAAGTAGTCATCGTCGTCCATGGAAGCAACACCAGAGTAGTTGCTGATGCGTTGCCGAGCCTTAAGAACCCCTATGAACTGCAGACTGTCAGACCCTCAACAACCGATGGAGAACTGGCTCTTTCGCACAAAAGTTGAAACACACACGAAGGTGCTTTACGATAAACTTCAACGTAAGGGTCGCCAGTCAGTCAGACCTCAATTTTCTTTCTTTCTTTTCTGAAATGAATAGTACTCTAACCTATCTCCACACGTTACACCAAACTTAAATACCTAAAAATATTTGTACGCCAAAAAATATTTGTTAGCCAAGCGGTCCTGAGCGCGACTGCTACGCTAGAGGTAGGGGGTTCGAGTCCCAGGTCGAGCAAAGTGTTATTGGGTTTTTCTATGAAATTCCCAGTAGCAGCTCGGAGTTTGGAATCTGTGCTCGGTTAATGGCAATAGGCTCGCCCCCTATTACATGGGACCTAAACATACCGGCGAACTGTGGGTGTACATTAGTACGCCTCTGCCTAACCCTTCGGGGAATACAGGCGTGATGGTATGTATGTTATCTGTACGCCATATAATGTGGCAAACATGTTTGAGCTATGAAAATCTTGTAACATCCTGCATGCATTTAGTAATATTTTTGTATGAATACACATGTTTATACAAATAAATCTTATTCTATTCTATTTTATTCACGGATCACAAAAACGGAAACACGGATTAGACATGTTTTGACCAACGTTATTAATTATGCCTGTTTGATTAAGAGTTTTAACTGTAACTATGTTAATAAAGTCACACTGTTAAAGAAGACAGAAGAAATATTGTTACGGTATTACTCTCAAGTAGATTTCCATATTTGTGGCCGATTAACAGTAAAACGGATCTACCAATCTATAAAAAGTTCGGCAACCCAATAGATTACAATCAGCTAATCAATAGCTGGTTGTTGTTCCAATAATCAATTAAGGTATAACCGAATCTCGTGGTTACGAAAATGTAGCACCATACCATTTTAAGATAATTATTAAGAAGATATATATGGACAATTTTTCGGCAGTATTTTCGATTTGGAGTATATTTTTAATATCAGTAATAAGGTAATTACAATTTCTGATTACAAATTCAAAGTCAAATTCAATATTGAATATAGGAGAGTAGTTTTTTTTTATCTCTTAAGTCTCTTCTCTACTAGGTATTATAAAATTGTAAAAAAGCTGTGTCTGTACATTGAAGATTAAAAAAAAAAACAAGTGGGTTAGGGTATATAAACGTCTCCGAACCCAAAGATGTGATTTTTAAAATTCTTGTCTGTTTGTTACGGGTTGGCGCAAAAACTACTGAATAGATTTTAATTTTGTAATCACTGTTATAAAGTATGTGCTCCAAATTAAAAACTGGAATACCTCATCTCAAATAATTAAACGGAACCTGAGATACAGCTTGACCTCTCAATGTATAGAGACCCATACAAAGAAGAGATCATCTCTGTTGGTTTTTGAGCTTGAGACGGTCGAAGCCGCGGGCAGAGGCTAGTCAGTAATAAGGTTATTACAGTTTCTGATAACAAATTCAAAGTGTTTTTTTATCTCTTTAGTACATCATAAAAATATTATTGTGTAGCTCATCGTGGAAAAATAAGAATCTTTAAGACAGCTTCCATTTGTAGCAGAAGAACTATGTTCAGTAAGAACAGTTTCAATATTAAACGTACTCGTATAACCCAGTGGACAGCCGGACGGGGATCACAAAAGGCTTCTGTCCGAAATGGCACAAGAATTCCACACCCCGTGGGAAATAACGGCGTTTCTTTTTGTTGCCGACGTATCGAAGATCGTATCGGCTGTCCGGAGTTTTAGTGGGGGCTAAGTTGGAAGCGGACAGCGGGGGATAAATAATTATATCGGGCAATAATTATGTCGGGCAACGCACTTGTGACTCCTCTGGTGTTGCGGGTGTCCATGGCGGGCGGTAATCGCTTACCATCAGGTGAACCGTATGCTCGTTTTGAAACACAACAAAAGCGTTGTTCCACGCTGGTTTTCTGTGAGTCCGTGGTATCATTCCGGTTGAGCCAGCCCATTCGTGCCGAAGCATGGCTCTCCCACGGTAAGAGCCATAACATGCACGTAATAGCCACCTTGTAATACGTGATGAGCTTATTGCCATTAACCCAACACAGATCATAAAATTACGGCAGATTAAAGTGCTTGGTAACGCGGAATTAACTGAGCTTCTACTCTAAATTTCTCGATGGAAAACCTTGTGATGTTACTTGAGTTACTATTGGTCGTTACCGGTACTAATTACAAATACTTTTTCTATTGATGACTTTTATGCCGCTCAAAGAATCGTGAGCCTGTACACAATGCAACAATAATGCAATGGCAATTTCCCTACATACTGTATTAACAATAATAACAATTAAAAATAAGAACACTGCTCGATCTGGGATTCTAACCCAGCTCCTAACGCTGTGTTTGCGACCCAAATACCAATGAGGCATATAAAAGACTGTCACAGATCACTTTTAGAAAAGAACATAACATACCATCACGCCTGTATTCTCCGAAGGGTTAGGCAGAGGCATACTAATGTACACTCACAGTTCGCCGGTATGTTTGGGTCCCGCGTAATAGAGGGCGAACGCCTATTGCCATTAAACCGAGCACAAATTCCAAACTCCGAGCTGCTACTGGGAACTTCATAGAAAAAAACTTAGTTTGACCTGGGGAATGAGGCAGTTAATAGACTAGAAAGGAAAATTGTGTCATTCCAGTATCTTGTAACTTGAACCATACATCGTATTATTGTGTCGTGTTGTTATTATGACGGGCGGTGTCGGCGGCCGAAATTATGCAATTTGCGGTCGATACTCTACCGGTGATTTAAGAAAGTGCCGTGTTAAATCGACACAACGTTTTCAATGTAACAGTATCGTAATTTGTTCTACCGTTTTTGAAAAACAATTTTGTGGCACTCGATGCCTATCGAACGTTGTTTGTTAAACGGGATTTATTCAAGCTGATAGATTTGTCAATAGACTTTGTAGAGGATCTAATTCAGAGCCATTTTTGGGTCGTGGAAAATCCTGATTGTTTTTTCACTTGATGGTAAGCGATTACCGCCGCCCATGGACACCCGCAACACCAGAGGAGAAGCAATTGCGTTGCCCGCCTTTTAAAAAAAATAACATTTAAGCCCTAACATCCCCCCCCAACTTTGTTTTAAATAGTTGCTGAGAATTATGCAGTTTGAATTACATTACAAAAAAAAAGAGATTGCCAGAGCAGGTAAGAGCTGACCAGCCCCGACAGGCTAATGACGCCTTATAATACTTTGTGATTAAAAATCTCAAGGTAACAAACACGTTGCGTATCCACTATAAGAACTGACACTAGCTGCAGCAGCCTGCAGGGCCTGCAATAGGGAAATTGAGAGCATGGAACACCTTCTGTGTACATGCGATGCAATGGCTAGAAAGCGAATGTGCCTTTTGGGTCAGGGTTATCTAAGACCAGAGGACTACAGACTCGTACCCCCAGGCCTCATTATAAAGCTCATGGAAGAGTTCTTTGTAGAACTGGAAGGGGAAGAGGAATAGGTTATATATGGGAAGCACAAAAGATCCCATTGGGTCGAAGTGCACTGAGGCCTTGCTGCCTCGGCCCTACACAAGATAAGATAAGACACTAGCTGACACTCATAAGGTATTCTATTTTTTTTTTTATTCATAAGGTATTCTCATGACACTGTTCAACATTAAAGCACGTATTATTTCAAGATGTTCTCAAAAGTTTATTATTATTTTATTGCCTTTTAAAACAAATATGCGGCACTTGGCAATAAGAGGTAGTAGAACTCATAATGTCGGTATTACAACATACATTTAGCGATCATACATTGTATGAAACACGTAATTTCATCTCCATATATTTTATGGCACATAAAATGGGGTTTATACTTAATTTCTTGGAGAGTTGTATAATTTATACTCGTTTGTAATGTATTAACTACGTACATTTCGGTATTATTAAGATGACAGCATACTATCATACTTACATACACGCCTATATTCCCCATTTCTCACGTTCATCACCCTGTATTCCCTGAAGGTTTAGGCAGAGATGTACAAATTTACATCCACAGTTCTCCGGTATGTTTAGGTCCCATTGCCATTAACCGAGAACAAATCTAAACTCTGAGCTGCTTGCTACTGAGAATTTCATAAAAACCCAATAACACTTTGTTTGACCTGGGCATCGAACCCAGGACCTCTGGCGTAGCAGTTACGCTTGGGACCACTAGGCTAATAAAGCAATGATTATTAAGATAACTTAAGTTATTTTTCTGAAGTCGTCTTCGATGCGTGTACTTTAATTTGATTTTTTAATAAAATTAAATAAAATTATCTAGCATCTTCAAAAACGCTTTAAAATCCAATCAAGGTGCTACAAGAGCGTCATTTTTGACCGTTACAAAATCATGTTGGGACCTGTCGGCCTCCTTCGACAAGTTGAGACAAGTGATATGAAAAAAAAACCTATTAATAGTCCCCGGCAATAGACAGACCAGATTGTAAAAAGATTTGACAGGCTTGGTTACAAAGGGTCCCATTGTGAGATTTGAAAGGCGACAAGAGCAAAAAATAAAAGGGACTATTAAGGGATTTGAAATGGTGCCCGAGAAATTAGTAAACGGTTAAGTGGTCAGCGATTTATTGGAAATACGAGGCTGGAGTTGGTCGTTGATTTATTGTAAGGCCAAGATGTTAGATTCAATAAGAAAAAAAGTGAAACCTTATCGAAGGATTGACCAATCAATGGTAAAAAGAGCCATAGCCGAAGACACAGTTGAAGATTACAAAAGTCCAGAGCTTCAGAATAATAGACTAATAAGGCTGATAAGATAATTTTGATTTCATTATGGAAGATTTGCATGAATTAATTTATTTTAAAGAATTATTGATGATGAATTAATTTTTTAAACTTACCATAGACTTGACATATATTTCTTCCGCGCTGGATTCGGAACTGCACTGCTATACAATTGCGTCTTCAATAAATCCATAATATTGACAAATTATGACGCTCGTTTTATCCATATTTTTTTATCAATGATCAAAGTTTTTTACCGTGGGAGAGCCATGCATCGGCACGATAGGGCCGGCTCGACCGGAGTGATACCACAGCCAGAAAAGCGGCGTGAAAGAACGCTTACGTTGTGTTTCGCCGAGTGAGTGAGGATACTGGACGCCCAAACCCTTTTCGCCGGCCGGCAACGCACTTGCGAATACTCTGGTGTTGCGGGTGTCCATGGGCGGCGGTATCGCTTACCATCGGGCCATCCGTCTGCTCGTTTGCTCCCTCTATGCCATTAAACAAAAAACTCAGTCAATAATACGTAGCTGATTAATATCCCGCTTGTTCACAACGTTGGCTTTTCGTTTATGTAAGTATGTCTCAGTAGTAGTCTTATTGAGTACTGTCTAAAATATTAGATTGGTAGAACAAATATAGGTAATATCTAATAGAGTTGATAGTTGTCTGGAAAATTTATGTGAAACTGCAAGCTTTCAGTCAGTAATAAACTAAGAAAAGTTCAAAGAAAACAGAGCTTAGGAAGCGCAAAGAACTTTGTTAATATAAAATGTAATAGTACGGTGTTTTTAGCTTTGCTATACTTACAGAGTGTTTGATTATTATAAACGCACCCTCACGCCTGTATCTTTCGAAGGGCTAAGCAGAGGTGTACTGTAATGTATATATAGTTCGCTCGCATCAGTTCCATGTATGAACCGCTTGTCATTCAATAACAGATTCTAAATGCAAGATGATATTCAGAATTCACAAAACAAGTCACGGGAGGTCATAGCGGCACTAGGTGCGGGCACACAGCGGGGCGGGGGTAATAAGATGTGGTGAGAATGTTTCTGTTCGGACAACCAGGGAACATAACAACCTAATCACTTTGTGTTTTTTTGTGATACAGTATTGAAATTGTGTAGTACATAATTATGTTCATTAAATTTTAACGTGGGAGAGCCATGCTCGGCACGAATGGGCCGGCTCAACCGGAGTGACCACGGCCTCACAGACAACCGGCGTGAAACAACGCTTACGTTGTGTTTCGCCGAGTGCGTGAGGTTACCGGAGGCCCAAACCCTTTTAAAAGTCGGGCAATGCATTTGTGTTGCGGGTGTCCATGGGCGGCGGTTATCGCTTACCATCAGGTGACCCATCTAAACGTTTGCTATCCCATAAAAAAATTTGACTCGTGCCTCGGATTTTGCATATACCTACGAAAACTAATGTTGTATATTATATATGTACTAGCTTCTGCCCGCGGCTTCGCTCACGTGTAGCTATTACTTATCAGGAGTAAAAATAGAAAACCAACATTGATGACCTCTTCTTTGTATGGGCCTCTATACATCAGGGAGGTCAAGCTGTATCTCAGGATTCATTTAATTAATTTAGATAAGAAGTTCACCAGTTTTTAAGTTGGAGCATATACTTTCTTACAGTGATAATAAAATTAAATTCCATTCAGTAGTTTTTGCTCGAACCCGTAACAAACAGACAAACAGACAAGAATTTAAAAAATCACATTTTCGGATTCGGAGACGTTTATATACCATAACCCACGTGTTTTTTTTAATATCATCAATGTACAGACACTGCTTTTTTACAATTTTATAATAGTAGAGATAGAGATGTATCGTCTATTGCTTTACTGAATGCAGTATAGGCAAACACAATTCCAGCCCGTCCCTAGGCAAACTTTACGTGTATGTCCTTTCAGTTTGACTTTGTTATCTGTCTGCGGGAACTCGGAGTTGTGTCTTGGCGATGCATATTCAAAGACTACTGTAGTTGAGCAGTTACGATGGAAGTATATAAATGTTTGCTGGAATTTTAGATGTTATACTAAAATTTTTGTATTTATTTTGTTTATAAGCCCACTCTTCTTAGAATGTCACTTATTTTGCAGATTGTATTCTCCAAAGAGCTTGGAGAATACAGTCTGCAAAATTTCCTCTCAGGGGCTGTATTACGACATTTTATCGCCATTCATTAGGTTCATCATTAGGTTTTAAGAATGGGATAGCGCTACTTAATCTGTAGAGCGGCATCCCTCTCTTTCAATCGGAAAATGATGGCAATAACACGCCATAATACGGCGCAGTTCGCTGAAATGTATAATTCACGATTCCTGTTTGTAAATAATACCACGGACTTAGGAAAAAAAAATGTCTTCATCTGCGAATGGTTTTAGAGAGATTATTATTACTGTTTGAATAATTTCGGGGAATTTCTTCTCAGAGGTCTTCAATTAGGGAATACATGCGCCTTCAAGTATTAGACACGTGTCTTATAATTAAATTATATTACTATCACGCTTGTATTCCTCGAAAGGTTCGGCGTAAGTATACTAATGTACACCCACAGTTGCTGGTATGTTTAGGTGCGATAGGTCATGTAATAGTGCTTTTGACCGGGCACAAATCTTAACTATGAGCTGCTAGATAATTACATAAAACAACCAAAGAAACTATACTCGACCCGAAAATCGAACCCAGGACTTCTAGCGTTCCAGGCACTAACGACCACTACACTAATAAGGCAATCGATATCGGAGTAGCGAAGACGTCATGACAGCAAGAAAAAATAACTGTTTCTCAGACAAGATTCTCACGGTGTACCGAATGCTAACTTCGTCAATATATGTACTTATATCTTTTTTTTTGCATTCAAATATATTCAATCTTATGAATAGTATTGTCGATAGTATCACCTAATTGCCTCACTTCCAGGCAATTAACTCTGCTGATAGTACCAAACTCCTCGCAGATGCGGTTATGATTGATATCTTTGCAATCTTTGCAATTATAATTTTATTAGAAGTATTTTTTGTAGATTCGTCAATTGATTTTTCGATGCTTTGTGGAACTGCTTCATTATTCTGAATGTCCTTAGCGTAACTGCTACGCTAGAGGTTAAGCAATGGGATTTTATTTATTGGTTAGGGTGGACCAGACGGATCACCCGATAGTAAGCGATTACCGCCGCCGATGGACACCCGCAACACTAGATGGGTCTCAAGTGCGTTGCTGGCCTTTTAAAAGGGTTTGGGCCTCTGGTATCTGGCTCACTCCCCAAGAGTAAAAGCAGTATTTGCTAGACGGCAATATGTTACACAGTCAGCTTACATATATAATAAACTAAACCTTAAACTAGATATCTATCCGCTGCCGAAATACGATCGCAAGAAAATAATAATTGAATGGCTGAAATCGCTAACATATGATGAAACAGAATTTATTTTAGTCAGGATAAACAAAAAAACATTCATACACACACACACGCACATACGCACACACACACGTGCATCCATACCCTACAAATTGAGAGCTGCTGAGTCAAAAAAAATATTTTAATTATATTATTTCATTTTTTACTTCAAACTGCCTCGTTAGTCTAGTGGTCCCAAGTGCGACTGCTACGCTAGAGATACAGTAGCAGCTCGGAGTTAGGCTAGCAATAGGCTCGCCACCTATTACATGGGACCTAAACATACCGGCGAGCTGTGGGTGTACCTTAGTACACCTCTGCCTAACGCTTCGGGGAATACAGACGTGATGGTATGTTTATTTCATTTTTTATATTTTTTCTGTTATCTTTATTTATTATTTATTTCCTTTATTTAAAACTGGTCTCATCATTGGTAGCTGATATGTAAGGGAAGAAGCGAGACGGCGCCAACACAAGTACTTTTTGTCACTTACTGGTACTGCCTCAATTTATGTATGATCACAATGTCTTGAGATGAAAATAAATATTTTGTATTTGTATTTGGTATTCTCACACACTCACTGTTGTTTCACGCCGGTTTTCTGTGAGGCCGTCGTATCACTCCGGTCGAACCATGCATGGCTCTCTCACGGTAAGAATGATTGTTTTCTTATGAAATTCTCAGTAAATTAAAATAATTGACACATGTCTCAGAAATATCTCCTTGTAAATTACTAAAAATATTTGATGCAACAATAATTGTCAAAATGGTATTTACTCTATATTACATTTTCATTAAAAAGAAAAACTTATTGTTCCAAAACAAATTCTGTAGACAAGGTTTTCCATAATAGCTACGATGCTTAGTTTTATCTTAATTTCTCATCTATACTAATATATAAAGCTGAAGAGTTTGTTTGTTTGTTTGCTTAATCTCAGGAACTACTGGTCCGATTTAAAAAATTCTTTCAGTGTTAGATAGCCCATTTATTGAGGAAGGCTATAGGCTATATATCATCATGCTACGCGGACGAAGTCGCGGGCAGAAGCTAGTTACAACATAAGTCGGTACTGTTTTTACGCCTGAAAACATGAACTCACGTAGCAGGCAACAGCCCTACACGACTTAAACCCATGAAACACACCGTATCGACGTCATGCGCACGCCATTACCCATAATGTTCACATAATCTTATGTTATAGTTCTATAACGATGTTGCTATGGAGCTATGGAGAGGTTGTCATGTCTTACACTCCAATAGTTTTGATTTAGTCTTTAAGAATTGTTGGTAGACTAAGAATGGCTAGCCTTCATTAGGCCAGTGGTTTTCGAAGTTGCATGGACCGCTTTGCCGGTCCAAATTCGGGACTTACCTATTGCTGTTATTAAGAAAAAAGGGACATGATCATTATTATGAATGTTGGACTATTTAAATGAAGGTACTATAGAACGAAACAGGTATTAACACGCTAAAAATTACCTTTAATTTTGCTGGACGTTTCGACCAGGTTACACTGATCGTGGTCACAAGCGGACTGATGCAGCGAGTTCACTCCGTCATTGCGTTGGTAGATTTTTCTATATCTACCCCCGCATTTTCAAACTTATAAAGCCCGCAACATGTTTCAATTTTTTTAGGACCTATATTCACTTGCAAAGTCGCGAACCACCCATGGGTCCTCATGATCCAACGGTGGGACGACAGTTTGGGAAATACTGCACTAAGCATCTGCCAAGCTTGTCCCAAATACGCTGAACTTACAGTAGTGACTTCCATCCGACCTCCGCAATCTAATTCCAAGTTTCTGCCAAATTTAAACATCCCAGACCTAGTAGTTCAAGATGTGTGTTGATAAATAAGTCAGAAAATCTATTTTATTTTCACTAGAATATAGAGTAAAAATTGCCACATAAGCCAAAACGTGACTACTATAAGGTCCTGGGTCTGATATGAAATTCTTAGTAACAGATCGTTGTACTCATGGAACCTAAATACTGGTGTACCTACCGCAGGTGTATATGAGTTCTCTTAGCTAATCCTCCCTTTATGATAATATATGGTATGAAGATGAAATTTCTTGTGACAGAAGAGGAATAAGATAGTTTTAATAATTCAATGCCTTATACAAAACAGTACCCAATTGCAGAACAATAGAAGTTACTAGCTGGCTAGCAATACTAAGCAATTACTCGCATGTTGTGTCGCCATCTAATGAAGTCAAAAAAGTCAAAATCATTTATTCAATATATATTAGAGACAGTCCCCAAAACGCCCACCCTTCACCGCTTCCTAGTGTTTTCGCTGGGAAGAAGAAGCGGCGCAACAAACTCCCCAGCGAACACATTTCTGTCTGTTATGGTACTAAGGCGTTATACAAAATAGAATTCAAATCATTGTTTGGGGTACTTAATCATTTATTCATTGCTACTGTCAGCTGGCGCACATGTTATTATTATTAATTTTCAAGCAGTATTTATAATATTAGCAAGCCTCCTTTCTTGTAGTTTAAATGACAATTTTAACTATTAAAATCAGGGAACCTGCCTATACGAGCAATGATAATATGCATAGTGTCACATTTGGTTAGTAATTTCACTGGCTACCCTTCTAACCGGACATTATGAAGCGACAGATTACTTGATGTTAATCCTCCTGTAAGGAAACATCGAAACACAACACAAAGCCATCAAGGCTAACGTCATTCGCACGCTATTACACCTAACGGACTAACTGCCTCATTAGCCTACTGGTCCTGAGCGCAACTGCTACGCTAGAGGTCCTGGGTTCAATTCCCAGGTAGAGCAAAAATGTTATTGGGTTTTTCTATGAAATTCCCAGTAGCAGCTCGGAGTGTGCAATTTGTGCCCGGTTTATGGCAATATGCTCGCCCCCTATTACATGGGACCTAAACATACCGGCGCACCGTGGGTGTACATTAGTCCGCCTCTGCCTATCCCTTCGGGGAAAACAGGCGTGATGGTAGATATGTTACACCTAATGGACATTAGATACGTTATCGGCCGCCGTCCGCCATTTCCCGGCGTCAAGCAACAATCTAGAATAGTCCGTGAATAAATCAGCTAGGGCACCTCTGATCCCTTAAATAAGTGGGCTCTCGTGTGTGAAATATCGAGTACGGGTAGGTTTGTGATGCGATGTGCGTCAATGCAGCAAGGCCACGAGACATGGAGTTCGGTATACTGAAATCAGATTTAATTTAGCATGTTTAGGGTCATTTGCGAAAGTAATTCTGTCTGTTTGTTTCTTTCTTACGTTTTTACGTTTAAACTGCTGAATCAATTTCGATAAGATATAGATTAGACCTTGGAGGAGGTACCTACAACATAGATTTTTGGGCAAGGCGGGCAAAAATTACTAGGAATATTTAACTCATTCAATAAAAAAAATACTTACCTACTATTATTAGTATTTCTATGAGATTAAATACCTACTAATAAAGATTAGATTTTTTTATACGTCACCTTTAAGATGTAATTTCAGAATGTGAAGGCAAATTTCGACATGGCGGGTAGGAATCGCGGTGGCTTAGTGGTCATAGTGTCTGGTGTGTCTAACCAGAAAGCGTAGGTTCGAAACCTGCCCGCAAGTCGAAGTTTTCCTTCACTAAAATAACTTTATAAAGTTCTTATTATTTATCTTGTTAAATAGATTTAAAAAAAAAAGATAAAAAACTACTAAAAAGCGGTGAATGAAAGATTCGGTGCATGTAAATTACGCGACGCAAAAAAAAATACGAATTATAATTATATCCACATTTTTAGTTTCTTGATCTTCTTCCGAATACCCTAAAACGAATTTGGCTAGCTGTCCTGTTTCTTGTGTCGCACACAACATCATTACTATTCAGCCGTCGTTCACAGCGAAGCAACACGTACGGCGGGCATCCTTCAAGCAGGACGAATATTGTGACGCCACTATCCTATCCGCCTACCTACGATATAATATTATGTAAAACCTTACCAGGTATACGCTTGATGAGATGCTGGCATATCGGAAAGTAATTGAAGGGGTATACACAAGTTATGCTCCTGAACGGGTGCTGTCTGTCGGGGCTGCTGGTCAGCTCTAACTTGCTGTTGCAATCCTTTTTTTATATCATACTGATATTAAAAGACTAGAGGCAGAAGATTATAAACATTTATGATCTAAAATATATTGAAATAACATACATACATACATAAAGTCACGCCTCTTTCCCGTAGGGGTAGGCAGAGACCACAGACTTCCACTTGCTACGGTTCTGACATACCTCTTTAGCTTCATCCACACTTATCAATCTTTTCTTAAATGAAAGTCGGTTATATAAGTATAGTAAGTAGTAAGTATATATATATAAGTCCTCAATCTGATTTCGGAACGTTCGCCTAGGCCTTCCCCTTCCTACATTCCCATTCACTTATATCTCTCGTATATCTGTTTAGTCAGTCTCCTTTCATTCATTGTTTCAACATGACCAAACCATCTTAACATACCTTTCTCGATTTTAGTCACTACATCTTCATTCACACCACAACGTTCCCTTATTACACTATTTCTTATCCTGTCACTCATTTTCACTCCAAGATATTGAAATAAATGATTTTGAATTTCAATTTGAAAAAAGGGAAGTATTGTTTATAATGAATAAACACAGAAAATACTGGCACTATTTCCAAAATGGTAGGTGTCACCATTAAAATGCTACATTATCCCTATCATAGGTAACATAGGCTATATTGATAATTGAGGTAAACGTCACTTTACATCGCAAGTGAAACCGTGGGAAACAGCTAGTAATACTAATGAATAAATATTACACATCAAACCGTATTATTCTTAGCAACTATTTAAAGAAAATTGTAAAGCCTTATATTTTTTAATTATGTTTTTTAAAGGAGTATCTATGGAGTTTCTTGGTGGCTCTTTTCCATAAGACGTACTTTTTAGAACCGTGGAACTAGTTTCGACTTTTCAAAAGTACCTACTTATTTTAGTGGTCTACATTTTTCCTTCGGGTGAAAATCTAACACACGATACGCGGCGCTGTATAACGATAGCAAGTTGACACAAAATATGCTTATTATAAAATCGCATTTATTTTAGAATAGTTTTTTTTTTATGGGATAGGGGAGCAAACTAGGCGACGGATCACCTGATGGTAAGCGATAACCGCCGCCTATGGACACCCGCAACACCAGAGGAGTCACAAGTGCGTTGCCCGCCTTTTAAAAGGTTTTGGGCCTCCGGTATCCTCATTCACTCGGACGAAAAACGACGTAAGCGTTGTTTCACACCGGTTTTCTGTGAGGCCGTGGTATCACTCCGGTCGAGCCGGCCCATTCGTGCCGAAGCATGGCTCTCCCACATCAATATATATATATATTATGTACTGTAACAGGTACCTGTTAACCGTACCGTTGTTACTGGTAACAAGGTAACCTTGAATTGTTAATTATCAAGTCCTAAAATCCAATGTGGGATGCACATTGACCCCTCGTGCTAAGCTAAATGCCTGTGTTACGAGTCGGTTCACATCGGTAGTGCAATGGGTGGGTTTCGAACTGGCATCCACATGATCGGAAGTCCGACGCGTTAGCCATTAATCTACCTTCGCTTAAACAAAATGTTATAATTGAATCATAATTTTCCATATCTACAAAGTTTAACTCAAATTTTGATTAAGCATGTCATTGAGCTTAGTCATAACTTAACCCCGTAACGGTCCCATTCATTAAAGGTACCAGGAAACCATAAAACGATTGGTTCAACAAACCAATAAACCCGAGAGCAGCCGAAACTCAACGTGTGTGGATTATTCAATCACTTCCCTCAAGTAATTGCTTTCATTTCCTTTTACTCCTTTAAAAGGGACAACACAATATTGTACCTAGTGCTTGCATGTAAGGACGCTTAGTGTGATCGGACCTGTCTTCATCTTTGACAATCTTTTAATGTTTCTGCCTGTTGTTGAATAGACTGGTAGAGAATGCCATATAGCATTAAGTCCGCCTTACCGCCATCATACCGCCACCATACCATACCATAGATCATCATCATACCATCACGCCTGTATTCCCCGAAGGGTTAGGCAGAGGCGTACTAATGTACACCCACAGTTCGCCGGTATGTTTAGGTCCCATGTAATAGGGGGCGAGCCTTTAGCCATTTACCGGGCACAAATTCCTAACTCTGAGCTGCCACTGGGAATTTCATAGAAAAACCCAATAACACTTTGCTCGACCTGGGAATCGAACCCAGGACCTCTAGCGTAGCAGTCGCGCTCAGGACCACTTGGCTAATGAGGCAGCTGTTGAATAGATTGACATTGTTGTTTCGGATAAATGAAATATTTACCTAGTAGGTATAACATACTATAATGACTGTAATTTGAGATGGTTTAGAGAGATGTTTAGGTACTGATGTTCTTTACACCGGAAGTTCGCAGATGTTTAGGTGCCATGTAATAGGGGCGAGCCTATTGCTATTAACCGGGCACAAAATATCTAAACTCCGAGCTGCTTATTTTATAGAAAATACCAATAAAGTACAGTTTGCTCCACTTGAAATCTTCTCAAATATCTCTCTTAATTCCTAGATTACCTATATTATTTTTGTAATTAATATTGTTATATAAGACATTAGCACATATATATGCTTAACCCTTCGGAGAATACTGGTGTTGAAGGTATGTAATGGCTTGAATATCGGGCAATGCCAACCTAGCGATCTCTGCAGTAGAGTATAGTAAGAGAGTAGAGTAAGAATAAGAGAGTAGAGTAAGAGTTAGAGAGTACAGTAAGAATAAGAGAGTAGAGTAAGAGTAAGAGAGTAGAGTAAGACAGTAGAGTAAGTACCACGTCAGAAAAAATATGTTAACCTTCTCAGATTTACATGCTTTAGTTATTTGGAAATGGTCGATTATAGCTATCTCCAAAAACAGACACATAAATATTAATATTTCAACTGTAACCTGAACTGCTTCTAGGTCAACCTGATCGATGAATCAAATTCGGTTCGATCATTTACAATTCATAAGCCTACTATTAGATTCATAAAGTTTTGTCGTTGGTTATACTAAAATATAAATTTATATTTTCACTAGCCTCTGCCCGCGGCTTCGCTCACGTGAAGCTATATAAGGAGTTAAAATGGAAAACCAACATGACCTCTTCTTTGTATGGGCCTCTATACATTAGGGAGGTCTAGCTGTATCTCAGGACTCATTTAATTAGTTGAGATAAGAAGTTCACCAGTTTTTTAATTGGAGCATATACTTTCTAACAGTGATAATAAAATTAAAATCTATTCAGTAGTTTTTGCGACATCCCGTAACAAACAGACAAACAGATAAGAATTAAAAAAATAACATTTTTGGGTTCGGATACGTTTATATACCATAACCCAGGTGTTTTTTTTAATTTCTTCAATGTACGGACACAGCTTTTTTACAATTTTATAGTAGAGTTGATACATACTGGCTATGATTTGTAACCGTTACGATCGTAAGGCTATTTTAAGAAAACAACTGTACATGAGTACTTACTGCATTGCGTGTATATTTATGCAAAGATCAAAAATCTGAAATACAAGACATTAACAATTAATATGTTAAGAAAATCCTGTGCGATCCGTGAATGTATTATAATTGTATCGATATACAATTCTATATACCTATATATATAATCTTTTTCAGAATACAAGCATAAAATTAAATAAAGAGAGGAAAAATAGCAGAATATGGGTAAATGCGGTTATCTCGGCACAACAATCGTGCATTTAACATACCATCACGCCTGTATTCCCCGAAGGGTTAGGCAGAGGCGTACTTATGTACACCCACAGTTCGCCGGTTTGTTTAGGTCCCATGTAATAGGGGGCACGCCTATCGCCATTAACCGGGCACAAATTCCTAACTCCGAGCTGCTACTGGAAATTTCATAGAAAAACCCAATAACACTGCTCGACCTGGGAATCGAACCCAAGACTTCTAGCGTAGCAGTCGCACTCAGGACCACTAGGCTAATGAGGCAGTTATCGTGCATTTTTAACTTAATTTTTATTACTTGATTTTTGGTAGGCAATGTGATTGGATGTTTTATTCATAATAAATACCTACCCTCTTCCTATCAGGCCGTATGTTAGTATATTTCTTACATTATCAGTTTCAACAGCGTATTACCTACATAGAATAATTCATAATTCATAGTGGGTAGTTGGAAAGTTCTCTTTTTGGACGAATTCCAAACTCGACACTGATTACGTCACGATGGAGGCCCAGTCAAAAAAATAAGCAGACAGAAGGTTAACCTCATCTCCTAGAGTCTAGACACAAACTTAGAAAACATAACATACCATCACGCCTGTATTCCCCGAAGGGTTAGGCAGAGGCGTACTAATGTAAACCCACAGTTCGCCGGTTTGTTTAGGTCCCATGTAATAGGGGGCAAGCCCATTGCCATTAACTGGGCACAAATTCCTAACTCCGAGCTGCTACTGGAAATTCCATAGAAAAACCCAATAACACTTCGCTCGACCTGGGAATCGAACCCACGACCTCTAGCGTAACAGTCACACTCAGGACCACTTAGCTAATGAGGCAGTTACTTAGATATAACAGTTATAAGCTTTAGGTATAACTGCATATACTATTGGTATAACTGCCTCATTAGCCAAGTGATCCTGAGTGCATCTACTTAAATAATAGGATACTTGAGTATTTTACATCAACACATTTTTAGGATGTGGTACAGGGATGGGCATCATACGTCATACAGAGCAACATTCTGCTTCAACAACCTGAAAGTAATTGCGTACGAACTCAGTTTGATTTCCATTTGCGGGGCTTCAATACTTTTTAATTGCTATACTTTGTAAAGCATAGTCACCGAAATCACGTGCATGATGTTTATTTTTTTACAGTCCAAATTTACTCAACACAATATCATATTTTTTTGTTGATTAATAATAAAATAATTTAATCACAAACCAACAGTGATGATCTCTTCTTTGTAAGGGGCTTCTATACATCAGAGAGGTCAAGCTGTATCTCAGGACCTCTTTAACTAATTGAGATAAGGAGTTCACCAGTTTTTATGTTGGAACATATTATTTCTAACAGTGATAACAAAATTAAAATCTAGTCAGTAGTTTTTGTTCCAACCTATAACAAACAGACACGAATTTTAATAATCTCATTTTTGGATTCGGAGTCGTTTATATTACACTTCTTTTTTTATGTCTTCAATGTACAGACACAGCTTTTTTAAAATTTTATAATAGTAGAGATGAAAAATAAAAAGGAATGGTTCATTGCGTAAGTTAATTACAGATAGTTTATCTACTCTAGTAGTAGTAACATAACATACCATCACGCCTGTATTCCCCGAAGGGTTAGGCAGAGGCGTACTAATGTACACCCACAGTTCGCTGGTATGTTTAGGTCCCATGTAATAGGGGGCGAGCCTATTGCCATTAACCGGGCACAAATTCCTAACTCCGAGCTGCTACTGGGAATTTCATAGAAAAACACAATAACACTTTGCTCGACCTGGGAATCGAACCCAGGACCTCTAGCGTAGCAGTCGCACTTGGGACCACTAGATTAACGAGGCAGTCAGTAGTAGTAAGTTGGCTATAAAATAGAAATAATCGAGATGAATGTTTTGTTTGAGTAAGTACGAGTGCTGACGCATTGTAAACCTCCAAAATACCTACTTTTCTGTTTTATTTCACTATACAGATATAATACAGGTAGGTAGGTACAGAATATTCAAATAAGTTGTAACTCAAACGTTGATATCGATAATTAGAATATTATTTTAATGATCGATTTTCTTTTCAGTACCATTCGATAATCGATCATTCCAACAGTATCTCAATTCAAAAAAAGTTACTCTGCCCTCTATAAAGCTGTTTTATGTACTACCTAAACTAGTTTCAAATGGGTCTTCTGTAGTTATTCTGCTTTCTCTCAGGCCCAAGTAAATTATTCATAACATTCGTCTTTAATTAGCATGCACTGAACGCCTTCCTAGGTAATAAAGTTTGATGTTGATTTATTTGTTGCTTCTGCATGAAAATGCCTGAAATGGGTTCCGCATTGGCCTTGATAGTTTTACAGTGGCAACATAAATGTGTTTGATTGCGGTAGGGTTAAAATGTATGATTTTCCTAGCTAAACCCGGCCACGCTTCGCTGTAGCTCAGTCTAGCGGCATGAAATATACTTTAAGACCTAATGTCATAAATACTAAATATACATAAATAAAAAACGGTAGGTAGGCAATTAATAAAACTAAAAACCTAACTTTTTAAACAAACTTAGCTGTAGTAGTCGTGCCTGCTTTGCATCTTAGGTTCGATTATCAGGTCCAACAAATTGTTATTCGGTTTTTCTGTGAAATTCTCAGTAGCAACTCGGACTTTGGATATGTGCGCTGTTGATGGCATTAGGGTCGCCCCTTTTGGATGGGACCTACCGGTGAACTATGGGTACAGCAGTACACCACTGCCTAACTCTTCGAGAATACGGGCTTAATGGAATGTATGACTAATGTAAGGTATCTTACAATTTAGACAATGCTCCAGCTGTATGGTAGGTTTCCAAACTATTCCAAATCTATAATAACTAGATTAGTAAACGTCATAATCTGCATCTCATGGCTAAATGCTTGAGCTAGCTAATGATGTCCGCGGTATCTGAGCTATTCATAATTATATACCTCTTGACATAATTAGGTGCATTGTATTGGTTTAGTGACAAATGCGGTCAGTTGTAGGGATGGGTGTTAATTGGAATTACTTGCACGTGTTTGGGTAATCGACATACCATCTGAGACGTAGCAATGAATAAAATAATACTTAAGTTCCTCAAACAAGAATTAAAAATTCTAAATTCTAATTTTATGTAATAACTAGCTTTTGCCCGCGGCTTCGCTCACATGATAGCTTCATGTGAGCGAAGCCGCGGGCAAAAGCTATTAGGAATAAAAATTGAAAATCCAATATTGATGATCTCCTCTTTTATGGGTCTGTATACATCAGAGAGATCAAGCTGTATCTCAGAACCCGTTCTATTAGTTGAGATAAAAAGATCACCAGTTTTTACGTTGGAGCATATACTTTCTAACAGTGATAACAAAATTAAAATGTATTCCGTAGTTTTGGCGCCAACCCGTAACAAACAGACAAACACACAAGAATTTTAAATATCACATTTTTGGGTTCGGAGACGATTATATACCTAACCCACTTGTTTTTTTTAAATATCTTCAATGTACAGACACAGCTTTTTTACAATTTTATAATTTTAAAGGTCAGGTGCGTAGTACTCGCAACCGACGTGTATGTATGAGAAAATGTATGAATGTCGCAGAAGCAAAAGAGGCATGCAAGAATCGTAGCAAGTGGCAGTCTATAGTTTCTGCCTACCCCTGTGGGAGGAGGGCGTGAGTGTATGTATGTATGTATGTAATAGTAGATAAGATATAACAGACAGATAGGTGTTGCTAGGGAGATTGTTACACCGCTTCTTCTTCCCACAAAGACACTAGGAGGCTGTGAAAGGCGCATATTTTGGGGGCTGTTTATAATGTAAAAATTACGTTGAAAAGTACCTACCTAGTATTGAATAAATGATTTTCACTGTAATATCACATCAAAATTCCCCCTGAGGTTGGGCAGAGATGTACTGATTTCCACTCACAGTTCGTTCGTGTTTGTTTAGGTTACTACGTAATAGGAGACAAGCCTTTTGTCGCTATCCGGATATCAATCCCAATTTCGTAAAGCTCCTCTTCCATAGACACAACTTAAAAATATTTTTTGTAAACAGAAACATAAAGCCACCAGATATATCTATATATGTATGTGGGATAAGATGTATGAATTAGTGTGAACGCAGATAAAATTTGTAATTAGGATGAACGGAGTGAATGAATGAAAGAGAGGTATGTGTGTGAGCGAGTGGGGAGAGAAATGGCGGGACGACGGTGTAGGGTGAAAGGACGAAAGGTGCTAAATTAAGTGTTTTCTCAAAAAAAATTGTTTTACAAAGTATATTTCAGTTTATTTAAAATTATCCCACATGTATTACAAAGAAATTATTTTGAATTTGAACTGACCATTCTCGACAGGCAGACCCGAGCTTCTTCTTAAACATTGCTTGATTTCGAGATCTACGCATTGTGTAGCTTTTGGTGATCATTTAGGTACTATTTTTGGCAATATGAAGTGATTTTCTGCCGTTACATTTTGCTAGATGTAGTGGGTAGTTAAATATAAGCCAAAAAAGGTTTTCAAGTATAGAAGTTGAAAAGTAATGATAATTCTCTTTCTCTTTTTTCTCTTTTTTTTAAAAGCTTACTAGCAATGTGGGTCGCACATTACTAGTATTCTTGTTAACCCCTCGTGCTAAGCTAAGTGCTTGTGTTACGAGTGGGTTCACGTCGGTAGTGCAATGGGTGGGTTTCGAACCGGCAACCACATGATCGCAAGTCCGACGCCCTAGCTTAAATTAATTGTTTTCCGAGAACTAGTTTAATAGTTCAGATGAGTCATTTAAAGATCCCGTAGAGGTCTACTGGAACCATCCATCCATTTAATTATAGGTAATATAAATATTAACATTTCAAAGAACTACAAACAGACCAAAGGGTGTAGGTAAGGTCGAGTCTACACTCGGGCCGAGGTCCAATGTGGTCAGGGCTGCCAGAAATTTGAATAGGTTCTTATTACAAAGTTAATGATTTATTTATTTAGAATCTACTTAAATAAATCTACATTGTATAGATGATAATATTATCATTAAATGATCTCACTAGTTGAACAGCCTTGTAGGTCTAGTGGGAAAAAAGCGTCTGCAATACTTGAGGTCTTTGGTTCGACTGTCAGGTAGTACAGTTTCATAGAAAAACCAATTAATATTAGATATAATTTAGTGAAATTCTTGGTGACACATTGGATTTGAATTGAATGCTCGGTTATGGCAATAGAGTAGCCCCATTACGTCGAACCGAAACATACCGGCGAATTGTGGGTGTACATTAGTACAACTCTGTCTAGCCCTTAGGGGATACTGGCATGATGTCGAGTCACGTTAGTAATCTAAGAATTTTATAAATAAATACAGGATAGAATAAGAATACTGCCTCGTTAGTCTAGTGGTCCCAAGTGCGACTGCTACGCTAGAGGTCCTGGGTTCGATTCCCAGGTCGAGCAAAGTGTTATTGGGTTTTTCTATGAAATTCCCAGTAGCAGCTCGGAGTTAGGAATTTGTGCCCGGTTAATGGCAATAGGCTCGCCCCCTATTACATGGGACCTAAACATACCGGCGAACTGTGGGTGTACATTAGTAGTACGCCTCTGCCTAACCCTTCGGGGAATACAGGCGTGATGGTATGTTATGTAGAATAAGAATAAATAGCGTCTTTTATTCATGAATGATTATTTCTGTTTGTTTTGTAGTAACTACTGCATGATGTGGTCTCCTGTAATTGAGGAAACACAACGAATATATTATTGTAAACACTTCTATAAGTTGTAAAGTGTATTTCTTCGTAGGAGATACTAATAAAATAAAATAAATGATGTTTCATCCCTGGTAATATCCATGTTTCATTAAAAACTAACAGCTTTAACCTTATTATTTATATTAGCTAGGTATATCAATTAATTCCCAGGGCACACGCGATAAGAATCGTTATTTGTTTCTTTGTTTTTGAAATTAGAATTAATGAGAGATTTAATCTAGACTTTAAATGAGACCCGACCAACTTATTAGGAATAATATTAGCTGTATAAAAGTAATATAAATGAAAGCGTATTCGCCAGCCCTAGACGGTGACCGTAACGTCACAAGTGACAGGGTCGATGCGGTTAATAGTACAATATTTTGAAAGAAGCTGAAATTTTTGACAGTTCTTACCACAACTTGAAAATAGATTGCGTTACTTATGTTTGTAAGGGGGTTATTGTATAAGACGAACTAAACCGATTTTCTAAGATTTACGAAATGTAATCTATATATACTAATATATAAAGCTGAAGAGTTTGTTTGTTTGTTTGTTTGCTTGAACGCGCTAATCTCAGGAACTACTGCTCCGATTTGAAAAATTCTTTCAGTGTTCGATAGCGCATTTATTTAGGAAGGCTATAGGCTATATATCATCACGCTACGCGGACGTAGTCGCGGGCAGTTTAAAATAATTGTGTCCGCTATTCTTCGGTTCGAATGTAATTTAATTGACAATTTACGACCTTGATATCAAAATCCAAACTAAAAACAAATAAAAAAAATTGGTTTGCATGTTGATAAAACCGTATTTCTAAATTTATTTGCTTAACCTTTAAAAATATAATAGTAAGGTACTTACCTTTTTATTTCTGAGTCATTAATCTGCCACTTCAAAATATTTTGAATTCAATAGCTCGCTAAGAAATATTACCTAATTCGTCAACCCTGAAGGTGACATAGGTCAGGTCAAAAAGGTTACAACGGGCATCGCAAATATTTGAGAATAAATAAGAGATTTTCCAATAGTAGTACTTACATTATATTCTTTTAAGAATTATATTTTTCTTAAAAATACAATTTGCCGGTTGTCCCTCAAAAAGAGCACGTAGTCTTTAATATAGAAGACTGACATTTAAGAAATAAAAAGAGAATTCTGCTAGTTCGGTCATAATCAAATCAGAAACCTAAAAAAGACTTGGAAAAAAGACAAAGTAAATAAAAATTAATTCAGCTAATTTCGTAAGAACTATTTAAAAAATAAATCTTTAGGCGGCGAGGTCGTTCAGAAAGCTCAGACGAGTAGTAGGTACTCGCAACCGGCGCATATGTATGAGAAGATGTAATGAATGTGGCAGAAGCAAAAGAAGTATGCAAGAATCGTAGCAAGTGGCGGTCTATCGTTTCTGCCTACCGCTCTGGGAGAAAGGCGTGAGTGTAATATACATATGTATAAAAAATACACTTAATACTTATTAACATAAACAATTTTAATAAAAGAATAATGAGCATCCACCGTTCTGAGCCGAGTGGTAGTCTTTATATGTAAACTAGCTCTGCCACGCGGAGCTGCCCGCATTGACCTAGTTTTTATCCCATCCTGGTGCAATTTTTAGATAAATCCTTTCTTTGCTCGTGTGTATTATACCGTATAAAAACCTACTCTAGGTACTTACATCATTTCAGCTTTGAAGCCTTATACTTAGTATCAAAATATGGTAACTAATAAGTTAGGAGTAACATATACATAGACCGCTTTATATAAAAGATAGATTGACGTCATATTGATGATAATACATGTAGGTACAATATATAAGGATTATATATTTAAGCTTATAGCAAAATTCTTACACAAATCCAATTCTGTGGCCGTATTAGAGTATTTCTTCCATCTTTATAGAAATTGCACGGCTTACACAGTCGTATAACCAACACAATCTACAATTTCTTCGATCAATATCGAACTATAAAGCCATAAACACATCAGCTTCCCACAAAATATAAACGCTAAACCCATTCGCAGACGCAACGGTAAACAACGACAACAAAAGTGCATTTGCGAGAGAGCACGTCTGCTGAACCAATACAACTGAATACCGCACCGGTTCGCCGCGCAATCGAATTTTCACGTCCATTCGAAAACTATTCGGATCCATTCGGATTGTCGCGCGTGTGTACCGTGCCTTACAACTGCGATTATGTTTATTTTATTGTTGAGGGGTTTTTGTTTGAAATCTTGCGGTCCAAAATATATTGGTTTTGTTATGAGTTCAGTAATTTTAAATGATAAATTACATTTATTTCTGTAAATAGATCTTTTAGAGACTCTTTTATTAATCTATGTTCGTTAGTTAGGGAATGGTGGCCCAGTGAGTAATTAAAAAGCAATGACTTATAAATGTCTTAAAATGATTCATTTATGTATACTTCCATTTATAAATGCTATAGTAACTGTGTTTGTCAGTTACGTTTTCTTGCTTAAACCGTTAAACCAATTTTGATGAATTTTGGTATAGAGATAGATTGTACCTTGGAGAATGATATAGGCTATCTTTTGTACAAAAATGTAATTTAATACGTGAGTGAAACCGCAGGCCCTAGGTAGTTTCATACAATCACTGTTGGTTTTTGTTATATTTTGGATCCATTTCTAATCCTAATTAGAAATAGATCCTAATCTAATCCTAATTAATAATAGATTCGCGTGAGCAAAAATGTGAAGGCAAATTTCGACCTGGCGGATGAGACTCGCGGTGGCTTAGTGGTCATAGCTTCCGGTGTATCTAGTCAGAAGACACCTGTGTCTTCTGACTAGATACACCGGAAGATAAGAACCTGTTCTTATCCTGCCCGCAGTCAAATTTTCCCTTCACTAAAATAACTTTATAATCTTAGCAAGGAAAATGCAAAAAAATCTTAATCTTATGGTAAGGCATGTCTAGAACCTCGATCTTCACCAGCATCTAGAACCAATATAATATTCGCCTACCCTCTTGAACATTATTACATCAACTTGTCACAATATAACGCCATGCTGACATTTCGGTGACACCATTACGAAGCCCTTTTGTATGCGTAATTAATTTCTATAGTGTTCTTCCTTTGACCACTAATACACGAAAGATACAAAGAAAAATCTACCTTATACCTATTTTATAAAGCATAGAATGTATTTGGGATATTGTCACCAAAACGCGAAGTGGCTGTTATTTACGAAGCTCAGGTTACACATGACTTACGGTGAGCCTTTCGGGTTGTCGTTTTGACAAATTTATATGTGACAGTTTGGATGAAGCCTTTAAATAAACGTAAGACGGAGTTAAAATATTGTTGGGATTTCCTTGAGCTAAGAAGTTATTTGCATGAGAAAGTAGGGGATGGTACACACTTGTTCCGGTGTCGAACCGAATGTGTCAAACAGAGCTGTTCGGCACTTTTTTATGACATTGGGGGGCAAACGAGCAGATTAGCCACCTAATGGTAAGCGATTTCCGCGCCCATGGACCCGCAACACTAGAGGAGTTGCAAGTGCGTTACTGGCCTTTGAAAAGGGTTTGGGCCTCCGGTATCCTCACTCACTCGGCGAAACACAACGTAAGCGTTGTTTCACGCCGGTTTTCTGTGATGCCGTGGTATCACTCCGGTCGAGCCGGCCCATTCGTGCCGAAGCATGGCTCTCCCACATCAATATATATATATATTATGTACTGTAACAGGTACCTGTTAACCGTACCGTTGTTACTGGTAACAAGGTAACCTTGAATTGTTAATTATCAAGTCCTAAAATCCAATGTGGGATGCACATTGACCCCTCGTGCTAAGCTAAATGCCTGTGTTACGAGTCGGTTCACATCGGTAGTGCAATGGGTGGGTTTCGAACTGGCATCCACATGATCGGATCGGATCAGTTATGCCGCAACATGGCTCTCCTACCGTTAAAAGCTTTCGAATCGGGACGGTAGTATTCGTTGGACAACAATTGAAACATTCACTATAAACATTGAAACATTCACTATAAACATTGAAACATTCACTATAAACATTGAAACATTCACTATAAACATTGAAACATTCACTATAAACCGAATTGAAACATTCACTACATACTTATATTCTTTCATTTGGTTCGTGCCGATCGGCAAATCTATGCTTACGTGTGACCAAGCCGAGCGGCCATTTTCCCGCATGAGTATTTAAATTATATTCGATCTTGCTGCCAGGCTATGCCGATTGGTGCCGAACTGCACTAGTGTGTAGCATCCTTAATCCTTAATAAGTTTCTGTAACTGACATGTTATGATGGACAATGCGGAAGGGAGATTCAAAATTATAGGTAGTGATCTGGGAATTGACATTATACATTACGAAGGTCCTTAGATTGTTAATTTCAAATTAATTAATTTATTAAGGACAAAAAAATATATTAATCTGCTTCTTTAGTGTAGTCTAAAAGTCCTGGGTTCAATTCCCATGTCGAGAAATGTTTTATTGTACTTTTATATGAAATTCTTAGTAGCCGCGCGGGAGTTTGGATTCGTTTTACTTCCCATTATATGAGACGTAAACATACCGGCGAATTGTGGGTGTACATTAGCACACCTCTGCCTAACCCTTTCGGGTAATATAGGCGTGATGGTATGTTCAAATTTCGATTCATAAAGGTCATCACCCAGGAATTCGTATGTAGGTTAATTATCCGAACGGTCCGGTGTCATTTTTATTTCGAATAAATGCATGAATAAACATAATGATTCAATTATTTTAGTGAAGGAAAAATTCGAACTGCAGGTAGGATTCGAATCTGCGTCTTCTGGTTCGATACACCAGTCGTTATTACTACTAAGCCACCGCGAGTCCCACCTGCCATATCAAAATTTGCCTTCACATTCTGAATTTTTGTTTTAAAGTTGACATCATGGAAAATGCAAAAAAAAGATAATGAATAAATATTGCAATAAATACATCTTTCTTGTTTTCTTTCATAAAGGCATAATGTCTTTCTATGTGGGAGGTTAAGAGCGTAGGAATAAGTCGTGGGCAGAGAAAAACACATCTCATCCTGCCCACGCTAAGTAACCTGATTGAAAATATGAGATAAATATAGGTCGGCGAATATCCTCACTTAAGTAACGTTCAGTTAATAATAGGTCAACCTACTCACAGCTTTGAGCCTAAAACTTGTGTTCTCGTCTGTAATTTTTAAGAAGTCTGTTCTCATCCTACGGAGTGCTTACATTACGCAATCGTAAATATTTCATTGAAATATAATAAACCATCATGACTGTACTTATTCCCCGAACGGTTTTTTTTTCAAGATCAAATGTTTTTATTTCAAACTAGCTTCTGCCCGCGGCTTCGCCCCCGTGGAATAAAAAGTATCGGGAACGGGATAAAAAATATCCTATGTCCGTCTCCTGGTTCTAAGCTACCTCTCCACCAATTTTCAGCCAAATCGGTTCAGCCGTTCTTGAGTTATAAATGAAGTAACTAACACGACTTTCTTTTATATATATAGATAAGCTTTTACAAGCGTTTATGAAACGTTGTGATTCTAGTTGCACGGTTCCAAAAGGTCGATCCTATGGAGAAGAATCCGGCAAGAAACTCCATGGACACTCTTTTAAAATAAATAAATTACAAATTTAGTTAGTCAGCGGTGTACTAATGTATACCGCAGTATATCCACAGTTCACGAGTATGTCTCATATAATATACCGAGATTATTTAATTTTTCATTAAATAATGAATAGAAATCAAACTACTTTTTACGGATTTTATCGCGTTGTATTGATATTATTTAATTAAAGATATTATAGTGAGCTCGTTCTGCGTGAATCAGATCGCTAATAATTAACAAAAAAATTAGGCAGCCTAATTTTGGGACGAATTGGACTCCTTTTTGGGAAATTGGGCCGAAAAATCAAATCGATTTCATCATTCATTCAGATTTCATTTCATTCTGATTCAATCATTCAGAGTGGAAGGAGGGAAGGGAGGCGATTGCCCTGTAGTGGGACAAACCGGGCTTATAGTAATAATAATTTTACCTACCTAATTGTAATTTTAAGACGTGCAATAACTTAGTCTAAGTACCTGTAACCATGGATGCTGTAATGTAAAGGATCCGAAAAGTCGGGAATTAAATAATTTCAATACAACGCGATAAAATCCTTAAATAGTAATTTTATTTCAATGTCAGAAACCAGTAGGTATGCTACTGAGAATTCCGTAGAAAAACGCTGTAACATTGCTCTACTTGGGAATCGAACATCAAGCGTAGGATCACTAGACTAAAGAGCAAGTTATATTTATTTTTATAACATATGTACTTACATGTAATATATGTACTATTTATTCCTGTTCTCTTTTCTTGTTATTTATTCAAATAATACTCAGTTTCGCTTCCATCAAAACTGTCAATACTGCAGAGAAATACCAACATTCCCCGCTGTCCGTCGTACGTGCTGTCCGCCCACTCGTTAGGCATCAATCCGAGACTTAATTCATCAAATATACGACATAAGACATTTGTCAACACAACGCGAGCTTTTTGTAGAATACGTTATAAGCTGTGTACAATGTACATTGCTGGTTATGTTGATAAAAAAATGTGGTTTCTTTTTTGTTACTATACACACCTTGCTTTGGAAAGAGAACTCAGCACATGCTGCTTCTGTTGACTGTTATTTAAATTATATCAATACTAGCTTCTGCCCGCGACTTCGTCTGCGTGGATTTCAGAATTGGGTCTGACCAAGATACAAAGTGGCCCATGTGTTATTCCAGCTTATAATCTATCTCCAAAATTTAATCTCGCCAAATTTAATCCAGATCCGTTCAGCCGTTCTGGCATAAAACAGTAACAAATCCATCCATCCTCACAAACTTTCGCATTTATAATATTAGTAGGATTCTAAAGCCAGGTTTTGTCCAATTATTGTTGAAAAGTGGTCTTTTTCGTTTTTTCTTTTTACCCGAGAGAAGATCCGATCTTAGCAGTGGGATAATGTAATGGGTTGATTATGTTATGCGGGGATCACACCCATAACACGTGGTACAATAACCACTCGCATCGCTCAGTCGCTACTCCAAACGTGTCGCGATTATACGGGCGATATGAAGTCAAAGTCAAAATGTTTTATTTCAATTAGACCATTAAAGAAGGTACTTTTGAAAAGTCATCACTAGGTGGTTCCAAAAAGTAGACCCACTTTTTGGAACCACCTAGTGATGACTGATGGAGAAAAGCCGGCAAGAAACTCCATATATACTTTGTTTTTTAAATGATCCCAATTACATAATAAGCTTCACAACTTTGTTTTAAATTGTTGCTGAGATTATGCAGTTTAATGTGTAGGTGTTTTTCATTACATAAAAAAAGAGATTTCCAGAACTGGTAAGAGCTGACCAGCCCCGACAGACAGCACCCGTTCACGAGCATGACGTGTGTATCAACGTGGTTTGACTCAACCATATTTTAGGGAATTAAACGACCCAACACATAACGCCACCATCAGCATGACAAAAAACATGATGACGTCTATAAAATGATCATTTTTGTATCGTGAACTGTGAGTAATATGTCATACAAGCTTCCGCCCGCGACTTCGTCCGCGTAGAATAGTTACTTAGTCTTAGCGTGATGATATATATCATATAGCCTTCCTCAATAAACGGGCTATCTAACACTGAAAGAATTTTTCAAATCGGACTAGTAGTGACTGAGATTAGCGCGTTCAAGCAAACAAACAAACTCTTCAGCTTTATATATTAGCACATAGCTTCTGCCCGCGACTCCGTCCGCGTAGCGTGATGATATATAGCTTATAGCCTTCCTCAGTAAATGGGCTATCTAATACTGAAATAATTTTTCAAATCGGTCCAGTAGTTCCTGAGATTAGCGTGTTCAAGCAAACAAACAAACAAACTCTTCAGCTTTATATATTAGTATATAGATTCTCTCTGGACTATGCAGCAAGTGCAGGTCGTAAGTCGACTTAATTCGTCAAATACACGACAGACGGTATTTGTCGACAACGCCTCTGGCCCGAGCTATTTGTTCATGGGAATATTGTGGGAGAGGAATTCTAGTTCGCGACGTACATTGCCGGGTCCAAAATTTGTTGAAAAAGATGACCATGAAATTAAAATTAGATGAGCAAATCCTAGATTTAAAAAAAATATTAGGTACCTACTTTTTTTCAACAGTATATTAAAAATAACTGCCTCAATAGCCAAGTGGTCCTGACCGCGACTGCTACGCTAGAGGTCCTGGGTTCGATTCCCAGGTCGAGCAAAGTGTTATTGGGTTTTTCTATGAAATTCCCAGTAGCAGCTCGCAGTTAGGAATTTGTGCCCGGTTAATGGCAATAGGCTCGCCCCCTATTACATGGGACCTAAACATACCGGCGAAATGTGGGTGTACATTAGTACGCCTCTGCCTAACCCTTCCGGGAATACAGGCGTGATGGTATGTTATATTTAAAAAAATGGGCTGTTTTAATAGTTTTATTCTGAGAACCTAGCGAAAACATGCACTTTGCACACCCTTCGCGGGTAAGTCGTCTATTGCCATCCAGGACAAATCAAAAGTCCGGCTTTTACACTACTACTACAACCTAATAACACTGCTCGAGCTGGAAATCAAAACGCAGGACTTGACGCGCTGCGGCTACGCTTGCAACCATTTCAATCAGTTATATAAAATCTGACATAAATTAAAATAAATGATTGATGAAAAATTTTTTCATTCTTTATTGTACACAGAAATATTAATATAATAATTATAAAACAAACAATGTACAAAATGTGCTTACCTCAAAATTGAGTTTTCTACCAGCAAACCTTTTGAGTGATCGTCGCTGAATAGTATAGATAGGGAGTCAAGTGTTGATACTTACATTTACCATAAAAGCTACTTGAAAAAATATAAACAAAATAATAAACAAATTAAATACAAAATTAATCTTATACAAGTTTAAGTTTTGCTAGGAAATCGAAGCTTATTTCGTTTAAAATTAAACTTAATGATTAAGATGAACTCCCAATGAGACAGTCAGGTCTCCCTGTGTGCAGATCATTATCGTCAAGCATAGAGTAGTCTGCATATCTTAATTACGCTAGCAAATAGTTCCAAACTAAAGCAGCAATGTATTTCGTTCAACAACATCTCATCGCAAACACATAGTACAAGTACTATGCATTTTCGAAACGCGATGTCGGCGCTATGCAGTCATTTGATGTATGACTGCTGTGTTATGGTCACTGCTCCGGAGTGAAACTTGAGCTGAACCAATAGCCTCTATTCGTATGTGAATAGATAGTGACAACACACCCTGTATACGAGGGACTTAAGGGTTGTCAAATCGCTGTATACAAAGACCAAGGACGGTATATTACTTAGAGAAATGAACATTTTTAGAACATACCCAGCAGTGTACTTAGAACAATGTTTTAGAGTCTAACTCTGGTGGGGGTCTTACGATGTTCGTTGAAGTGTCGGTTTGATTGTGGGTGTTCTGATATATGTTTTGCGGTTTTAGTGTGATATTCGTTTCTAAAGGCACACTTAAATAAATAGGGACATTTGTGCTATGAATAAAGTTGTCTTTGAGTTAGGGCTGAGACACGTTATACTTGTTATAAAAAATGTTAGTGCATAAAATAGGTCGATTCTTTTCGAAACCAAGAGGATATTTATTATTTCAGTATAAAAAACTAAATTTATTTCTTTCTTTAACTCTTTTTTTCTTTAATCAAAATAAGTTTTAACAAACGGAAGTCGGTGCCGAAACTAAAAAGATTGGCACCGACTTTCAAAACTGTTTCGCACGTAACATTATTCTTTTGTTTTTGAAGTCGGCTTTACTTTTTACTTTTTGTTATTGTCATATGTTTTTTTAAACTTCTCATCAGATCTTCACCAAATTTAAATAGGACCGCTACGGGAGTAACTACGTATACTCTTTCATAAAAAAAAACTTTTTTTTTAAATAAAAGAATATCTGTATGTAAATGGCCGATTAATCGAGTAACAAACATACAAAACAAAATACAGACGAATTGAGAACCTCCTCCTTTTTGAAGTCGGTTAAAAATACACATTTCTTCAAACTGGTACAGCAATGTTGATCGCTGAAATAAAGAACCATTTCATCAATTATTTCATCAACTGATTTAAACCAAAGAGTTTAAATTCGTCCGCACTAGGACCTCCTTTATACATTACCAATTAAACTGTCTGGGCAAGTACACGGTGATGACATAGCAATTTCGCCTTCAATGGGTTCGTCTGTGTATTTTGGCTAGCCAAAGGCAACGTCTTGTTGACGGACGTTCTAAGGGTTTGTGGTTGGTGACACAGGTTAATTCAAGCGTTGTATGGAACGTATCAGGGAAATTAGAAGCTGTATTTAGCTTTAAATTTCAACTTAGTAAAAAAAGTAAGGTAGGAGCATTTCCAATAGCATCAAATTCCCAGTAACAGCTCGAAGTTAGGAATTTGTGCCCGGATAATGGCAAAAGGCTCGCCCCCTATTACATGGGACCTAAACATAGCCGGCGAACTGTGGGTGTACATTAGTACGCCTCTGCCTAACCCTTCGGGGTATACGGGCGTGATGGTATGTTTGTTTCTATCTCTATAAGATAGATATCAAGATGATACATTCTGAACCAAATTAGTGAACATTGTAACTCAATACCCATATTACGATACTCAATAACAAATCTGGTACACTTTCTCGGTACAGAATCTTGATTATTGTTCCAGCTATAAATATTGGGAGGTCATGACCGCCGCCCGTATGCTCTAATCTGATTAACAGAGGGCACTTCCCTCCCTGGATGGTATTGAACTACATTGTTATGATGTGAGGTTTCATTAGGAAACTATTGAGAATATTGAGGGTCTCTTCATTCATAGGTTTTGGATGGTACGCGTATTTTGGGCGAGTTGTTCGTTTTTGGAATAGTAATATTTTTAAGTAGGAGTGTGGACTTCGAAACTACAGACTTATTTTATAGATATGTTAATTGATATTAATATAATATTATTTGAATATCTGTTTGTATTTTTTGTAGCATTTTTCCTTCACTAAAATAGTAATAATATTTTAACCTTTTTGTTGATCATTGTCTTTGTTCTGGACCTACCTGTGTATGTGTGTGTATGTTGGCCAAATAAACGATTTTTCTTTCTATCTTTGATATGTTCTTCCAGTTTTTACAGTGAGCCATGCTTTGGCACGAATGGGCCGGCTCGACCGGAGTGATACCATAGCCTCACAGAAAACCGGCGTGAAACAACACTTACGTTGTATTTCGCCCAGTGATTGAAGATCTTTCTTCAATCACTGGGCGAAATCCAGCAACCCTTTTAAAAGGCGGGCAACGCACTTGTGACTCCTCTGGTGTTGCGGGTGTTCATGGGCGAACGTAATCGCTTACCACCAGGTGATCCGTCCTCTCTTTTGCCCCCGTATCCCATAAAAAAATATCAATCTGTAATTTGCAAGCAAAACTTCTTGTGGGCCCGTTTCCCACAATCGTCACAATTAACCAATTGTTTTAGCAGGAAACGTTCATTAGGGCCGGGCCACCTACAGAAACACGCTTATAAGGATGTGAACTGATCTACAGGCTTATTTTGATACAAAATAGCTAGGTGGGCGGCCATTTTTTAACCCGACGGTAATGTATGTCAATCATCATGCTTAAGCATGATCTATGACCTATCAAGCTTTGTTATAGGTAGTAAAAGACCGTGTGTGCCGTGTATTCTATTTAAGAAACAATTTATACTTCATTTAATGGAACATATTGAACTGAAATTTGAATTGCACTTTTAAAGTCGCTCAACCTGCTATGGAGCGTGCTATGCTAGCGTGCATGCTATGTGCGTAGAGCGTGCGTGCTATGTGCTATATAGGTTATCCGACAGAGAAACAAAGTCATCGACATAGCGCAATGAATTAGCAAGCTAAAGTGGCAGTGAGTTGGTAGACGAAGAACCGACAACCGCTGGGGTCGACGTGTTCTTGAGTGGAGACCGAGACTCGGCATACGTAGCGTAGGACGCCGTCCGGCAAGATGGAAATTGCGAAAGGTTGCTGGCAGAAGCTGGATGCAACAAGGCGACGACAGGGCGCAATGGTGCACATTGGGAGAGGCCTACGTCCAGCAGTGAACTACTATAGGCTGATGATTATGATGATTGAACTGAGGCTGGACCTCAGTTGATTATCGAGCAAAGTGTTAATGCGACCAAAGACGTCCCGGACATATGCCGATCTTAATGGCGAGGTCCTTCAAAGCTCAGGTGCCCACCTTTCGCAACCGGCCGGTATGTAGGGAAGGTACTTATGAGAAGATGTATGAATGTGCCAGAAGCAGAAGAAGTATGCGAGAATCGTAGCAAGTGGCCGTCTATAGTTTCCACCTAGAAAGGCGTGTATGTATGTTATTGGGTTTTTCTATGCGATTCTCAGTAGCAGCTCAGAGTTTGAGATTTATTCCAGGTTAATGGCAGTTAGGCTTCTATAACCAGGGATCTACACATAAAGGCGAACTGTGGGTGTAGTATCTACTTCATAGGTATAAGCCTTCTGTTGTTAGGTCATTGTCCTACCAAATACTAATCAAAACAGGACCAAGGTAACGCTGCGTGGCTATAAAGCCCAATACGTCTCATTGCCCAATCGATAATGTCTCGCTTTGAACAAACTAAATCAGCCGACCCCTCGCGTCACCCCCTAACTGGCGATATTTTCGAGCCAGCCCTCTTCAATGGTATTTACTCGTACTTTGGTCTCGCACTGTGTTGTGTGCAAAGTTTTGTTATATGTTGTTCTGTTTTATACAGATGTATGCAGTTCGTGAATGACCATTGGACTGCCAAGTCAAAGGTCTCGAGTTCGCATTCAAGGCACGAACCTCAGACTTTTCAAGTTGTGCGTTCATGTGCGTTTTAATAATTAATTATTACGCGTCGAAAATGTGAATGAAAACATCGTGAGGAAACCTGCATGTCTGAGAGATTTTGTCGACGTCGTATGAATCCGTCTCATTCTGAGAGGAGACCCGTGCCCAGCAGTGGGACACTATAATGGGTTCATTATTGATATTATTGTTTTAAAAAAAAATGCCACATAGTATGAAAGATCATCCCTCGAGTATGGATTGACCATTTGTGCGATTTAATTTCGATGTGTTTGTAATTGTTAGAATAGGTTTTTATGTAATTTTTTGTGGAAATTCACTGAACATAACATAACGTACTATCACGCCTATATTACGCCGAAGGGTTAGGTAGAGGCGTACAAATATACACCCACAGTTCACCGGTATGTTTAGGTTCCATGTAATAGAGGGCGAGCCTATTGCCATTTTTGGGCACAAATCTTACCTCCGAGATGCTACTGAGAATTTAATGAAAAAAACCCAATATAAATTTTTCCGCCCTGAGAATTGAGTTCAAAATCCCCGAAACGTCAGAGTAGGTTTTAGAGGCCCTTGATTTACCTTAAGATGTTTGTACTATAAACGAGTTAATCCGTCGGATGTGAAACAGACATTTTGTAAACAAAAATTTCATTACGACTATATTGCATTGAACAATGTATCTAGTAATAACACTAGATATTATTAAAATACAATATACATCACGTATGCATACTTATAATATTATGATATACTGACGTATATTTTGAAATGTAAAAATGGTTTTCACTTTTACATCCTCATGCGACGATAATAATTATTAAATGTAATTTCGAATTAAATATAAAAGATTTTTTTATGGCATATGGGTGCAAACGAGCCGAGGGATCGCCTGATGGTAAGCGATATCGGCGCCCATGGACACCCGCAACACCAGAGGAGCCGTAACTACGTCGCCGGCGTTTTAGAATGGTTTGGGCCTTCTTTATCCTCACTCACTCAGCGAAACACAACGTAAGCGTTATTTCACGCCGGTTTTCTGTGAAGCAGTGGTATCAATTCGGCCGAGTCGCCGCATTCGTGCCGAAGCATGGCTCTCCCACGTGAAAAAATTACAATTCTTCATAAATATAAACTTCATATCTTTGTATAATCCCGGATTTTTTCGTGAATTGTCGTGACGTGTCTCCAGTTATTTCGGCTGTACAGTATGAAGCACAACCTAAAATCTATATAATATATCTATAATTCTATATAATAAAGGCCGGTAATTGTTTATTCAAAACAAAACAAATGTCTGATCGATTTATAATAACGGACTATTCCGATGGGGTGGTGATTGCGGTCACCCTAGGGCAGAGAGAATCGATAGCCGCTTGGAACTGATTCGACGGAACAATTAGGTACATGTTTATTGTAATGGGCTTCCTTTGTTCTTACGAAAAAAAAAACCCTATTGAAAATTAATTATTTAAAGATAATGCCGTTCGTTGTCGTATTCTATATAATATTTTTAATGACTGCCTCATTAGCCACGTGGTACTGAGCGCGACTGCTACGCTAGAGGTCTTGGGTTCGATTCCCAAATCGAGCAAAGTGTGATTGGGTTTTTCTATGAAATTCCCAGCAGCAGCTCGGAGTTAGGAATTTGTGCCCGGTTAATGGGAATAGGCTCGCCCACTATTACATGGGAATTAAACATACCGGCGAACTGTGGGTGTACATTAGTACGCCTCTGCTTAACCCTTCGGGGAATACAGGCGTGATGGTATGGTATGTTATTTTTAATGGCGTAGTCCACCAAATGGCACCTGCGCGAATGGCACCTAGCGTAGTTCACGAAAGGCACCTACCAATATTCTTGGCATTTTCTTTCCATTCTTCTTCATACAATACACGTGTGCCAAAATGCCCTTAACTGCTTATATAACCCGAAACAAACTTCACACAAAGCCTCGCAGTCCGCGGTAATCCCAAGAGTACGCTAAATTGTGTGACCCGGGCACCAAACCTCAAGAATTTTATACACTCTCTCATATTACCGTGTCGGACCAAGATTACTGCAATAAACTTTAAGAACGTTGCCCAAAGGGTACAGTCGTATAAGTGAGCTCACGCTGTGTCTCAAAGGGGATGACAGAGAACATAATTTAAAAGTTCAGAATACAGTTTCGTCTTTGTCACACAAGCACGCTTTAATCTTTAAAAATATTTGAAAACCTTGAAACATTTTTATTCATTGTGATATCAACGATTACTGTCTGTACTTTAAAAGAGACCATGATTCTCTGAGTTTGTTTCGGTGTTTCATCTCAGAGGTCGCCAGTTAGGATATGCCGGCGCCATCTAGTTAAAAAAAATTAAAACATTGACTTGTAAAAGTGTCTTTAAAAGATCTATTTACAGAAATAAATATCATTTATAATTTATCATTCATTTTGACGACACGTTTTGCGTAGCGGCTGAGCGATCGGCTTCTGCGACACGTGTTGTGGGTTCGATCCCCTCACGGAGCAAATATTTGTATTATCTACAGGTAGTCGTTCCGGGTCTGGGTGTTTGTGTATGTGAGAATTTGTGTTTGCAAACGCATCCACGATACAGGAGAAAATCCTAGTGTGGGGAAACGTTTCTTTTAAAAAAAAGGAAAAAATAATAATGCAGTATTAGAAGTTCCAGTAATTTCTCTGGCTACATACATACATTATCAACCCAATGCTGTCCGCTGCTGGGCACGGGTCTCCTCTCAGAATGTCCACCACGCTGGCCTAGTGAGGGTTGGCAGTCTTAGCACACGATTGAGAAAATCTCTCAGGCATGCAGATTTTCTTACGATGTTTTCCTTAACCGTTTAAGCGCGTTAACTAATAATACGTACATGACTTTAAAAAGTCAGAGTTACGTGACTTGGGTTCGAACTCAAGACCTATGACTTGGCAGTCCAATGGTCATATCACTAAGCTATCACTACTCCTTCACTTAGTACTCTTACTTCCACCTAGCTACATTACCCTTCAAAGCAAATCACAGTAATGTTAGTACCTAATTGATTAGCCTCATTAACTGCCTCATTAGCCTAGTGGTCCTGAGCGTGACTGCTACGCTAGAGGTCCTTAGGTTGATTCCTAGGTCGAGCAACGTGTTATTGGGTTTTTCTATGATATTCCCAGTAGCAGCTCGGGGTTTGAAATTTGTTCCTGGCTAATGGCAATAGGCTCGCTATAATATTACATGGGACCTAAACATATCGGTGAACTGTGGGTGTATAATTAGTACGCCTCTGCCTAACCATTTGGGGAATACAAGCGTGATGGTATGCTATGCTATTCTAATTGATTAGCCGAAGAATATTTGGAAAGGCGGCGATATCAACCTAGGCGAACTCAGTAACAAAATTTTACCGCCAAAATCTAAACCTCAAAATGCAAAACATAGCACAGTACGTAAAATAAAGGAATTTAAGTTAACCCACCAGCACTTATAACTAGGTTAATTATAAACTTCAGTTTAAAAACATAATTAACCTATTTAACATGTCAGGTCAACGTTCTAGTTTATTAAAGAAACGTTATATTGGTTTCTTCCCTATCAATAAATAAAACATACCTAAATTGACGGGTATTTAAATAAAATACTGTAATTAGAAGTTGTTTTGTTTCGGTAATTTACTGGTTTTATCGGTATACATACATAATATAACGCCTGTATTCCGTGAAGGGTTAGGCAGACGCGTACTAATCTTCAACCACAGTTCGCAGGTATATTTAGGTCCCATGTAATAGAGTGCGAGTCTATTGCCATTAATCTGCCACAAATTCCAAACTTTGCTCGACCATGGAATCAAACCCAGGACCTCTAGTGTAGCAGTCGCGTTCAGGACCACTAGGCCAATGAGGCAGTTTATCGATATTGTGGGTTACTTATGTATGTCTATACAGGTAAGTATGTTGACTCTGCGGACTGAAATTACGGTTATATAAGTAAATTTTTCAAGTCGCATAAGTCACCCCGCATAAATTAGTACCTATAAAATTCTACACTGCGATTCAGAATAGGAATCTCGTAAAAGGTTATCTGATACAAATCTCATACATACATAGATATTTTCACATCTGTCTCCCATTGGGGTAGGCAGAGACTACTCTTGCTACGATCCTGCCACACCACTTTCGCTTCATTTACGTTCATTAACCTCCTTCTCATACAAATTATTCTCGATTTCGATTCGAATACGTTTTCAAAAGTGTTTGTGCTTGGGCTACTGATCGAAGGCATCGACTTCCGAAACTGTTTCGCACATAATATTTTTTTTATTTTGAAGTCGGTTTTACTTTTTATTAAAAGTTTTTTTATTTATTTGGTATCTATAATATTTTAAATGCGAAAGTTTGTAAGGATGGATTGATGTTTGTTACAAAGAGTAACAAACATCCATCCATCCTCAAAAGTTTCGAAGACCGGGACATGTACTTTGAACAGCCTTCTGGGTTAACATCCATGTAGGCTACCGTCATGGTTACTTACAACCTACGTATATAGAAAAATATTATTAACCCTACCGCCCATTTATTTGTTCTCGAAATTTCTGTTAATATAATTCTCCGAAAACCGTACAAGAGGAAAAACCTATTTATTTTATCTCACAGAAACAAAAACACGACATGTCATCCTATAATTTTCAACCCCTAACATACCCTTATTTCTCGGAACAAACTTGGTCCTGCTAAGATAACCCTTCAACCAATATCCATTGAACTTTAGGCAAAAAGGCTCCGAAGATTTTTTGTATCAATGCGCCAGGCAGTTGAAGTTTTCAAGGATCAAGTTATAGTGGTTGTTAGATAGAAGAAAAAATACAATTCCAGAATTGTCCGATATATATATTACATACGTATACCAAACCAGCTTCTGTCCGCGACTTCGTCTGTGTAGAATTCAGAATTGGGTTCGACCTTGATTAAAAGTAGCCCTTGCGTTTTTCCAGACTATAATCTATCACTGTGTCAAATTTTATCAAGATCCTTTCAGCCGTTCTGGCGTGAAAGAGTAACAAACATACATCCTTATAAACTTTCACGTTTACAATATTAGTAGGATAGTAGGATTAACATCAGATTCATTGAGAAGTAAAAAAAAACGATTGAATTCTATGAACTGAGGATCTAATATGAGTTAACCATCTAATTTGAGGTAGCTCTGCTGCGGGCTCTTCACCAATCGTTACACGGTCGATGTTTAAAATCGTGACGGTGAAAACTAAGGCCTTTGCATTACTTAATACCTAAATGCCCTTACGTCACGCGTCGTCTGCGCCGCTGCGTGGGCGCAAGTATGAATATTTAAATATTGCGAGAGGTTGAATCACTTACCGGGTTCACTTTCGTTCATTAGGTACCTACCTTAAAGTTCAACAAACGTCCTAATTATCGGTTAAAGAAAATGTTGAATAAAAGATTATTGACACTTTTTGTTAGAGGGGTTGGATACATTATATTATCTATATCTATACTTTAATATATAAAGCTGAAGAGTTTGTTTGTTTGTTTGCTTGAACGCGCTAATCTCAGGAACTACTGGTCCGATTTGAAAAAAACATTTCAGTTTTAGATAGCCCATTTATTGAGGAAGGCTATAGGTTATATATCATCACGCTAAGACTAAGTAAATATTTCACGCGGATGAAGTCGCGGGCGAAAGCTAGTAAGAAAATAAACGTAATACCATCACGCCTGCATTCCCTTTAGGGTTATGCAGAACGTACTTAATGTACACCCACCGGTATGTTTTGGTCCATTTAATATGGGGTTAGCTTATTGCCATTTGCACCGTAGCAGCTTGGAGATTGGAGCAAACTCCTGGTACTGAGGATTTTATAGGAAAACGCAGAAACACTTTCCTTGACCCAGTAATCAAATTTGGGACCTCTGGCGGAGCAGTTGAACTTAGAACCACTAGGCTAATGAGGCAGTTAAGATAATATTTATGTATTGAGGGCTAAGTGTTTAAAATGCATGTCATGTCATATCAATTGCTTATATGTTTCGTTGTTTGAAATTCCTGCATTAATTATAACTCACAATTATACCAATTAATAATAAACCTATTCAATGCTAAAAACTGTATCATAACTCAATGATTCGCTTTACTGCGTGGGCGCATCGGACGCAAAAATTATTGAAATTCACAGCGTTTGGTTCACTTTCGCTGACTCAGTGTACTGATAACTAGGTATCGGCGGAAGCGATTTGAATATGTGTCATTATAGGACATTAATAATCAACATTGTGTACATTGAGGACTTAATACCTCAATGCATATAAAACTATTTAGTGTTTGTACAAAGGAGGGCACCCAATAAACTAGAACTTGTTGTTGTTTTTTTCTTTCCGTCGGATGGAGCATCTGTTCTATGATGATCATATGTTGATGTATATGATGTTCTATGATCAGATCACTAAAAGTCACCGAACTTTTTACTTTAAATATTTTTTTTAATATGATCATTATTTTATCTTACTTTAGAAAGATTATTTCTGTTATTTTAGAAAACTTGGCGACAGATACTGTATAGAAATTACATTTTTATAAATACTCAGTTTATCGAAAGCTTATGGCAGTTTAATAGATTCAGTGTCTATCCATTCGTCGATACGATTGTTAGATTGTTACTTGTCCACAGGCCTTGGACCTTCTAGGCTAGCTAAGGACTATGATCTAAGACTGAGACATTCAGAGATGAAATCTGCGCCTTGCAATGGAACTACTATCCCAGGCAGAACAGGGCCCCAAGTCTACCATTTTATTGTATCAATTCGTCATTTTTAACAGTTTTGTCTACGAAATCTGTCAGCCCATATAATATGTTATCATTGGAAGACCATTTTGATATAATTGTATTAACAAACTTGGACCCCAAGTATCAGTGTGCCACGCTGTCGCTCATAGTTTCCACCATCGCCAAAATCATTGTTACGAGACAAAGATCTATTGCTGCAGATAATGATTTCTGCTTACATCGCTACGATTGTACCACGTACAAATCATGCAATGTAAATAATTCATTAACAAACGATTGTGCGCAAATGTATTCAAATGCCGTTTTAATTGTTGTCGCGTCTCATTGACTCATGTATCTAATTGGTGTTAGGAAGTAAGAGTAATGTGTCACTGTTTTGGTCATTAGGCTAATTAGGTACTGTTTGCACGTGGTAATTAATGGATTATATGGATTTAGGTAATTTTGTGAGGTCATTGATTTAAGTGACCAGTTAATTTTTAAATAACATTATGTAACCAAATTTCCGCATTTATATTTAGGTATACATTGAGGTATTACAATACCATCACTAGCGTGCAAGGCATTCGACCAACGCATACCTTAATCTGTGATACGATCTAACGTGCGATGCTTTACAAATGACATTGATAACAGAAAGCATACTACCAACAACGTTCAATTAATACGTGAATCTCTACTATTATAAAATTGTCTTTTCCTTACTTCTCACTGTACAGAAAGCCTATTATATACAACACATTTATACTAGAAAGTTCAATGAATTAGTTTGTTAAATCCCCTCTCGATATGTATTAGCCAACCGACCGCTTTGACTCCCTTCGTATCTCGGATGATTTAAAATCAAGGTATTACTGATTGTTTGTGGTCCCCAGCTTGACCTTCCCCGTAAATGAATTCCTTGCTACGGTCTTGTATATGAGGTATAAAAGACTTGGTCAAATTAATGGTCAACGTGTCACGTTATTGTTTTGATCGAATTTCAACAATTGATCCCTCATGCATTACTTTTTGTTCCTCGCCACTAAATTGTAAATATATTTTGTGGTGTTAACCTTCTTAATTGTCTGTCTTAGTGGTGCAAGGCCGTTGCATGCATCGGATAGCACTGCAGGTATGCGTGCCACGTTGCTAGTGACGTAACCTTGAAGATGTCTGGGCTGGCTAGGTCAAAACTATGAGTATCCGTTTCATATACACGTTTATTTGTTTTAGGGATTGCTTGAACATAAAACTACGGTTTAGTTTCTTACATTCAAAGTCGAATTTAAATGTTTTATTTCAATTAAACCATTATAACAAGTAGGTGGGTACTTTGAAATGTCAATAACTAGTTCGATTTCAGAAAAACGAAAACGATTTCAGAATGTCCGCCTTAGGGAGAAGACTCCACATGAATCTCAAAAGATACTCCTAACATTTTGTTTACAATTTTGTTCTATGATTGTTAGAATTATAATTATGTGAAAGAAAAGAATAGCTCAGGATCAATAAATGCTTTCCAAATGTATGCTATGGTATGTAGGAGTTGATCAGTCCCTACCAGACAGCACCTGTTCACGAGCATGAAATGTGTATTAGCATCATTCGGCTCAACCATGTTGTAGGGAATAAAACGATCCGGCACTCGAACACACTATCAAGCAGAGAGCATGACGGGAGAAAGATATTGAAATGTATTATTATTTATACTACAAACATAATGCTCCCCTATAACGCGTTATTTTTTTTTGTTTTTGAGAATGGGATGGTGCTATTTTATAGGTAGGTAGTATCTCTGTCTCTCAATCACAAAAATGTCACAATGACACGTTTGGTACGACTCCGAAAACCGGCGTGAAACAACGCTTGCGTTGTGTTTCGCCGAGTGAGTTGAGGTTACCTGTTCAAAGGCGGGCAACGCGCTTGCGACTCCTCTGGTGTTGCGGGTGTCCATGGGCGGCGGTTATCGCTTACCATCAGGTGATCCGTTTGCTCTTTTGCCCCCCTATCCCATAAAAATAACCTTATGCATATTTTTAACCTACTTGTAAGGCTACGAAAAAGAGGCTAGTAATATCATTTTGTCAGGCATTTTCAAGCTTGTAACTGCACCAATTATATGAGACCTGAAAATGTGCCAGTGAATTTGAAACTACTGGTTCGGCGCAGGCCGCCTCGAGCAGGAGGCGTTAGAGGGTCTTCGCGACGGGTCTTGCCGGCGAGGACAGTAGATTGGACGGCACTACTTCTGCTGAGCTCCCCGTGTCGTGGGTTCGAAATAAGTGTGGGAGGTACTTTTTGGAAAATCTACGCGATACATACATACCTGTATCTTTCGTCTTCCGAAGGCCAAGTTATACTCCTGTGACATCATTTACACCGAATCTCACATTTTTACCATAAGGGAGGTATGCTTAGGCACAAATGGGCCTGCTCGACCGGTGTGCTAGAAAACTGGTGTGAAACCACACTTACGTTGTGTTTCATCGACTGAGTGAGGATACCGGAAGCGCAAACCCTTTTAAAAGGTGGGCAACGCACTTGCAACTCCTCGGGTGTTTTGCGGGTGTCCATGGGCGGAGGTAATCTCTTACTATCAGGTGATACGTTAGTCCCCCTATCCCATAAAAAAACACCTATCCCTTGCCCACTTCACCTTGACCCCCTTATTTTGACCCCTTTGTTTCCATTCCTCTATTGTCATGCGAAATCTTCCAAGACCCGTTTGCCTAACGAGTTTCGGGACGGAGAGAGATGAAAGATATGCTCTATTGTAAAAATGGAGGGAAAGGAATCGTTTGATACGAGATTGGAATCTTTTGGTCGAATGTTTGTTTGGAATATGTTTTTGCGTGGTTTTGTCGTGTTTGTATTTTTGAAATGTCCCGCAAGGGTATACTGAAACTCGGGTGAAGTTGTGTGTGTGCGTGTATTACATTATATTGGAAACAGCAATAACTAGTAACAGTAGTTTTATCAGATTGTTTTGAGTTTAATTTCTTTGTCGTCTCTTAGAAAATTTGACTTAATTGCCTTGAAGGTCCTAGTGATAGTGCGTATTATTATCATTGCTCGAGTTTGCAGGTTCACCGTTTCTAAAATAGTCACATTAATTACTAGAAAGGAAGCTTAGCAATATTATAAATAATGCTTGACTATATATATACTATTAACTTTAATGCCATAATATAACGTGTGCCCAGCTGACATATAGTAATGAAAATTACCTCAAACAAAAATTAACATAACATACCATCACGCCTGTATTCCCCGAAGGGTTAGGCAGAGGCGTACTAATGTACACCCACAGTTCGCCGGTATGTTTAGGTCCCATGTAATAGGGGGCGAGCCTATTGCATTAACCGGGCACCAATTCCTAACTACGAGCTGCTACTGGGAATTTCATAGAAAAACCCAATAACACTTTGCTCGACCTGGGAATCGAACCCAGGACCTCTAGCGTAGCAGTCGCGTTCAGGACCACTTAGCTAATGAGGCAGTCAACAAAAATTAAATTTCTATTTTATGTTACCTACTTTTAATGCCTTAGTATGTCATGTCGTTCGTCTACAGGCCTGAGAGATTTTCTCGATGGCGTGTGAAGTCTGCAATCCCGCATCAGGCAAGCGTGGTGGACTACAGCCAAATCCCTCTCATTGTGAGAGGAGACCCGTGCCCAGCAGTGGGACAGTATATGGGTTGATTATGTTATGTTATGAAGACAATTATCCCTGGTGTATCTTATATCGTCACCTTAGTACCTACTTAAACAAACTCAAAAAACTAAAAAATAGGAAAATATATAAAGGCACTGTGAGCTATTTACTAACGTTAATGACGTCATGGCGTAAGGAAGAAAGTACTAAGTGTACCTACTTAAATCAAAATGCGTATACAAAGATGTAAGTAAAGTATCAAGACGAGGATATTCTTTGTGGGCAACGCCACGGTAGCAAAACGGGTGTATCTTCTTCGGTAATTACTCGGCAACCCGCCCCAGGGATGTCTGTGTCCAGGATATCGTAAGGGTTGGACGCGGTATCATTTTGTAAATATTTTTAGTTCAAATATAAGCTTTTATTTACTATTTATTTATTTAATTTCGGTCTATACTTTGGATGTAGTGAATATTCTTAACATAATAATATCTCGACGTCCCTGTGTATAATTATTTTATTTTATTTTCAATTTTAGAAAACTTACTGCTAGTTAAAAGTTACAAAAAAAAACTATGATTAAGCTAAGGCCAATTAAAAGTTTTCGCATTTAACTGGTATACATTATGTTATGTTGGCAGTAACAGGACTAGTACGTATAAAAATAATTAATGTCGTACAGGACCACAATAACTATGCAACCAGTGATATAAACTAGAACTAAATAAGCATACATTCGCCACTCCTCAACTAAATTATCAAGCTTTTCACGTGGCAGAGCCATGCTTCGGCACGAATGGGCCGGCTCGACCAGAGTGATACCACGGCCTCACAAAAAACCAGCGTAAAGCAACGCTTGCGTTGTGTTTCGCCGAGTGAATGAGGTTATCGGAGGCCCAAACCCTTTTAAAAGGTGGGTAACGCACTTGTGACTCCTCTGGTGTTGCGGGTGTCCATGGGCGGCGGTTATCGCTTACCATCAGGTGATCAATCTGCTGGGTAGCTCCCCTATCCCATAAAAAAAAAATCTTTGGTGTGCGAAAAAGTCATTACACATCGCCCTTTTTAGTTTAGACACGCTCATGTTAAAGAATCATAGTCTTTAGTGACTATCAAGTCAGAAACCCTTAAAAGCCTGTCTTTCGAATATCGGTATCACTAAGAATTGGAGCTGCGGACGTCTGACGGCTGTCGCCTCGTGTAAAATACTATTCAGCCATATTTGGTTAGACTGGGAGTCGAACCCAATATAATTGGAAAGTTTGTAGGATAAAAACATCACACAGTTTGCAGGTATGTTTGAGTTTCCATGTAATAGGGGTATGCTATTAACCGGGCACATATCCTAACTTTAACTGTACTTTCATAGTATAAGCTAGCTTGTTTCTGCATCACCCCAAGGTACACTGGAAGAGAATGCCTTAGGCATTATGTCTGCCTGTACACTTTGTGCGAAGAATAAATAAATACAACCTAATAACATAAGTTCACACAGGATCAACAACGCTGAAACTACAGTACATAACCATTTTAGAACCAAACATTAAATTAACACATCCACTTCGTCACGTCCTTCGTAGTGATGTGAATATCACAAGTTAATAAGTCAACTAATAAAGGGTTTTCTTTTAGTCGCCGTTACTTTGCGTTCGGATGCGCGCCCTAGGGACTTGGTTGCTAGCAGTCGACTTTGAAGAATTAATATTGCGTTTTTGTGTTGTGTGTTGCCAATTTATGACTCAAAAGTATAAAAAGTTTGTGTATATTTTACGAAGGTGGAAATATTGAAGATAATTTTGATAGATGATGATGGAACGGTTAGCATTATTAAAGGTAGAGCTATGCACTGAATAAAAAAGCAGTTTCTTTCTTATGTTTTAAATAGTTGTTAGTTATTCGATTGTTGCAGCATTTCACTCCGTAGTACCTATTACGGAGTGAAATGCTGCAACAAAACTACCTATTAAAAACTACCTACCTAGGTATAAAATGTTTATAGCATATCCTGATATGATTTTAAATGATATGGATAATAGAGTTATATGTATAGTGTTAGCATTGTTATTTTTCTTACTTTTGAAACTTAGATGTGTACTTTCATCTTTCATGATTTCATGAAATCTGTGAAATTCCGAAAATAAGATATTCGACACCAACGTGGAGCAAAGAATAATACCTATACAAAATTAAAATTCCCTCGAAAAAGGGCAACATTAATACATTTTTAATACTGGCAACCTCAAGAAAACGTGGCTCGTAGATCACCGCGGCTCCAGCAAACAGAATTACAAATTCATGAAAATGTTAATAATTTTTACTGAGGTAGGATTTTTTCTCTCCAAACTGATAGAAGGGTGGGTTTTATAAGGGAGGTTCCGGGAGGGATATTTAAGTAGATATACTGTAATTTGAATCTTAATGCGAAAGCCATTATTTATTTTAAGTAGGGAAATGCGTGATTCTTTTTTGGATGGATTTTGTGATACCGGGAGGCAATTGAGCGTTGATATCTTACAGTAGAGTAGGACAAAGGTTATTGGTTATTGGCAGTTTATATTTAATATCAAATATGATATTTGTTTCTTCTGAAATACTGTATAATTATTTTGTCTGCTTTTAGAATTGATTGTGTTGCTCTAACTTTACTAAAAGGCGTCAAATATCATAATGATATAGACACATATACCTACATTGTAGACAAAAAAAAAACAACTAATTTAGTTAGAACATTATAATATAGCTTTGATAACATATGATTAATATATAGAAAATATGTCATGCTCAAAATTCTGTAAACATAACATGTCGTTCATATCGCTTACGCTCGCTTTTTCCTGACCCTATCAGACTATGTAATAAATAAGTACTATCATACTACTTTATAGTCCCAACACTCGAAACACGTTCAGAAATATGGTTCCGCATTTTCTTATCCATATATAAACGCTACCACGAAATTCTTAGACAAACCATACACATCCCAGAATCAATATCCATCTTCTTATATGTCACGTTCGACAAACACGAGGCAACATCTAAACGGTCCCGGAGCAAATAAATATTTCAGTGTAGTTTGTATTTACGCGACACTCAAACAAATAGTCCTAAGAGTTTTCAGACAATGTTGTGCTGTTTTTAAGTTTAAATTTTTATTGATGTGAGAGGGGCTAGGCTATAGTCCACGCTAGCCTACAGTGGATTGGACTTCACACGCCTTTGAGAAAATCTCTCAGGCATGCAGTTACTCACGATGTTTTCCTTCACCATTTAAGTGAGAGATAATTTATATTGATACGCACATGATTGTGCACCTTAGATTCGAACTCGAGATCTTTTACTTGGTAGTCCAATGGTCATATCACTAGGCTATCATGGCGGTAGCCTAATGGCTAGGGCGTCGGACTTGCGATCATGTGGTTGCCGGTTCGAACCCCACCCATTGCACTACCGACATGAACCCACTCGTAACACAAGCAATCTAGCTTAGCACGAGGGGTTAACAAGAATACTAGTAATGTGCGACGCGCATTGCTAGTAAGCTTTAAAAAAAAACCCTGGGAGAGCCTGTTTCGACACGGATGGGCCGGCTCGATCGGAGGGATAGCTCGGCTGCTTGCCCTCTTGCGATACCTTCTTCTTACCTTTACCTATTTTATTAACATCCAAATTTCTTCCACAGTAATAGAAACCGGTGACGAGCCAGCAGCCTGCAATGGTAGGAGAACCCTGGTCCTCGCCAACCACCAGAGTACAGCCGACGTCCCAATGCTGATGGCCGCCTGGAACCCGCGGCCTGGCGTGCTACCCAACCTCATGTGGATCATGGACAGAGTCTTCAAGTTCACAAACTTCGGCATCGTCAGCGTGCTGCATGAAGACTTCTTTATACAAGCGGTAAGTGATATTCAAAATAAGTTTGAATCAGGGCAGAAGGTTTTGAGTTTCATGAAGACGTCTACTTTGTTATGAAATATGTTTTATTATTACATAAGTTTCAGGTTTGCTAACTACTAAAAGGTTTCTTTCACCATATCTTAGTTGGCTAGAAGCTATTTTCAGCCGATGTGGAGCTGTTTTGTAAAACAGCTAGCGGGTATATACTACAGCGAATTATACAATACAACTTCGACAATTATTATATATGTTACAGTCAAAACTCATAACCAGTCAAAACCACTTTTGACTGTTAAAAGTACTTTTGACCAACATCCTTAGCTAAAAACACTTTTGACTGCGGAAATCAGTCAGAAGTGGTTTTGATGATAACATGAAATATGTTTATATTGGTTAGGTTAGGTAATAACTGTGACCAAACGGTGCCAGAACCGAAATGTAGAACATTTTGCAGTTAAAATTACTTTTGACCAACGTCCTTAATTAAATACACTTTTGACTGATTTTCGCAGTCAAAAGTGGTTTTGACCCGTTATGAGTTATGACTGTAACATACTCGTATATATGTATTACGTATAGCCAGCTCCCGCGAATAAGGAGGAATAAAAACGATCATAAAACACAAACAAGGAACGAATCTTTACTACATACTTGCTAATCCATCTCTATAACAAATTTACGACCTTTTACCGTTACTTTATTGACATTTACAACAAAATTACCGACCCAGGTGTCTCCATAAAACAAAACTTTACTTCTAATCGTAAAATCTAATCGTTTGACCCAGTTTGACAGCCAGGTCGACCTGTCAAATACCAATATAGCCTTAATTATCCTGAACTATAAATTAACTGTGGACATCAATCTTGATCGTCGTGTAGGGCTTTATTTTTTTATTTGTATCTTCAATCATAGATAAACATCAAAAGTAGATTGACGATTGTACTTTGTGCTAACTGGACCTAGTTAACGCAGCCGCGAGGCTCACAATAATCTTAGCAACTAGGTATCAAAATATATTTATAACTAGCTTCTGCCCGCGGCTTCGCCCCCGTGGAATAAAAAGTATCGGGAACGGGATAAAAACTATCCTATGTCCGCTTCCTGGTTCTAAGCTACCTCTCCACCAATTTTCAGCCAAATCGGTTCAGCCGTTCTTGAGTTATAAAGGAAGTAACTAACACGACTTTCTTTTATATATATAGATTTTATGTAACCTGTTTGCCTTTTGAAGTACCTAACTATGTACTAATTTGTGCCAAAACTGTGTTAATCAAATTATTTCTTTCTTTCTTTCTTAACGCCTGAACGAGTAGCGATGTTTATTTTTTAAGGTGGTAGAACTTAAACTGTATTATAGCTGTGTTGCCCGTGACAGTCTTGTTGTTCCTCAAATATATGAGAGTTTCCCGAAATATCGTCTTAGTGCTTTGCGAGAACTCCTGAGCAATGATTTATACTCTTAGACTCACTGGTTCGGCGGTGTGTTGTTTGTCACTCAATGTTAGTAGAGACACGTCAGAGGGTCTCAGGTTCCTCTCAGAATGAAAGGTTATGCTCAGATGTAATAATGCAGGTTTCCTCGCGAAATTTTGATTCACCGTTTAAAGCGAGTAATAATGAATAATATTAGGTACGCACTTGATTCGAAAATCGTCCCAATATCGCCCAGGCTCCTCTAAGAATTGAAGGATAGGTCTACTACGCTGTTCTAACCGCAGACTTCACTCACCGTCGAGAAAATCTCTCAGATGTCTTGCAGGTTTCCTCGCGCTATTTTACTTTAAGCGATTCGAAAAGGCAGAGGTGCCTTGGATTCGAACTCGACCCCTATCATTACACTATCACTGCATGAGATATATGGTATGTATTACATTAATTCGTTATTTGACGGTTTAAAAAAGACGTTTCATTAACGTTCTTAAGTTCATCCGTCTATTTAAACAGTTTCAAAATCGTTTTTAGAGTACCCTCTCAAATTTATCTCGCCATCAATTAGGGGGTGCTAATAGCCCATCGATAATTAGCTCATCCGGGATAAGGTTCCCACGAAATACAAACATCCCATGGCCGAGGTAGCATGTGTCCGGATTAAGGCGTAAGGCGTCCCATGATGCGCCCCTTTGACTTAGACTTCAAAAGTCACGGGTTTTCCAGGGTAATGCGCTTCTGCTGTGACGTTTGACTTAATAATTATAACCGACTTGATGAAAGGAGGTTCTTTATTCGACTATATTTTTCATTTTTGCCGAAATAGAGCTTCAAAAATCAGAAATAATTAAATTTCTGTCACTGTCTGTCTGTGTGTATTTTTCCGATATTTTAATAATTATTTTACTATAATATCATAAGAATCGCTCCTCCTGTAATTTTTCAATTTGAGGTTAGGTACAAACGCATAATACATAAAGTACCTACCTGCCACATAAAAGTTCTAGTTCAAATGTTTTAATTTCAAATAAGCTTTTACAAGCGTTTATGAAACTTTATGATTCAAGTTGCACTTTTTTTTATGGGGTAGGGGAGCAAACTAGCAGATTGGTCACCTGATGGTAAGCCATAACCGCCGCCCATGGACACCCGCAACACCAGAGGAGTCACAAGTGCGTTGCTCGCCTTTTAAAAGGGTTTGGACCTCCGGTAACCTCCCTCACTCGGCGAAAATAACGCAAGCGTTGTTTCACGCCGGTTTTCCGAAAACCGGCGTGAAACAACGCTTGCTCTATCACTCCGGCCGAGTCGGCCCATTCGTGCCGAAGCATGGCTCTCCCACGTTTAAAAGATTTCCAAAAGATTGATCCTATCCGATTACGTATCGGGCACCCATTAAACAATATTAGAGATGTTCAATTCTCTTAAGCGAAGCACTTTCACTGTATTTTCTCAGTATTATTTTTATCAATTGGTTCTTTGAAGGTGTAAATAGATTTTTATTATTTTTAATTATTGATAAAACGTTGCCCTACGCCAGGATTTTCTCCTAGATCGTGGATGCGTTTACAAACACAAATTGTTAGCACCTAGATGTATGACGATCTCGGCAAATATTCACCCATAGTTAGGTTTAACCCGTATAATGATAATAATGTCAAGTGCCTCGGATATCGACGTTTATTGTAACACGTAAGCGAGATAAAAAAAATTGGCTGTCTCTTCGCTTCTATTATAAAATTGTAAAAAAGCTGTGTCTGTAAATTGAAGATATTTTAATAAAACCAAATGGATTAGGGTCCCCGAACCCAAAAACGAGTTTTTTTTCATTCTTGTCTGTTTGTTACGGGTTGACACCAAAACTACTGAATAGATTTTAATTTTAAAAGAATATATGCTCCAACTTAAAAACTGGTGAGCTTTCACTATCCAATTAATTGAACGGATCCTGAGATACAGCTTGACATCTCTCATGTATACAGACCCATACAAAGAAGAGATCATTAATGTTGGTTTAGCATATTACTCCTTCATGTGAGCGAAGCCGCGGGCAAAAGCTAGTAAGTAACACAATTGAAATCGATGTCAATGTGAATGTATTTCTAATTTTGTAGTTAGGTACTTAAAATTTATCAGATATTGTGAGAGATTTTTTAATTATACTTTGTTCAGATTTCAATCAAAACCCACATGTTCCGAAAATAAATGAATTCTATAAAACACATGCAAATATCAGAGTGCACGTCACAAACACATGATTAACTGCAGATAAAGAGCATTTGTATTTACAGCGGACATTAGTGGGACAGTTTAGTCAGCGGTTATTTATGACACGGCACAATTTGCCCACAATTGGCCGTTATAGTGACGTGATTCACTAACTAACGCCAAGTGTGGGGATGTATTGCGGTTAGGTTGTACGACACGGCTGCGTAACGACACCACCCACAATACCACCATGCGTAAAGGGAATTGTTAGCTACCATCACCAATGTTTGGAAAAGTTAGAGCCATCATTTCACTTGGTCATTTCATTTCATTATTTCATTTCATCATTTCATTTCATCATTAAATTTCATCATTTCATTTCATCATTTCATTTCATCATTTCATTTCATCATTTCATTTCATCATTTCATTTCATCATTTTATTTCATCATTTCATTTCATCATTTCATTTCTTCATTTCATTTCACCATTTCATTTCATCATTTCATTAGATGATCATGATTGATGATCGTAGATGAGTTGCAAATTGTACGATAGGATCGTAGGAGCCTCTGCTTGCCCCCGTCAGAGACAGGTGTAAAAGTATGTGAGTATATGGAACAATTGCAACATCGATAGATTTTTTATTTATGTACAGATATATTCTGGTTCAATTTGTAATAATATAATCTCGATAAACCAAGTTTGAATAAAACTTTACATATCTTTACAAGAAATGTAAGGTTTTTGTTAAACTGTATTTACAAAATTTCTTGTAGTTTTTATTTAATACGACTCGAAAATATCATTTTGTGACTAAATAAAATATGTGACTAATCGTGAGAAAGTCATTAATATTATTTTATTTTTAAACTTAATCTCTGACTTCGCCGCTTCATAATTATATCATCATTAGTCACAATTTACTTTTCATAATACAAAAATCCATTCTCATACATCTATCACATAATCCACACGTCACGACTCCGGCGCGACTTAAAATCGTCACTTGTAAAACTTCAACGCAATCATTCATTGTCTTGAAGCTGTCTTTGTTGTCTCGTTGCTACATTTGTCTGTAAATGTTTTAATGCTTTTAACTAACGTGTACATAATAATGTATTATATGTACTGTGTAGTGTATTAACATATTCTGTGCTGCTTTTGTTGCTGCATGAAATATAACCGAAATTGCTGCGGTATTTCTGAGGACAATGTTTTGTTGAGAGAACTCTGCGTAAAAATAATTACGCGTTTCGCTGTTATAATATATTAGCTCCTCAGGAAAGACTAGCATGATGATTATGAATAATTTCAAGGGTGTTAAGGCTAGGCTACTAATGAAAGGAAAATAAAGCAAATTTTAGTGGAGCTGCTGAAAGAGGAGGACCAAAATCCCGTGATTCTAAAACCCACAAAAGACGCGTGTGTATGAACCAAGATGTATGAATGTGGACGATGCAAAAGAAGTATTCAGGTTCACAATGTTTTTTTTAAGGGATAGGGGCAAACAAGCAAACGGATCGCCTGATGGTAAGCTATTACCACCGCTCATGGATACCCGCAACACCAGGGTGCAAGTGCATTGCCGGCGTTTTAAAAGGGTTTAGGCCTCCGGTACCCTCACTCAGTAAACACAACGTAAGCTTTGTTTTACGCCGGTTTTCTGTGAGCCCATTCGTGCCGAAGCATGGCTCTCCCACGGTTACAATGTTTCCCTTCACTACAGCCAAATGTTAATAAAATTCAATTCCATCTCCACACAGAACAAAAATCAAGCTTGTCATCTGGAAAATTCTCTCAAAAACCTTCGGAAACCTCAAACATTAAGATTTACATTTTCACAGTTAATTATTCAAGGGGGTTTAAAACGCGGCCGCTGCATTCACCCCTCTTAATCTTGGCTCAGATTACACCTACCCTGAGTGACAAACGCTCTGCTTCAAACGTACGTGAATGATTTAAGTAAAGAGGTTTTTATGTGTGATATTGTTTTGTGTTTTAAGGGTGAGCACTTGTAAGGTAGTATTGATTTATGATGAAAGGAGATTTGATGTTGTAAAAGAGGATTTAATACTGATAGATTTCAATGTTTTTTTTGTGAATTGGCAATACGTTAACATTATTGCCACTAATTGGGAGGTAATCCCAAACTCTGAACTGTTACTGAAAATTTCATAGAAAAACTCAATAACACAGCTCGAGTCTCGGGAATCGAACCCAGGAACTCTAGCATAGCAGTCGCGCTTGAAACCACTAGAATCATGAGCCAATTGCTACTTAGTTACACATACTGACAGGTGTCTTAATATTAAGGTTGCTACAATTTTTATCCGAACCATTCTGGTAACAGCAACTTCCTCCAGAAAATCAATGTCTTATTAAAAAAACATACAATGAACGTACCGACGGATGTGACACGTTAATGGTATACAAAGTTCTTGTTGCAGTTGTTATAGCTTTTATTGCGATGCAACAAAGTCTAAAATTAATTGTAGTGTACACGCCAGATGTCGTTATGGGAGTTGGGATATGTGTGGTCCAAGTGAAAGGAATATAGCGATTATAATAATGTTAAGTTTAAGAAGCTTTATTTTATTAAAGACTTGACTAGTCACGATTGCCGGAATTCTCAGTGATTGGTTTTTGTGATTTGATTTTTGCAGTAATATTTCTATTAAATCGATTTGCAATAGTTAGAACTACACGTAATAGTGAAATATAAATTTCGTATACAAAGCTTCATTTTCATAAGGTGTAATGGTATCTGGCATATCAACCCAATAAAGCAATTTGGAAGCGTTGGTAGCCTAATGGCTAGGGTGTTGGACTTGCGATCATGTGGTTGCCGGTTCGATACCCACCCATTGTACTATCAACGTGAACCCACTCGTAACACAAGCATGTTAGCTTAGCACGAGGGGTTAACAAGAATACGAGTAATGTGCGACCCACATTGCTTTAAAAAAAAATTAAATCTTAATAAATGACTCAGTCTCAATTTTGTTCTTGAGTCCGTGAGAAATTTATAAAATCGTGTCAGGCATTGTGGACTCAAACGTCTCAAACCTGATACGGGACACTATGGTGCGGCCAGGATAATGTGTAAAAGACATTGTTTTAACAAAACTCAATAGAATCACCATCGAGAAAAATGTCCAGATAATGATGCTCGGTGTGTCTAATCTAGCGAAATGAATAGGTACTTATACAAAAGTAGTTATTTAGTCAATTTTATCAAAAAATAAATAATACAAGGGAACAATAACTATCAGTTTACGCGATCCCACATATTAAGTCGGAGAGAAAAAGAATCAACTCTTTATATCAGTTATATCCGCTGCAGCTTCTGCCTTGATCCGCATTGAAAAGTATTAAAAACAATGTTGCATACCCCTTCCGAAGCGAGTTTACGACCCCTGCCCCTTTTATAGACACAACTAATAAACTTGAATCGCCTTGCTACCGGTGGTAACGCACCATTTAAAAACGACGTTAGTGCACACACAACTTATACACTTATGATCTTATGGAGTAGAACATTGGATATGCTCCGTAATGAATGACCAGTATGGGATTTTAATGATTTTATGCTTGTATGGTGGTTTCCTGTGATGTACCGCGGTGTTCGATTCCTGTAATTATAGGAATTAATTACTAGTGTTCTGTTCTAATATTGTGTTGTTGTAGATAATTAGAGAGTATTTTGCTATAGCAGTATTATTAGTAATAATGACGTAGGGAAGCATTATTGTATCGATTATTTGGTAATGTTAGGAAGAAGGGTGAACGTGTTTTGTCTGTTTTTTGTGAAGGAAATATTCGATTTGCGGGCAGCATCAGAACCTGCGTCTTCTGGTTAGATACATCACACGCTATAACCACTAAGCCACCTCGAGTCCCAACCGCCATGTCAAAATTTGCCTTCACATTTGAATAAAATTTACGTTTTAAAGGTGACGTTCCGTTTCACTCAAATAACTTCATAATCTTAGCATGGTAAATGCAAAAAATATACAACAAGGTAGTGTTTTGTCTTGTTTTGACTCGTGATATTCTGTGACTGGGAAAAAAAAGGCGAAATATATTATAGCTATAAGAAGTTCAAAGTCTTCTCTACTATTATAAAATTTATAAAATAAAATAATAAAATTGTAAAAAAGCTGTGTCTGTACATTGGAGAGATTTAAAAAAAAACAAGTGGATTAGGGTATATAAACGTTTCCGAACCCAGAAATGTGATTTTTAAAATTCTTGTCTGTTTGTTACGGGTTGGCGCAAAAACTACTGAATAGATTTTAATTTTGTTATCACTCTTAGAAAGTATATGTTCTAACTTAACATTTGGTATACTTTATATCTCAAATAATTAAACGGAACCTAAGATACAGCTTGACCTCTCTAATGTATAGAGACCCATACAAAGAAGAGATCATCACTGTAGGTTTTAAGCTTCAAGTGGGCGAAGCCGCAGACAGAAGCTAGTTGTTTTATATTTTTATGAATAAGGCGGTAAAACAATAAACTTTCTACTACAGCCGTGATTGACATGCTAAAATTCGTAACATTTTATTAAAGACATGGACGTTGATTGATTAATTAATTTAATCTAAGAAACATACCATCACGCATGTATTCCCTGAAGGGTAAAGCAGAGCTTTACTATTGTACACCCACAGTTATATGTTAAGGTCCCATCTAATAGGAGGCGAGCCTATTGCTATTAACCGGGCCCAAATCAAAACTATTATTGAGAATTTCATAGAAAATCCAATAACACTTTGCTCATCCTGGGTATCGAACCGAGGACCTTCAGCGCAGCAGTCGCTCTCAGAATCATTAGACAAATGAAGCAGCTTAAGGCAAAGACATTTGATTGATTAAATTATTTTTTTTGCATACAAAATATTTTCTTAGTCAAAAAATTTTGGTCACTGCCAACTTATTTATCAAACTGTCAAACTTTAGCTATTAATTGGATTGCGACAGCACCGGTATTAGGCATTCATCATCTGAGCTGACTGCAGGCAAATCTCGGCTATAACCATTCGCTTTAGATGTTGCCAGATGACAAAATACAGATTGTGGGGACATATATTAATGTTTTGAATTTGATATAACATTTTATTAAATAATACCTTTTTACCAAACTTCGTCTTATTGGATTCATGAATTAGGCTATGTGCTCACAGTTGGAGCTGACTGACTGGGAAAGTACCTCCACCTTTCCGAAAATCCTAGCCAAATAACATAGCTCCATGCTATGTTGTGTTCTCACGGTAAGCAAGGTCGCCAGAGCTCCGCGAGGATGCGTTGTGTTTGCAGGTGGGATCACACTTATTGTCTCCTATGCTGCCAGCCCAACTCATCATCATCAGCCTATACTAGTCCACTGCTGGACGTAGGCCTCCCCCAATGTGCGCCATTGCGCCGTGTTCTCGGCTTGTCGTATCCAGCTTCCGCCAGCAACCTTTCGCAAATCATCTCACTCCATCTTGCCGGAGGGCGTCCTACGCTACGTTTGCCGAGTCGCGGTCTCCACTCAAGAACACGTCTTCTCTTCCTTCTTAATCATTACGCCACCCTTACTACCCCTACCCGTGGTGTTGCAAGCGGCCGCATGCTTCTTTGCCACCTTAGTGGTACAAAAAAGGTCTCAACTTCGAATCCAAGGCACGCATCCCTGACTGTTCAAAGTTATGTGGGTTTAATAGTTCAATATGGAGTTGCTGCCAGCCTGCATTAGACTAGCGTGTTGTAGATACATATTATAGTCTAATCCCTACAAACTGGTATACAGTTGGACACCTCTGTTCTATCCTTCGTGGAATAAAAGCGTGATGGTAGTTAACTAATACGCCGTGCAACATTTCACCCTAATCTGACGTTATTAAAAGCTATATTAAAGGAAGATAATAATGAATGAGGTTTTAATATTCATTCATTCTGAATCCCAAATCAGATCTGAGCTTGAATCTCATAATTACAAAGGCAGCCTTATCGGGGAAGCAAAGGAAGGAGTTGTTATAAGAAAACAATACGGAGAAGCCCGGGATTCTATTAGAAATGGATTTAATGTATTCATTGTGTAAGTAGGTTACCTTTAGATAAGTATTTTTTTTATCTAAATTTGACGAACCTTCCAAGTTTACCTTATAATGGTGAGGGCTGAATAATGATATTTATTTCTGTACTTGTAAGTGTTTTTTCAATATCATCATCACTACATTATAAAACAAAGTCGCTTCCCGCTGTCTGTCCCTATGTATGCTTAGATCTTTAAAAGTAAGCAACGGATTTTGATGCGGTTTTTTTTAATAGATAGAGTGATTCAAGAGGAAGGTTTTAAGCTATTTAACATCACGCTATGACTCTTAGGACCGGGGCAGCGCGGGTGAAACCGCGGGCGGGTCGCTAGTTATTTATTTAAATTAAAAAATAATTCTCGGCGGCTTGCGAAGTCTGCTAACCCACATTTAGGCTAGCGTGGTGGAGTTTAGACTAATCGCTCATTGTGAGAGGAGACCCGTGCCCAGCAGTGGGACATTATAATGGGTTTATTATGTTATGTAATTAGATAGCCTCAGTACTTTCTAACTGACGTCCTCTGTAATTCATTATCATCATTTTCATCAGATTATATGCTTTCATTGCAGAAAATTCCCTAATAAAATCCAATGACTCTGCCTGGCTTGGGAATCGAACTCGGGATCTAAACGATAGTGTCCACTTGACCTTTTAGTACAAATTAATATTCCTATTCGAAAAATCTCTATTAACATAACATACCATCACGCCTGTATTCCCCGAAGGGTTAGTAGGCAGAGGCGTACTAATGTACACCCACAGTTCGCCGGTATGTTTAGGTCCCATGTAATAGGGGGCGAGCCTATTGCCAGTAACCGGGCACAAATTCCTAACTCCGAGCTGCTACTGGGAATTTCATAGAAAAACCCAAAAACACTTTGCTCGACCTGGGAATCAAACCCAGGACCTCTAGCGTAGCAGTCGCGCAAAGGACGACTTGGCTAATGAGGCAGATCTCTATCACTACTAGTATTCTATTATCTGTGCTATTACTAAGGGTTAAATTATATATTTAACTAGGTATTACGTTACCGTTTATTATATTACATTTCAAGGGTAAGTTTCATTTATTTTTATTTGGCCAGTACTTGATATTTTTTATATCCGGCCTATGGAGGGCGCAATTCAGTTCGTTCACCCATAATTTTATTGTCTAATAATAAAAATACGACTGCCCCATAAAAATTCTGCAATCACCATCAAATTCTTATTGTACCTATATTATGATTTTGTTCATTTATTTGAGCAAAGTTTATATTTTATGGAGACCGAAGATTGATTAATGGCATAACGTCCTGAGTCTTGAACCAGTCACTATGCACAGAGCGCCCTTGTTGTGTTGTACTGATACAAATAACATACCATCACGCCTGTATTCCCCGAAGGGTTAGGCAGAGGCGTACTAATGTACACCCACAGTTCGCCGGTATGTTTAGGTCCCATGCAATAGGGGGCGAGCCTATTGCCATTAACCGGGCACAAATTCCTAACTCCGAGCTGCTACTGGGAATTTCATAGAAAAACCCAATAACACTTCGCTCGACCTGGGAATCGAACCCGGGACCTCTAGCTTAGCAGTCGCACTCAGGACCACTTGGCTAATGAGGTAGGTAGTTTATCTGATACAAAAATAATCGGACGTAAAATCCTCCTTTCCCCTGCCCTGCTTTAGGGGAGCGTACTACGGAATATTCTTCTCGACGCATTTGCTATAAACGTGTAATTGAATAAGCACAACACCTCAAACACGTCAATTAGAATAATCAACCCACTATATGTCCCACTGCTGGGCAAGGGTCTCCTCTAACAATCATAGGAATTAGGCTATAGTCCACCACGCTAGCCTAATGAGGGTTGGCAGACTTCACACGCCGTCGAGAAAATCTCTCAGAAGTGCAGGTTTCCTCACGATAAATTGACACGTGATAATTAACTATTAATACGCACATAACTTCGAAAAGTCACGAGGTGCGCGGCTTCGCTCACTTGAAGCTCAAAAACCAACATTGATGATCTCTTCTTTGTATGGGTCTGTATACATCACAGAGGTCATGCGGTATCTCAAGTTCCGTTCAATTAAATGAGATAAGAAGTTCACCAGTTTTTAAATTGGAGCATACACTTTCTAACAGTGATAACAAAATTAAAATCTATTCAGTAGTTTTTGCGCCCGTAATAAACAGACAAACAGACAAGAATTTAAAAAATCACATTTTTGGGTTCGGAGACGTTTATATACCTTAACCTACTTGTTTTTTTTTAAATATCTTTAATGTACAGACACAGCTTTTTTAAAATTTTAAAGTAGTAGAGAGTAGAGATAATAAATAATAAACTTGGACTTTTAAGACAACGCAATGCCTCTTACAGTCGTCATAAAAAGTGAGCCCAAGTTTACCGCATTTTCATTCAACCTTTTTATTTACTTGTTCAGTAAATATACTAAACCATTTTATCTTTTTAAAGGCGGCAAGTATAAAATTGCTTTACCAATACTGGATCGGTGTTTATTTCCGTAGGCTCAGCGATAATTGAGTTTCCTTGCAAAGAAGCTTCCGACTGAATTTAAAATTAACAATTCTTACCAATTGGGCTACCGCTGAATAAATAGATCCAGGTACGCTGGAAGCGATAAGGTCAAATCTACTTGAATTACCCTAAAAGCTGAAGAGTTTGTTTGTTTGCTTGCTTGAACGCGCTAATCTTGGGAACTACTGGTGCAGTGCAGTGTTAGATAGCTCATTTATTGAGGAAGGCTATAGGTTTTATATCATCATGCTAAGAACAAGTGACTTTTCCACGCGGACGTAGTCGCCGGCAGAAGCTAGTTGACTTATAAGCGCGCAGCCTGCTAGTGGATAGACAAATAAAATGCACCGTTCCATGTAATGTTAATAATCACTAAATACAGAATGTCTTATTCAGTCCAGTAGTCTTAAGTTACTACAATGCAGTCTTGGGTTTAATTATAGGGTTGAGTAAAATGTTATTGAGTTTTAACAAAATTCTCAGTACCCACTTGGCAATAGGCCAACCCCATATGGGATACGTGGGAACTAAACACACAGCTGTACTTATAAGTGTACAGTACAACTGTACTTAGGTAACTCTTCTATAAATACAGGTGTATGCTAAATGCTGTAACTAAAGTCAAATTAAATTGTGACAAGAAACTTGCTTGGAAATGTCTCTTCCATTATCTTTGTGGCTGTTAAAGCCATAAAATATCGGGGCGTTATCAGCGGGCCCCAGGTAGGGCAGTTAATTTACCCGCCACCTGATTTCCCTGTAATTAAAGATGGGATTTAGAGGAGCCAACCTATTTGTTTCTGGCCTTTGAAGAACTTTGGATATTGAAACCGCGTATTATGAGAACTGATTGAAATGGAACTTGGGATTAAGGACTCATTCAGATCCAATTCCGGTTTATTCTTGTATCGTTATAAAAGGGTTACCGATAAAGAAAAGGGCTGAAAATACCCATTTGTTGTTATCTAATACCAGTGGTTCTCAAAGTTTTTGTCCATTAGATCACATACCAAATTGTTCGCTTTAATACTGGATTCAGACACCTTCGCGAATATGATATTGAAATAAAACTACTTTTCACGGATTTTATTGATCTCTAACCGTGACCATGGATGCTGTAAAGGAACCGAAACGTCGGGAAGGAACCAATATCAATATAACGCGATAAAATCCGCAAAAAGTAGTTTTATTTCAATATTCGCTTTAACATTCTTATCTTCTTCTTCTCTACTATTATAAAATTGTAAAAAAACTGTGTCTGTACATATAGCTATGAATTAGAGATATAGCTTGATGTGAGTGAAGCCGCGGGAAATACTAGTTATTAATATTTTTAATAAATTCAACCACTTTATAGACAGACAGATTGCTATTAGTGATTTTAACATACCATCATGCCTGTATTCCCCGAAGAGTTAGGCAGAGGCGTACTAATGTACCTACACCCACAGTTCGCCGGTATGTTTATAGGTCCCATGTAGTAGGGGGCGAGCCTATTGCCATTAACCGGGCACAAATTCCTAACTCCGAGCTGCTACTGGGAATGTCATAGAAAAACCCAATAACACTGCTCGACCTGGGAATCGAACCCAGGACCTCTAGTGTAGCAGTCGCGCTCAGGACCAATTGGCTAATGAGGCAGTAGTGATTTTATAAACTCATTAATCGATTAAAAATATTTTTAGTCTGACCAGTTGATAAGATCTCATTTAGAGTGGACATTTATAAATAAGATTTATTCCCGAATCCCTAGTACCTCTATCTTTTATATTTTTTGACGTGGACCGAAATCTTTAATGAAATATTTCACATAAAAATTGTATCGAATTATATGTTAATAGTGTATATAAGTCAATTAATGGACAATTGCTGTTAATATTAATGTTAATACCATTTAGGTCGCATAATCATAAACAATATAACAATTAATTTCGGTAATCATACATTTGACTTTATTAAATATCGAAATGTTTTGTAATAAATGATGAAGGGCATCTAAATATACAACACTAGCTTCTGCCCGCGACTTCGTACGCGTAGCGTGATGATATATAGCCTATAGCCTTCCTCAATAAATGGGCTATCTAACAAAACAAACAAACTCTTCAGCTTTATATATTAGTATAGATATTCTATACTAATATAAATACAGCTGAAGAGTTTGTTTGTTTTGTTGAACGCGCCCATCTCCGGAACAGGTTCGAATTGAAATATTATTTTTGTGTATAACGTGATGTAGTATCTAAAATAGCTCCTTAAAGTAATGGAATACATATATTATAGTACATATTTTCCTCAAATTAACGCCGGGTAAATTTTAAGATGGCGCTAGTTTCGCTTTTTCTTTTAGAGCGAGTCTATTTTATTTTATTTTGAGCTCGGAATTGACACGGCTTGTTGATACATATTTTAAGCGACAGACCGGACTCCACGCGTTCTAAGCCGCGGGCGAAAGCTAGTAAATTTATGAAAATGTGAAAGTAACTTGTCACTCTGTTTGTTATCCTTTCACACCTGAACTGCTGCTTCAATTACATGTGTCTATGTCCTTCTCCAACATCCAATCTATAACAATATTCATCAAAATCGGTTCAGTGGTTTAAGCGTGAAAATGTAAAAACCAGACAGACATGTTACTGTTGCATCAACATTTATAGCGGTTATAGCGGTGCGATCACGTGTTTGCCGGTTGGAAACCCACCCATTGCACTACCGACGTGAACCGGGTGGGTTCACGTCGGTAGTGCAGTGGGTGCAGTAACACAATGTGTGACCTATTTTGCTAGTACCTAAAGTTTAAAAAAAAAAGAATAAATAATATGGATTTAGATAGATTACCTATAATTAGATATGTTTTCTAAATGATAAGCACAAGCGTGTTATCTAATTCGTTAGTTTAGTTAGTTAATCTCATTTCTAAACATTACTTAACATTATGTCATCGATATTAGAGTCAAGTATTACCAATCCCAATTAGTAAAATCATTGACGAAGCGATAATTGTTCGAGTTGGCCGCTCGCCAACCTTCGTGTCGTACAAGATTCGATTCCGGCAACTGGCCATTGTCAGAAATATGTAGGCTAACACTTGATAGGACATGGCTAATATTAGTGCTTTTCCTGTTATGATGGCTAAATTACAAGAATATTGAATGAACTTATGGGTTAAGCCATACTTAGGATCAAGACTATGGTTGGAAGACCGTTATTTAAACACCCAGATCCTTAGAAAAATGTTTAGCAATTTTTATATTTTAAAAAATCAATTTAAGCTTTATCAGTTGCATTGGGTTAGGAGATGTGTTTGTACTAAAGTACACCAACAGTTCGCTGGTATGTTTTGGGTCCCATGTAACGGGACGAACCTATTGCTATTAATCGGGCACAAATCGGAAACTCCGAGCTGCTACTGAGAATCTATATATATAAAAGAAAGTCGTGTTAGTTACTCCATTTATAACTCAAGAACGGCTGAACCGATTTGGCTGAAAATTGGTGGGGAGGTAGCTTAGAACCAGGAGACGGACATAGGATACTTTTTATCCCGTTCCCGTGAGATGTGATGACAGACCGAATTCCACGGGGGCGAAGCCGCGGGCAGAAGCTAGTTACATATAAAATCCCATAACACTTTGCTTGACCCGGGACCAGCAGTCGCGCTTCAGCAAAGAAGCAGGACTACTCGAAAAATGAAGTAGTTATTTATTCCAATCTAAAGAAAACCACACTGGTTGCACTCTGTAAACAAAAGGCACAAATAAAATAAACAAGGCACAAATTCCCAACTTATATCCCAGCAACTTAACTGGTGAGTTCTTTAAAACCTCAGTAATGTTGGCGGATTGCCAGATATGCATACTTGTAAACTAGTTTGGGGTTCGGAGCCTTCTTTAGCACAATTCTTAGCCTGAAACCTAGCCTAGTTGGACTGTAGACAACTTGCAATATACCGTTAATTAAAAGTAAATCTTTTATACCTTACACATCAAGGCTCCATTAAATCCTAGAAGAAACAGACGACACTTTTAATTTTTAACATAACGTTATTAAAAGATGCTTCCTTAGATTCCTTGAATAGTCTTGCAAGTAAACCACTATCTTACGAACTGTTAAGATGATGTGGTTTATTTGAAAATGTATTGTATTTAATCTATAAGTTTTGGGATAGGTGAGAAAACGAGCAAAAGGATCACCTGATGGTAAACGATAAGCGCCGCCCATGGACACACAGAAGAGTCACAAGTGCGTTTTCAAAGGGTTTGGGCCTCCGGTAACCTCATTCACTCGGCGAAACACAACGCAAGCGTTGTTTCACGCCGGTTTTCTGTGAGGCCGTGGTATCACTCCAGTCGATTCGGCCCATTCGTGCCGAAGCATGGCTCTCATAATATAATAACTATAAGAATATGTAACGATCGTCTCTGCACCACCCTAAGGTCGTCTGGTAGAAAATGCCAAAGGCATTAAGACCGCCTTTGTACACATTTATGTACATAAAGTATTAATAAATAAATAAATAACATGTTTGTACCCTATCAATATTGAAGAAAGTTAAATTTATAACCATGGTATATGGATGGTATCCATGGGGTTTTTACGGCAACAGAAGTCAAAACTGATTTATTTGCCAGTCTGTATGTTTGTAAGCGCATCTCACAAAAAATACTACACGAAATTAGATGCAGTTTTCATAGTTATATTGCTAGGGGTTTAACTTAAAATCTGGTGCATTTTTCATCTTGATACGCCAACTAGGCGCTGAGGTATAGTAAGTAAATCCTTTTGGAATGCAAGTGAAACCGGGGGTTTATCTATAGCTAGTTGACGCTTAAGTTTAACTCTGAAAAGAAGTAAAGAAAACACGAAAATATAACTAAGCACTAGGTATTAAAGCTAAAACTTCAAAGCACTCTGAACACTAACGTTACCTTCCATAATTTATTCATTCATTCATACATTCAGCCTGAAATTTCAAAATAAGACAGAGTGAAACTTGTTCTAGGTCACTATAAAAGTTTAAGGTTTCCTTCGGGTGTCCGCTGAAAATTTCAGGAGTTTCAGTTGGCTGCGAGCCAGGTGGAGCGGCCTCACACGTATTTATTGTCTGCGCATGTATATAGAGTGTTTTTGTTCGTATTTCTGAAGACGTGTTTATGAATTCAGGCCAGTTTTTGAACTGGACTGACCAAGAGGTTCTTTTTGTGTAAGGGTTTTTGTGACTAAAGTTAGGTTTAAAGAGTGACCGCTACAAAAAGTAGGCCTTCTGTGGAGATCTCAGTCTCTGAAGGAATTTTTAGTGTCGTGTGAATTATTTTGAAAATGGTATAAATGTGCAAGTAGGTTTTATTTTCTGTACTATTATAAAATCGTAAAAAAGCTGTCTGTACATTGAAAATAATTTAAAAATAATAAGTGGGTTAGGGTACATAATCTTCTTCTTCTTTGTCGGGCACTCTTGTCAGAGTGGTCGTGGTAGTAAAGATGGTGTAATCGCTGGGTTCTCGTCGGCATCGTTCTCTCCTTTGAGCGTCACAGCTTCCGAAGCCACAGGCAAAACCTAGCTAATCATAAAATGAACATATTAGTATTAGCTTTCTTTCAAGTTGTATAACTAGAGGTAAATAAACTCCTTAGACAGCCTTGGTGAAAATTATGGTTCTTTAAAGAAAATTATGGTGTGTGAATAATATTTTTTAAACCCTCAAGCCATGCCATGAGCCAAGCGTAGTACAGATTTGAATCTGTAGACAATACAAACAATTTTATTTCAGATAAATTAAACCGTTACCCTTAATACTAAAAGTTATATACCATCACGCCTGTATTCCCCAAAGGGTTAGGCAGAGATGTACTAAGGTACCTACACCCACAGTTCGCCGGTATGTTTAGGTCCCATGTAATAGGGGGCGAGCCTATTGCCGTTAACCGGGCACAATTTCCAAACTCCGAGCTGCTACTGAGAATTTCATAGAAAAACCCAATAACACTTTTCTCGACCTGGGAATCGAACCCAGGATCTCTAGCGTAGCAGTCGCGCTCGGGACCACTTGGCTAATGAGGCAGTTACCCTTAATACTAAAAGTTAAACGAATCAATACAGTCGTCATCTTACTTTAATATCCTAAAACAGGACCGTTTTTTATTACAAATTTTCAATTAAAAGTTGTTTTTCACATCAAAGTTTTAATGTTTCAAAATACGTAAAATACAAATGTCCCAGTTGATTGTTTCTGGCGATAAAACGGATCTTGCTAATAGCAAACGAATTTCCTTAGTGCCACCCTTTTGCATATGTTAGTGGTGGTTTATTTCGGTGTTACTCGATAATTTTTCGCATGTTTCGGTATTAATGTGACATAATGTTTTAGGCTTTGGTGTTTATTTTATTTTATTTATTTATTTATATAAGGCACTTCAACGACTCATTCACAATTAAAAACATTTACAAACATAATCTTATTAAACTAGGTGTAAACTTACACTATTGTGAATTTATCACTTAAAGAAATGCACAGCACTCTTATAGTAGACATTGCTAATCTTACAATAAGAAAAATAATAATTTAAAGATACAGAAGATTATGCATTAATGTAAAATTTAACATTAAACTATTACACTAATCCTGAATCTCATTATACCTATACTAAACTAGCTTAATACTGAAACATCCAAAACTAGTGATTCCCCCATCACAGTCCTCGGAGACATTAAACTTATATGTGAGATAAATTAACACACAAGTGCCAAGTTCATTTGTTTATTCACATTCGCCACATTTGCTCATACGCTGATTTAGTTCAGTATATATTTTTTATTCATACCATAAACAACATTCTAACATAAAATGGACTAACTTTTTGTGTTTTTTTTTGCATTTTTCATGCTAATTTTATAAAGTTATTTAGTGAAGGAAAAATTCGACTCGCAGGCAGGATTCGAACCTTCGACATGGCAGGTGGGACTCGCGGTGGCTTAGAGGTCATAGCGTCTGGCGTACCTAGCCAGAAGACGCAGGTTCGAATCCTGCCTGCGAGTCGAATTTTTCCTTCACTAAATAACTTTATAAAATGGACTCTTACGCCGCCGTATACATACTATTCTGTTGAGACACGCACTGACCATCACATTAGAATCATATGCACGCCTTAACACGAAATATATCCATATTTCGTGTTAAGTTTAAGTTTCGTGTATGTATCCACATAATGATACTTACTACACGCTAGCGTACTGTGAATCTTATATTACACTAGCTTCTGCCCGCGACTTCGTCCGCGTAGCATGATGATATTTAGCCTATAGCCTTCCTCTATAAAGGGGCTATCTAACACTGAAAGAATTTTTCAAATCCGACCAGTAGTTCCTGAGATTAGCGCGTTCAAGCAAACAAACAAACTCTTCAGCTTTATACATTAGTATAGAGTATAGATACAAAATAAATATCCACAATCAGGTGATATTATATCGCATGTTAACAAAATAACGGTTGATAATCGCGAACCTGTACGCAGCAGGTGTATCGTAACCGCGTGGATGACATTATCCTGTGATTCTCCCTCTCCTACCATACGTGACGCTTGAGGTTCCTTCTTAATGGGTTTCCAACGTACTATGCCACGTTTCGGTAACTGTTTTAGTGTTTAGAGGATTTCAGTTCAGCTTTATTTTGTAAGAATTTCCGTCTGTTTGTGAATTTGCGATGATGTTAGTGTACTCGTATTTCTGGTAAGTTTTATTTGGTAAGTGTTTGATGAAATAGTTTTTTGTATTTTGAGTTTACGGCTTTAGCATAGTCCAGTGCTTTATATCCGTATAAAAATATTCTGTGGCGTTCCAATTTTTTTGGAGACGCGTTTGGCATGGCGGCTCATTGATCGGCTTCTGCGACTCGTGTCTTTCTTTCTTCCTTGTTCTGGGTTTGGGCGTTTGTGTATGTAAGATTTTGTATTTGTAAACGCACCCACGATACAGCAGAGAATTTTATTGTGGGTCAACGGTTTTGATCCCGGTATTAATAACAAATTAAATTAAAAATTTAAAAAAACCCCCGACACAAAAATAAACCGGAATCCCTATAAAAAGAAAAAAATAATCTTGAAATTATAACCCTTCGTAAGTACGTATGAAGTTTTTTGATTAAATTTTGTCGCGTCGGGGGACCGCTCTCTAATTATGTGAATCCTTTCCTTTCCTTTTGCTTCCCGAACGTGAATCGCGCGAATTCAGAATCGATGTGGATGGCGCGTACATCGCCGCGACGCGCGGGATGGCGTAAATTGGGCGGAGCGTAACATATTCAAGTTTGGTGACCCGAGCGGGCAGACACGCGAGAGCTAGAGAGCGGTCCCCCGACGCGACAAAATTTAATCAAAAAACTTCATACGTACTTACGAAGGGTTATAATTTCAAGTTTATTTTTTTCTTTTTATAGGGATTCCGGTTTATTTTTGTGTCGGGGGTTTTTTAAAATTTTTAATTTAATTTGTTATTTCACACTTTTTGTAGGGACTCCTTAGTTATTTTGTTTAATTTCTTTTATTTTCTTGCGTTTTAATTAGGTATTTTCTTCGTTTAGTTATTCAACTTTTGTACAATTAAGTATTTCATAGCTATTAGATATCTTATATCATAGTGTATAGTATTCTACTAGTCAAGCCCTTTCATTTGATACCTTTATTGAGGGAGTAGTGAAAAAAATTAATAAATTCACCATTTCGTGGAGGCCGCCATGTTGGATTTGAAATTTTTCATAGTGTATAGTATTCTACTAGTCAGGCCCTTTCATTTGATACCAATATTGTGGGAGTTGTGAAAAAATATGTAAACCGCCATCTTGTGGCGGCGGCCATCTTGGGCCGATTTTCATTAAACATAGCTAAGAACACTCCCCACTTATTCACCTTTCAAACAAAAAAAACAAAATCAAAATCGGTTCATCCATTCGGGAGCTACGATGCCACAGACAGACACACACACACACACACACACACACACACAGACACGTCAAACTTATAACACCCCGTCGTTTTTGCGTCGGGGGTTAAAAATGTATAAATTGTTTTTTGCCAGTAGTTCATCGGTTTTGATACGCATTTATTAGATTCACATTTTATAAAACGTTAGCTTTTGCTCGCGGTTTCACTCGAATCTTAAAGAAATTTTTGAGAGAAAAAAAGGCCTTTATCATTTTTCTGGATGCAATCTATCTCCTTGCCAAATTTTATATTAATCCGTTCAGCGGGTTAGGTGTGAAAACTTAGCAGACAGACAGAGAGGGGGCAGACGAACCATTAAACCAATCGGATTCTCCGTACTATGAAAAAAGGAGTACATTCAGGTTTATGAGTAACTAGCTTCTGCCCGCGACTTCGTCTGCGTGGACTTCAGATAAAAAGTAGCACATGTGTTATTCCAGACTATAATCTATCTCTGTGCCAAATTTTATCCAGATCCGTTCAGCCGTTTTGGCGTGAAAGAGTAACAAACATCCATCCATCCATCCTCACAAACTTTCGCATTTATAATATTAGTAGGATGATAATGTTATGTTCACTAAGAATCCTACATCCTATTGGTTAGTCTAAGTAACCTAAAACGTAAATTAATGTAAAAATACGAATATCCACAAAAAGACTTACCTATCCCCACCACTTAGCAAATATCCGATTAAAAAAAAGAAGTTTAATCAACACTGAATGGCATTCACCTAATTCTCGGTGAGGACGAATAATTTATCCTCAGCGTCGCATCCCTAATGGAATATTCACGTTGCAGGGCTGCTATCATGAAAATTACGAAGACAATGGATAAAAGAATGTCCCTTTTTCTCGCGTAAAATGTTTGTGACAACTTTATGATTAATCTCCCGAACGAACATACAAATGAATTTATTGTTATATCTGCGGTGGCGAGAGCGGATGGTTTTTGGAAAGAAATAGGTAGGTAGGTGTTTTAGCGGATTTTTTTTGGATTAGTGTATAATTTGTTTTGAGGACATTTCGAATCAAAGGACCAGCATTTTTGTATTTACAATTAATTGGCTCGTGTGTTATTTTTCTATTCTCATACTATGAGATATTATACCTAATGTTGTTATTAAGCCATTATCGTATAATTAAAAAAAATGTGATACTATACAATTTTACGAATTCAAAGACTCGATTAATTACCCATTTTATTGAAGGCAATATTCATTTAAACACGTTTACTTTGTACGGGTTAAACTCGACACTGACGATAAAACAGATGCAACCTGATGAAGAAGACTTCCTTATTATCATATTTTTTTATAATTTTAAAACACAAATTAAAAATATCTCTCAAATATTTTCTCACCTTTTCCTGTCATCGTGGTGACCCTATCCCTACCTGACGTCAAAGCGTAAAGCGTAATACTTTAATAAGAAAGTTCGTGGCCACCTTTTCTATATCAAGTGAGACAAAAAGTTTAAATAGCATTCCTGTGTTCAAGCAGTCACCAAGACTCTGATTTACATTACGAGTACGACTTTGGAATTCTGAAAGGCGTGTTTTTTTTGAGTTAATTACTATATTAATAAGTGCGGAAAGTTTTTTTTTTAAATAAACGTTGCCCCACACTAGGATTTTCTCCTGTATCGTGGGTGCGTTTACAAACATAAATTCTCACATACACAAACACCCAGACCCGGAACAACTACCTGTAGATTATACAAATATTTGCTCCGTGTGGGGATCGAACCCACAACACGTGTCGCAGAAGCCGATCGCTTAGCCACTACGCCAAACGTGTCGTCAGTTTCCATCGGTACATAATAATATTTAAATATTTTAACCGTGGGAGAGCCATGCTTCTGCACTAATAGGCCGGTTAGACCGTAGTAATACCCACGGCCACACAGAAAACCGGCGTGAAACAACGCTTACGTTGTGTTTCGCCGAGTGAGTGACGATATTGGAGGCCCACCCCTTTTCAAAGGCGAGCAACGCACTTGCGACTCCTCTGGTGTTGGGTGTCCATGGGCAGCGCTAATTGCTTACCATCAGGCGATCCGCCGTCTACCCGTTGGCCACCCAATGCCATAAAATATATTTATAATAGTTATCATGTAATTTCTTCACAACTTGAGGTCGTATTCACATAATCTGTTTGTATTGCCGAGACGATAGTTCTTAGTCAGGTAGTACACAAATCAAACTCCGAGCTGCTACTGAGGTCAATAACACTGCTAGACAATCAATCAAGACAATCTGGGATTCGAACCCAGGACCTATCGTTACCGATCTCACACAGACCGTAACAGTCGCGCTCATGACCACATGAGACTAAAGAGAAAGAAACCAATTATTTATTTATAGACCAATATGATTCCTATTTGGTCAGAACAACGTAATCTTTTACTACGATCTGATATATTATTGTGTAAATCATACTGACACGATAGAACAATCGTAGCTCTAGAAATAAAAGACTTAGATACTTTTTTCTGCTACCAGAAAATCCATTTATTACAATCTATTGTTTTCCAATCCGATATTACTAATACAAAGGCTAACTTTCAGCCTGAGCAGTCAAGGCTACATTTTAGCCACCCAATCAGCAGTAACCCCCCCATCTCCCCCTACGCCCACCGCAACTGATTGAAATTCCATTATCCATCGCCGTGGTAATAGTAAATCTTATAACTCGGTATTTTTCGTATCGGCTGCCTTTGAGTGTAGCGCCCTTTGTAGTTGAGGATTTGCGTGGATTAAACGAAGGACGGATAGGGAGTTTAAAGGGTTTTTTTTTGTAAGTTTGTTGCGACGTGTCTGATTGGTTTTGAAATAAATATTATGAATGAGAATAAAGATATAATATCTTTTTAAATAATAAATAAATAAATAAAATCGTTTATTTCTCACCACAAAAGTTACATAATCAGCACCAGAGCAAAGTACGGGATAACATTTTTTTTTGGTCGTTGATTGATCTTATGCTATTACAACATTACGACAGCGTAGTGAGCATTGGTTGTCATTAGACTAAGTCGCCCTATCCACTCGTACTAGTTAAAACTGTATCACGAGCGGATAGTCTTCCTCGCCCTCAGATCAACAAATTCTCGTAAGACCTCAGATAGGGAATTGATCAGATTGTCTCATTTGCTAACTAGTCATTTAACTAATAGTAACGATTATAAAATACTGTTAATTAATAATATGCTTATGTGTAAAGTGTATCGATGTAGTTAAATCAGTGAGTTGGGTGGTGTGTGTAGTAGGGTGGTGGGATATTTATGTGTGTTTATAATGTCTATGTGTTTTAAATGTTGTTTAGTTTTTTTGTGCCTTACTTGTTTATATTAGTTTTTAGGAGGTTTTCAGCAGTATTGTAGTCCAACAGTTTTAAAAAATTATGAAGAGTTTTTTTGCAGGTTTGTGCATTAAGCTGTTTAAGATTTAAATTTTTGCTTATGGTGTTATATAGGCTAGGGCCGAGATAGTTAGAGAATTTTTGCGCAAAAGAAGTCTTTTGTTTTGGTATCTTATATACAATGTCTGTCCTTCTTCTAGTTTCAAATTGTGGTCTAACTCTATGCTGTGCAACAATTGTTAATTTAATAAATAATTTTCGTACCGTTAGCACGTCCAACTCCGAGTATAATTGAGTTGTTGGATATGTATATTTTTTACGACTCATCACTTTGAGGATCATACGTTGAGCTCTTTCAACTAGCAGCATAATGGTTTTTGAAGTGCCTCCCCAGACATTTAGACCGTAGGCCAATATAGACTGGCAGAGGGCAAAGTAAACTTTGCGTAGTAAGTCAGTATCACATGCGTTTCTTATTGTCTTAAACACGTAAATTAATTTTCTTGTACGCTTACTGAGGTTTATGATATGCTCTTTCCAGTTTAGGTTTTGGTCTACTGTTACTCCGAGGTACTTAATATGTTCAGTTCTAGAGATAGGTTTACACTGGCAGTTACTAGTATCGTCACAATTATGTGCTTGTATTATGATTGAGTTTGGAGGAGGTTGTGATTTAGCATTTATAGTAAATGTAATAAGTTTCGTCTTGTCAACATTTAGTGTCAACAAATGATCATCTAACCATGTGGTTACTAAAGCAAAACCTTTATTTGCTGCTTCCGTTACATCCTTCCAGGTATTGGAGTTAAACAATAAAACCGTGTCATCGGCGAATGTTATTATTTGACCATTGTGCAACTGCAAATTACAAAGATCATTCATATAAATTAGGAACAGCGTAGGCCCCAGCACGCTGCCTTGGGGCACACCGAAAGATATGTTTTCTTCTTGGCTAAAGCTGTCATTAATTTTTACCACTTGTTTCCGGTTGGATAAATAGTCGCGAAAGAGTTGCAGTGGTATTCCACGAATGCCTAGGCTCTCAAGTTTTTGTAGAAGGATGGGAACAGAGACGGTGTCGAAAGCCTTTGCCAGATCAAGAAAAATACCAAGAGTTTTCTGTCCTCTATCTTCTTAACATTGTTATTCAGAAAAGACAACCGAAGGTCCCTTTATCTTAAATAAAAAAACACCTGTCGGTTTATATTAGTGCACCTCTGGCTAAACCAAAGTCAAAATCATTTATTCAATATAGACTACTAGGTAGTACTTTTTGAACGTCATTTCACAGCCCCCAAAACGCCCGCCCTTCACCGCTTCCTAGTATTTTCGCTGGGAAGAAGAAGCGGCGCAACAAACTCCCCAGCAAACACATTTCTGTCTGTTAAGTTACTAAGGCATTATACAAAATAGAATTCAAATCATTGTTTCAATCACGTTCTTGGAAAACAAGCGTGATAATGTGTTATGTTACATTACTGTCAAACACCAATATACTTGTAAAAACCAATATCTGCTACAAAAAGTAACGTAAAATTACTTGCGATTATCCACATCAATCGAATCTTCGTATGCCACCGATACTAACGTCATGTTTAAATAGAGGAATGCGTGAAATTTGCGGCAGCAGCATGGCGATGAACGTCCTTACAGATAAAACAACTGCTATTGATCATGTGCGCCTGGTATTTTTAGTATAGTTTATTGGAAATAACTTGCGATCTTTGGAGCATATGACATTTTTGTCCACCTTGATGTAATCATATTATTAGGTAGATACTGACTAATTTTTACTTTAAAGGGCCCCATATACGGTACGTTTTATCTGTACGATCCGTCGCGTTAAACTGATCGAAACGACGAATCGTTGGTGTATGTCAAGATCGTTATAAACTAGGCTTACGATGTAGGCATGCTGATTAGCGACATTTTTGATGCGATCAATCGTCACGATTTTCATCAGATCGATCGTATAGACGAATCGTACCGTATATGGGGCCCTTTAAGCCGACAGCCATATGTGTCTTTTAAGAAGGTTTCGATATATTGTGTACAAAGATTTGATGAAAAAATAAAAATATTTTCATAATTAAATTAAACATTAAACATTTAGAAATTAAAAGTTTTTTTAACCATCACTTACCCCATCTCTCTCGTAAAATTAGGTAACTTGGGAACAATTTCAATTAAAGTATGTTTCAGTAGACATATTTAAAAATTTTCCCCAAACGATACTTTTATCAAAAGTTATTTATATCAGTAAATAAATAATGCCATTAGTAATGTAAGCATTCGCGAAATACCGCCTGATTAAATAATATCACAAAAAAGTAAACATTGGCTCTTTGCTGCACTAGATATTCTTTTTAACCCTACTTCTGCGCAATAAAGTACAAAGCTGTCCTCAGTTTGGTAGTCTATTGCGCGGAAATTTAAAAAAGCCAAGCCATAGCCGTGTCCTGTAGTTAAAAAAAGAAAAACACGTCAGACCCTTTCATAATTTTAGGACTATAAAAGATACTCTGTGAAATGCATGTTAGGCTAGGTCTTACTGCAAGCTATTGGCGGGCTTATTAGTGATATAAATACTTCTGTTAGTTTCAACGTGTTTAAGTGATGGAAAATGGCATTTACATTTTCCCACAAGTTCTAGTCTATGGAAGGGAGCATAAACAGTTCATGATTTAATTACTAGATAATCTTAGTGTCTCACTTACACTGATTACACATCAAAAATTAGAGATTGGTATGACATACTAATCTATATCTCTACTATTATAAAATTGTAAAAAAGCTGTGTCTGTACATTGAAGATATAAAAAAAAAACAAGTGGGTTTTATGGTATATAAACGTCTCTGAATCCAAAAATGTGATTTTTAAAATTCTTGTACTAATATATAAATCAGAAGTTTGTTTGTTTGCTCGCTTGAACGTGCTAATCTCAGGAACTACTGGTCCGATTTGAGAAAATCTTTCAGTGTTAGATAGCCCATTTATTGAGGATGGCTATAGGCTACTTATATATCATCACGCTAAGACCAAGTGACTTTTCCACGCGGACGAAGTCGCGGGCAGAACCTAGTTTCATATATTTACTTTATGGATTTTTTGTGGTGTATACCGATCATGGTATGGTATTTTATGTTTATTTGTAATGAATGAGGAAGCTGGAAAGGGTCTGAAACGTCTGAGATAAAAAATAAAAAATACCGCGATAGAATTCGTAAAAAGAGTTTTATTTATGAGTTGGAATGCCATTATATTTTTGTTTATAAATCCTGCCATGATTTATTTTACTTATTTACGTACATTGAGCTTTAATACATGCACTACTACAATTTGAAAAATAAAAATACAACATAGTTGTTCTGTGCATATTCTGAATACGCAAAGAACAGCATCACGCACATGTCTGCAATGTAGACTTCCACACTTGACAACACTTTCTTAAGTCACTCGAAGTAAGAATCACTTAGCTGGGGCCGAAATTAAGTGAACATCAAATCGCTCTCTGTCGCACCTGAGCCTAACATGCATAAATTTTGCGCTGAAAATACATCCAGGGAGACGTCTCAACTATTTACCTCACGGATTCTGTCCGTCCAAAATAAAATGAGGCGGAATATTTTAAATTTAAAAAAGACACCCGGCAAAGTTTTAACAGTAGTCGTTTTGTTGAAAAATTTAAAGTCATCTGGTTTCGAGAGGTACGTAGGGTTGTCAGGTGGTATGAATGTTTGATAGGCAATGTTAAAGATGTTTTGATTCAAGGCTGATAATTAATTAAGAGTTGTAGTTTTTTATGTTGTATCGTTTTTTTTGTTTAGTATACTTTATATCTATCATATAGCTACTTAAGTAAAGTAGATTATAAATTGTTGATTTTAACGAAAACATGTTAATGGCTATTAATGTATAATTCTTGAGGGGTTTGGCGCTGATAGCCGAAATACAGACTCTGCCTAGTTCGGCTACAGATGACTACACCTATTACTCCGGCCAAATTAGCCTGTTAAAATATTTTGTAATTTATGTATAAACTTGTCTAAATAAAAAAAAAAAAAATTTAGAGCCACTTGCACCAACTTCTTAAATATGTTTAAATTGTAATTAAACACAAATTTACATTGAAATATTGTGTTTAAATATTATTTAAATAGACTTAAGAAGTTGGTGCAAGTGCGCCCTAGTCTGCTTGTCAATGTCAACGTCAATTTTAAAACATAACCAGTCTAAACTCATTTCCATAAGACATGATTGCCTCGTTAGTCTAGTGGTCCCAAGCGCGACTGCTACGCTAGACGTCCTAGGTTCGATTCCCAGGTCGAGCAGTGTTATTGGATTTTCCATGAAATTCTCAATAGCTGCTCGGAGTTTTGACTTGTGCCCCGTTAATGATAATAAATTTGTATCATCATGGGTCTTATTTTAAGGGAACTTTAAACATCGACTAAATATATGGTATGTTATACCTACCTTTTATGATTTTTTTAACTTATCGTCGGGTGTTCAAAATTATGACAAAATTTTCAGAGTGGCAGCCCTACACAGAGTCCATCAGCAAATGAGACTGCAATCTGTATCGTACTTTTAAGATTGATCTCTTTACTTGAAGTTTATTTTATTATAAATAGGTACTTTTGTTATGATTTTTCCTGATTATTTTACTCACGCATATTACAATGATTACTAATTACCTACAGATAATAGATACATTTATTGTTATCGAACTCAAACATATATTATAAATACCATCCAAAATGGAAACAAAACTCTCCAGGAGGTAGACGATTTAAGGATTTAAAAAAATTGTTACAAGCTAGGCTGACGCTCAGTGGCAATATAACTCAATGATTACTGATCTGACAGTATAACAAAATATATAGCCACATATAAAGATGTAATGTAGGGATAAATTAGTGAATGAAATTCTGGAACAGTTGAAGAATCACTAGTTTATTTAAGGTTCTGACATAGCTTTATAATATTTGTCAAATACAAAGAATCCAGGACAAAAATAAAAAAAAACAAACCCATATCAAAATATTCCATTAAATCCATCGTTCATATAATGTCAATGTACCTATATTTACCATCACCTTCGTACGAAATAAAATTGATAACGTTATTTTTTCCAATAAACTCGTTCGTTATTCAGCATCAATCAATTAGTGGAGCTGAAACACCGTTTCTCTCTCGAATTGCGATATAAATATAAAATATGTAAATGTATCTGATGGAAAATATATCTTAATATTTATTAGTGTTGTTTTATTACTTGGATTGGCTCTGCGGTTGTATGACGATGAAAAATATGGTTTTAAATTGGTATGGGTTTTATGGTGGTATAGTTATCGTTCATTATTTTTATAATGAAAGGCTACTATCTCAATACCTAATGAGCATCTGCTACTCAGCACTTATTTTTGTCATGCAGATAGTGGATATGGGATGTATGGGAAAATTAGGGCTTGAAAATGCACCCGCGACATAGGATAAAATCCAAGCACGAATCGACGCTTTTCTTAAAAGCGTCATCCTGAATTTTTGTTTTATTTTAATAAAATGTATCCTAATGACATTTTTTTTTAATTACGATTGTAAGTAATGTTTTTAGATTATTTTAGATCCTTAGATGTACAGTTGTAAACTTGGTCCTTAGATCCGCGAAATAAAAAATAGCCAGTGTAAATTTGCTGCATGCAGGTTACATTTTTTTAAAGGAATCTATAGTATAGCTACTATTGCTGCGACAATGGGGACTCTTACCTTTAGTTAGGGGTCGTACGCAATATGTCTAATCTCGACATCTCAGAACCCCAAAAAACGAAATAAAATGCGTAACTACCGCCAAAATTCACGCCCAGAACTCAGCTTAAAGAGCACATTTACATAAATACATTAAATCATTGCCGGCGCGCTATCGCTTTCTTTCATCAAAGAATTCATTTTCTGAATACAAATTTTAGATTTTCAACCTCATTAACTCTTATCGGCGATTTAAAAAGGTCCTCTTTGTACCCCCTCGGGCTACGGAATCATCCCCTATTGTGCCTGTGCCCAAACTGGGATGAAAGTAATTTACCATGATTTGAAATAGGAAAATACTTTTAAAAAACCGGACTGATTTAACTGAGTGAATCGAACTGTGTTCTTTCTCTCTGATTGGGCGAAGGTAATTTTTTGACAGGATTGGATGTTTTTCCCTTCTTCGAATGAATGGATGTGTCCATTGGGGTTTTGATAGCGATTATTATTATTTTTATAGTTTTTTTTTATTTTGTTTGATTACATTTTATTGCTTTCGTGGTTCTTTTGATGAAATACGCGATGTATTTATTTTAATTCAATATATAACGGCCCTATGGATGGCCTCGTGTCTCCCTAGTAAAGATTAGGTTTTCTCCAGTCCAGTGTGGGCTGGTAGACTTTATATTCCTTTATTAACTATGAGCCTTCCTAGACGTGTAGGTTCCTCCCCTATAAAAAAAATTATAATCATTTTCTAACCCTCATATGAATTTCTGTCATCTTTCTAAGCTGTCTAGCCATTACACAGCTTTCAGGTAAGTTAATCTAAAATTGCCTGAATAATTTTTGTAGCAAGGTGCATAATTAAATATAGCCAATAAACCAACCAATCTCCTTGAATTTAATTAAACATCCAACGTAAATTTTAAACTCATTTTAAAATCAGAATCCCTCGCACTTTCGCCGCAGAAGGTGCACATCACCAAATCGATCTTCAATCTTCGTACCTCCCCAATACATCAAACCTGCAAACTTAACCGTAAAGCTTGTTAAAGAAAATTTACTCTTACATGTAAGTGATAGAGTCGAAAGTTGTTGCAGGCGTGGTAAATGTATGTTTGTGTAAATGTACCTAAGAAAAGTGGGTCTTTGTTGGCAGGTGTATAAAAAATGGTAGGCTGTTACGGCCTAGTAAAATGAGATCCATCGCTAGACAATGAAAAACGGTATTAAATTTGTAATAAGTGGTGTAATAGCTCAATGAAATTGATATCCTATTTATTTTTTCGTTTTGCACTATGATTTATTTCTGTACCTAAAGAACATTTAGAACAAACACCTTTACCTATTAATTACCTTGAAACTATCAGAGTCACACAAATATTTGTTCCGTACGGGAATTGAATCTGCGATCTTTAATGGCTCGTTACTCTCGACGGCCAATACTATTCTGAAATACATAGGTACAGGTTGCGGTGGCCGCTTACCATCATTTAATAAAAAAAAAATGGTGAGTTACAAGTTTGAAACCTATGTCCGGACAGATTAACTGAAGGTTTTTTTATTTAAAAGTTGGTTTTTGCGAGGGTTTCAGAAAACTTCTGCTGAAATGGTCTCAAAGTATAGATATATGTATAAGATATTAATTCGCAGGAAAAGTCTTGTATGGCACTAATCAAAATCATAGAATAACTCTCATTAACTGCCTCATTAGCCTAGTGATCCTGAGCGCGACTGCTACGCTTGAGGTCCTGGGTTCGATTCTCAGGTCGAGCAAAGTGTTATTGGGTTTTTATAAGAAATTCCCAGTAACAGCAGTTAATGGCAATAGGCTCGCCCCCTATTACATGGAACCTAAACATACCGGCGAACTGTGGGTGTAAATAAGTACTCCTCTGCCTAACCCTTCGGGGAAAACAGGCGTGATGGTATGTTATGTTATAGAATAACTCTCAAGACTTGGCTCTCGAACTAAAGCTCACAAGCCCCTTGTGGCAGTAACATTTTTGACTTGCAAAATATTGCCACCCCATTTGTACTTATTGAAAACAATTTTCCATGCATGTGACCACCATTCAATTACACAAACAAACATATGGAAATCATCCCAGGACCGTATTTGGTATAGAAGAATAACAGTGACACGGTATTGGGTGTATATGGAGGGGAGAAACGCCGATTGGTTTTGGATATTCCGTGTAAAATAAAAATATAAGCGCGAAGAGTGAGGGTGGGGCCTATAAGTAGTATTTTTTTATGATAATGAATAAGAGTGCTATTTATGGTGTCATGCTAATTTATAGGAAACAACATGAGGTTGTTTCTGAAAGGATAGAGCATGAAATTGCCAGTGCAGAAAAACATATCGAATATAACATATTTTTGTGTATCAGTGTTGCCTAACTAGAATCCAATTCATGATCTGATTGTGTGTGTACGGAGATAAAGTTAGAAGTTTTTCCTACGTTTAGTACAGCGGTTAGGTTTGCTGTGCTAGTTGTTACGGGTTCGATCCCCGCATTGCACAAATATTTTCATGGCCTATATTGTTCTAGATCATGGATTTTCTATACGTGAAAATTGTGGTTTTACAATGCACTGGCTATCCATGAAAAAAATCAGTAAAAATCCTGGTGTTTGGCAATAATGTCTTTAAAAATATAGCTTACTAGCTTCTGCCCGCGACTTCGTCCGCGTAGCGTGATGATATATATAGCCTATAGCCTTCCTCAATAAATGGGCTATCTAACACTGAAAGAATTTTTCAAATCGGGCCAGTAGTTCCTGAGATTAGCGCGTTCAAGCAAACAAACAAACAAACTCTTCAGCTTTATATATTAGTATAGATATAGCTCTGATCGGTAAAAAATATATAATGTTGTTTTGATCCTATTACTTGAAAGGACCAAGTTCTTTAAATTTATTTATTTAAATACTTACTTCATGAATCTGAACGGGCTCTAAACTAGAAATTGCGAGCAAAAAATGTTTACGCTTTTATTTACCGACAAGCCTTCTGAAACCGCTATTCATAAATCCGTTTACAAAACTAATTGAAAAAGCTGCTTTTCAAAAACATTTTCATCACAAACACGTCCTAATTTACGCCACGATTAAACCGAAAACAATTTTTCTCACTATGCACTTGGCATCAACAGAAAAATTCTTACATTGAGGTGGAATTGCGACTATTCAGTCGGCGAAAATAGTCGCAACTTCTCGCTCGAGAAAGGGGAACAAAAAATAATAGAAATAGCTTACTCGTTTGGGAGAAATAAAGGAATTGGGTAGGTATGAATGGTTAATACCCCAAAGAGGGGAAGACTGGGGATTAATTTGCCGCGGTGAACGCCATAGGTACGCTTTCCCATTGGGTTTTGTATTATGTTCTTTTAGACAATAAATACTATGGATAGATGTGTAAAATTCACGAAAGTAAGTGCTTTTACTATACTATGGTATTGTACATTTTGGAAGTTTTGTCTGAAACATAAAAATATGGAAAAGAGAACTCATTATAGCAGCACAAATCTAATCTTCGGGCTGCTAGAGAGAATGTTATAGAAAAAACCCAATAACACTTTGCTCAAACTGCGACTCAGGACTTTTACCACAGAAGTCTCGCTACCGACCACTACACTCATGAGGCACTAAGCGAAATTACACAAACAAATCTGTTTACTCGCAATTAGTTCTTAGGCTCAACTTGTTTATTTTGAGAAATAAACAAGTTGAGAACTTAATTATTTAACAAACAAATGTAGACCAGATAGAACCCTATTGTTGCTTTTAATTATCATTAATAATTATTATTTTTGCATTTCAATAATATAAATAAGAAGTATGGTTGCATTTTATTATTAAATGGCAACACCAGAGGAGTCGCAAGTGCGTTGCCGGTCTTTTAAAAACGTTAGCTCCTCCCGGTATACTCACTAACTCGTAACACAACGTATGTAAGCGTTGTTTCACGCCGGTTTCCTGAGAAGTGGTGGTTTGAATTTATTTATTAATACTTTATACATTGTTGGTATTTGAATATGATTGGGTAGGGCCTTTTTATTTATAATATCAATCAGCACAAAGTTAGTTGGTTAGAATCAGCTGCTGTAATTTTAAAATCTCTTAAAATTACAGCAGTTTACACCGGATCAGGGTTACCACAACGCAAACACACCGATTGAGCAAAACTTAGTTTAAAATTTCATTTAGATGAAACTTGGCTATATTTTCGCTTCGTTCAGCAAATACAGGGAGAATGTAAATAATTCTTAATTAAAATGAAGGATTATGTTCTATACGCCTGCCTCGAAGCGATGTCTGCGGTCTGAGCTTCTAGTTCGGAAACTATAACGTCCTTATAACGTACTAATTTGCTGAAGGAAAAACGACGCAACTGATACGGAATTAAATCTGCGAAAAAAACTGTTAAAATTACTACTTTTACATATTTTTTTCTCGTGCGTGATTTTTGAGAAAATGTTATTTGGCCAGTTAATGGCAATAGGCTCCTCGCCAATAACGGTGGGCCTAAACTGTGTGTTACGCGTCTGCCTAACCATTCGAGGAATACAGGCGTGATGGTATGTTATGACAACAGTGTTTTATAGTAAGTGCTTGTGCAGCGAAATTCAAATAATAATAATAATAAATATTCTGTGACATTTTTACACAGCACCATCTAATCCAAAACTAAGCAGGGCTTTTACTATGGGTACTAGACAATGGATATAATACTTATATACTTTTTTTTGGTAAATACATACTTATAATACATAAGAAACACCCAGACGAACACAAACACTTATATTCATCACATAAATATTTGTGTCCTGTGGGAATCGAACCCACGACCTCGTGGTCAGCAGTCCGATACTCGAACCACTAAACCACAGAGGTTGTCGATTTGTTGGTTTTTAACACTTTTTTGATTCATGGCAGTAGGTGGTAATTGCGACGATTCAATATTCACAATTGAGTACTTAATAAAACTTTTGCTTGAAAATTATTAATTTGTATTGGTCTGCTCATTTGCCCTTATCCAGTAAAAAAACAATAATTTTAATATGGCAGCCTGAGTGAACGATCAACCATAAAGGGAATCTCTCGCGACTTCCTGCCTATTTCGTGTAGGTACATGAAAGTTGAGCATGTGTGCGTTACAGTATGTGTAAGTAAGTCAAGTATGTAGTTGTAATATCATCCGTGGTCGGAGTTACCAGTTGCAGAACTGTTGTAACTGCGTCTGCAATTTTGGTACGAAATACCTACTTTTGGTATAACGTGTTGTGGGATACGCTTTTGTTCGAACAAGGTAGAGTTGTAAGCTAGGCTATAATTTTGACTTTGTGCACTGGCGTTTTCAGACTGTAGCTGTTTTACTTTGCGGCTATTATCTGAAATTATACAGGGCCATATTTGTTTCGTTCATTTGAAATCTAGTAGTTGCAAGGATCGATCGTTGTGTGAGGGTATGCTACGTTGTGAGCGGTAAACTTTGAGATGGGTTACCATTTTAAATTTCCAACAGCATCGGCACTCCTTACACAAGCAATAAAGAAAACATTACTTTGACATTTTTATTTTATTTCAAGCAATAATAGCCTTTAATATTGAACTAAATTATCAATGAATCACAAGAGCAACAGTACTTATTGCTTCATCATCATCATATCAGTCTATTTCCGTCCACTGCTGAACGTAGGCCTTCCCCAAAGAGCACCAACCATTCCTGTCGCGCCTATTGCCAGGCCTATGCTATTTCCCACATTTTTTTAACCTAAAGGCTTACCTGTGTATTCTACCAGTGTACCTTATGGTAAACCTTATATTATTTTGATATCAATGCTCAATCTCTTCTCAAAGCTAAGCTAATGTAAATAAATTTGATTTCAGTTGGAAACTTTTTTTAAATTGTTTTCCGTCAATAAAATATGGTTTTTAATTTGGCATAAAACTAAATGAAAAGTAGCAATAGGGTTGCGTAACAGCTATTTTATATATTTGTACAAAAATCATAATAATACTTTGTAAGATTTGGGAATCGAACCACTTATAATCAGTAGCAGGGCTTGCGGCTAGAAAACTGGTATGTATAAAATCTGACTTCGAAACTCAATCATATTCTTAAAGTAAAGTATTATTTCAAAGATTAGGCTTAAATAAATTGATACTTTTAAAGCCTAATTCCAAATACAATCAGCATGGACTTAGCCACAAAGCCACAAAACCAAACAAAATAAATAATGCCTGCTCACCTTCAAATAATAAAAGGCACGAAGCCAAAATAAATACCCACCCAGTAAGAGAAAGTATAATCCAAATTGGCGAAGCTGTTTACGTAAGTAATCCCTACATTGAACGATCTACGGCCCTTCGAATCATGATAAGAATCTCCTAAAACATGCTTGTCCCTTAAATTGGACCCTCGCTATTATGTGTTACTGATAATGAAAATCAAATTAATGTTAGGCATTAATTAATTGATGAACAGAACCGGTAATGAGTTTAGGATTAAAAGGTTCCCGGAATTTCGCGTGAATTGGAACGTATTTGTTTCTTTTTTCAAACGACTTCAAAAATGTTTACATTCTTCTGTATTTTTTTATGTTTGTTATTCGATTACTTGGCCATTTATAAACAGATTTGGAAAATTCTGTTTTTGAATAAATAGTATATATTTATTCACACAAAAAATCCCAAGGTATGATTTCAAGTTTACAATAATACGTGCTGACCGTTATCGAGGTATGTCAGATGCTACTCGCCACTCAAAATGGTGAAATAAAATTACTTTTAACACAAGTAAAACCGCCTCCAATAAAAACAACGGGTTGCACTCCGGGAGTGCCGGCAGAAGTGAAAACTTGAACATTAACGTTGTGCATTTTTGCGTTTTTGGAATGGTTAGGGAATAATTTCGCACGAATTGCTTTAATTATCAGTATATAAGTATTATCATTTATGTGGTAAAATACAATATTCATTTATTGCGCTATCGTACTTGGCCAAACAAGCATTTAACAGGAAAAAGCAACTATTTACAACGAAGATAAAAACCAGTATTAGAAAAAGATAAAAACCTATGTCTGGAGTATAGCATTGTATGGCTGTGAAACCTGGACTGAAACTGGTGCTGGAGGAGGATGGAGAAGATCAGTTGGACGGAAATGAAAACTAATGAGGAAGTATTAGTAATTATAGGAGAGAAAAGACAGTTGTTAAGAACCATAGATGGATGAAGGGGAAAGATGTTTGGCCACTTGATACGACATGACGATTTCTTCAGAACTATACTAGAAGGTAAAATTGAAGGAAAACGAGGAAGGGGTAGACCTAGACGAAGTTTTGTGGAACAAGTGAAGGAAAGGATTGCGATCGAGTCGTATCAAGAGGTAAAACGGAAAGCAGAAGATAGAGAACAGTGGCGTTTGCTCCACCGACAAGAGCTGAGCTTTTAAATTAAAGAGAAGAAGCGCTATAGTACACAAACATGACGATTTATATTACATAAAAAAATTAATTATCGATCAGGTGTCCTGACGCGAGATTACCGATCCCAATAAGTGCACAACGCCGCTAAAGAAGTTTTCACTTCAAAAATTATGTTCAAGACAGTTTCGGTCGGTCGGAAGTCGGTGCCATTGATTTGGTCGGATCTTTTGTTTTCGTCACCTATTGTTCTATTTCTTTATTTTGTATCTATGGGTTGCCTTTGCTTCTATGAGGCGCTCCGTTTGATCCTTTGTCATCTTATTACAATAAAAAGTTATATTCAAAAACTGTCCAGATCGTTTGGTATAGAAACCGTAGTTCTGTGGAGATCTGTAAATATGTTGGCTTCCGGCCAGCAACTGTTGGTTTGAGATCTGGATTCAGTTTAATTCACTTTTCTTTGGCACCAAAGAAGGATTTCAAAGGGTTAATCGCTATAAACAATTTTATCGAAACCAAAAAAGAGACTTTCTTTAAAAATAATCATTTGTTTCTAATCTTATTTTAACCACTAAAACTTTTCCATGCCTAATTTTATGTATTTCTATCCTTTATACAACATTTAATTGACTACGCGCAAGACTTTAAACACGTCCATTAGAATATTGAGTCATAATTATAAAAAAGGTACTACTGACAGTTGTACCTAACCACAACGACTACGATATTGGATATTGCATACGCACACAATAATAATTTATGCAAATAGGGTTTCCATTACTGCAGCCACTAATACCTTGTGCATCAAACTTTTTTGTATTTTTCGTGCCTGTCATCTTGCTAAAAAGTCATCTGTATATACAACCTTATTTCTTCCAAAGATGACGTGACGTAACATTTTTATTTTCCCAAAGCTCCCTTAAAGCGTGGAACCCCGAAAAGAGCAAAGAAACAAGATCAACATTGGTTAATATTCGCTCCGCGGGCCAAGTTTGCACTCCTCATTCATTATTTCCGACAAAGAATGTTTAATGCAATACAAACACCCAGGCGAGCCGGCAAGTTTGGGTTACCCATTGAGAGCTGATGGATCCATAAAAAGATATTTTATTTTTGAATAATGTTTAACTATCTAAATGAATTTGCATTTAACATCGTCTGACATTAGATGGTACAATCAAAAGATCATCGAAAGATGTGATACTTTTTGGAACAAATAAGACACGCCAACGTAGTGTAAATGGGTATTAACGTGGGAGAGCCATGATTCGGCACGAATGGGCCGGCTCGACCGGAGTGATAGTCAGTGAGTGACCGTGTGGCCTCACAGAAAAACCGGCGCGAAACAACGCTTGCGTTGTGTTTCGCTGAGTGAATGAGGTTGCCGGAGGCCCAAACCCTTTTAAAAGGCGGGCAACGCACTTGTGACTTTTTTTTTTTTTATGGGATAGGGGGGCAAACGAGCAAACGGATCACCTGATGGTAAGTGATAACCGCCGCCCATGGACACCCGCAACACCAGAGGAGTCGCAAGTGCGCTGCCCACCTTTAAAAGGGTTTGGGCCTCCGGTAACCTCAACTCACTCGGCGAAACACAACGCAAGCGTTGTTTCACGCCGGTTTTCTGTGAGGCCGTGGTATCACTCCGGTCGAGCCGGCCCATTCGTGCCGAAGCATGGCTCTCCCACGTGACTCCTCTGGTGTTATCGCTTACCATCAGGTGATCCGTCTGCTCGATTGCTCCCCTATCCTATAAAAAAATAACAAAAACCTCTGAGGTATTGAGTAATTTTAGATCTCCTAGGTTACTTACTTACGATTTTATTTAAGTTTTAGGAAATTTAAATATACACTCACGGCTTTTTTCATAGGGGTAGGTAGAAACTACGTAACGACCTTTGCTACGATTCTTGCATACGCAGCTAACCTTTTTCAAGGACCTTGCCAATAAGGTCGATGTATGTCTTTCTAGAACGCGCCCTCTCGACGGGTCCACCGAAATATTTTATGAATATATTTTCACAGTCAGTCATAAATTGGAAATGACATCTTTACTGTACCGGGTACCAATATTTTAAGTGAAAATAAAATAATAATCAATTTGAGCCACACTTCATTACACCATCCAAAATTCTTCCAATAAAAAAAGTAGCATTTCATCCATCGGATGGGGAACAAACACTTCTTAATCCGCGGGTAGGCGACACGAATGTTTGCGGAGACGAGGGGGGTTACTCCATCCCCTTGTCACGTGACGTTTGATTATGGCGTGACAAAACACCGCGCGCCACTTCTCAACCCCCATTTTGTGCCTAATTTCGGGGTCCTGCGAGAGGAGATCCCTTCTCACCTGTGTGGGTAAGTCTGTCTGTTGCAGATGGTGCCAATGTTTTCATTTACCGCTAAAATATCAATATTTTGAACTGTGAAGGATTTCGAGTTTGTCTTCTTCAATTATTATACCATCGCGCTTGTATTTCCTGAAGGGTCAGGCAGAGGTGTACAACTGTACACAGTTCGCCGGTATATTTAAGTTCCATGTAATGGCTGATTTATTTCCATTAACCGGGTACAAATCTAATACTTCGAGCTGCTACTAAGAATCTCGTAGAAAAATTGCATCCATTCCATTCCCCAAATCGATTCCAGTCTCCAAATCTCACCCTAATTCTGAGGAAGAATTCATGTAACTAGATCACTAGATACTACTTATTTTTGATAATTATTTAGCTTTCAGGAATTATTCTCATTCTCAATACAATATGAATATTCAAAAGTCTTAATTAATATTATAAATTATTCTAAACCTAAATCTTACTAAGATTTATCTTTGAATTATACTGAAAAGCATTATTATAGGTACACTGAAATCTAGGTACTCTGACTGAGTTACTTTGTTAGGGATGGAAACGGGGAGAAGAAAGAGAAATAAGATAATAGTTATGTATTATATTTGGCATCAATTTATTATACCAAATATTTTTTATATTGGTATTGCTGAGAAGCTAGGTCCTCTGTTCGAATGTTGGCGCAGATCGAACTTTTCTTTCGAATTAATTTTTAAGAAGAGCATATCAAAAATAAAAGATAATAAAAGACTAATGAAAAAATAAATTAGCGGTAGGTATGTCAAAATGTTGCAGCATGAAAAAGAGAATGTTGGGGAACTTGTCCGAAAACGTTGACGTAAAAGTAAAAAAGATAACCTACAGACACTTTTTTCATTTTATTTACCACCATGTTAATGCTGATCCCAAAGTCAGACAACCGTGAAGACACATTATATCATCAAAAAAGATTAATGACGGAACCCGAACCGTCAAACTTTTACCCTTTAATTAGAATTTTTCGCGCGTGAAAAAATCCGGTTTCGTATGCATATAGAACAACTAATATATCTTGGCACGCGGCGAAATATTAAACTATATTTCAATGTACTGAATTTGACGTATTGTTGACATTTGCCCTTTTAAGTAGCGCCTCTGCGGAGTCTCAAGTTATACTGGGCCGGTGGTATCGATGCGTAAACGTGTTTTACCATTGTATATTTTTCTTTAACAAAGGATTTAGAGATTAACGTGTTATTTTCATTAAGAGAGAGGGAATTTAATATTTTGGTTTGAGATCACTATTACCAATCAACAGCTGAAAGTGTTTGTGAAGGAATCCATATAAAAAAGTACCGATCATCGGGTTTAGAACTTAGACCAAAAAAAATCATGAACCGAGTAGCTAAGGAAAATCTTACTAGAAGAATTATACCACATGCCGGACGTTTACAATGATATTATCTAAATACGCAGTGACGTGCCGAGGTGTGGTACGTTCGCAAAATAAGCGGAATTCCCGCGAGGAGCATAAGGCGGTGCACGTGAGCAGAATGGCAACGACAACATTAGCGACATCTATAGACCTAATATGGAAGTCAAACGACCCGACGCATGAACTTTGAGCAATGATGAGCTTGCGTTCTTAGGGTTGCCACATTGCGGATATTGTAGAAGATCACATCCGCTAAGAATAGTCACTGAAAAATACCAATATGGTAATTTAAGGAAATGGGTAGTCCGTGATATTTAACTTGATTTGCTCGTTATATAGCAGATATTTTAGAGGCCAATTTATCTTTTGTATGACGATTTTTTTTGGACACAGTCAATTTTTTTACACCAATTACAAACATTTTCTGATAGTGGCGGCCCGACATGAAACAGTTATATATCTAGATTATATTACATTGATATCAGAACACACAGCGTGCCGCCAATATTTGAGCCAAAAGTGGTAATTATGCCAATTACTGTCCATGAATAGTTCTTTGAAAGGGTTTATAATGAAACCCATAATTAGCGGTGAACATTTTTCGAATATTATGAGGACGGTATTGGTTTTGATTGAAGTGGATTGAGTGTGATTTTCAGCACCTAACCTGTCCGCACGTTTGATGTAGTGGTCCTCGTTACTGCCATTACACTGACTGTTGTGGGCTGAATTTGTGCCATCTATAGATAATTGTACTTTGTGTCCTTTAATTGTATATTTACAAGTCTGTCGTAGGACAGGATTTGTTTGTCTGTGCGGGAACTGACTTTATAAAGAAAACTAAACTTATTTATGAATCTGTTCCTTTCGAAGTATGTGCGGCTTAACTCGGAATGATAGATTGAGAAATAGTGTGACAAGACAACGTTGGCTTAAAAGATGGTGAAGTGACTTGGATTGAGAAAAATATGGTGAGACGGTTTGGGCATGTCGAGAGAATGAATGAAACGTGGCGAATGAAGGGGATTTATAAAGCGAATGTCAGTGCATCAGTCGGGAAGGGACGCCTTGGAGAGACATTATATACTGACCTTGTTGTGTGTATGACGAAAATGCATAAATATCAACAGAGCAAATGCAAAAATCGTAGAGTGAGCGTATATATGTTAGATGTTTTCTTAGAACAGCGCATTGATAATAATTGATTAATTGAAATTCATTAGAAATCAACTTATTTGTGATTAGCATAGGATCAATTTAGAAATAAAGACAATCAGTTATTCACATATCCTATCTTTGTTGGTCATCGGAATACATAGTGTACCTACTCCATACTATGAGTTGGTTTAAATATGGTCTCGCTCTTGTTTTAATGGAAAAATATCCGAGATGCGGATACTTGGGACAGCCCTGTCATTTGTTTTAATCTTTACAACGTTATGTAGAACTAGTGCTACCATACAGCAGGTTAGTTTTAGGTAAATCCGGTTACGGTATTCTAAGTTAAAGTATGTTTCTGGTCTTACATACGATCACGCCTGTATTCCCGAAGGGTTAGGCAGCGGTGTACTACGGTTCACCCACGGTTCGCCGGTATGTTTAGGTCAAAGAAACAGCTAGAAAATTAATAGCAAAACCATTCTTTGAGCATGATGCACCTGCTCGTGGCACTTAAAATGAACACATCTAACTTTTTTTTTCTTTATTTAATTTTTTTTCCCCTTTTGTTACCTTAAACATAAAGCAATAACCTGTTTTCCTTACATAAAATAATGTTCCTATTTAAAGTTCTTAAATCGGTGTAAGTAGTATTTTAATTTATCTGTGGTGACTTGTTATTAGCAACCTAGCCATTATTTTGTTTTTTCTATGTATATTATTAGTCTGTAAGTCATCCCAATATATAATATGTAAAATAAAATAAAAGAAAAATAGGTAATATTTCATCCAAGTCTAGACAGTATAGTGTAGAACTGTAAATCTATATTAAAAAAAAATAACTTTTTACACTTAAGTAAACTAAATTACGTTACAATACACTAAACGTAACGCAAGAGCAGTTATAAAAATATTTTTTATACATATAAATGAAACTGCAAAATTCCAGTTTCATTTGTTTCGAATAAAAAATCATTTAAATTTCATTCGAGGCGAGTGTTTAAAGGGGAGTTCCACTACTTTTCATAATGTGTTTTCACTCGGGATTTTCCATGCTCGACGTTGAGTTTTAACGCTCATGACCCCATAAAAGTTCCTTCGCTTATCGCAGTCTGAAAAATTAGTTCAAAGACGTTTACAAAATGGCGAGGGGGTATCTGTTTTGTTTATTTTGTGACATACGCCTTTTAATTATTTTAAACAAAATGTAATGTTATAGAGAAAGCATACATACAAAACTAACCCCTTTATATACAAAAATCTAAAACATCTTATAAACATTCCATACAGTTTTGTTGGACACATGAAATTCTGTGACAGCTATAACAAGTTTATAACATTTTTGTATGTTTATGAACAAGGGGGTTAAATGTATAAAAGAAACGTAAGTAAATTAGAATTTACATAACATACCATCACGCCTTTATTCCCCGAAGGGTTAGGCAGAGGTGTACTAATGTACACCCACAGTTCGCCGGTATGTTTAGGTCCCATGTAATAGGTGGCGAGCCTATTGCCATTAACCGGGCACAAATTCCAAACTCCGAGCTGCTACTGGGAATTTCATAGAAAAACCCAATAACACTTTGCTCGACCTGGGAATCGAACCCAGGATCTCTAGCGTAGCAGTCGCGCTTAGGACCACTTGGCTAATGAGGCAGAGTTAGATGAGATTCGTGAGATTAAATTAGAATTTAATCTCACGAAAAAGGTGATAAATCATGAAACTTTTTAAATTATGTCAGAATAGAAATTATTATTTATTCTAGTTTACTCTAGAATAATAGTGGAACTGTTCTCAGATTATTGTAATTTATATTCACAGTAAGACTAAAGTAAGTTTAGATATTATACCTATTTTCTTTGACGAAATATTTTCAAAGTTAGACGTGATTTTATCTAAAACAAAACCAGGTTTCAGTTTAACTAACTTGAAACGAGGAATTCTCGCAAATGGCGTTTGTTAAAAACTAAATTTGAACAAACACACTCAGTAAATTCCAAATGCTTTTATTCGTATTTTGTGGAAACCTACACATACAAGGAAATCCATTAAGTTCTTGAGGGTTTGAAGTTTATAATCTAGACTTCGGTGAACTAAGATATTAACCTTCAATAGCATTAGCCATCACATCCTGCTATCGAACTATTGTACCACATCTTATATTATCACCTCTTTTATCATTTATCATTTTAAAAGAATCTCAATGGACACTCCATGGAGTTTCTTTCCAGTTGTTCTCCATACCAACAACTCGTACAACGTTTCTTAGATGCATATAAAAGCTTATTTGGAATTAAAACATTTGAACTTGAACTTCCACTAGCATCGTGCTGGACTATTGGCCACATGGTATGGTATTTCTGAAAAATCCTCCTATACACTATTTGACCACATGAATACCACTATTTGACAATATGAATATAATATTTTACCACATAAATGATAGTACTTTTATACTGATAAATAAAGCAATTCGTGCGATATTATTCCCTAACCATTCCAAAATATAAAACCCACAACGTTAATGTTCAAGTTTCCATTTTTGCCGGCACTCCCGGAGTGCTATCTGTTGTTTTTTTTTCTGGATTTTGTCGGCAAACGAGCTGACGAGCCACCAGGTGGTAAGTATAGTCATGTCCATGGGCGACCATGGACACCTGCAACACCAGATTAGTTGCTGATGCGTTGCCGAACCGTAAGAGCCACAGCAATTATTTTTGTGCATATTATCTTTTTCCTCTACCTATGCTTCACCAAAGTTCAAGTCATCCAAGTATTTTTTTACCAGTTTTTTATAAGTTTCCCTGTACTGCCCATAGAAGTATTTTAGCAAAAAGAAAATAATTCCAACAAAACATTGCAAAAATCTACCAAGAAAAAGTGGATAAACATACCTACCACACATAAAACCACAGAGAATCTGGAGTGTGTTGCAGCGATACAGCTCACTCGGACATTGTAACAAATGACCGTAATTGGTCAGCCTGTCGCGCTGTGTTTCGTGGAAAGCGTGGAGCTCGCTCGTAACGTCTCGGGATTACTTTTGGAGCACCCTGATCGATGCCCAAGTTGTGATTTCGCTGGATAAATCGATTGTGGATATGTTAGGTTATAAAGAATTGTGCGAAGGCTTTAAGTCTAGCGCTATTTATGGCTTTGTTCTAGAAGTTCGTATGTATTCTTGTTGAGTTGACAAATAAATTTGTCTCTAAAGAGATCATATTTTCCGAGTGGGTCTTCCGCGATAATCTGGGAGTCTTTAAATTATGATCGAATTGGTTTCTTCATGTTTGCAGTGTTGTCATCATCAGGAAAACTGGCGGAGCCTATGAATAACAAAAAAAATCAGTAATATTTTGTTTTAAATCATTGGTGTCTTTTTTCACATTTTTTTTCGTTTCATAAATACAGTAGTTACTATTTTGTCTACATTGACAAAATAGTAACCATGTTTTTTGCTGTTCTTTTTTATTCAAAATTGTAAGTGCACATATCTAGTAGGTCACCAAAACAAATTACGGTAATTTACACCCTACTTATTACTTTCATACTTCACCATTTTATATAACACCATAACACAAGAAATCGCTCTCAAGTAATTATACGTTTAATTTTACTTGTTGCTGGCCGCAAAATTACAGAAATGCCATTAACTTTTTACGACGAACAAAATGGCGAATGCGGGAGAAAACTGGAGGAAGTTTCCTTTCGGTTTTGTTACCCGACAATGACCCTTATTTCATTAATGATAGAGGTTATGTGTGCAGAAAATGGGGTGTTAGTATGTCTTTATGAGATTCTAGGATAGACTTTAATAGGCAGTCTACGAGTTTCCACGCTACTCAGATCGTAACTGGGCGTCGTAAAAACTCGGTGCGTGTAGGCTTCAATTGAAGATTCTAAACTACAGTTGTTTGATGTCTTATGTCGAGCTATAAATGGGTCTTGTTGGAGTTTCTTTTCGCATTTACCTTATGATCTTCGAACAGTATGCAATAAAACCATTAGTAACATATGGATACTAGGAATTTTGAAGATTGTCAAAATCGTTCAATCATCAACTACAATAACATGAATAAAACAAAAGTTTTTTTTTTGGCGGTAGTTGCGAAAAAGTTAAGACGTGTTTCTGAGTAGTGAATTTATTTAATTTATAATTAATCAATATAATTACTTTTTTATTTATTTTTTTAATTTTAAATATTGTAATAATACATTACTCACGTTAGCAGTGCATTAATGTAACTGAAGCATATAAGTTAACCACCACCTGCCAGCTTCAACTACACAATCTTAAAAACTATAAAAGTTCACATATATTTTCACAATGCCACAACTTGCTGAGATACTGTCAGTGCAGAAAACATTAGAAGAGAGTTTTCACAAGAAGATGGAAGACCTTGAGGCTCAAATTCAATCTGCGGGACCGGCCAAGGATACCGTGGCCAAGATCGCTGAAGAGTTCCGGACCTTCCGAGAATTAATATTCAGTATGTTGGGGCTGCTTCGGAAGCAGATCTTCGAGTGCTCCAAACAGATTGACATCATTGAGACCCGGCATAGACGGAAAGCTGTTGTTTTCTTGGGTGTTGCTGAGACGGATAAGGAGGACAGTAAGGCGGTTATCCTAGACATTATTCATAGGAAGCTATCCCTTAACAATATATCCGCATCTTCAGTCAAGACTTGTCATAGACTAGGAGCCTCAAACAAGGAACATCATCGGCCTATTCTAGTCAAATTTTCCTGTGTAGATGACAAATCGGCGGTTTGGCGGGCAAAAACGAACTTGCGTGGTTCTTCAATCACGCTAAAGGAGTTCTTGACCAAGTCTAGACAGTCTGTATTTGCCAAAGCTCGTTTACACTTCGGTATGCATGCATGCTGGACACAAGATGGGTTCATCATCATAAAGGCCCCTGACGGAAGTCGGCACAAGATAGCTACTATTGATGAGTTAAGCCCCCTCCTGGCAAAGTTTTCTAAGGTTCAGGATGTGTCTTCGACGGTGAGTAGAAGTGGCGTCGAGTCTGCGGGAAACAAAACGCGTAAATAGGCATTGTACATTTTACATTCCACTATCATACCTACTATTTCATAATAATACGTAGGTACCTACCAAGTTAGTAGTTATCTCCTTCAACTATGCTTGAAACTCGGGTCTGGTGTATTTCACTATGCCTGACCACTTAGTTACCCTCGATTTTACATAATGTGAATTGACTTTCGTAATTTAGCAAAGAACTGATAGTATAATTACGGGTACATTGATAATTTAACATTCTTGGGTGTATAAGTACCATTTTTTACAAGATTCTTCATTACAATCATTACTGTATTTGTTCTGTAAGTAAAGTATTCCAATTGTCAATATTTGTCAACTGCCAGTTGTCATGTCATTTGTCACTATAACAAATAAACATCGTTCGGATACGTCACCCACGTGAGACTCATTTGGGATCTATTCCAAAATGTATTACATTTTGCTGTGGTGCGTTCCGAAATATTGTACCTTGCAACATAGTATATTTTACTTCTATCTGTTTTGTATTTTATATGTTTCGTCAATTTTATTGTTCTTTGGATTCTTGTTAGCTGGCGGGTGGTGCAGTGATACAAACGGTGTACGTATTTCTTAAATTTTTGTTTTTTTTTTGTTTTTTATATTATATCATATCTATTACTTATTTATTTTATATTTTTGTAATTCTATATATTTATTGTACTTTTATATAGATGATATCCGAAGATGATAATGAATCATTTTATTCAGCTAATGAATCTGTTAAGTCTCTTGATGATAGTTTTTGTTCTGTTACCGACACTCTTGGAGATAATTTGCGGAAACATTTCAATCAACAAGATGGCCGTCTGTTTAATGTCTGCCATATCAATGCGCAAAGTGTTCCTAGTCACTTCAGTGATTTGTATGAGGCGTTTTCTAATACCAACGCACATGCAGTCCTAATTTCCGAGTCTTGGCTCAAACCTCAATTATTATCCACCTCTTACTCTCTTCCTGGCTTCATTCTGATCCGGAATGATCGGATTGGCAAGGGAGGAGGTGGTGTTGCTATTTACCTCCGCAGCGATCTCCCATTTAAAACTCTCTCTACTTCGTCACCACATTATTCTTCCTCTGCTGAGTTTCTCTTCATTGAGGTTTGTGTCAAAGGTTCTAAGGTCATTCTTGGCGTTGTTTATTGTCCCCCTACTGTAGACTACTTCACTGAATTCGAATCAGTATTAGAGTCCGTGGGTTCTGAGTATGCACATCATATCATCATGGGTGATTTCAACACAAACCTTCTTGCTCAAAACTCAACGCGCGCCGGTAAACTCCTGCACCTGATCGAGTCAGCGAGCCTAGATGTCCTCCCTCTCCAAGCTACTCACCATAATAATATAGGTGAGGATACCTGGCTTGATTTAATCCTAACCTCCAATACTTCCCTTGTTTCCTCTCACGGTCAATTCATTGCACCCGGTTTTTCCCATCACGATCTCATCTTCCTTTCCTATATCCTGAAACCTCCTAAACCTAAACCAAAGGTCTTGTACAGGCGCTGCTTTGGTCGGATGGATATGGATAAATTAGGCAGGGATGCGTCTAATATAGATTGGAGACCTCTGGTGGACGCCACTACGGTCGATGATAAGGTTCGGGTTTTTAACAAACTAGTCACTGACATTTATGATGCTAATGCTCCCTTTAAGAAAGTTAAACTCAAGCGTCCCCCTGCGCCTTGGATGACTAGAGGGGTTTTAATGGCTATGAGGCGAAGAGACCGCGCTTTTCGCATATACAAAAGGGATCGCATTGAAGAAAATTGGAAACTTTTTAAGGCTGCAAGGAATCGGTGTAACCAGATGATACGTAATGCTAAGCGCCGCTATATTCTGGATAATATTTCTTCTTCTTCTTCTGCCGATATTTGGAAGTTTCTTGGAACTTTAGGTATCGGCAAATCGCGACATTTAGACCTTCCAAATTCAATTGGCCTAGACGTCCTCAACAATCATTTCACCACTGTTCCGACACTGGATGGTCTTACCAAACAACTAACACTATCCTCGATATCTGGTCTAACGCGTCCCAATATAGATCCTTTTCACTTCGTTCCAGTTGCTGATGCAGAGATCAAAAAGATTATCCTATCAATTAAATCTAAGGCAATGGGCTGCGACAATCTCAGCCGTAGAATGATAGTGTCATTACTAGACCACCTCCTCCCAGCTATATCTCATATCCTAAATTTCTCGCTAGAAACTGGTTCCTTTCCGTCGATGTGGCGTAAAGCTTATGTACGACCCTTGCCAAAGATTTCTAACCCTTCTTTGCCGTGCCATTTCCGACCTATTTCCATCCTTCCCTTTCTATCTAAGGTACTGGAAGCCTGTGTTCATAAACAGTTCTCCCAGTTTATTCATCTGAACAACTTCTTAAGTCCGTTTCAGTCTGGTTTTAGGCCAGGCCATAGCACTGTTTCTGCACTCCTCAAAGTGACTGGCGATATTAAGAAGGGTATGGAAGAATCTAAACTGACTGTATTAGTACTAGTTGATTTTACCAATGCTTTTAATACCGTCAGTCATGACATTCTCCTATCTCTTCTCTCCCATCTTATGGTCTCTGGTGAAGCGCTGGGATGGTTTTCTTCTTATCTTCGGGATCGTCAGCAGTCTGTCCACGTTGAGGAATCATCCTCAAATTGGTGTGACATAGAGACTGGCGTCCCACAAGGCGGCATACTTTCTCCTCTTCTTTTCTCTATATTTATAAATTTCATTACTAACAAACTTCAGTGTTCTTATCATCTTTATGCCGATGACTTGCAGTTATATCGTCAGGCTGAGTTGGAAAATTTATGTGGTGCGATCAATGATATAAATCGTGACCTTATAGCCATAAAAAAATGGTCACATATGTTCGGGGTTGCAGTTAACCCTGACAAATGTCAGGCCATCATCATAGGCAGTCAGCGTAATATATACAAATTGGGTAGTATATCCCTTCCTCAAGTCATGTTTGATGGCCTGGTCATCCCCATCAGCTCTAGTGTAAAAGATCTCGGTTTGCACATTGACTCTACTCTCAGCTGGAGAGACCAAGTGGCAAGTGTCAGCCAGACAGTCACGGGATCGCTACGCTCTCTATACCGCCTGAAAAATCTACTTCCATCAAAGACCAAGGCAATGCTTGTGCAGGCCCTAATTTTCCCTATTGTTGACTATGGTGATGTGTGCTACTTTGACCTGAATGCAGATCTACTCAATAAACTTGACCGCCTTCTTAATAGCTGCATTCGATTCGTCTTCAACCTTCGCAAATATGATCATGTGTCTGAGTATCGGTCTCTGCTTAAATGGTTGCCTGTTCGGCAACGTCGACACATGAGAGCACTGACTACGCTTTATTCATTACTTTTCTCTTCTAATCCTCCTTCTTACTTATCTTCTCACTTTCAGTATCTTTGTACTAACCACAACAAGTATTTGCGATCTTCAAATAATCGTCTCCTTCAATGTCCCTCTCATCACTCTGACTTTGTTCACTCTACATTCTTCATCCAGTCAATCTTATTATGGAATGCTCTCCCATCTGATATCAGGATGGCAAACAGTCGGTTTTCTTTTAAGCACAAACTGCGTAATTACCTTCAAGCTAGGACGATGGCAGATTCATCATCTAGACTTTAACCTGTCAGTATATAATATATATGTATATATATATATGTATTTATATATATTATAAGTATTTATTGTATAAATATAATTATGTAATGATATGTATTTTATATTTAAGTATATTGTGTTTTATATCTTTAGTATATTAATAGGCATTTGTTCCTTTCAACACTAAGTGCATCTACCGTGTAATTATTTTATCTCTGCATCGCCCTAAGGTTGTCTGGCAGAAAATGCCTAATGGCATTAAGACCGCCTTTGTACCATTAGTGCATAAAGTATTAATAAATAAATAAATAAATAAAGTATATTACACCTAATGATACTTCTATGGCGATATGTGGACATATTGTTAATACTTACCTAATTTATGTAACATGTAAGACCACATAACTTAATATGTTACTTAGGTAGGTTAAAGTTTTATTAATCTATCAAGCGACAAATCCTAAAACAATGCAACTTAAACATATCATCACGCCTATATTCCCCGAAGGGTTTGGCAGAGGCGTACTAATGTACACCCACAGTTCGCCGATATGTTTTAGGTCCCATGTAATAGGAGGCGAGCATATTGCCATTAACCGGGCACAAATTCCTAACTCCGAGCTGCTACTGGGAATTTCATAGAAAAACCCAATAACACTTTGCTCGACCTGGGAATCGAACCCAGGACCTCTAGCGTAGCAGTCGCGCTCAGGACCACTTGGCTAATGAGGCAGTTATATCTACCTATTTCTTATTAAATAAAGAGAAATTACAAAGCACAGGCTCTGGGGAGTATTGTATTATCAAGATCTACTGGTAATGAGCTTTCATTAACTTCATGCTTTCTTTTGTTTCAGGTAAGTCCCAACCAGAGATTAAGTGCAGTAATAGAAGGTAATATGTACCTTTTATGGTTAGTAGGTAAGGGAACGAACGAGAAGTTTACTAACCGTAGTTAGTTGCATTGAAAATGTTAATATAGTTCTTGGCGAAGTAATTCACTCAGGTAAAACTTAAACTTTTAGTTTTTACGCATTCCAATTTCATGGAAATGTGCGGTTATATTAAACTGAAAGTTTTTACTAAACAAATATCTTCCACTTATAGATATTCCTCAATGTGTAAGATGAAGGAAATCTCTCGATAAGTTTACAGACAGCGTCACATAGCGCGGCCAGGAAACTTCAGACTTATTAATCACAGTAATAAAACAATCCGCTAGCTTTATAAACAATACAGATTATTCAGCGGCGGACCATCTCACCTAGAAGCGATAAATCTGCTACCTAAACCACCTGAGCGTTCGACATCCCTGTGATTATGAATGAGGGGACACCCCTAGCTACCCCCTTCAAACTCTACCGCACGCACCGTATCCCACCACACAATTTTCAACTTTAAACCAAACGATACTGAGCACAAAATTACACAGACATGTCTGTACTTAGCGATAACTGAATTAGCGTTCGAAAAGCAGACCCTATTCCGTGTTGCATAGCATACAAATCGCTAATTCTACTTTAGTTTGAAATTTCTAAAGCTATTTTAACCTTATTATTGGTAGCGTAAGGTTGGTTTTTCAGTGCTGTGGTGGGAGGGTGGTGTTGTGAGGGTTCGTTTGCACCCTGGCAGGGCCCGACGGCGGCCCGGGCCGAGCTCGTATCCCGGGCGACCGACGTTCGACCCGAGGGTTGCACTTGCACAAAGTGGGCGCAAGTGTGCGCTGTACCTAACCCACGCGTTCGCGTCGATTGGCCGCGCTGAGTTTTCTAATTTCAAATGTTCGCTTCTGTGTATTCGATTTTTAGACTTTTTCAAATTGGAATTGAAAAAAGATTAGCGTGTATTGGATCTTGTGACGGTCTGGTTGGGTTGTAAAAGAAAAATAAATTCAGGCCCTCTAAGATTAACTTGGAAGTATTTGCAAAACTGTTTTAACATTTAATTTTATTTTAATGGATTTGGTTTGACCTGACTTTGATTGAAAAAAAATAGGAACTACTGATGTTTAATAGGAAGAAATGTCAATTACAAAAAAATATAGAAAGAACCATGCGAAGGGATCCCATTTGACGTGGGAGAGCCATGCTTCAGCACGACTGGGCCGGCTCGACCGGAGTAATACCACGGCCTCACAGAAAACCGGCGTGAAGCAACGCTTGTTGTGTTTCGCAGAGTGAATGAGGTTACCGGAGGCCCAAACCCTTTTAAAAGGCGGGCAATGCACTTGTGACTCCTCTGGTGTTACGGGTGTTTATGGGCGGCGGTTATCGCTTTACCATCAGGTGATCCGTCTGCTCGTTTGCTGCCCTATCCCATAAAAAAGGATAAAAGGCGTGAAGTGGTAGAAAAAAATAAAAACATTATTTTGGACCATCCACTCATATTGTAGCTGAGAGCTAAATATAGTGTGCCAGATTTTTATAAAGGCAGCCACAGACTACACACCACACCTAAGACTATTCACAAAATAGTGAGTCAGGCAATGGAAACAAAATTAAGGCGGCCATTCACGTCGGTTATCGGCGCAGTACCGAGGGTTGATTTAACTAGATGGTTACCGTGAACCGCGCTCTACCCACGTATTTTCCCTACATAAAACCATAGAGTTTTATACAGCTAAGGTAGCTATAGGATAGGATAGTTAACTGCCTATTCAAGTTACGTTGCTGTGAGGAATTAGTTAGGTTATAAACATTTTGCTAACATAAGATACCTAATACCTAAACCGTGAGGAGTGGAAGAAGAGTAGGGAGGCCTTTGCACTGCAACGAGGCGATAACGGCTGAAAAAAAAAAACCTAATCCTGAAAAAAAAACATACTTTTCAGAACTATTTTTAGGTTCCACTATACTAAAAAAACGCTACACCAATCTTGTATAGTGTGGAATAAACTTTTAAGTCATACAAATATTTTTCAATTTTAATTACAAAGAAATTTTATTGAGTCGCTGTAGATCCAATAGATCGCCAATAACCGTCGCCACCTACCTCTCAATATTTCTAATATTTATTTAATACCACAAACTGACTTATTGCATTCCCGCTTCCGTATTTCTTAAGAATTCCTTATATTGCATTTTTCTGCGGTTTTCCTCGAACGTACCGCTCGCATCTACGCCACTTAATCTTTGGAACCTTCGCTAGTAATGGGCGTCTTGAAGAAAGCGACTCGGATATTGCTAGTAAACGTATGTCGATGTGACCCCTGTTACCCCCTCTCCCTCCGTACTTAGAAGTTGCCCGTGCAGGCGAATGTACTTCGATAATAAAATAAAATGTGCTTAGCAGTACACATGTTGGTTGGTAGCATTTTTCTTCAGGTTAAATCACTGTTATAAATTTTGGTCTTTATATACGGATAAAACAAGTTCTAGAAATAATTGCGAAAACTGTTCTATTTTATTAAGTAATTTTACATAAGGCTAATCGTTGGACCTAGTCTATTCACCGTGGCTTCTTTTTTTGTTATTTCGTGAATAATTGTAGTTCTATAACACATTCTAGGTTAATGGCAGTAGTAGTCGCTACTTTAATTATATAATATTTAAAACAGTTTTATCAGCTTGTGCAATATGGGTTTGATTCCCACAGGACACAATATTTACAGATATGTGATAAATGAATATAAGTGTTTGTGTTCCTCTAGGTGTTTCTTGTGTATTATAAGTATGTATTTACAAAAAAAAGTATGTAACTATTATATATATCCATTGTCTAGTATCCATTGTACAAGCTCTGCTTAATTTAGGACTAGATGGTGCTCAGTAAAATGTTGAAGAATATTATTATTTATTTATTTAGGCTATGATATCGACTTTTAAGCAAAGGTTTGAGAACTTACTTGTTGAAGTACCAATTACTACCGCTATAAGCCTAGAATGTATAATGGAACGCACTATATTATTGTACCTACGTACTATGTGACTTTGATGTTTTTTTACCTTTGTAAATTTTTACTATCAACGATCCTTGTTTCCGTAGCCAACATCATAATATTTTACAATTTTCACCAAGTTTTTTTCCGCAATATTGTACCAAAAATCCTTAAATCCCTAACACTCGAGACAATTTGAGGTCCTCAAAAGCTTTAGTACATCGTTTGACTTTTTCTTCCTCTTTCAAATAAAAGTTTTCTGTTGTTACCATTATATTTTTTTGTTCAAAAGTTTTTAATTTGTCCAAGTGCCGTCAAGATTTCTTTTTAAACAAACGAGAATCTTTTGGTCCTTTTGTACAAGTCAAATTCCAAATGAGTTTTCCCCTCACTTTAGCTTTTATAAAATAATACATTAGCCGCAGATGTTATTGGGGACAAAATGTTTTATTTTTACGTTTGATATTATTTCTTGAGTTTTAAGGATACTTACGTGTCTCTTTTATTTTTATATTAATTGTATTATAGGGAAGAACAAAGGTATATAAAACTGATTTGTTTATAAGGCAAAACTCAAACTAAAATACTGGGTTACAAAATAAGAATAATGATCTTCATACCGTCACGCCTGTACTCGCTGAAGGTCTGTGAATGCTCTTTAAGCATTACTGTAAAGTACACTGACAATTAAGTGTCATATTTTCATAGGAGGTGATCTAATTGCCATCCAAGCACAAATCTTAATTACAGTTGCTACCAGAGAAATTAATAGAAAATCTTTGTAGCACTGCTCGATCTGGGAATGTTATCCAGGTCTTCACAATCAGCAACCGCACGTTCGCCTTTAATACTATAATGACTCTCTCCACTATAATGGTATCGCATCATAACGGTATAGTGAGACAATAAACCAGTTCGTGGGCGACAGTAGGCGTAGCAGCGATGATTTGATTATGCAACGAACAGTGCGCCGCCATGTTGCGACATCGTTGATGCGTCAAGTTGCCTTTTGTTTTTAGTACCTCAATTGTATATGGTACAGAGGCTGCAATACAACGTGTTATTGCACTCATTTTTGGGTTATTATAAAGAGTTGGCGCTATTTAATGTGTAGAGTCATAACACTCTGTCGTCATTGTACAATAAGTATAATAAAACGTCATAGCCTCGGTACAAATAGTATTGACAAAATACTATATATATTAGTGTAGATATAATCCAATTATGTTAGACTAGCTTCCGCCCACGACTTCGTCCGCGTGGAATAGTTACTTAGTCTTAGCGTGATGATATATAGCATATAGCCTTTCTCAATAAATGGGCTATCTAACACTGAAAGAATTGTTCAAATCAGACCAGTAGTTCCTGAGATTAGCGCGTTCAAGCAAACAAACAAACAAACTTTTCAGCTTTATATATTAGTTATAGAGTATAGATGTATTGGCTAGGTGCTTCAAAAACGTCAGGTGCGTAGTATTCGCAACCAGCGGATGTGTATGAGAAGATGTATGAATGTAGAAGATGCAAAAGAAGTATGGAAGAATCGTAACAAGTGGCGGTCTCTAGTTACTGTCTACCGCTGTTGGAGAAAGGCGTGAGTGTACGTATGTAATGTAAGAGCGTCGCGCGGTTATCTCTCTTGAATAGTCTTCTTGTTGAGGGTTTCCCATTGCGCTATGATATACAGGTCTCTCAATACAGTTCCGAACAAACAATAGGGGCAAGCTATTTGCAATGTCCTCATTTTGATTATGCTGGGACTATTTCCTGGATTATCAAACCCAGGACCCCATTCTCAACAGGCAGGCAGAAAAGGGATGAAAAATGGAATAGTTGGAAAGATGGATTCAAAAATACCCACAAAATGTATTTTTATTATACACGAAACGTAATTTTTGTACCGAAAAATATACGTTTCCAGCTGACTGTTCTCTAGAGGATTTTTTGTGTCACACCGTGAATAGAATTCCAAACTGAATTGAAATATATTCTGGTCTAGATTTTTATTAAAGCCTTACCAGTACTGAATAGTTACAGCGGCAAAATATTTTTAGGTTTTCTGAAAGTCGAAAGTCGCGATACCGAAAATAGTTTATACAAAGATGTTTCTATTATTACTGTAATTTGTTGTTTGGCGGTTTAAATAAGGTTTAATCACTACTTATTATAAAACAAAGTCGTTTCCCGCTGTCTGTCCCTATGTATGCTTAGATCTTTTAAACTACGCAACGGATTTTGATGCGGTTTTTTTTAATAGATAGAGTGATTCATGAGGAAGGTTTTAAGCTATATAACATAACGCTACGACTCTTAGGAATGGGGCAGCGCGGGTGAAACCGCGGGCGGGCTAGTATTAATATAAACCTTACATCAATTATGTCCTGTCATCCGATATAGACAATGATGAAAAATATACTCAAAAAAGTAACATCTGTCTGTTTATCCAATTACATCGGCCTAACGCTTGCATCCCTTTGCAACTTGACAGACAGGAAAGAATTGCCTCAACGAGAACTTCGGGGCGCCGACTCCCAAGTGACGAAATGGGTGCAATGATAAAACGCGATTCCGAATCAGCGAAGTGATTTATTTAAATTGTGAGCACACAGCTTCAAAGATTACAGATACTTTTGGGGAAAGTTGGAGGTAACAGTCTGTGTAAAGTTTTAGTGTGCTATTGGGAAGAATCTGTCTTTTTGGTGTCATAATTTATAAATGATTATATAAATATTAATATATTAACATATTATTTATTATTATAAATATATTAACTGCCTCAATAGCCAAGTGGTCCGGACCGCGACTGCTACGCTAGAGGTCCTGGGTTCGATTCCCAGGTCGAGCAAAGTGTTATTGGGTTTTTCTATGAAATTCCCAGTAGCAGCTCGGAGTTAGGAATTTGTGCCCGGTTAATGGCAATAGGCTCGCCCCCTATTACATGGGACCTAAACATACCGGCGAACTGTGGGTGTACATTAGTACGCCTCTGCCTAACCCTTCGGGGAATACAGGCGTGATGGTATGTTATGTTATGTTTATGTTATATAAATATTTTCTGACATGTTGTCCATGAACATGAACAGAAGAAGTTTATTTTGTATATCTTACAGAAATCTCACATGGACAAACATACACAAGGAAAAACTAACAATGTAAATACGTATATATGTGCATAGACTCTAATTTGTTTGAATCAAACCGTGACTGTGCAATTTATAGAAAGTCGTATGGCAAACACTCCGCAAATTAAAACCTTCATTGAAATAAAGCACATTTTTTCTGAAAAAAAAAAGCAAATGTATAGCTTACATTTATCTGCAGTGGTACAGAAAATCCGTACGGAAAAGACTGTCGAGTACGACTGCCTTTGTCAACATTTAAAGCTCAGTGAAAACGCATAAAACAGCACCACTACAGCTCTTAGTCGAGGATTTTTGTGAAATAGTTTCACTACGCTCGACAAGCTTAGGATCAAGTTACACTTAAAGATATACGACTGTTAAGCTAACTCATACGACTCCTAGTTGAGAATTCTTGTAGGCTATTTTCATTAAGATCAAAATCAACTTTTTTTTAAACGTTGCCTCACACTAGGATTTTCTCCTGTATCGTGGGTGCAATTACAAACACAAACTCTCATGTGCATAAACACCAAGACTCCGAACAACTACCTGTAGATCATACAAATATTTGCTCCGTGTGGGATCGAACCAACAACACTTGTCGCAGAAGCCGAACGCTCAGCCGCTATGCCAAACGTAGTTAGTTAGCCAGAGATAATTAGTTCAAAACAGAATTTACCGTATTCTTCTACTAAAAGAAACGCAAAATGTATCAAAGCTACAAAGTAACACCACCATAATACTTGATCCAAGATTTTTGTTTAAATGTATGAATCCGTATTGTTATCTAGCTGCTTTACTTACACAGTTTAGGCACAAATTAATAGATAAGTAGGTACCTAAAAGACACGAACAGAGGCAAACACACACACACAAAAGGTGTCAAACATCATCAGTAGTGTCGCGTAGGTTTTTGGTAATGTTACTCTCAGTTTACCTTGCAACATATTTTATGTCAAGAGGTGCTCAAGCTACTTTTTTCCTCGCAGTGGAGTATACTCTTAAAACATTGTGTGCGTATGGTTTCGCGTTTATTTGATTTTCATTACTATTCCCGCAGACTTGTATATTACATGCACTGCACATGGCGTATGTGATTATTCATGCAATAATAAATGCACAGTTACAGCAACTCACATTTAAAAAATGTACACACATCAAGAAAAGTTTGCGTTCACTAGCTTAAGCTGATATATTTTGAAATAGTTTTCTTTAAATAGAAATACCCTGTTTGAAATTAAAAAATAAAACTACTTTTAATTTTGAATGAAAAAATAACAATAAAGGTTTCGATTATTCAAAGTAATCGCTAACTTTTTTTGATGTGTGTTTATTATAGGGCGCTTAAATCTTAACGTTTAATAGTTAATTCTTTATTGGATATAGGATAAAATATTCCTAAGATTTAAAATACATATGAAATTCTGAAGTTCTCTCGTATTTAATTCTGTGTATATATATTTTTATAATTATGTATATTTATTGTAAAAATTAACACAACATCTTGACGCACGTCAAAGACTTTATCGTAAGGACTATTCTTAATCTTCAAGTTGCTTGCCATCGTCATTTTAACTAAAGAAGTATGTACAAAAAGTAGTTGGTAAAAAAATATATAAAAATCAAAGCATATAATAATTGCCTACCAAAGTCGGATAAAAAGGGATTACTTATATCTTTTTCGTGCATGATTTCCTGCCTATAAAGATTCAGAGCCCTCCAATTTTCCGATAAGACATGAATAGCAGAAATGCAATTTTATATTCATGTCCCCGGGGAAATAATTATACGCATAATTCTACCAGATCCATCCCCCGATTGAGCGTGATGAGTTTCAAAAACGTAGTAGGTATGATATGTTGTAGAGTAAAAATAATAATCGAGCATTAAATACATATATATCGATATGTGTAGGTACCTAGTATTAGAGCTGCCTATAATTAATTTATTGACATAACATAACATAACATACCATCACGCCTGTATTCCCCAAAGGGTTAGGCAGAGGCGTACTTAGAGGCCACAGTTCGCCGGTATGTTTAGGTCCCATGTAATAGGGGGCGAGCCTATTGCCACTAACCGGGCACAAATTCCAAACTCCCAGCTGCTACTGAGAATTTCATAGAAAAACCCAATAACACTGCTCGACCTGGGAATCCAACCCATGACCTCTAGCGTCGAAGTCGCACTTGTGACCACTACACTAACGAGGAAGTTAGGAGTTCAGTTATTTTTTGGTATTCGAAGTGAGATAATGTTATCTTTATTATAAATTAGTATTGCGTTGACTTAGAAGCTTTTTTTTTTACAGCTTCAAGGGACCATACATTTTTGTAGGTATTTGTTATTAATTTCAACCTGATACCTCCACGCGTTCATAAGAAAAGGTTTGTGACAGACCGACAGATAGTCTTACGAACAACAAAGTGCTTCTTTAAGGGTTCCTTTGACCTTTTGACCTACGGAACCCTTATCTTCGAACTTGCTGCTCGTTGCTTTTGCAGTGTGATTCGCTTCAATTTTAAAGTACAATTATCATTTTAATAAGTATTTCTATATAACAACAACAAAAGATTGCCTTACCGAAAACCGGCGTGAAACAAGGCTTGCGTTGTGTTTCGCCGAGTGAGGGAGGTTACCGGAGGCCCAAACTCTTTTAAAAGGCGAGCAACGCACTTATGAGTCCTCTGGTGTTGTGGGTGTCCATGGGCGGCGGTTATCGCTTACCATCAGGTGATCCGTCTGCTCGTTTACTCCCCTATCCCATAAAAAGAAAGATATGTTGTTCATCGAAGTAATGAAGCAAGGGTGGCATGACTTTCACTCGTCCTACCCATTATAAAACATCTTTTTTTAATTCAAAACTCTGAATTAGAATGAGTTTTAAATGTAGTATAGTGTCATACATGTCATACTAGAGATATTATAATACAGGTGCGAGTACAACCTATAAAAAAAGCACAACCATTAAAAAAACTCAAAGGAAATTATATGAGCGCAGCGCATCACTTTCATTTGCCCCTGTCCCTTGCATGCCGCGTGTGCATTTTTCCTGACTGCCTGGGCAGAGGGCATGCGGACACAATGCATTCTTAATGAATGCATTCCAAAGTCACGCGGCCTCCCCTGGGCTTTTTGATGTGCCAGGGGGCGGTGGTTTGTGTTTAGGTGTTTGCAAGTGACAGTTGGTCCTTTGGTACGGGAAATATTTGTACTTATTTCAATTTTCAACTGATTTCGTTTGTATGGTATTCGTATTCAATCGGTGAAAAATTATGAGTATGTGTGGTTAAAATACATTGTGGTTAAATTCTGAACTGGTAAATCGATTAAAACATACATACATTTTCAAATACATCTATAGTGTATTTCAATGAATGAAATATCCTGCGGTCACAAATATAGATTTGTGGTTTATGAAATATTATCTCGCTTAATATTTTATCGTGATTTAGTCTCCGTGTATTTTGTTATTATACTACCTACGTAGATTTGTATTTCTAATACGGGATTAATATCTGAGAGTTATAAAGATTAGAGTTAGATTACATCTGGGTATGAATAACTGATAGATTCATAGATAAAATAGGAAATCATGTCATTCGAATAAGAAATCCTATTGAGTCTTATTCCGAAACTAATCAATATTCGACTAATACGACAATCCTTATACATTGAATAATAAATCAACCGAAGATGACCAAATAATCCGCAAACATATTCATTTGTCACACACAATATGGAACATTTATTTATTCTATGAGTGATTGATTTTTAGTGTATTGATTTATAGTTTAGTCACGTGGGAGGGCCATGCTTCGGCACGAATGGGCTGGCTCGACCGGAGTGATACCACGGCCTCACAGAAAACCGGCGTGAAACAACGCTTGCGTTGTGTTTCGCCGAGTGAATGAACCGGAGGCCCAAACCCTTTTAAAAGGCGGGCAACGCACTTGTGACTCCTCTGGTGTTGCGGGTGTCCATGGGCGGCGGTTATCGCTTACCATCAGGTGATCCATGTGCTGGTTTGCTCCCCTATCCCATAAAAAAGCGTATTTTCTTGTACGGTCAGACTTCTTATTTTTCTATGAATGTGTGAAATATCCTTGGGACACGGGAGTATTGCACTGAACATCATTTTGACGCATTTCTTGAGTAGGTAAATAAACCAATAAACCAACCAAAAAGCCAAAAAACTAAAAAAAAAAACAATCTTCCCACTCACTGGATCTGCTGCCATTATTATAAATACTTATTCTTTTTATATCTACAACGACTCGTAGTTACAAAGGACCAAACGGAATAAACAACATTATTAAAACAAGACTACTCTCATAAACACGTCTCAACTCTACACTGGCAGTAGTGTGGGTTATCTGACCGTGTGTGCGTGAGACAGAATTTTGTTAGCGGACGTCCGATCGCCCGCGGCCATGCCTGCTTAGATGAGCACTTATTAAATATACGCTGTGTACGTAATCATTGCGTATAAAGATTGGGTGCGGAACAGAAGGGATGGAGCTTTGAAATATTTATAAGGGTTTATTTGGTCACTGGTAGTGTTACATGCTATGGAATGATTAGCCTGTGGTGTTGTTTTTGGATAGGTTTTTCAGCTTGAACTGTGTTAAGAAAAACTATTAAAATGGTACATATTTTAAATTTTGTACTAATTAAAATAATTTAAGATGACAGAACTCTACTGCTGGAAATCTCTTGGGTTGTACCACCGCATTGCCAAATATTCTACCTCTAAAGATACGTCATAATATGCTTAAATTATTTTGTTCTGATATGAAGGGATGAGACTTAACTATTGACCTACTGGTGTGTTGTTGGTGTCTATGGACTGCGGTTGTATGTTTGTTTGCCATCTTATTACAAAAAAAAGCTTGTTTCGCTATTAATTTGCCTACCAGGTATTTTTTCACCACGGCATGAATGTTATCTACCTAGATGGAATTGCAGATGGAAGCTCATTACAGACCTTGACCCAAGTCCCTTAGGCATAATACTACTAAAACTGCTAGTCTACAATGATAAATCTTTGCATGTTACATTTTAATTCCAGTTCCAAGTCCAGCACAACCCGGCCGTCTCTAGCATTCAGTCGTGTTCATACGTGCGTTACATATGAGCCGCGTAAATATACGAACCTCATATTTCGCCTTTGATGACGACGTTATTGGTTGATGTACGCCGAGAGAGAGAAGGGTTTACTCCAAAGGAAAATTTGTGTTCTGAAATGAATGCAAATTGATGAACTTAAATTATATTTTTGCTTAGATGATGTTTATTTTTAAATTTGAACCTGTATTCCTTTTTTGAATTTTGCGGAGTATTAATCTCTGTCCCTTGAAGAGGAGCTTGGAAGGTGTACATAAATATATTTGTAGATAGAAAATGTTATTTAGTGCCAGACTGCCGCCCCTAGAGTTGGCAAAATGTGATTCTTGATCGGTTGCTACTTACGGTTCGTAGGTAACACTTTGGACTTTTTGTCTTGTTGACTAAATTTAAGTTGTGAGTTAGATAGTGCCATCACGCTTGTATCCCCAAAGGGTTACGCAGAGGTGTGTAAAGTACAACGATATTTCGCCAGTATTTTTTTAGGTCCCATGTAATAGGGGCAAACGCTTAAACTATAAATCAGATATAAGTATGAACTCCAAGCTGTAACCTAAACCCAGATACGCTGCTGGAATCTGGGATTCAAACTCCGAATTCGAGGCTCAGCATCCGCGCTTGAAAAACCACTATAATAACTGGGGTGGGTTTTATTGTACCTAGTTTATGAAGTTATTGAATGCTATATTATCTAGAAACCACTTCAACCATTCTGAAACTCAACTGAACATCTATTATGGCTTAGCCCAAACAAAGCTTCTATTACCCACCATTTAATTCCCATTGGAGTTCCATTTGGTTCTCAAAAATGTCATCCGTCGCATTAATCATTCTGCGTAGGATTCCTCTCGGTGTGAAGGTACGCGGCGCATTCCTGGCTTGCCCTTAATTCAGTGACGTAATTAACCGCCCTTGCGCACTGACTGGCCATTTGTCATGGTGAGGAGGCGAGCAGGACTTTAGGTGTCATGGTCGTCGAGGACTTTAGGTCAGATCTGACGAAGTGTGTCAGATCGAAAGTGCGGACGATTTGAGAGCTTGTTTTAAAAATAAAATTGATGTTTATAAAGTATTACCAAGTAGTCTTCTTATCTTTACCCTCTGCGACTGAGGTGGTAGTCTGTCAGACACCGTAAAACAAATGCAGCACTGCCAATTGGCAACATCGCGTGATATGGATCTGTCTCGCTCAGTACCTTCCTAAAATGGTTTGCCGCAGCCTGTAGTGTTGCACGAGCAGCCGCGTGATCTACAGTTTTGGTGATACAAGCTGCTGGTGTCCGTCAGACGTAAGTACAGCAATAACATCTGATTCTGTTAGACGTCACCTCATAAAGACGCGTATACTTCCATAGTGTCTCTCAGTCATAACCTCAGTAAAAAATGTATACTACCTTAGTGTCGCTCAGATATAACCTCAGTTTATTATACTTTCATTTAAAAGTTTTCTTTGTTTACCTTCAATTTTATCAGTTTTTACTTTTAGATGTCGAATCTGGGGAACATGGTTCCCAAACCTTCGGAACGAAGTTTCAATGGTACTCCTAAACATATTAATACTCAAGTTGAAGCCTGGCTTGATGACATAGAAAATGAATACGATTTCTCTCTCTCTCGACTCTGTCGACGACCAAGCCTCTTCATTACAATCACACCTAGGCTGGAGTCGAGCAAATCGACGAAAATGATTAAACTATTCATGCAGTCCAAAGAAACGTCACTGGCCCATGGCAATATTTTATAGGATATTGGATCTGCTTGGTGTCAATGCTTATATCTTTTACCAAGGTTGTCCAGATTGTCAAATTGCGAAGAGGGGACTTCTTGCTGTCTTTAGCAAGAGTGTTAGTTCTTCCTAGTGTAAAAGAGCGCGTATGCAATGAAAAACTGCCAAGAGAGCTTCGGTTGACCATCAAAAGAGGCATATGTGAGGATTCCCCCCCCCCCTCCTCTACCTCCTCTTCGACCAGGATCATCAGGAAATAAGTTACGCAGCATATGGGCCAGCAGACAGTAAAAGCAGACAAGATTTGCCAGCTGTGCTTGTAAAAAAGCTATTTGCCTGCAGTGTTCCGCTCAAATTTGCGAAGAATGTGAGTTAAAATTTAAAAAATTAAGGTCAACTTTAAGGCTGATTTGTGCCTAAACGTATCATACGATTTTGTTGATTTTTTTACTAAAGATCATAAGTATTATGATTTAAATGAAGATAAGTAAAGTTTATAAAAGTTGCTTTTTGTAACAGTTTTTTTTAATTAATAAGTAAGATAAGTTATCAAATGTATAAGATTTAGGTCTCAATAAAAGTGATTCTATAACTAATTTCACATTGTGTTTTTATAATTCCTACTTATGTAATTTGATAGTATATGAACCATTTAATCTAATAAATAATGCTTTTATATAATTAAACTTAAAAATCTATGATATTTCCACCATTTTAAATTACGTCTGACAGACTCCACCTCAGTCGAATGTTAACAATAAAGTCACCTCAGTTGCAGAGGGTTAAATAAATTATATCGACTGACTTTGATGGCTGTTTATGTAAGCATGTTTTTTTTTTAAATTATCATCCCTAGAATTTCTATTAGATGGCTGCTACAACAACAATATTAATTAATCTTATGTACAAAAACACCTAGAATAACTAATTACCTGTAGGTCGTAAAGAATGTAATTATTTTTACGCGCATGAATCGCAAAAAGTTTAAGGATTTAGAAAATTAGCTCTCTGAAATAAAATTTAATATATTTACAACATGTAGTTGTGTAGAGTAGTGTGTGTTGTAGATAAACATTTTCAATACAACAAATAGAATGAAGGCTACAATTAACGGTAGACCTAGTCCTCTCGTTTGTCCTAAAAAATTGAGGCCTTTTCCCTAATAAAGAGATAGTTTTATCCGTTCAATTCACTTTGAGTTAACACTATATTATATTGAAATTTTATTCACTTCTAGAAATGAAAAGACAACAAATTGCACATGATAAAAATATACTATGCGTAACCAAGGACCACACAACAATCCCTCAGTACAATAAAGTAATTAACAGCGCAGCCGGCAGTGACGCGGCATCCATTTATCACGAGGAAGGCAACACTGAAATATATCAATAGTAATCATTTTCCTTTCCCCTCATATTTGTTTTGGTTTCCGAGTGGAAAACTAACGATTTCTTTAGAGATATCGATTTGGGAAATACATTACTAGTATTATTGTTAACCCTAAAAATGGTAGTGAGCATCTCTAGTTACGGGCCGTACTCCTGTGATTTGTAACCGTTGAAAGTAAAAGAAGCGAAAGTAGTGTGCCGGGATCGTAGCAAGTGGAAATCTATAGTCTCTGCCTACCCCAACCGACATGCGTATAAATATGTATGTATGTACATATGTATGATTTGTAACCAGGGCAACGTAGTTGTTTATCTAGTTAGGTGTTATTATGCTAATTAAGACCAAGCTCTTCTTTCTATTGATTTCCTTTATGCAAATTGACCATATTTATAAATCATTATTGTTTTGGAAAAATTATAAATAATTTACACTTTCTGAATAATATTAATAACAATTCATAGATTTATTCAATTCAAGAAGTGTTGAAGTGAAAAATACCCTTAAAATATCAACGTTAGATCTGAGAATAGCTACCTACTTTGAACGCAAGTCGTTCCCCTAATATCAGCCATCAAGAACTCCGAATTAAATTTGGCCACTTGAAAAATTATTTCTGATTGCGCCTATTAACATTAGAGCAGGATAGGGTTGGTTATCGATGGCTTAATTTCCAAGAGTTATTTGCATCGAGTCAAACGCGTGCCGACTTAATTCCTCCAACATCTGCATATAAATGGATGTAATTTTGTACTGTGACAGCCCTGAGGCACTCCAGACAAATGTTTGCAGTCAGGGCTGTTTTCCTTCCGATTATTGGGGGGCACTAATATTGTCTCGTCTGATTGTCGGTACTGGTTTGTTTTATGTGCTAATGAGGGCAACCCTATGCGTTTGACGGATTCAAAAGTAAATTTAGAGTCGGGGCGGTTGAATATATGAATGATTTATTGAGTCAAAAATTTTCATTTATTTTCGTTCAGTGGGTGCTTGTAGGAATGGGGTTAATTTGGTAAATTTTATACGTGTTTTGACAATGTTCGTAAATTAGCTTTTTTATTTTATACTTTATAATAATCGGTGAGGGCCTTGTGGCTAACTAATAACTAAGCTGATCAACTAATCTGCAAGGTTAAGATGCGTTCGCTGCGGTCAGTGTGTGGATAAGTGACCATTCTTAGCACATCGAGACCCCTCCGTACCTTGGAGATCACGTAACACCGTTGGTCTATGTTGTCATACGAATATCTATGACAATTGTTAGTGGTACTCAGAACCTCAAAAGAAGTCTGACAAGCAGTCTATCCTCCGAATATCGGTGTTGCCCAGAAATTGAGTTGCGGAGATTTGATGGCAGTCGCTTCGTGTAAAATACTGATATTGAGCCGCATCTGATTAGACTGGAAGCCGATCCTAACATAGTTGAGAAAAGACTCAGAGAATTATGATACAATGAAATGAAATTATATTTATTTCTGTAAGTAGATCATTAGAGACACTTTTACCAGTCAATGGTTTGTTTTTTTTTATAGCTAGATTGTTTCGGCATTTCCTAACTAACGACCTCTGAGAAGAAACGCCGAATCAAACTCAGAGAATCATGGTCTATTTTAAAGTCCAGACATAAAATAATGCAAATAATGTGAGTGAGACAATGCAGGGCAATGTCTGAAATGGCCTTTTGAGGAAAGAACCATAGCAGCTTTGAGTAGACCAGTCCTAACTGACGGCAAGCATGCATCAGTCATCGTGTAGCTCAACCATATTTAAGGGAGCCAATGACCCGTCGCACGACAATACCAGATCAGTAGGATATTCGTGTAGGTCGTATGAAATTCTCAAAGCCTCCAGACTATAAAAACTGGTATAATAAAATCAAGCCTACATGGTACGTATGCTGTATAATTATCAGAATCTTATCTCTTTCTAGGCATGAATTAAAGATATATTTAACATATTACAATACCTGTATATACCAAAAGATAAATACACTTCGGCGATGTGTTTTTAAGTCCCATGTTGTAATACGAAATAGGCTCGCCATAGAGCGTATTACGATGAACGGCTACAAAAATGTCTTTCGATCTATTGCACATAATTTATTAAAAACCCCATATATTGTTATTAACACTTTGTTCGACCTGGGAATCCAAATCGAGCCTCACGCCCAACAAACGTGTCAGCAACCACTAACGACGAATCTAGAATCATTTTTTAGACAGCTGCTGCAGTTGCTGCAGAGCTGCTCTCGTGACTGCTCTGTTCGATACAATAATTACGACTGAACACATTTTGCTGATTAAGTGATCCAATACCACCGCACTGAGTGAGTCAGTACGTCAGTATATATTCGGACCAAAAACCGGTTGCATTCGTACTTATCAATAGCTCAATCATAAGCATCTCATCATCAGTTTCAGCAATAAACCTTTAAAAGTTATTTAAGTTAAATATAGCGTTCAGCAGTCTACAGCTTAGGTCACGTCTCCTACATTTTTATGGTCCTTCCAGCCGGATCAGAGATCAGATCAAAACACTATTCATGAATGTGACATATTTTTTTAGTTAAAACTATTTTAGAAGCTAGAAGAACGTAATATGTATGTCAAAAGATGTTAGCTACAGAACTTGCCTAGTGTTAATATGATTCGTTAACGAGGTGTCGCTGCCCCACTTAATCTGCCTGGCAACATTTTGTGACACTGTAATTTGTATTCAGTGCGCGAACGTAAGGCAGTGCTCTTATGTTACATTGAGTGACAACTTACACCGTAGTGCGTGGTACTATGAATATTATGTTGAACTGTAATGTAATGTCAAAATATGGTATTCTTGAGAGGCATAGACCGACGTCCGCAGTCATAACTAGTTTTGTTTGATTTTTGCAGCTAAAATTAGTTTTGACCGGCTAGGAGTTTTACCTGTAACATATTTGATGACACGTTTCGTGTAGCGGCTGGTCAATTGGTTTCTGTGCCGCGTGTTGTGTTCGACCGCCACACGGAGTAAATATTTGTATAACCTATAAGTAATTGTTCTGGATACGTGTATGCGTTTGTGTATGTGAGAACTTGTGTTTGTAAAAGTACCTACAATATAGAAGAATCCGAGGAAAGGTTTTTTTTTAAAAAGACTAAATTAATATCTAGTTTCCTTTTTTCTAATTAAACCACATATAACACAGCCTTAAGACACTTCTTGGAGTTCTCCCACACGGAAATAACTATACTTAGACACGGTTCCATCTCCTTTGAGCTGCGTAAAGATTTACAACCTAGTCAGAGTAATTGGATGTGTCGGAAAGGCGCAAACTGCAAATTGTGAAACTTACCCTGTGTAGGAATACGAGCGGCTGAGTTTATAGTACTTATTATTTTTTCGAAGATACGTAGATATTTAATAAAATATTGTAGTAATAGATCGAGCAAGTTGAGAGAATGGATGAAAGGTTATTAACGAAAAGTAGATGCCGGGAACACGATGGCCTGGAAAGACATACACTGACGTTATCGCTGAGGTACTTCAAAAGGGGTCAGTTGCGTAATACTAGCAACCGGCGCGTGTGCGATATGATGGATGAACGTGGATGAAGCAAAAGAGGTATGCAAGAAGGAGCGAGTACGATAGCAGGCATTTTGTAGTTTCTGCCTATCCATACGGGAAAGAGGTGTGAGTGCATGTATGTATGTACATGATAGTGAGTTGAAGAGCTAATGGATCTATAATTCTTCTAGATTTTTATCCTATCGACTGCAGTAATTACATCCAGAAATATTTCGGTAAGTAACAGTGCGGATCGAAGGACCTACTATGTATTTCATAGTGTTAAAATCGTCATCGTCAATCGTCAATTCAACGCCTTCAGAATAGTTAATATTAATAGTTTTTATTTCAAATTTATCAGGTCTTGTATAATTTAGAGTCATTAGATGACGATTCGTTCATTGTCCGGTATGAAGAAAGATTTCAAAAACATTTAATCTATAATCACAAAGTACAAGCAGATTTTTTTTAAAGAAAGTGTATATGAATAATATATGTTTGACAACAAAAGCTCTCGGTAAATAATGATAATTATCTCAAGTGTGTGCGCCGTAATAATATAATAGTTCCCAGCAATATTATATTACTAATTGTTAAGGGCATTTGCCATAAATACGGCTTACGACCCATCCCCGTACAATGCTGGCTTAATTTACCATCGTTATTATGTGTTACGAACATTCTAGTTATGAATGTAGGTGGTGAAAATTTATAGTTAATGTGTGTGGGTAGTTGTAAATTATTATTCATATGTGGTAGGTGTGTAAATAGTAGTTCTGTTTATATTAATCTAGAAAGTGAGATATAAAATATACATACATACATACATACACTCACGCCTTTCTCCCACAGGGGTAGGCAGAAACTATAGACCGCCACTTGCTACGATTCTAGCAAGTAGGTTCTGACACATTCATACATCTTCTCATACATACGCGCCATATAACATAATATGAGTAGTTAGAATCTGCCTGACCCTTATAAGAATATAGGCGTGATGGTATAGTATTATAACGGTGTTGGAAAATATCTATAGATTAACATTTTGATCATCTACAGTAAAAAAATATTTTTTACAATAAACAAACTTGACACCTATAAATAAAAATGTAAATAAAATACTGACAGAATAATATCATTAGAGAGTAAAAAAAACTAAAAGATTAAACTCCGGACAGCTCTGTACTAAAATGGAGAGAAAATTTTACTGCAATTCAATGGTATTCCGAAGCTGAATATTTAAAAGCGTCGATATTCCATTACTAGTGAATGCATAAATACGTTTGCATTTGAAAACTATTCGTATGCTCTTTAAAAAGAAAATAATCAAAAAAATATTGTGTTAAGAGAAAATGGAGAGACTGTGTTTATTATCGGATATTATAGTAAGGTTATACTTAACATGAGCTTAATACTTGATTTGTGAAGTTTTACTGGGCACAGGTACCCCGAGTTACTGCTGAGAATTTCATGGAAAACTCAATAAAAACTTGCTCGATCTAGAAATCGATCCATAGACGCTAGTGCTAGCGTAGCAGTCTCACATAGTGCCACAAGATTACTGAGCCAGTTACGAGTAACTCGTAATTTTTCGGTTATTTGTCACGGAGTAAATGGAGTACATTGGACTGCCAGGTCAAAGTTCTCGAGTTCGAAGCGTAGTTCTCGAATATAAAGTTTTCGAGAATAAATAATTCAAAAACCTCTGACTTTTTGCGTCTGACTTCTTGCGTCATGTGCGTATAATAATTAATTATCACGCGCTTAAATGGTGAAGGAAAACATCGTGACGAAACCTTCATCTCTGCAAGATTTTCTCGATGGCGTGTGAAATCTGTCAACCCGCATTAGACCAGCGCGCAGCGTGGTGGACTATAGCTTAATGCCTTTCCCTCTGAGAGGGAACTCGTGCCCAGCAGTGGTACAAGAGTCGATTATGTAAATGGAGTAATACATAGTATGAAAAAATAACAATTATTTACCTCATTACTGTCAAACTCATGGGCCTACAACTACCATTTACCACAATAATAATGATTATTCATCAAAACACAAGTACTAGTTACTAACGGCTCTCTACGTAACTCGCCATTGAGGTATTATTATCCAAAACATGATAAGATCACTAGGGCTGTCGCACCTCGCAAATTACAAATTGGCACGCCGGCAATTTTATTTGCGTAGCGTGCTTTTTAATTTGTCAAAGTGGCCCTGACAAGGGTAGCACGTTTATAACGGGCCCACGATAATTTCAAGCCTTTATCATTGGAAGGGTAAGGGTGCAAAATTCTCATACTTTGTAATTTGTATAAATTGAGTCAAATTGTAATTTAGAAAGCGAGCACTTTTTGGCATTGTTCCTTTTTTTGTTTTGTGCTCATGTTTGGTGGGATGTTTTGAAATTAATAACGTGGAAGGGTGTTCGTAGCGTGAAATTGTTGTTTCTGATTTCGTTGTTATGATATTAGTAAGTAATGGACGGTCGCGTGGAATTCGACCCCTTATTTTCTACATCAATATGCCATTTAAGGACTAAATTATTATAGTTCTAAAGAAGTTTTGACCTATAATTAAAAATGTATCTATATTACATAATTATGTTCCATTTTATTTGTTGTCTTTATTCCTAAAAATCAACTTCAAAGTATATCAAACTCCGCATAACTTCACCATAATCTACTCTCAACATATTCCAGTTCATTATAATATTTGACGACACATATTCCTACATACATTAAACCCGTTGACTTTGCAATTAACATGCTCCCATTGTTCACATGCGCGTAAAACTCCAGTAAAACAATAAAACATCGTCCCAATGTTATGATTAAAGGAGGGGATTGTAAATTTTGAGGCCGTGGATTATGCTAATAATATGAAAATCCGGCCCTTGTTCGCCGTCGCCAAGTGTGGCGAGACACGCGCGAGTGGTTGTCGCCAACCCTAACAACGTGACGTCATCTTGTCGTGGTATAATTTGCTGTATTGATTTATATATATATACTCATGAAGATGCTACTTTATTGCGCAGAATTTTTATATATACCTACCGGCTGTGCAGGCGCTATTATGTATGTCAAATTTTATGCGCAAATTAGATAGATACTAACAAAAAAAACTAGCTAGCCATTCTAATCTGGGTCAGGCTGAATATTAAACTACATTGAATAAGCAACCTCGTTAGTCTAGTGGTCCCAAGCGCTGACTGTTACGCTAGAGGTCCTGGGTTCGATTCCCAGTTTGAGCAAACTCTTATTGGATTTTTCTATAAAATTCTCATTAGTTTGGCAATTAATTGGTCCCTATTCAATGGGACCTAAACAACAGACCCTGTCTGTGTGTATATCAATAGTACACCTCTGCATCACCCTCGGGGAAATACAGGCGTGATGTTGTGGAATAAGCAGTTAAAGTAAAAAAAAAACTTGGGACAAAATCTTTTGTCGATGAATGTAACGTATGTCTAACGAAGAAGAGTATAATCAAATTTATTAATAAACTAGCTTCTGCCCGCGGCTTTGCTCGCTTGAAGCTAAAAAACCAACAGTGATGATCTCTTCTTTGTATGGGTCTCTATACATTAGAGAGGTCAAGCTGTATCTCAAGCTCCGTTTAATTATTTCAGATAAAAAGTATACCAGTTTTTAATTTGGAGCACATACTTTCTAACAGTGGTAACAAAATTAAAATCTATTCAGTAGTTTTTGCGCCAACCCCTAACAAACAGACAAGAATTTTAAAAATCACATTTTTTGGTTAGGATTCGTTTATATAGGTACCGTAACCCAATATCTATAACATTTCAAATCCAAATGTAACACGTCTATACATTTCAATCACGAATAATCACATAGGTACAAACAAGCACTTAACGTTTATTAATAGCCCGAGAGAGTGAATAATTTTATTTAGAAACGTAACGAACCGTTTTTACCGGTTCGCTTGATCCGGTGATCATAAATACGTACAAATGAACGGAAAATTGAATTTATTTCACGTATCTATAAACGTTTTGGTTTTTTTTTTTATGAGATAGGGGGGAAAACGAGCAAACGGATCACCTGATGGTAAGCGATAACCGCCGCCCATGGACACCCGCAACACCAGAGGAGTCGCAAGTGCGTTGCCCGCCTTTTAAAGGGTTTGGGCCTCCGGTAACCTCCTTCACTCGGCGAAACACAACGCAAGCGTTGTTTCACGCCGGTTTTGGTTTGTTTTAGGCACAATCTATACCTTTTTCATGTATATAGATAGGATCACTTGATGGTGAGCGATGACCACCGCCCATGAACACTCACAACACCAGATGAGTCACAAGTGCGTTGCCTTTTAAAAGGATTTGAGCCTTTTTTTTTGTTGACGGTGTTGGAAATGCTTTATGCACTATCCACCACTCCGGGGAGAGTGGTGGGGTGTGTCGGACTCCGCTCTGAAAAGAGCGATCTACCGACTAAAACCAACCTCGGCGTTTCGCGTCACCACTTTGGTGCCGGGCCTACGGGAGCGCTGTAGCATTCGTCCGCGGACCCGGCAGGAAAGGATTTGGGCCTCCAGTATCCTCACTCAAACGGTGAATCACAACGTAAGTGTTGTTTCACGAGTGTTAATTCAGATCTCGCGTAGGTTACCCGTACCCGACCGATTAACATACGGAGTTCGATTCTAGGCTCGTGCAAAATTTTGTGAGAAGTGACTGGAAGCACTTCTACAGGAGCGAGCTTATCGTCATTAATCGGGTACAAATACAATATCTGATCTGAGAATTTAATAGAAAAATATTACTCTACTTGGAAATCAAACCCCATATTCTTGTTCAGCAGTCGTTATTTTCAAAACATATCTCTTATACGTCATATATTTCCGATGACGTAATCCCCACTACATGACGCCACTCATAAAGCGTAGCGCAGACTGTAATCCGCGAATAATGATGTGCTTGGAAACAACGCAAATTATTTTAAGAGTCCCGGGATTGATGTAGGCAGTGCACAATCGGCTTTATTTTGAGACGAGTGTGTGTATTTTTTTTTGTAATTAATTTAGAGTGTGCTTTTCGGAATATTTACATCATAATGGCTAACTACTGCTAACTTTGTTTTTTATTATTTATTCTAATGTTTTTTTTTTTGTAATTTTCGTAGTTGGCATAATAGTTATTTTGATATAATGTAATTATGGTGGTAGGGATTTTTATTTCAATGTAATGGGTTTTTGTAATTTTTTTTGATGTAATGTAATTTTGGTGGTAGGGCTTTTTATTTCGATGTAGGTAATGTAATTTTGGTAGTTTATTTTAATGTTATGCAATTTATTTAGTAGGGTTAGTTTATTATTTTGATGTAATATGATTTCAGTAGAGTAACGGTTGTAGTATATTTATAGTTTTTAACCTTCTTCAAAAGAAAGAGGGTTTATTGCGGGTACACTAGGTTCGTTTCACAAGACAAGAATATTTTGGTTTTATTTGATATACTTACAGGAAAAATATTATGTAGTGGTCGTAAAACATATATTACTAGCAAACTGGATCTACATAATGCATCTCTACTTACCCGTTCGGAGAACATAAGCGTGATTGTCAGGTATGAACATAAATATAAAACAACAAGGTGAGCGCACTTAAACAAAATTATATTCCTTAACTCACCGAAATAACCGTCAGTAAGCGAAACGGGGACTTTAATATTCCCAAGTAATATGAGCGGAATCGCTGTATAAGTATTATTTATTACGCAAACTGTGGCCGGGTAATTATTTAGGAAGCTACCCCTACCATTTGGGGAAGCTATTAGAATGATATTCGCGGACCAATGAGCTGTGTTTATTTGTTTCGCTTGGGTATTGAATTGTTTCGGTTATAGATAGTTAAGATATAGAGAATATCGATATTTCTTTTTTTTATAGCGTAGGGGTAGGGGGTAGCGTAGCGTCAAATGACACACGGATCACCTGATGGTAAGCGATTACCCCTGCCCATGGACACCCGAAACACCAGAGGAGTCGCAAGTGCGGTGCTCGCCTTTTAAAAGGGTTTGGTTTCTATTTACAATTCGTACCTATATAATCAAATAATTCACAGAAAACCGGCGTGAAACAACGCTTACGTTGTGTTTCGCCGAGTGAGTGAGGATACCGGCGGCGGCCCAAACCCTTTCAAAATGTGGACAACGCACTTGCAAAATCTCTGGTGTTGCGGATGTCCATGGGCGGCGGTAATCGCTTACCATCAGGTGATCCGTCTGCTCATTTGCCCCTATTCCTATAAACATAACATCTCCACGTGGTTAGTTAATAAATTAATATGTATGCTTGATAATCTACTACAAAAGCTATTTCATAAATAAATACCATGTGAAGGGTCAAATTCCATTCAAACGCGTTATTCCAAAAGTCAATATGGCGATGCGTTCCATTAACAAATGCATGCATGCGCCCGTTATCAGTGGCGACCAGCCGACAGCGCGGCGCGAAAATGACATAGTGCCCGTGAAACAGTAGGACAAGAAAGTAATTTACTGATTATAAAAAAAAATACTAAGTATATAGAAGCAGTGATATGACCATTGGACTGCGAAGTCAAAGGTCTCGAGTTAAAATCCAAAGCACACACCTCAAAGTTTTCGAAGTTATGTGCGTATTAATAGTTAATTATCACGCGCTTAAACGGTGAAGGAAAACATCGTGAGGACACCTGCTTTAGAGATTTTCTCGACAGTGGCCTGTGAAGTCTGCCAATCCGCATTAGGCTAGCATGGTGGACTATAGCCTAATCCTTATTATTGTGAGAGGAGACCGGTGCCCGGCAGTAGAACATATAATCGATTGGTTATGCACTTGGTATGCAGGAAAATCTAATGTATAAGTAAGTAAGTCGTATCTTAAGTCGTATTCTTTAATGCTGAGGGTCGTGACCTTACCGAGGTATAAGATTTTTGTGAATAATTTTTCGACACGTATGTCGGTCACCTGGACGGCATCGTCCACCGAGATGGACCGTCATAGTGAGGTGTAGATCTGGTCAATCCAACTTCCAGTTTGCCATTAAATAAATAAATATAAATAAATAAATTGTTTATTTTGAAAAATAGAACAATACATTTTCAATAGGTACAAATCTTACAATTAGAAGAAGCCTTTTACATACTATATTATGTCTGAACTAGGCATACATTATATGTTATAAGAAGCTTATTAAATGTACCTACCTTTTTTGGGGTGTGCCAGCTGGAGAGGTGGCAGAGTATGTCGGACTCGTACAGCCTAAAATGAGATTCGTGATATTCGCTACGACCATGTCAAGTTGTGGTACTATCATCACCGGATCCCAACAAGAAAAGGCCTTGCTTCTTCTAAACGAAGGCGCGTGTGAGGCAAAAACCCTCGTGCCGTCAACTGGGGCTATGTTTTCGTGTAAAATATTGATATTCAGCCGTATCTGGTTAATCTAGAGACCCAACATATTTGGGAAAAGGCTAAAGGGAAAACTAAGGCCCACTTGCACCAAATTCTTAAATGTGTTTAAGTCATATTTAAACACAATTTTTCATAGAAACTTCGTATTTAAATACAATTTAAACACATTTAAGAAGTTGGTGCAAGTGGGCCTAAATGTGGGTTTTTTCATTTACACAATGTCATTTAGTATTTTAAACGCACCAAGGAACAAAATAAACTATATCGAAATTCAGTGGTAAGACAGTTCCATCTTTTTGTGCTAACTTTACAAGATTTATTTATTTTATTATCAACTCACTTTTGTTCAGAATTGACCTACTGTTGCTACCGGCACTACATCGCGATAGTGACTAGTCGGGCGCCAAGTGCAATATCCGCTTTGACCGCGCGTTCTGCTAATTGATTCCGACTCCATTCACTACAAAACATATTGCGGGCCGCATTTGAAATATTTTTGTAAAGTAGGTATTGCTTCCTCCAATTACTAGGTTTTATTCGGAATTTGAAGTATTTTTTTCAAATATGTTGCACCATTCTAGATTTTCTGCTGAATCATAGTTCTATTTCATAATGATTTAAAAACATAAGGGCATTGCAAATTCTAAAGATCCTGGGTTTGGTTTCCAGTTCGAGCAAAGTGTTTTTCGATGAAAATCTCTCGCAGAGAAAACCGCCTCATTAGCCAAGTGGTCCTGAGCGCGACTGCTACGCTAGAGGTCCTGGGTTCGATTCCCAGGTCGAGCAAAGTGTTATTGGGTTTTTCTATGAAATTCCCAGTAGCAGCTCGGAGTTAGGAATTTGTGCCCGGTTAATGGCAATAGGCTCGCCCCCTATTACATGGGACCTAAACATACCGGCGAACTGTGGGTGTACATTAGTACGCCTCTGCCTAACTCTTCGGGGAATACAGGAGTGATGGTATGTTATGTTATGTTATCTCTCGCAGATTGGAGTTTGTATTTGTATTTGCGCCCGCTATTACATGGGACCTAAACTTACTAGCTAACTTATTTTTATTGATTATGTCGGCAAACAAACAGACGAGCCACTTGATGGTAAGTAGTCATAACCGTCCATCCCGTCCTTTTTCTCAGGAACACGTGGAGGTATCAAGCTGGAATTTATACGAAATACTCAGGTCTAACGTCTCTTGAAGCTGTGAAAAAATCAAACTTCTAAGCCATCGTAATCAATAGTTACAACCGTTTAAGCCGCAAATTTTCGACACTCGCAAGGGAAGTAGTCATAACCGTCCATGGTTCATGGTCCAGGATTGTTTCTAGCTTTTAACCATACATGTAACTTCGAAAATTACATTGTGGAATGCAAATAAATGATATGAATATACTACCCAATAGTTGTTATCGCATCTGTTGATGCCGATCGCTGTAAAATACTGTTAATTTTAATAAAAGGGATACCGGGCGTGCATCTACTGTATTAATTGCTTGGAAAAAACCAATCACCACGAGTGTTAGTGCCGACAGGCTGGGAGCTGTGTGCTTTCGACTTCCGGCCTATTTTTTACAACAAATGTATCAACACGTATATAAAAAATACATAGTACCTATCGAGCTACATACCATCACGCCTGTATTCCCCAAAGGTTTAAGCAGAGGTGGACTAATGTACACCCACAGTACGCCGGTATGTTTAGGTCCCAGCCTATTGGCATTATCCATGCCAAAACTTCGAGCTGTTACTAATATTTTCATAGAAAAACACAATAACATTACTCCACCTGAGAATCGAACCCCTAGTTGCGCTTAGTACCACTAGCATAATGAAGCAATCAGTGAGTGTTTGAAATCCTACTTCCTATTAATATTATAAATGCGAAAGTTTATGACGATGGATTTAAGGATGTTTGTTACTCTTTCACTCTAGAACAGCTGAACGAATCTGGATAAAATATGGCACAGAGATGAACACATGGGCTACTATTTATCTAAGTCTGACTTCATTCGTCACGTCGCGGGCAGCTATTATGTATATAAATACTTGATTAGTTTTTGGTGTACAATAAAGGATCTATTCTATTCTATATAGAGTTACAAATACTCAGACTTGTAGGAAGCATTCGACAGGGTTATTATAACTTATTCACTCCAAAAACACTCAACTATGTTTCGGTAACATAAATCAAACAGATTCAGTCGACCAAAACTAAAAATCGACGAAATAACACGAAAGGGACATTTTTGCCGGACTGTTAATATTTTTATTTTTATTGCACCCAGCTCCCGGTCTAGCCACCGACCGTTAAAATTAATATGCCTTTGAACGTTATTGCCCTGTTTCACAGCGCTTTTTCTACGTATAGAGGCAGAAAATAGTTTCATGCGAGGTATTTTATAGGATGGGTCAAAGGTAAAGTGTATGAAAATTGCGAAGATGCTTTCTTAAAGAAACTTTTCTCATACTAAAAGTAACAAGCAGAATTGTTTTGCTAGGTACTTACAGTGAATGACGTTGCATTTTCGACTTTATAGTCATAAATATATAAAAGTGCAAAATAGTTTCGGAAGTCGATACCTTAGATCGTCGGATCTTTTGTTTGCACCACCGACTTCCAAAACTGTTTCGCACCTAATTTGTTTTTGGATAGAATACTCGATAGATATGGTAGGTATAGATAGGTTTCTCTATTACATACAGTTTCAACTTTCCAGATCCTGAAATCCATATGTATGAGCCAATATATTTTCCATCAAAACTTTAGGAAAAAATACAAATACCAATAGAAATTCATCATTCACAGTTTCCAATACTAGAAACGTATAAAAACGGCCACGGCAATATCCATTGCCTTCAGGGCAGTAACGAATTCACCGAACACATCAATATCACAGTCGAAATTCAACCTTAGTCACATACAAATAATATTCAAAATCAATTTTCTTCTTTGCATCTGCCAGCCACATGAAAAAGTACAGCTGTGTTAAGGGAATTTCATCTTTATGTGTGACGTGTAAGGTTTAAATAGTGTGTGTGATTGTCACGGTAACTAGATACGAAAGGTTTGTTGACGCAATCAACGTTGGCAGGTCACAGTACGGTCAAAGGTTCGGTAGCTATTTGTTTGGACATTTATGTATATTATGTGTATACATGTACAGATTTTATTTATACATTTCGGAGTATAAAACAGACCATTGTTACTGTTTATTACCATGCTCAATTTCTTTTCTTCTATACAATATATTTTATTTTATTTTTACATTATTTGGAAAACTTACTGCTAGATTCAAAGAAAAAGAAAGAATGAGTAACAAAATTAAGGCCAATTAAAAGCATTCACAGGTAGAAATACACATATTATATAGGTACTGGAAGGTAGAGAACAGCATTATATATTGGTTAAGAGTTACGGTATGTTTTCGAAAAATAAGTTAGACAGAACTTTTTTTATTTTAATACTGGTAGTGTTGAAAATATCGATGTCGACGTCGATATTAAGAAAACGTTGTTAGATCCATGATGTTATTATAAGGTATCGAGATATAATACTATTTACACAATCCTTTTAGATTACAATAAAAAAACATTTTGAAGTGAAGAAACTTAAATGGGAATACAGTGATTCTCGTTACTGAGTCTTTTTTGTAAGCTTAAGAGTAATAAAATACCCTTTGGCTTCCAAAAAATAAACTAATACGAAATATAAAGTGTGTATATAACATTGCGTAAGTGGGAATTTGTGTTAAGAAACACACCAGCAATATAGAAAGAAGCCTGAAATGGTTTAAAGTTAGTAAAACATTGAAATGAAACTACTTTTTACGGATTTTATCGCGGTATATTGATATTATTTTGTTCCCGACGTTTCGGATCCTTTACAGCATCCATGGTCACGGGCAGACTGAGGTGTTGGACGTCTTGATGTTAAAATTACTAACAGCTACCTTACATTTTTGTTAATTATTAGCGATCCGATTCACGCAGAACGAGCTCACCGTATCCTTTGGTCTTGCAGTTTTGGACTTGGATTTAGATTTTATAGATTCTATAATGGGATTCCAAGCAGCTGGTAAGACCCAACCATCTTCTCTATTGAAATTTGGGTGTTTTTTGATTTCAATAGCCTCACGAATCATCCTGGGTAGGAATCGGTTTTCTTTTGCGAGGACTTGTGGTTTATCAAATCTGATGTAGTGCTGGGTCTTGTCTAGGGTATGTTCACAAACTGCTGACTTTCTGGAACGGCGGTGTTTGACATCGGCAATGTGTTCTTTTACGCGGGTCCCTATGCTTCTTTTAGTTTGGCCTACATAGGCCAAACTAAAAGAAGCCGTTCAGAAAGTCAGCAGTTTGTGAACATACCCTAGACAAGACCCAGCACTACATCAGATTTGATAAACCACAAGTCCTCGCAAAAGAAAACCGATTCCTACCCAGGATGATTCGTGAGGCTATTGAAATCAAAAAACACCCAAATTTCAATAGAGAAGATGGTTGGGTCTTACCAGCTGCTTGGAATCCCATTATAGAATCTATAAAATCTAAATCCAAGTCCAAAACTGCAAGACCAAAGGATACGGTGAGCTCGTTCTGCGTGAATCGGATCGCTAATAATTAACAAAAATGTAAGGTAGCTGTTAGTAATTTTAACATCAAGACGTCCAACACCTCAGTCTGCCCGTGACCATGGATGCTGTAAAGGATCCGAAACGTCGGGAACAAAATAATATCAATATACCGCGATAAAATCCGTAAAAAGTAGTTTCATTTCAATGTCTAATATTCGCGTAAGTGTCAGAAATCAGTTAGTAAAACATACTTTAAAAGTTCCCTCCACGTAAAACATAGACCTTGAGAGGGTAATTCCGTTAAAAGAATCAGACAGAACGATCAAAATTACTATAAGGGTGATTATTCAATGCATTTGGACAAAACCTCGGCAATTTCTGTCGCTTCCATACTCTATTATACTTTAATATGAAAATATTATCTCTCAGCTCTTAGCTAATTAAAAGCAAAACATACAACTAGCACACACAAACATACATTGCATAGATTGCAAGCGTAGTATAAGCTTTTCGTAGCACATGCATGGCGTAGCACAAGAGCTACGAACGGCGTAGATCTGCTACGCGCGTAGGCTTGCTACGATGCGTAATTACGTACGTGATTCAATTTAGGCTTGTGTTTTAAGGGCCACCTGCACCAACTTCATAAATATGTTTAAATTGTATTTAAATACAAGTTTACTATGAAATATTGTATTTAAATATAATTTAAATACATTTAAGAAGTTGGTGCAAGTGGCCCTAAATCATTGTTCGACGCATTACTGGTTTTTTTTATGTGAAAAGAGGATAATTATAAATCTCCAGTTCAGTATAAACTGCTCTACTTCCTTAGGGCTTCGAAGCGCGAGGTACTGGGTTCAAATTCCAAGTCAAGGAAAATTTCATTTGAAAACACAATTTTTGTCACGCACACTGGTTAAGATTTTAAAATGTTTTATACAGGGTACTGTATGCAACTTTTTTATTGCTATAATGGTGTTTACAAAACATAATCATGGAATTTAAAAGAAAAGTTAAGATTTTTTTTAAAACTAATGTTATTCCGAAAACTACTTTTGCGCGCTGCTCCGGTCACGTGAAGCTCTATGAGGATTTATAATGGATCCCAAAATTATTTAACCAAAAACCAACAGTGATGATCTCTTCTTTGTATTTTTTTTTTTTATAAAGCTTTCTAGTAATGTAGGTCGCACATTACTAGTATTCTTGTTAACCCCTCGTGCTAAGCTAAATGCTTGTGTTTCGAGTGAGTTCACGTAGGTAGTGCAATGGGTGGTTTTCGAACCGGCAACCACATGATCGCAAGTCCGACGCCCTAGCCATTAGGCTACCACCGCTTTTCCGTTCAATTATTTGAGAAGTTCAACAGTTTTTAAGTCGGAGCATATACTTTCTAACAGTGATAATAAAATTAAAATCTATTCAGAAGAATTTTTTGCGCCAACGGTTATCAAACAGACAATAATTAAAAAAAATTAAAAGACTGTTGGATTCGGAGACGTTTATATACCCTAACCCACTTTCTTTTTAATATCTTCTCTGTACAGACAGCTTTTATTATAACTAGATTTCTTCATTATACTTGTTGTCAGACAAAATCATTGCCCTAAGGGAGGGCGACTTTAAATATAATAATTAAAATTACCAACGTTCTTATCTACGTTGTAAAAATGAATCACGTATTTTTATATGTACAGGGAGCTACGCCGTAGCTTCGTAGCTCAGTGCTACGCTACGACTTTTGCTACGTAGGATTATTTTTTTCATATGAGCATTAATTTTCTTCTACTTTATATTTCAATAAGAGTTCTTATTTGTTTGATGTTTTAAGTATGTTATTATTTTTTGTAGGATTATTTTTCTATATTTAATGCTGGAGTTGTTTACGTGTTTGTTAGTATAATTATATATACAATACCTTGGTTCTTGTTATATGTATTTCTAAATATTTTGTTTTTAAAGTTGTTCTAAATCATAATACTTCATAGAACAACTTTAAAAATAAAATATTAAAATGAATATATTATTTAAAAAAATGCAACTGCCTCATTATCCTAGTGGTCCTGAGTGCGACTGCTACCCTAGAGGTCTTGGGTTCGATTCATTTCACATTCACATTCAGTGTTATTGGGATTTTCTATGAAATTCCCAGTAGCAACTCGGAGTTTGGAATTTGTGCCCGGTAAATGGCAATGGCGCACATTGAGGGAGGCCTACGTCCAGCAGTGGACTATTATAGGCTGATGATGATGATGATGATGATGAAATGGCAATAGGCTCGCCCCCTATTACATGGGACCTAAACATACCGGCGAACTGTGGGTGTACGTTAGTACGCCTCTGCCTAAAACTTCGGGAATACAGGCGTGATGGTATGTAAAAAATGCAAGAATATTTTTTCTTTGTTGCTCTGGGAAATGGCTTACTACAAAGTCTCTCTTTCATAAACAGCGCTGATCGGAATTCGATTAGGCGATCGATTCGATTAGTAGGCGGCTCGCTCGCTGGCTATAAATGTCTCATTTGTCAAATTTTATGGTTGACCCGCCCTGGTCAGTGATGTTTCATTTCACGAAGGATCTAGATTGGTATTATAGGTAAGAGCTATTAACTGCCTAACCTACCTAGGCTAATGACCTAATGGTCCTGAGTGCAACTGGTATGCTAGAGGTTCTGTATTTGATTCCTACGTCGAGCAGTGTTATTGGGCTTTTCTATAAAATCCTCAGTCACAGCTTAGTTAGTTAATTTGGATTTTTTGCACAGTGAATGGCAATAGGCTCGCCCCCTATGATATGTGACCTAAACATACCGATGAACTAAGAATGTATAGTCTCGAACACAGATGTAATAATTAACAAAAATGTAAGGCAGCTGTTTTTTGCAGAGTAATTTTCCTCCAGTAACCTCAGTCTACCTGTGACCATGGATGCTGTAAAGTATCGAAACGTTTGGAATTAAATAATATTAATACAACGATAAAACCCGTTTATAGTAGTTTTAAAACTGCCTCATTAGCTAAGTGGTCCTGAGCATGACTGCTATGCTAGAGGTCCTGGGTTCGATTCCCAGGTCGAGCAAAGTGTTAATGGGTTTTTCTATGAAATTCCCAGTAGCAGCTCGGAGTTAGGAATTTGTGCCCGGTTAATGGCAATAGGCTCGCCCCCTTTTACATGGAACCTAAACATGCCGGTGAACTGTGGGTGTACATTAGTACGCCTCTGCCTAATCCTTCGAGGAATACAGGCGTGATGGTATGTAAAGTAGTTTTATTTTAATGTCTAGTATTCACGAGTGTCACTAGTATTTCTTAATTATTTTGAAAACTGCCTCATTAGCCTTTCCTGGTCTTAGTATTAGGTTCCAGCCGCAACTGCTACGCTAGAGCTCTTGGGTTCGATTTCCAGGTCGAGCAAAGTACTGTTGGGTTTTTGCTATGAAATTCCCAGTAGCAGCTCGAACATACACATATTATATGGGACCTAAACAGACCGGCGAACTGTGGGATACATTATTACACCTCTGTCGAACCCTGGGATTATAGGCGATATGGTATTCTTAAAAGATTGCCTGCATAATAATTGTATCTTTTGATAACGAGAGCGATGATTGACGTTTACCTGAACATAAAATACTTTATAAAAACAATATGTAGGTCGGAGACCAGGATTGGCCCCGTGGCACTGATTCCACATTATTGATGAGCGCGGGATTACTCGATGTTGAAGTCGTCCGGTGATTGATATCACCGGTCGTTAGGAACGATTTTATGTATTTTTCCTGGAAGGATCAAGTCAGGATCGTTTATAGCCCACCTGATGGTAATTGCTTCCTCTGGTATATACTACTCGTATATCAGATAGGTGGAGTTGGAAAGAAATATCTTCCGTCTTTTGTAACCAACATAACATACCATCACGCTCATCCTCATGCATTTCTCGAAGGGATAGGCAGAGGCGTGCTAATGTACAGTCATAGTTTGCCGGTATGTGGAGGTCCTACAGAAATGGGGCCTGCCTTTAACCAGGCTCAAATCCCAAACTCCCAGCTTCCACAAGAAATTTCATAGTAAAACCCAACACACAATAACAGCTCGACCTGGGAATCAAACCCAGGAAATCTAGCGCTTATAACCACTAGGATACTGAGGTAATTCGAGGTTTCAGTTTAATTAAATATTTCATTATATCAATAAATTTCGAGTAAGTACCTATTTTCACCAATATTGAGTGTTTTTGTATTCATTAAAACCAGCACGGAAGTAAAACTGTGCATGTTATAACCAAATATCTGCACAGTGATGCCGTCCAAAAATTCCCTAGACAAAAATCCAACGGGTCGCCCGAACTAAGCCGTGGATTTCGTTAATTTTGTGAAACGAGAATTAAAATTACACAAAAATGCGACGTGTCGTTTTTAGAAAATTGTGTTTCGAATTTTTTGTTGTTCTAACACCCACTGAGGCTTTAGACGCGTGATAAAAAAACAAACTGTGTAAAAAGTAAAAAAGATTTTTTAATGAATACGGTGAAAATTCGCTCTTTTTGTGTAATATTTTGTTCTCTTTTACTTTCAAATCTGATGAAACCCTTTTATATTATACAACATTCGGAAAATATTAGAAGCTTGAGCTGAACAAAGACATTTTTATCCAACGTAAATGACATATCTAACATAATATAAAATCAATAAGAGCTGTCTACCGCAACCCTTTGAATGTCACTCAAAATAAAAACAGTAACACGTAAATGAAAAAATCTATCATTCCAAATAAACAGTGGGAAGGGGGAATAACTATAGGCCAAAAATGTTCACAAAGGGCCTGTCAAAAACATCGAACCTTTGAAATAATGTCCGTTAGATTAACTGTACTGACGAAGAGAAATGTACTTTGTGTAACTGTCATTTATTATTTCTGTGATATAAAATTTTTTGGCCACTTAATCATTTTTTGAAGCAGTGGGCTGTTCAGGTGATATTTAATGATTGTAAAGATGATTTGTTTTGAGTACTTTGTTGTATCGTATTTTTATCATTTATCATGTCTGAGCAATATCGTAATAATATATGAAGCAATTGCTTGGTGTCAAATACCAATTTTAAGTTATTTCTTATTTAAATAGGTATGCCAAATTCACAAAAAATCTCTTACCTGATCTGAAAAACTGGTGTCTAATGACAGCAAGCACAGCCGTGGTTACTCGTGCGTACGTGCTTTGAACCCATGCACAGTAGTTCAAAGTCAAGTCAAAATGTTTTATTTCAATTACTCCACTAAAATAGGTACTTTTGAAAAGCCAAAACTAGTAAGCTAGCTGACAGTAGGAGGTTAAGGTTAAGGGTGTAAAGTTAGCTGAAAAATGCGGTTCTAAAAATTGGTTTCATAGAGAAGAGCAGGCAAGAAACTCCATTGATATATACTTACAATATTAATACTAAAAAACATAATTACAATATTAATCTCTACAGCTTTGTTTTCCATAGTTGCTGAGATTAATGCAGTTTGATATCCATAGTTAGAATACACCACATCCAAATTGCAGGAAAATGGTAATTTTCATTTCATTTCCAATTTCCATTTCCTCTTCAATTTAATTAATTTTTAAGTAATTAATTTGCATAAGATATTTTTTAAGGGTCGGTAGCGTATACTCTTACTTATTTAATTAATTTGATTTGTAATGCAATTTATTGCGCACCTAACTCATGCTTGCCTTGAGAAGACAATTTTATAAATTTTAAAGCACCCTTTCAGAAATTTGTAATATTGACATTTCCACTCGGTTTACTTGGAGTAAATAAATCAGGTTCATTTTGAAAGGGAGTGTTGATGATTGCTTTAATTGCAACCCCTGCATCTGTTCCCTTTTTAATTATTTTCATGTGAATCTTAACATAATATTTGCTTCAGTGGTTGTTTGTGACCCTCTCAAATTAGAATTCAGATATTTAATCAGTTGTTTCATGTCAATATTGGCAGTTTAAAATCGATTTCAGTTATAAATAAATGTTGTTGTCTGTAAGCTTAAAAAATAAATAATCTTGTTTTTGTCAGCGCACTTCAACATTATAAATAAAATGTTACTTTCAACAAATTAAATGTAATTAATAATAGGTAAAAAAAATTGGACATCTATACTTTAATTATTAACATAAGAAAATAATTATTAATTCCATCTTAAGCATGTTAATTTATTGATTATTATCGATAGTTATTTTTTAATATACATTATTCAAATAACCGTGGATATTAATTACTGTAGTACAGATAATACAACTTCTTTTATTGCGTCTTCTTTCATATTATATTCCAAATAAATCGATACCGCCAATTAAGTCTTTCTTACAAAATAAATCTTCCATTTGAAATACTAATTAAGCAGTTAATTAACACTTCGTTTATAAGTTATTAATTGCCTATATTGTTGGCCGTAAGTTTAATAAAATTGTCCTTACCGTACCCTGGTGCTTATTCAGTCGGCTAACTAATAAGAAAACTTCTTTATTCGCCCCTCTTTAGTTCTATAATGTTTTATCTTCTCTACGTGCTACGGAAACGGCTCGCTGAACTGGCAACATCTCTTTGAAAAACTCTGAACTTCATTTTTGCGTTAATGTTTTTTTTATAATGGAAATGAATGGATCATTTTATAACATAGGTAGTTTATACTTTATGTTATATTTTTCTTTGTTAGTTAGCGAAGATATCTACTGTAAAGACATCAAAATAGTGGAAGAGGAAGAGTGCTAACCTCAATGAGTATACGGGGAGTTTAAGAACAATAATTATCCCTAAATAATCATCTTCATTATATTCCTGTATATGTCCCAATTTGTTTAAGGTCGGCGCAGCATGTCTTTTTCTTCCATTCATCCCTGTCAGTCATCACCAATGTCATCCCTTTCCCATCACATCAGCTTACACACCATCCATCTTTTCTTTGGTCTCTTTCTACCGTGTGCTTGCACATTCATATTCACCTGTCTTTTAGTCACATGCGTTTCATTCCTTCTCATACAGACCCACACCAAGACTAATGAGTCCCTTTCAACTTTTCTTTCACTTCCGACACTGTCAGACTTTCTCTAATACTCATTCCTTATTTTGTCCACATCACTTAATAAACTGATCCTATTTAAGTATAAAATAACATCTTTATTTACGGTTTTGTACCTATTTTTGCACATATTGTAATGACTATAATAAACAAGTCTGAACTTTCTCCAAATATTTTTATGTATACGGAAGATATAGAAATGTATAATATTTTGCGTATTATATATTATGTAAAAACACACAACCCTACAATATATGCTTATTTATACCAACCCTAAAAGAAGTATGGTATGAAAATATAACGTGTATACATTTAAAAGCAAAATATCTCGCAAACAAAAAAAGAAAGTTAATGCTCTACGCCTCCGGATCTACATACTTTCCGTTCTTATAGGGATGTGATACGACCAATGTCGATATAAAAACTAAAAATTGTGTTTTGAATTTTAATAGTTTTGAAAACAGTTCTAACCCATCCCCTGTGTGGGGATGGGTTAGAATACTGTTCCTTATTACCGTGTAGATAAGCATCTCGTTAGAGGCGAAAAAATATCTGACTTGTTCGGTGGTAGACCGTCAGACCCCAAAGAGGTCCTCTTGGGATCTGACAGGCTATTGCAAGTTGTTGTCAACACAATCATTTTCAGCAATTTGGTGTTATACAGTTAGAAAAGTTTTTTGCCAGCGGTTTCACCCGTATTACCCCGTTTCTAAGACTCGTAGTATGGTGTTAAATAGCTTAAAACGTTCCTCTTGTCTGCTTTAATCACTCCATCTATTGGTGAGAAGTGCATTTAAATTTATTGCTTAATCTAAGGTCTAAGCGTACAGACAGATGGAGCGACTTTATTTTATGTAAAGATACTATTATTTCTACAAATTAAAAGTTTCTAATACTACTATTCTATTTCTAATGTTTTAAGTTTATTATTGAAACAAAATCTTATTAAAACTAGTCATTTCAATTGAGAAAACTTATAAACACACATTTCGTCGAATCTTTGAAATTGGTGTCAATTTCCTTTCGCTATCGTCTGCGCTACTGTCGCGACAGTAAAAATTTATTGGTGCGCTATCGCCGTCGATAAATATCGATAGTCGAACTATTATCATGAATTTATCGATACACATCAGCATCACTACTCATAACTCGGAGTTAAGGTCGAATCTCAAACAAAATGCGACGCTGAATTGCCGGCAAATATGAGCTCCAACTTAGGTGGGCACCGAAATTAGATTTACGAGTTCGGGAATTTTCGGAACTCACCGGATCAGTAGCGAACCTCCTGCAGGGTACGCATTATCATATAAATGCGGAGTTGACGGAAAAATATTGCCGAGATGTGCCGTGGCTCCACCTGTAGTCAGTTGAGTAAAATAGGAACGTGAGCCAAATAATACGGTGTTTAGGTGTAGGAGGTGGGCGAATTCAGTTAACTGTACTGCATGAATGTTTTATTTGCGGAGCGCTGCCTCGGAAATGAGCCGTGATCATCTTTGTTTACACTTAATTCCTTTCTCTTTTTGATATCTCGATCGACGCATTTATTTTTAAGAATTGCCTTTCAACGAGACGCTTTTCGTTTTAACCTTTTATATTTTAGAAAATTGATGTTTAGATACAAGTACGTCTCCATTATAAATAATACACATGCTTCTTGTTTTATCGCTCTGTCGTAAAATTTAATATTTATTGTAGCTTTTGTAGGAGAATATATCTGAATAATCAAACTTGTATGAGTCATGTCTGTATTCTTTTATATTCCCCTAGAAGTTAAGTAAAAATAATAATATTTCTTCGCATTAACCAACGGAAATAATATAGAAAAAAAGCCCATTGGGGGAATACTAAAAAGATCATACATTATTTAAAACGACTTAACGGCGCTCTCGGTAACAATAAAAATATTATTCCGTAAAACTTTGCTTTTGTATCGAACGTTATAAGAAAATAACTTTATTGATGACATAACCAGAAGAAAGTAATTTCACTGAGGCAACTAGTTTTTCTACTAAATTCGTTCAGAATATCGGGCAAATCTTGGCAATGAGCCGGATAAAAGTATCATAAACTCTTACACATTATTGCTACCTGCCTCGCCTGAAAGTAAGATTACTATAAAATAAGCTTGTATTCCGATTTTTCTAACCTAAGTATTTACCCAAGATTGAACGTGTATATAACTAAAGAATACACATTTTTGGCCTACTATATTAGAATTGACTTCTAATCAATCCTTATGATGACTGCATACGAGAATTTTACACTCTCCTGAACTATGAAATAAATACTAATGACCACATGATAGAGAACAGGTCTAATGATGAGACTTTCAAGCCTCTATCTACCCTTAGTTGCTGTATAGTTGTCATAGGCATTCAGCATCGCAACTAGGACTAAATTTCGATACGCACTCTTTCTTTCAACACGCGTCCTTATTATGTAAGCACCGCACGTGTCTCACCTACGTTTTTTGTCGTAAAAACAAACTGTTTGACACTAACGCTTGCCATCACAAAATTTCATTGCACCTCCATATTTCCTATTATTATTTTTTGGCTCCCGTAACCATTACATATAAAGGCCAAAAGGGATCCTTTTATAACAATTGTTTCGTCATAGCCTCATAATAAAAACCTTTACAGGGTTGGGGATTAATGCGGGATAGTTTCGGGGGAAATTGCAAGCGGGGGGTGTGATCCCGGGGGATTGTAAGGTGGGGTACCTAATAGTATTTATAATGCCGGCGTGTGGGATTAGGCTAGTACGTGAGGTTACCACAGAGCTTGTTAGCAAGATATGTGTTTATGTTAGCAAATCTAACGGTTTTGAATGCCTCTTCTAGTTTGTAAGGTCTTCATTAGCGTTAAATATTGTGTGGGTTGCCTTAGAGTTTAGTTAATTAAGTTGTGCTTACTGTGAAAATAATTGGCTATTGTTTTCCTGAACATAATTATGATATTTAAACTCGAAGATTTTTATAGGCATTTTTATAGCAACTATTTAACACGTGGCTTGAATGTAATATTTCAACTTCAACTGATATTAATATTATTGAAAATTTTCGTTGTAAAAAAGCAGTCGTTTTTACGTGTAGATGCCGCAAAATATTGCTACAAAAAATAATACTGTATCCTGTTAAATACTACCACGTAATCCTATAAAGGAAAACCCAAAAACCCGGAAAGGTATTTCAATTTAGCTGTCTGCAACATGCTCATACAATTTCAACTTTCCAAATTTTATTAGAACTGGCCACCTGAATAATGCGTTTTACATCACGTACATGAACAAAAGCTAAGTTCTAACGTGCTGAAATGAAATTCACTAAGTTACGATTCAAATTGGCTAGCCGTATCCTGTAGCAGTTCCTAAACTTTTAGCTCACAAGCGGGATCATATTTAACATAACAATATCATATAGCTTCACTGTTTCTACTGTTGCTGTGGAGTTTAGCACAATTTATTCAATAAGAAATGCAAGAATGAAAATTTCTTCTTGGTTTATTTAAACGATTGAATTATAGACAGGTGTACTTGCTACAATGCAATTTCCTGAAGGAGGAGGAGCAAATGAGAGATTGGCCCAGTAGCCATCAGATTGGTAATATTGAAGCTATTGTATGAGAGATCTAAGACTCGATTGTAGATCTAGAAGAAATGTTAAAAGAAAAAGTAAACTATGTATTTGACTGGTAGTGGATAAAAATATAGGCTCGAAAACATTGTTACTTAACAAATTATGAAAAGGTAGCGGTGAGACTGCAAATGGATATTTTATATTAAATAATAATAATTCAATAATATTACATGCACTATTATTACACAATCATATGAAAAATGTGAGAACTGATAGTACACGTACTGCAAATTCAAAAGAAAAGCATGAGGTAACAAACTATTTAGAACATGTTACAGTGAATTCTATTCACAAATTGTTAGTCTCATTCCAACATCACAGAATAACTTCTTTTATAGACCTCCTTTATATAAATGGGGCGTTGAATACTGAAGTGGCTGTTCATGGTCAACGAGCGCCATTGTATGCCCCTAAGGATAAGTGCGAAGTGCCACAATAGCCTCTGTTATTATGGTGTCTGTATGGGAAGAAATTCGTACCAAGAAATCAGCTAAACACACGATGCTTAGGACATGCCTACATGTCAATTCTAAATGGCTATAATAAATGCCACTAATAAATATTTGCACAAGATTTTTTTTTGTAACAGCGTTATAAATAATATCTCAGTTTCTATCCTTAATCTCTAGTCTCACAAAAACTAATAAGTCTGGTTAACGATTATAGCCAAATTACACGCCCAGTCATTGAAGATGGTCATTGAAACTCATGTAGTTGACCGTTGATATAATGAAAGAAATAATTGATAGCATTATCGGATGGTATGTAGAAGTAAAACAATGTCACGGTCTGGAAAATTCGACCTTGTTTTAATTACTGCTCCATAACTTAAGCTGACATAGTTACAATCTAGCTATTAAATAACTATTATCTTAGTTTTCAACAATGTGTATATTTATTGTATCAAAATTATACGCTTTGCGATCGAATTATCTTCAAGTTTAAAATTGAGGTTCAACATTGAAATTATTCGACTAGGGCTTAGAATATTACCGTAATCACTTACGTAATTCCTTTTAACGTATGTACTTAGAGCTTGTTATTAGTACAATCTTTCTCGAATTCATGGATTTTAGGAAAGGGATCGGTAAGTTAGCTTTTTGATTAAAACTGTTTTCTATTTTATCTGACTGGATAGGTAACCACTGGTTGGGTGCATTTACCGACGTAAATTCAATAAATACCTACTAATCGTCATCAAATCAAAATGTAACTGCCTACATTTTTGCCTGCTTGCTTTCTGGGCCTATAAAGTCTTCTACGTTAGTTACTTTGAACAAAATTTGCCTATTTTATTGAGATATATTGAATTTGGCACTAATTGCCCATTTTAGAGCCATAACAGTATGGTGAGCCTATTTTTTTGAATTTATGTTTATCTTTCTAGAAATATATTTAGGCACTTAAGTTGGAACTTGAGACATTTCGAATGAATTGTGTTATAAAGTTAAACCTAACGGGCCTAAAGTATGATTGCTTTATATATTTTTTGTACTCAAATAACAATCTACAATATGGGCTGGAATAATATCACAACTTCGCATCGTTCGTGGTTCACCACACACCCCTATTCATAGTTGTAAAATATTGGGCAAGTTGCAGGGCACGGTTGGAGATGCTTATTGAATTATATCCGTATCCGAGTCCATTGTTGTAAGTTTTAATGAATGGCCTCAGTCTGAAGCTTAAGGCCTCGCACGTGGGCCACTTTATGGGACCGGCCTTCATTAATTTATGGCATGGGCTTAAAAATGTCCCGGTAATTTAGTGTATTTTAATCTTAATTAGAGAACACTTATTAACGGGCTCACATAAAGGTTAGTTAGTGTTCCCGATAAGGTGAAAATAACGGTCCTTCCGAAATACGATGTCTGTAGATGTTTTGATAAAGAGATGAATATGGAAGACATCTTAATGCGTGTTTTAGTTAAAGAGGATCTATTGTTTGTCCTTCTACTTGGTATTTTTGATAAAAGGCTACTGTTGCCTGAATATTAAATAGAAATAATGATTTTGTATATTCAGATAATCGATTTCGGTCTTTCTTGATGAAAAGTAAAATTATCCTTTTTCATAACTTTTGATAAGTTTTCAAAATATACAGAAAATAAAAATAAATACATAAATACCTTATGTAGACAAACTGAATGTTGGTAGGTATTAAGCATTTTAGGTTATGATTTCTGAGACTCGCGAATATCGGAATATTAATGAAACCACTTTACCGATTTTGATTTTGTTAATGTAAATTTAACGCGATAAAATCCGTAAAGCGGTTTTAATTCAATACATTTTAGGTAAATTGCGAACTAGTTTCATATTTTGATATGGGAAAATCTTAATTAATATTATTTGTTACATTAACGATCATTAAAGTATATCTTCAAAATAACCATACATACGTAATGCATAACTACGGTCTGTATCTCTATATTCAGTCGCATTTATTAATCACGTTGTTCATATTTTTCACTACATTATAATGTAGATATATTTTACTAACCCTTCAGGATACCGGAATTAATTAGAGTAAAGGAGATTGGGGTTTACACGAATTTGACGATATCCTTGTTATGAGTCGATTAACAGTCGGTGCTGAGTTCCAAAGTTTATCTTTTGTCAAACTTAGATTAGTTGCCGATTGCTTCAGAAACAATGCGGTTTTAACTTATAGTTAAGTTATCTGATGAATTTATTGGCTCAACGTAAATTATTGAACAAAGGTATTCGCGGTTTCTCCTATTAATTAAATTGGGTAATTTGATGAAATTTATCGCAGCGATGGCCTGCTATTTAGTCTGAGACGAAGTAATTTCAGTTTAAAACCGTTTGAATTGATTTCGCAAACTTTACGTTTATACTTCTCGCAAATTGGTAAAATCAATTAAGTGTTCCTATGAAACGCTTTAACGAGAAAATTAGTTATTTATTTTAATGGACCACTTTTTTATTCTTATTTAAATCGAGTAAATTATTCAAATCAATTAAATGTAATGTGTATGATAGTTTTACTTTAGATAAAAATGTATATGGAGATGTATTTTATTTTCATACCACGCATGACACATACATGTATTTTTTTCGCCTTTATTCTCTGATGGGTTAGGCAGAGGCGTACTAAAGTATACCTACGTCCCCTATAATAGGGTGCGAGCCGATCAAATCCCAAACTCCGAGCTGCTACTGTGAATTTTATAGAAAAACCCAAAAATACTTAAATTTTGCGGATAATGCGGAAATGGTTAAAGTTTACTTTTCCATCCAACTCGTCATCCAAAATCTTGCAGAACAAAGGTGACACTAAGAATAATGAGGTAATAGCGGCAAATAACGCAGATAGACAGCTCCTGTCAAAATCTTTGTCAGCCATCAAACTTTTTAGACGATTTTGCTTGCAAACACCTCTATTTTCCGCTAACGCAGATGATTAATTAAACAAGCTGGAACTCTGATATTTTCACAACCAACGATACTATGTTTAACCTTATTGCATAGTGTATAAGGTCTGAATTTGTTTGAAACTCCCAATTATGTGGTTTTATTGAATGGGTCGGAAATAAAACTGTGGCGATTATGGTCTCGTCTGTATGTATATTATTTATTACGCGGTTGAATACTTGTTGCTTTATCGGGGAAAATCATAACTATTTTTGATAGCTTTCTGAAATTAAACAAATTAATTCCAAAGTTGTCTTTATTATTACATCACATAAAAGATATATGCTAGTCTACGCTAAAATAGTAAGTGCAAACATGAGTTTACTCGAAGTACCAGTGAGTAATTTTTTAAATACTTTCACTGGTGAAAGGATAACCTTTCGGAAGACTTAACCTATTTTACATGAGTATTTATAAGTCTTAGTATACTTGCACAACGCTGTGGTAGTTAACTAGTATTTCATACGATTAACATTAATTTTAATTAGGCAATCCAAATACAAAATCACTTTGGCCCATTATAATCACAATCATATCAATTGGTATATAATTGATGACTTAACTTAGAATAAAATATTTACTTGGAATGTTTGCTATAGCAATTGTTGCACATATATTTACTGTGTTCATAACAAGTAAATTTGGTGCAACTAGCACATACTTCTCGTGTTGTTTTATTCATGCGTGCTCTTCGGCACACGTGGCATCGTCCCCGCGATCCGGTCCTATTACATGTCGTGGGCTTATCAGAAAGGTCTAATGGTAATTCAACGTCCAACGGCATGGGTACGTTCAATAACTCGCACATTTTTTGTTTTATCACCTTTGGTATAGTGTCCGAATACACCCTCCTCTGTATCATCGGCTTTATCATACTTAGGCCCAATTCTATTTGGAACTCACGACGCACGATTCTCTCTTGTCCTCTGTTTAAAGTGAACACACATAATGCATTAATTGCAGCTATGTTCAACAGACGAAAGAGTATAGTGAGTGGCCATCTACGTGAATTTCTTGTCACATCGTTCTTTGAACACATTTTCTCCATTGTTTCTACAACATGCTTCGTTCGATTGTAATGGCTCAGTATTTCTGGCTTCAATTGATCACCAGATTGAATATCTATAGAGCAGTCACAATGCTTCGTTGACATCAATAAAACAGCTTTATCTGGTTTACAAATGTACTGAACCAATGTGGCAACATGACTAAAACCAAAATGCGAAGAATACAAAGCTTTATCTTTGATTGTCCGGAATACTCTTGGCACTTCTTTTTTATCTGGTTTGATTGCACCCACCACTGTTACTTTTTTATCAAATAATACTTCTCCTATCTCCAATGCTGTGAACCAACTTCCCATTGTCACATTACGATATTCTCCTTGGATAGGATCAGTCATTCTCACAACAATGTCTAACTTACGATTACTTAATTCATAAGGCCCAGCATTATCACCCACGTAAAGTTCTAAATTGTATGTATATGGATATTGGCAGTCTACTAGCGCAAACATTTTGATTCCATATTTTATAGGTTTTTTAGGCATATGCTGACGGAATCCACACCTTCCTTTGTATGGTGTCAATAGTTCACCCAAATTTAGTTCATGACTGGGCGTAAAATGTTTTTGAAAATTATTAACAACTATTTGAAATAATACCCTGATTGGTGCCATTTTATCTTCAGTTATCCGATCAGTCGTCGGGTCATTAAAACGAAGATTTTTCATTAAAAATCTGTATCTTTGAGCACTCATTGTTAAATAAATAGCTTCCATTCCAGTGCCTCGTTTTGAATCGAATAATTGTAAGAAATTATCTCTGCTTGATTTCGTGCTGCCACTTAAGAAAAGAATACCCAACAGTGCATAAATTTCCACTTCATCTGTTAGTTTTGCATCCCTTTCTCTTGCGAACTTTTTCTGTTCTTTTATTATACGTTCATTAGTATATTTTGCAATCATATATATAATGCTTTCATCGAAAAATAAATCAAAGCATTCAGATTGAGATTTTCTTGTTTTAGCGAAATCTCGTGGTCCTGACACGATGTTTGGATTATAATCACTTTGTAGCAATATTCTGGCTTCTATGGGCTCTTTCATCCACTTAGTGCCTTCAAGTCCTAAAAAATATTGAGAACTAGGACCCTCGATAACATTAAAAATAGTTTCCCAGTCAAGGTCGTCAACATCAGTGTTTTCTTCTGCTCCACTACTGTATTCACTTCCAGTACTATCTAACTGTTCTTCGAGATGATCCAAGTCGTCATCGGAACCAGCTGGTCCATCAATGAAGTCATCTTCTCTGTCTTCTTCAAGCCATCGGGCTATATGGACTTCGGATCTCTGTGCCATATTTACCTATAACAAAAATCAAAATATTCACAGCAATAGTAAGAAAATTAATAAAATCAAATGCTAAGAATGAAATAAAAATGTATTGAGTATTAAAATTATAATCATTTCCATAATTAAATATGTACAAGATGGCAAAATATGTACAAAGCAAGTAAGTCTATTAATATGAGATCTCATTATGAAAAATCATATGAATATAGATTTTATATCATTATAATTCGATTAAACCGTGCATTATCATCATTACCATATAATGATGAGAAAACCCTAGCATGCTTATGATATATTCTTGACGGTGTGTGAAGACTGCCAACCTGCACTAAGCCAGCAGGAATAGCATCACTCTAGCGAGACCCAGTCCCCAACAATGGGATGGAGAGGTATATATTTCATTTTTTATGTAGGTACCTATTCAATAATTTAAAATAAAAATGCGAAAAGGATAAGATTATTTAAAAAAAACGCTCTTTTTATCCGACAGAACTTTTAAACTTGTACCACTCTGTAAGGTATAAAATGCCCGTTACATAATACAGATAAAAAAGGTTCAATAAACTCAACTACATTAAGGCGGATAAATCGAAACTCCAGTCTGCCGATCCGTAGGTATTATCTACAGGTTGCCATAACACGAAATGGGGAGAGCCGGAAACAAAGGTTGCGTTAAACTGCCCGCGCGTCAATCAACATCTACATAGATATGTACCTACATCTGAAAAATATCGAAGTTGAAACAACACAAACTAGACAGAAACCACCAGACAAACGCTTTTCGGGCACCTCGTGTACGCTGGAGCGCGCTCGCAACAATTACGATTGTGTCTCGCCACAAATTTGGTGGCAAAAGAGGGGGGGGGGAGGGGTGGTAAGTACGACAACCACCATGCTCTGTGATCGTTTTAAACGTTCGATATCCAATGTCAATCCTTAATAAGGTAAAGACTAAATTAGACAAAATAAAATTTAAAAAATATAATGTACATACGTGAGTGGTCACGTGGATGACACACGTTGCACTTCGCTCTCAATGCACTTTTTGACACAACCATACACTTCAAGCGCACGGCCGACACTGATGTTGCCGAATAGCCGCCCTAGTTAAATATTATTGACGAGATTTATTTACGGACGCTAATATAAGGTTTTTCCAATTCTTGGAATGAATTTATAGTGCTATCTCCGCGATCAAGATACACTCTACTCTTAAGGGAAAATCCTTTGTCTGAGATGTTTCCATGACAACCAAACCAGCATTTGTGAGTTTAAACCTGCTTTATATTTGATTAATTAATTTTAGCGATATATTAAAATGACTCGTTTGAAAGGAGAAAGAAAATTACAAGACTCTGAATGTCAGGAGACCCAAAGGGATTTTTCTAAAAGGGCGTACCTGGAAGTACTTTTTAAAGTGTATAAAAAGGTCACCCACCTCGCTAAAGCTCTTAAGCGCATTGGAAACGAAACGAAATTTCGTTTCACAGACAAAATTCGGTCGCATCAATCGGTTTAGACAGCATGGCGGTTGTATGCAGCCCTCATAGAATAAAATATTTTAGACATTGAATTATTTAAACTTGACACTTTATTTGTGACAAAACGTCAGCAATGCTCAGTTTTGCAAACGAATTTATGATGAGATTATTCTAATCATGAATTCGTTGGCAAAAACTGAAAAAAAAATTCGATACAGAAAAAAAATCTGTCACGGAATTAATAAGATCCATTGAAGATTCAAGATAATTTACTCTTTCAACTGTCTTTCTGTTCTTCTGACATGGGAATGTATTCGAATATTTTTATTGGCAGTAGTTATGCCTATGAAGAAGCCTAGAATGAGCCTACTTAAGTATACGACATAGTTGAACTATCAACTGTTGCATCCACCGCAGACATTGAGGGTTCCGTATATTTCATTGAAAGAAATTAATGAACCAGTTTATCCATGAATCAAAATCTAGAGCGAAGAAAAATCAACGTCATAATCAGCTATATAGAATGTAGATACATTCAGAAGACAGAACAGGTCTTATTCAAATTCATGAAACTGTTAGTTGTACGTACTTCCCTGGATTCTGTAACCGTATATAGTTGTATATCTTAGCACATGCTACATGATATAAAACTTAATAGTTAACGTAACATCAGAAGTAACTTACTGTCAGTTGCGGGCCGTCGACATTCTCAATTCTAGTAGGAACATATTAACGAAGTTGCCGTTTTAGCACCTGTGCGGTAATGCCCACGCTATCACCCGCCATAAAATATTGACGTCCGAACTACTGCACAGTCGTCTGTCTGTCTATTCTATGACCGCGGAACCGGCGGGGCGGCTGCGGGGCGTCGGCGGGGCCGCTGCGGGGCGCGGGCGGCGCGTACCTGCGCCCGGCGACTCCCGCCATGGAGGGTTTCTGTATTGATTATTTGAGGGCGTTCACTTTCGCCAGTGTTTTAATGCGAGCTATGAAAATGTTTTTATTGGCAACTTGGCAGCCCCAGCGCCAAACTGAATAAACAGACGAATAAATGTACGAAAGCTCTCGTAATGCCCGATTATTCATTTTATACCGTCTCGCTTATTTGCCGATGCGATATTTTTTCTTCGTTTTTCGTTTCGGTAATATCTGTAAAGAGCCTTATTTTGTCGAAGACCTCACAACTTCGTTTTTCAATGATTATTTCTTATTTTGTCTGCTGTCAATTCCTTCTTCGTATTTTATATATCAATAAATCAATTCGTTTTTAGGCGAGGGAAAATTTTATTCTTTTCCTTCATGTCTTTGTGTTTGCCGCTGATTGTTTAATTTTCAGAGTACTCTGCTTGTCTCCTTTGTATTGTCTGCGTTTAGAAATATTTGAGGTCTTTGTTGTAACATACAGTTTAGTATTAGTGCTTTCAGCGTGGTTCCGCCTTGCTAGAGCAGTCTCAAGCCAAATAGTCTAATTACATTGTTGACAACATATCAAGTGGGAGAAAGCATTGTTATACGACATGCAAACGTTTGTACGAAACTTTTCCAAGGAGCATCTGACCTTAAGTTTGTTAAGAAAATTATATGGAAGTACTGTGATGAGCTTTTGATTGTAATATTTTACAGAAAAATCTTGTTAATAACTTGCTTTTTAAAATTGACTGAACAACGACTTACTGGACTGGATTTCTGGATCTGATTTGTCTGTAGGTAATATATTTTTTCATTAAGAAACTTCTTTTATATACTATTAAGAATCTACAACTGTTATTATCATTTCAAGAATATATATTATATCCTTTGTTTTTGTACGTAGAGTAGAATCAAAGAAACCGTTATCATTATAACTTTTGACACTATTTTTTTTGTTTTAGATTAGAATCACAGAAATAAGTTATTATTTTTTTATATACTTTCACTATAACACTGAAAAACATGTTTTAGAGGATTTGATATTATTATTATATTATAGTTTTTAAATGTACCTAAATTTCTTCACATCTTTTGTCATTTTAGATAACTGTAGCATCGCCTGCCCTTAAATTATAAGTTTTTTTTTTCTCATATAAATCAATTTGATTCTTTTGAGAAATAAAGTTCTTAAACCATATATATTTATATTGGTACTACAATGTATTTTTTAGTGTACTACATTAAAATTTGTACCAACGTTTGGACCAGTATTATCAAACACTTGTCTTTATCGTGAACAGGTGAATTTTACAACGCTCAGGTCATAAAAGTAGGTACAAATGTAAAATTTTACATCAAGCGTCGACTATCAAGAGCTCTTGACGTCAGAGGATTGGTTCTTGCCTCTCTAAGGTCTATAAAGCTACATTGACATGTAAATTTGGAACGATAAAGTGTAAAAGCTTCTCTTCTAAGCGGATTATGGTTCTTTTTGTATGGCCATCTATCTGTTTATTCAGGTACCTACTAGTGGTGCCCAATGCCAATCGATGCTGTACATTATCGATACAACATGATAGGGTACTCCGATATTTTTGATTGACACCAACGAATACGATACATGCAGGGATCGACAACGTTACTCCTTGAAATGTAATTTTACAGCGTTTTTTTACACAAACACACGTTCAATCTAGTTTAATTTTAGGCTAGGCTCCTAGAGATATTATATACAACTAGCTTCTGTCCGCGACTTCGTCCGCTTAGCGTGATGATATATAGCCTATAGCCTTCCTCAATAAATAGGCTATCTAACACTGAAAGAATTTTTCAAATCGGACCAGTAGTTCCTGAGATTAGCGCGTTCAAGCAAACAAACAAACAAACTCTTCAGCTTTATTATTAGTATAGATATAGATTTGATATTTGGTAGATCTAATCACAAAAATTCGATACGATCCGAGAATCATATAGTTGCAATTCGGATTAAGCCGAAAGTATCGATACAATCGCAAGTATTATACATCTCTATGAGGTATGCCTATTGAGCGTAGGCTGCCTTAAGTGAGGTTTGGGGGCCTGTAATCTTGAGTACCTAATTTACTATGGTATTTTAAGATCAATTATAATGAATCATGAAAGTGTCACAATTACGTTTCATATATCATCATGGCAGGTCTGAAGGGTTAGGCTGTATACCTTTTTTATAGGATAGGGGAACAAACGAGCAGATGGATCACCTGATGGTAAGCGATAACCGCCGCCCATGGACACCCGCAACGCCAGAGGAGTCACAAGTGCGTTGCCCGCCTTTTAAAAGGTTTTGGGCCTCCGGTAACTTCACTCACTCAGCGAAACACAACGGAAGCATTGTTTCACGCCGGTTTCAGAGGCCGGGGTATCATTCCGGTCGAGCAAGTCCATTCGTGCCGAAGCATGGCTCTCCCAAGTGAAAAAACAACCTACACGCCTCCGATGTGTTTAGATCCCATGTAATAGGAGGCGACCTAACTCCGTGCTGATGAGAATTTCATAGAAAAACCCATTAACACTATTCTGTCTGGGAGATCCAGCCGTCCCTAGCTGCCCCCCCAGCAACGCCCTAAGCCGAGGCCCGTATCCCGCAGGGGACGCCCTTAGCTGCTGTTGCTTATTTTTAAGTTGCTCTTGGCTGGAGGCATTCGGTGCCTCGCCACCAAGTTCGGTTACGCTGTTAAGATTCCCTTAATCAACAGCTAATGTCCATGTCAAAAAAAAAAAAAAAACTGTCTGGGAAACAATGCCAGGACCAAATACCACTAGTCGTTTATCATATTCAGCCTCCGTAGAAGTACCTGAGCAGATAATTTATGTGAATATTTCACGAAGCTATCGGTAGGAAACATTAATTTCCGGAGACGTAACGAGATCGCTCCACGCACCTACATTGCCATGTTTTTTGATGGAGTATTTGTATGCCTTGGATGTTGGCTGTATGAATTTTTGCGCAAAATTATGATACCTGCGGTGTGTAACGCGAAGCAAAACAAAATATTTCAGGAGATATGAATGCAAAATTCGAGGATAATATTATTCGACTACTCGTTAGGCTGACTCCGTCGATAGCTTATATTAAAGGTAAAATTTTGACATTCGTTGTAAAAATCCTATCGCTCGTAAGCAAATCCACTTTATTGGGAACCGGCCTTAGTCACCTGAAACTCTTAAAGTACTTCCATGAAATAAATTCTAATTAGCAGCTCGGAGTTGCTGCCTATTACCTATATGGGACCTCAGTACACCGCTGCCTAACGCTTCGGCGAATACAAGCGTGATTGTAGATTATGCCATGTTTATACGACGAAGTATCAGATGCTATTAACTCACTATCAAAGCCTTTCTCATATCGGGTTAATTATCAAGGCTTCCTATACTCAAAAAGTCAAATAAACGTCACATAATTCGTCCATAAAAGGCCCTTATTTTATTACTGGTGGAGACAAAATGGGTTTTTGGGGGCAATAACAAGTTAAAAAAGCGCCCCTTTTCCTAATATCGTGCAGAGCGAGCCACTCGCAACGAGTTTTACGTGACCGGTGTCTTAATGTACCTACACCTTTTGTCTAGCTGTACTATTGTTTGAGTGGAGGGATAGCCTATCAAGGGATGGTATGACATAAGTAATGTTCTTGTACAGCTTTGATTGATGTTGGGACTAATTATATTTTAAATTAAATATTTTATTATATACTAGCTGACCTGACAGACGTTGTCCTCTCCAAGTTTCAACTAACGACCTAGAAAAATTTGGTTTGTAATACACTTAGCGCCATTGACCTCTGAATACCTTATTCCTGACTGATAAATTACTTAATTTCTAAAAATTTGTTCAAATGGTATTGACGTGAAGCATGGAAATATAAACAGACATACCTACATAGATAAAAATTCTCAAATAACTGATTCGGCATCAGTAAAGATGAACATTTTTTTATTATTATACATAGATACGTGGTATATTCTTTGGGTATATTATTTAATTATTTGATTAGATGGAAACTCTTTACTTATTAAAATAAGGTGTGCGCATTGTATCTACACTATGGAGGTTTCACATTGTAAAATGAGTTACTATATGGCTGGATGCTATATAGAAGAAAACAATAATTGTCAAAATTGTCAACTCAAAATGACACCTGTTATCGAATCAAATTTCATTGAGGTAATAACGATGTCATGTTAGTCCGCTAGAAAATAAGTTGTCATTCTTTGTTTACTTCTTTAACCTACTCAAATATTTAGTTTTTACACCGGCTGATGCTCGCTGGATAAATCCTATGTATGTCCCGCGATTCCCTGTATAAGTAGAGTTAGAATAACTGTACTAATAATCAATTCCTGGTCACAATAATGGTTTCTGATTGACCTGCTTTATTTTCTTGTTTTATCTTATTTAGTCCCTGTAAGTGTATTTTTTCATTTTATTACTTGATTCTGTTATAATTTTTCATCCGTGTTAGTCTAGTACAGAAATACTTGAAAAAGAAATTGACTTCAATGGTTATTTTTAAAATTCAACGTTTTCAATGGTTAAAATGTTAATAACTTTTGATAGAGAGAACCGATTTGAATTAAAAGTAGCCTAAATGTTAATCCAAGAAACAGGCTATGAATTCCTGCCCACTCCCTCCTAATCTCTTCAGTATTTATCATTTGATGCGCGGTCAAACACACAGACAAACCGACAGACAAACAGACAGACAAAAGTTCCAAAAATAATAGAAATGGATTGTGTTACCGATTCTGAGTCCCCCAAATTAGTTTTTTTGTAAATATAAGCAATGTACAGACACGGCTCACTTACATTCTTATTATGTGTAAGAAGATTTTAAATTAATTATTTTATTGTATTTTAAATTAAATATTTTATTACCTATATTTTAAATTAAATATTTTATTATATTTAAATTAAAAAATATATATATATTCATATCAAATATTTTATTTTATTTAAATTATATTTATTTATGAAATACGTAGTTTTTTTTGTAAATCGTCTGCCTCATTCGTCTGATGGTTTAAAGCGCAACTACTACGCTAGAAGTCCTGGGAGTCGATTTCCAGGTCGAGCAAATGTTATTGGGTTTTATAAAATTTTCAGCAGCAGCTTGGAGTTTAGATTTATATCCGAATCACTTAACAAGCTGATTATCGCCAAAAAATGTATCTGCCAATTGTTAGACCATTCTTAGAAGTCCTATTAAAGTTATATTTTAGAACATTAGGGAAATAAATAAATCTAAAGTCCCCAAATCGTAGGGGAGTATAATGAAAACTGGTGATTTAGTGAATCTAGGGGTAACTGGTATACCAGCGTTAGTAAATCTTCGTTAATGGAATTATTTTGTTTCCTTTGTAGTTTTCTTTATGGTCTAGAAATTAAAGTCCAAAATTCATAGATTTTTTCATAGCTATATAAAACAATGTATTTTTCATTAAAAGGGGTAAGCCAAACGTAAGTACGATTTCTGAGAAAGATAAAAATAATATTTTCTTGTGCTCTAAAATTATTTTCTCTCGAAAACTTCTATAATTAATCTTCTCAAGTATTCCCATAAAAATATTTTGAAGAAGAATATTGCAAAAATGCCGACGCAAAATTATACGAAAATAATTGTATCCGAAATGAGCTCAATATAAACAACAATTTTTCGAAAGCTGATTTTCCGGAATTTTCAAATACGGCATCTATTAAAAGCGTCGAAATTAAATTCGCCAACTTACTAGATGAGTTTAAGATTATTTATTCCCTTCCCTATTTAAGCATAAACAATTTTCTGTAATACTATTTCTATCGGCAATACTTTAAGGTTCATTTTTGTTTGTACTGCTTTGTTGATAAAGTTTGTAATTCACCTGTCAGGAGTCAATTTTGTTTGAGTAATAAAATCTCGTTTAAACACGCACTTACATAGGCCATTGGGAACGCGTAATATTCGCTGACTGGACTTTTACGTATTATTAAAATTTGCTGTAACATTAACACTTTTTGCTGTTTTATTTTTAAAACTGGAAATATAACATCATATTTGGTGCATTTTTTTGCTGAAAATCTTCTTGTGAAACTTGTGACTCGATAACTTGGAGGTAACAAGGAATATTTAGGTATAAATACATAAATAATATAGTAATAATGCTTCCTCCCCTTTATCGTTTTTTAATAAATAAGAAAAACTGTCTTTTAACCAGTATTTTTGGTGACAAATTTCAGAAATTACAAGATATTGGAACTTATGCACTATACTATTAATTTATTACCGAAAATAGAGATGAAATATACGAGACAACCCTGAGTTCGAATGAACAATTAAATACTACATTATGTATTAAATGTTTCGAAGCACAGTTCGCGTAATGGAGATATTAGGATTAAAAGGTTTACTTTAATAATGAAACAGAAGAAATTTTGTAATGGGAACGCAATGGTAAAGTTTGTTAAGGAAATCTTACTTTAAGTTAAATTGAAAAAAAAAAAACAACATCTAAATGAAAGGAAATAACAAGTAAAATTTTAAAACAACCGCAGCGTCCGATCTAGTTTAAAAAATAAGTAATCGGTAAACTGAAAGGTTCTTCCTGATATGTAGATTAATGGATGAAGTTTCTCGTTGGCGTAATGATCGCTAAAATATACAGGATGTCCCAGAAAGAATGGATAAATCTGAATCAGTCCATAGTAGGGCTATTGGGGGCTATTGGGGCTATCAAAATAAATAATAAAACATATTTCTGCGGTAGGAAAAAGCTATAAATAGCTTAAGATCCTGGGGCCAATCCCACCCGACTTTTTCTATGAAATTTTCAGTAGTAATTCGGAGTTTGAATTTGCTCATGGGACTTGAAAACATACGGGCAAAATTAGGCAGAGTTGGTCATCAGTACAATTCTGCTGAACCCTTTGGGTAAACGGACGTGATGATATTTTTATTTCACTAATGTCTTGGTATATCTCGTAGAACAAACATCCTTGTATTTCTCAGATAAATGAAGTGTTATTCTTTATGAGAAATAAATTTCTTAAAACATAACAAAAGACATGGAGAAATTATTTTTATGTACTAGCAGTAACGGTTTTTGACTTTGACATGCATTTTTGTACAAAATAGGTTAGTTTTAGTTTAACTATTAAGTTCCTTTACGTATTTCAGAAATGAATATAAAATACACTGAATAAAAAATTTTAAACTCAACCAATAGTTCAAGTTCAAGTTCAAGTTCAAATGTTTTTATTTCAAATAAGCTTTTACAAGCATTTATGAAACGTTATGCTTCTAGTTGCACGGTTCCAAAAGGTTGATCCTATGGAGAAGAATCCGGCAAGAAACTCCATGGACACTCTTTTAAAATAAATAAAGTTACAATCTTCACGCAGGTACAATATTGCGATAGCAGCTTGTGTGAACATTGAAGGCTTATGTCTAAGTGGAAGAGGTCGAAATAAAAAATAAACTATGTGGAAAACACACACATCGTCGAAGTATATAAAACTAGGTGTCCACTTAGACATGCTACAATGTACACACATTTACAAGTCCTGTTTATAAATAGTTGGGGACAACAATAAATAACTAAATGATGACAAAACGAAATTTTTGTAAAAAAAAGTATTCACGAATAACCTCAGGTTGCCAGGGAGGCCACATGTGCATTCGTATTAAAACACCACACATTCTTATCATCAATGAATATCCGGAATAATACCGGAACACCGCTTAAAACGAACTCCAAAAGCGGGGAAAGGAAAAATATCCGAGTACCCTCACCGGACGTCCATTGGGAGGTTCACTAAACCAATCATTAAGTTAAACTCGCATGTCCAGGCATTAGTCGCTCCTGTCTATCCCATTACAGATAAAAGGCACTAGCATCCCGCAGATTTCGATTGTCCCTTTCTTGGGAAAAGGGCTGTTAGGGCTGTCCAAAGTAATTTGGGGTTCACCTGTGTCTGGGAATTTGGACAGGTGACTAATAAGTGTGGTTTGTTGTGGTTGCGGGGAGTGATAAGAGAAGGATTGGAGTGGACCACATAATTATTTCCTGTTGCCCACGCTAGCCATACGACTTCCTGTGAATGTGATTTATTTGGGAATAAAGATATTAAAAGTAAATAGGTAATTTTATTTTTTTATTCTCAGATCTATTTTCAGAAATAAATAATTTATCAATTACTATCTAAAACTTAAATAACTTAAAATAACTACCTAAATATCTAAATAAAACAAAAACGAACTAAATTAATTCTAGAAAAATAAAACTAAAAAAGGGCGTCAAAGAACTCCCCATCGCTATCAGCCGATAGGGTACCCAGAGGGTAGGGCTGGCTGCATTGCCACGTTGGATGGCAATACTGATTCTTTGACCAAAGTATACGCCAAAGTAAACGCCGGCGTTTGGCAATACCCTTAAAGAGGGAAAGTGCACTCGGACCCCACGGTCCTAGCGTTTCAAACCCAAACGGTTCAAAAATATAACAGTATTTAGTATCTAGTATTTTATTTTAAAATTCTAGATTCCTATTTTCTCTAAAATTCACTATTTAATTTAAGAACTTCAAAGCCAATTTACCTTCAAGTCAACTTACCACTGAGAAATTGTGTCACAAAATATGATCTGTTATAAAAAAGTATTTCGTGTTAATTGTAAAATTTAATTTAAAACACCTAGAAAATTAAAACTGTAAATCACACATAATTTATTTATTATATTGATTTCGGCCATAGTGGAAAGCGATGGGTTAAAACATGTTCATTATAAAAATAATAATATATTATTTAATAAACCATAAAATATTTTATAATCTACATGCTTCATATTGCTTAATTTCATTATTCTATTTCCACGATATGTAAATTAAAATCAACGTTTTTAAAATGTTGCCCAAAACTAGGATTTATTCCTGTATTATGGGTGCTTTTTACAATTAGAAATTCTCAAATACAGAAACGCCCAGACCCGGTACATCTCTCTTTATGGCATACCAATGATTGCTCCGTATGGGGATCACACCCACAACACGTGGCGCAGAAGTATTGCTTAACCGCAACGCCAAACGTATCGTCTACACTAATATTATAAAGAGGAAAGATTTGATTGTTTGTTTGTATTGAATACGCTCTGGACCGATTTGAAAATTCTTTTCCCATTAGAAGCCGACTTTATCCCTGATGAACATAGGCTACTTTTTACCGCGGGAAAATGCTTCATTCCTACGGGAAAACGGGCGAAGCCGGGCCGGGCAGCTAGTCAAAAATAAAATGTTGTAAGATGCTATTTCTGTAATAAAAGTCACGTACATACATGAATTTTCATATATTATTTTTGCCAACCCTGTCTCAATAAGTGGAGGACTCCTACTGTCACTGTCTGCCGACCATGACCCTTGTGGGTCGCTTATATATCTAGGTACATTATTTCAAGGCAATGACGGTCTCGTATTGATTGCCCTGGGCTCACTTAGGCTGAACCAAGCGTCTGAGAATTTGAGATGAGTTATAGTGATCAGTTTCGTGTGGTTTGAGGTACAAGTCTAAATATATAATGGAGAATATATTTGGAGGATTTTTTAAAGATTATTTTCCACATTTGTCCACATTTTTTTCCAGGTCGAGTGCTACTGAGTGTTTCTATGAAATTCTTGGTGGTAGCTTGAGCTTGGATTTGGCAATAGGCAATAGGTCCGCTCCTCCTCCTTATGCACAATAGTACACCTCTGCCTAATCCCTCAAATACAGACGTGATGGTATGGTAATAAAATGTGTTTTATAAAAAAATGTGACAGGCATTTATTTTGACCTCTTAAGCTGAAATATATTAAAAACTAGCTTCTGCCCGCGGCTTCGCCCCCGTGGAATTCGGTCTGTCATCACATCCCACGGGAACGGGATAAAAAGTATCCTATGTCCGTTTCCTGGTTCTAAACTACCTCTCCGCCAATTTTCAGCCAAATCGGTTCAGCCGTTCTTGAGTTATAAATGGAGTAACTAACACGACTTTCTTTTATATATATAGATTTACCCCACAGTATAGAGATTGATTCGTTTAAGTTGATTAGTGTCTTTAGTGCTCTTTTAGATGTAAGGCGTTATGTTATAAATAGGTATTTGCTTTGAGATTTTTTCTCAACTCAACTTCAATAAAAATTTGTTCATAAAAATCAGACCCATTTTTTTACCAAGATTAACTGTTACGTAACTTTTAAACGTCAATATTGTTATAAGTCCAAAGCCTGCGAAAAACTGCCTTTTATCGGCATTTTTTGCTGAATCTAAGAGAGATACCTTACGAAATTCCGAGTAATTCTAGAATATTCTTCAAAAATAATAGTATACTTTTCCGAGCATAAAATTCAAAATAATTCGCATAAATCAGCCAGTATGAACAATAACTTAACGTTTCAAAGAAAATCGATTTTTTATTAAATATTTCCCTTCGAATGGGAGTCGAGACGCTAGCGCTAAATAAAAGGCATACCGGACGTTCAGACGCGGAAAATTTTCAAATAAATATAATAATCATGATAGAGAATGCCCAGAGAATATTGAAATGATTTGTTTTTGTTTTCAAGAGAATTTTTGCTGTAAATAATAATTGTACGTTGAATTGCTATCATTATGTAGATCCAATCATAGTTCTACAAATTTAAATATCGATCATGTTAGTGGAAACTCGTTACTCTGAAGTCTCGCCAACAGTTGATATCAATTACAGACTTTTCAGAAAGTTTCATCTACAGATTCTGAAACTTGTGTACTTAGCGATTAGATGCTTTATATATAAACTTTGATTCATAATTAATAGAAAGCGTCTCCTGAAATTCGTCAAATAAATTTGATTGTTAGAACAGACTCCATCAAGTACAAGACACGATTTCTTCGTTGAATAGTTCGTAAGCGGTCTGATAAGCTCACCAATATTGAAATAAAACAACTTTACGGATGCTATCGCGTTATATTAGTACAAAATAATGCCTTATTTCAATATGTCTAATATTCGTGTAAGCTTCAGAAATCAAGCTCGCAAGTATTACGTCGATTTAATTTAGAGGATATTACATAATGTCCATTACCTTTTAATAATTTTTAAGGACAACACTCTTCTATTATATTCAGAACTAAAACTAGTAATACAGTTATTATAGAAAGTGAAAAATTGGCCGCTTGTGAGTTTGCTTGCAAGTACTATGTCCAGAAAGCTAGTTCCTAGTATATAAAATAAGAGTAATGCGACAGGATATCCTTAATGAAATTAATACGTCGGTAATATCGATGCCTCATTGGTTGCAAGCTGGTCTACTGAGCAGCGGCCGAGAGAGCTCCTCCCAAGCAAAAGTTCTCCTTCGCAAATGTGGCTGCCGCTCCACTGCCACTTAGACCCAAGCATACCCTGATCATCTCCTCGACGGACCGCAAGCACAGGGGAGAACTTCATTGAGGTGATAAGGGAAACCCTGGACACAAAAACTACCGGAGCCAGGGTGGAAAGGGTCAAAAAGGCCAAGGCAGTTTTGGATTTTTATGTCGGCAAATTCTCTGTAGCAGGTCTTAGTTTGGATTTGTGCCCGGTTAATGTCCATAGGCTCGACCCTTATCAGACCTTCTGCGTAACCGTTTGGGGAATACATGCAAGTTATAAATATTATCATTGATGATAAGAAACTTGAACTTACCTATGAAATTTTCTAATTATTGAAATTTGCTTGAAGCAATATCCAGTGAATAAAGATTCTTGTTCAACACTATACAGCTCTTGAGCACAGCAAGAGATGGCTAAAACAATGATGTGTGACAGTAAGTACCTACTATGCTGCACTTAGCCGTATTTCTCCAGTCATTTTGAAATAAAACAAATTTAAGGATTTTATAGTGTTATATACAAATTTAAGGATTTTTTAGTGTTATGTTAACAAAAACAAATCGCGGCGATATATTTTTCCTTTAGAGCGTCCATGTTCACGGGTTGACCTTGGGCTGATGGACAGTCTGCCCGTGAGGATGGACGCTGTAAAGCTGTTTTATTTCAATACGCCCAATATTCCCGTAAGTCTCAGAAATCACTACTTTCATGGTTCAAGTTATTTTCCTCTCGCTGGAACTTCTACTGAAACAACATCTTACTCAACAATATCGCCCTTTATGGAAACAGAAAATACATTTGCCAATAATCAGGCCCGAACAAAGCAACTATTTGTAACAGTTACTCAAGTAATGGAAGTCTATTCATCATAAACTTGTGTCCCCAACTTTGAACGCTGTCGATACCAGAGACATCGAAAACTTTCATAACCGTTTGTTTTAAGATGTCATTACCATAACAATAGATTGTTTGTGTTTTCTGATTTATCCCTGTGATTTCTTGGGCTGGATTTTCAATAATTTCTGTTTGTTATGCTCAAGTTTTGCTGTTTTTTTTAAAGGATGAGAAGGTATCGTTCTATATGTATAATAAGATTGTCAAAGGCGATGTATATAATATATTATGTAGGTACGTGTGTTTGTCACCTACCTCCTCCCAAACGGCAAAACCGATTTAGTTGTGTGTACATTTAAGTGGGTCCCTGGATGGTTTGAGAATACAATTTGATCCGGTAGGTGGCTCTGCGGTCGGGTTCTTGTACTTTATTTATTTTCAGGGCAGAAAAATGTCTGCTAGTACATTATAATATGGAAGAAATACTAATAAAGTTGTTCGCTCTAAAATTCTTCCCATCTACACACTTATTTATTGTACACTTGTCATTGTTCTAATAATAAATAAACAAATCTTTCTTAGAGCAACAGCAAAACAAAAAATATATGTATTTTGTCTGTCCGTATATTTGTACGCGTATCACGCAACTTAGTTTTCACAGTTTTATTGCTAAAGGTGTAACTTAAAATGTGGTAAATATTTCATATTGATACACCACGAAAGCGGGGCCGGCAGTTGATAAATAGTATAATAGACTTACGATAAAAGTTGTTATCCAGGAAATAACTGTCATTTGTTAGAAGGTTTGAGGCTCAACAGAACGATTAGCAAACTTTGGCATAACCTTCGAAGCTCCTTGAAGTTAATTTAGACAAATCTGATTACCCATTTCATCCGTACGAAGCAAAATGTCGACCAGAAACTCGACAACAATTTTTCAAGTACAATTTCCTGAGTTAGATACTTCATTTGTTCTTGAATTACGAAAGTTAGTCTTTCTACCAGTTGTGTTCAAAATTTTGAATCATTTCCAGTGACGCACATGATGCTGATTAAAACGACCCTGTTTGGATCCCCTTCGGCGATTTCTTTGTTTTATTCCTAACGCTAATTTTGTATCACGAAAGTTCTACGTGAACGCGTACTTAGGATTGCCCTGAGTTAGAAGTGGGAGCGGGATTAATGCTATCGAAAGTAAGACGCACCTTTAATATGAGAATCTTTACTTGAACCTACTACATATCTCCACCTGTATTCCCCGGACGGTTAGGCAGAGGCCTACTAAGGTTCTCCGCAGTTCGCGCCGGTATGTTGATAGGACCACCATTGTACCATCTATAACTAATACTTGGGAGTTTGTGTTGTGAAATAAAGAATATTCTATGTATCCATGTTTAGGTCCTACGAAATAGAGGGCGAGAATCTACCAAAATACTGGTAGAAGCCTATTTCCTCTTCCAAAGTCCAATCTATGTACACCAAAATTCAAGAAATCAATAAAACGGTACAACAATACAAATATACAAACAGACTTACTTTAGAATTAATAATATTATATTAGATCGTCTTATCTCAAAAATAATTCCAATCATCTCATACCCAAAACCGATTGAATTTTGTTTTCTAATCGCTTGTAGCTTGCGCCACAACATAAAGTCGAGTACAGACAATAAGGAAGACGCCGGGAGGTGTCGTCCCTAGGCGCCCCCCTTCCTCCCTTTGATAATTTATTATTGAAACCTCGTCTCCATTCTTTTCTTTTGTAATATTGTCTCTCGTTTCTTATTTGTTCCGTGGTACTAATTTGTTTGTTATTTTTTTTTACTTGATCGGCTCTGCTTTTGTGCTGCGCCTAATGAAGTGCGTTTGAAAGGTTCGAGCTAAATTAACGTTCGATTCGCTAGTAATTGGATGGGCTTCATGCGTTGAGGCGTGGGGGAGTTTGATAACACGAGTGACGTGTGCTTGTTTAATAGACGTGTACTTTGTGTTTCAGTAATATCGGTTTAGGATTAAGAGACTATTACAAGCGGGTCAACTGTAATTGTGGATGTTTTAGAACTGAAATCAGTGGCGGGCAACGTAGTTGCAACTCCTGTGGTGTTTTGCGGCGGGTGAGCGGCGGTAATCGCTTACCATCAGGTGATACGTTAGCTCGGTTGCCCCCCTATCCAATAAAAAAGAATTAACTTTGCTTATAATGAGAGAGACAAGACCATTATATTTCACCACGGCCGTGTGGATGAGCAGATTTCACGTGCCGTCGAGAAAATCTCTCAGGCATCCATGTTTCCTTACGATGTTTTCCTTTACCGTTTAAGCGAGTGACTTCGAATCGAACTTGAAAACTTGACTTAACAATCCAATGGTCATATCACTTGGCTATCACTGCTCATGTTTCCTTACTCTAGTCCCTAATTTAATATTATGAATAAGTAGGTTGCAAAGGTCAGCCAGTACATTGCGGTAAAAGTAACTCCGTATTATCATTTCTATCTAGCTTTTTGTGAGCCTACCCAGGAGTCGGTCGGGAAAACGTAAAAAAATACGTACCCATTCGGTATTTTATTTTTATCTCGATGTACCCAAGAAAAATGGACAAGGGAATATATTTTTCTCTTAATACATTATGTGGAAATTGTGTTTCCTCATATCTTTGACTTACATAAGGCCTAAATATTAAGGGTCCGGTGGAGCTTGAATTGCATACAAAAACATAATCTATACTTCTAGACTAATATATAAAGCAGACATGTTTGTTTGTTTGTTTGCTTGAACGCGCTAATCTCAGGAACCACTGGTCCGACTTGAAAAATTCTTTCAGTGTTAGATAGCCCATTTATTGAGGAAGGCTATAGGCTATTATCATCCCGCTAAGACTAAATAACTATTCCACACGACCGAACTCGCGGGCGGAAGCTAGTACGAAAATAAATCGTAATCCAAACAATATTTTATCAAATTGTGTCATTATTCGGATTGAGATACCGTACCGGAATTTTACCGGACTTTTAAGGTATCATTTAACATAGGTAGCATCAGATTGTATCTGGACGTACATTCACACAAAAAAATTTGACTAACTATGACAATTATAGACACAAGAGATGTTTCAGAATGAAGAGAGTGTAAGGCAAATGCCATTTCTGATATCAATTTTATCCCATTGTGATAAAGTTAAATTTCTTTAATATTTTTGATGCAGACTGTAAATACTATCGAGGTTACACCGATTTGGAAAAACTAAAGCTTTGGCAACAAGCCAGGCAAACAGATATTATGTGTCCTAATCCACACTAATATAATAAAAATGGTCTCCTATTTAATTTTAGAAGGATATTTGGACAGTGGAACTAGTTTTGACTTTTCAAAAGTACCTATTTCAATGGTACCTATAATTGAAATAAAACATTTTGACATTGACTTTGAGTACTTATAGCAGGTTAGTTTTATACAATATTAATAATTCAGAAATACATACGAGTGCATTACATACCCTCACGACTTTCTCCCTTAGGGTTAGGCAGAAACTACAGAATACCATTAAGTTACAATACAATACTTGTATACTTCACTGCCACTTATTTACCCATCCCAACACCGACCGCAGCGAGCGCAGCTTGACCTTGCAAATCAGTTGATCAGCTTCGTTAATACTTAGAATTACAATTAAAGCAAACCCTCTACAATTTTATTACAGTAAACATTTTTTTTTTCTTAATGACCATAATTTAACTTTAGGTAATACGTGGGAGAGCCATGCTTCGGCACGAATGGGTCGGCTCGACCGGAGTGATACCACGGCCTCACAGAAAACTGGCGTGAAACAACGCTTGCGTTGTGTTTCGCCGAGTGAGTTGAGGTTACCGGAGGCCCAAACCCTTTTAAAGGCGGGCAGCGCACTTGCGACTCCTCGGGTGTCCATGGGCGGCGTTTATCGCTTACCATCAGGTGATCCGTTTGCTCGTTTGCCCCCCTATCCCATAAAAAAAAAAGGTAAATAACTGCTAGATAAGACTCATAATTAAAAACAAAGTTATACTTGATGATGTCCTGAGACGTCTCGTCTATGTATTACAAGAGACGTTACACCTCTGTGTTTTGATGAAACATTTAATTAAATTCAAAATGACTCCAATCTGCGGGTATTTTGTTAAAAACAAGTAGTACAAGAGGAAAACAAGCTAAATTTAATTTCGATTCGAGCGTGGCGCTGACGAAATTTTTAATAAAAACATCACCTGTTCTCATTTAGCCAACACAGGGACGGAATGGGGAGGATTAAAGAAATTTTGAGATTATTGAACTGTGTGATTGAACATTACTCTTAAAACATTTTATATTAAACCCTACGTTTAAACATTTTATAGTAAGCCATACGTGACGACATATTCAGATTTTTTTATAGAATTAAGGGCAAACGAACAGTCGGATGACCTGATGGTGAGCGTCACACAACACCAGAGGAGACTCAATCTTAAGTGCGTTTCCCACCTTTTAAGATACCCTCACTTGCTCAACGAAACACAACGTAAGCGTTGTTTCACGCAGGTTTTCTATAAAGCCGTAGTATCACTCCGATCGAGCCGGCTCATTCGTGCCACAGCATGGCTCTCCCACTGTAAAAAATTGTCATTGCGATACTTGTGTATATTATTTTTCATTCCCTTCATTGTCCTACTAGTTAGTCTTTTGACAAGTTCGCTGGGGTCGGTTTTCAGTCTCATCCCAGGATAAAAGCTTAACCTCTCTTATTCTGAGAGATGTCCTGCCCAGCAGTAGAACAGTAAGGCCCGGCGCCCTCTGTCGGCCAAGCATGGCAAGGTATTTTAGGCGACGAATAAAAATATAACTTAAAAGTATAGAAATAAAGTTGAAAGCAAGTTGATAAGCATACCGCGGTATTATTTTTGTACTGACGTTAACTTTAATTCCATACCACTAAGTAATATTGTTATTCGTCGCCTAAAAATACTTTGCCATGCCGTGCCGCCAATGGGTGTCGGGCCTAAATGGCTTGCGCCAGATCATCAACCAAATTGGCTGATTTTTTTAAGACGTTATTATTAATTTGATTCCTAATATCTTGCTACGTCATTCTATCTTTAGTCTACTATACTGCCAGTCACAATCATTAGCTTAATTGTCCATCTTCACAGCAGAGTGGACAGAATCTATCAAGTACCTACTAATAATATTGCATTGTAATTACCAATCTGCCTGTCAGTCGTGTAATTACGTGGAAATCCTCCTAGGTAGCTATTTATAATATATACCATTGAGATGCATGGAGTTTTTATAGATTTTCATACAACCGTCCACCGTGGGAGAGCCCTGCTTCGGCTCGAATTTGCCGGCTCAACCGGAGTGATACTACGACTTCACAGAAAACCGGCGTGGAACAACGCTTACGTTGTGTTTTGCGGAGTGAGTGAGGATACCGGAGGCCCAAACCCTTTTAAAAGGTCGGCAACGCACCTGTGATCCCTTGGGTGTTGCAGGTGTCCATAGGCGGCAGTTATTGCTTACCATCAAGTGATCTGTCTGCCCCCTGTCCCATAAAATTACTGTTTAAGCCTTAATAACTGTGGTCTCAAGATTCCAACGCCCTAGTGATACCACTGGTTTTGCTGGCGTGTATATGTTTTTTTTTCTAAAACAATAACGTTGTTCTAGTTAAATGTAGATTTTTACAAAATGCACTGCCATATATCATTTCAACTGCCTCAATAGCCAAGTGGTCCTGACCGCGACTGCTACGCTAGAGGTCCTGGGTTCGATTCCCAGGTCGAGCAAAGTGTTATTGGGTTTTTCTAAGAAATTCCCAGTAGCAGCTCGGAGTTAGGAATTTGTGCCCGGTTAATGGCAATAGGCTCGCCCCCTATTACATGGGACCTAAACATACCGGCGAACTGTGGGTGTACATTAGTACGCCTCTGCCTAACCCTTCGGGGAATACAGGCGTATGTTATATCATTTCAAGCTGCGGACAGTAATAAAATTAAACCAAAAACTTGGCACGTTTTACCATGAATTTATAAGGCATAAAGAGACAGCCGGAATAAATCTGAACTCGAGAAAAAAATATATTACTTGCAAAAAAATCTTACGAATATCCGACCCTGTACAGATGTTTGTATGTAGATGAAAGTACCTACTGCCGCTAAGAAGGAATATAACAGTAATTCCACAATAAAAAATCCTTGAAAATAATTATAGCATACAACTATAAGTAGCAACCTTGTAGGAATAGCCCAGAAACTGTACTGAGTTATTTCAGTATCAAGTTGGAAGAGATAATTTTTGAGTATAGGTGAATACTTTTAAATTGTTAATTTAGTCTTCTTACTAAAATATAAGTAATTGTCTATTTGTTGAGTAAATAACAAACCAAAAAAAAAATTTCTTAAATTATCCAATATACCAAATTAACTCAATATTTTTTAATTGTACGTATTACACATTTACCATGAAGCATTTTCTTAAAAATAATCTTTACTTGTAATCTGGAAGACACATCACAGATAGAGACCAAAAAACCGGGATTTCAATTTCGGACGTTTTAAAATTTTCTTTCACAAAGAGTCAACTTCGTGGAATCAAAGCCGTTTATCAGTTTGAGCGTACTTATTGATATTCGCTGAACGAAGTTTTGTTGATAAAATTTGAGAGAATACTGCATCGTATCCTTTTTGTATAAAATTATCCCTTTTCTCTTTTAATTAAAACATAAGGGTCTCTTCTTCAGTTCTCTCGCCAATCACTTGGTAAACAGTTGGCTTTCTGAACCTATATTTAGTGTGACCAAGTCAGGGAGACAGGTTGCGTAGTTCCGTGAGGGGTGCAACAATGTGCCTCGTTTGATAAATTGCGATATTGTTACCAAATGCCTCCCTGTCACATGGCCAGATACACCTGACCTCCATTTTTTATTTACCACCTTCTAGCGCGAGGTTAACGTACTTTGGTTGGTCCATGGCGCTTTTTTTGTCGAGTCAACATATTCAGCTAGCGTAATTTGGACTGGTTCATTGGATTGTGTTAGGTTGTTACTTTTGACGTGTTTTCTGTTTATTATGACGTGCTTTTGTGACGTATTGACGCGTCAAATTACGTAGTGTTGGTAGTTTTGTTCAAAATAGTTTATATATTATTATTTTTTTCAATTCAATTTCTCGACAATCAACCCCATATAATCTGATAGATTTGATAGCCCAAACTGACAACACTTAGTCTCTTTTAAAGTTCAAACATTATAGGCATTAGTTATGTCTGGGATGTCCTTTTAAAGGAAGGTCCATTAGCAGATTTAAGCTGATATGCCATGAGCTTATATCAATCATTGTGAAGCTCAATCATATTGTATGAATCTCAATGAGCCGAAACTTGAAAATACCAATCAGCTAATAAATCAGATATTTGCGGTGGCCATTGAGGTATTAACAACTAACAACTAGGTCTTGTAATAAATATAAATAAATAAACTTTATTATTTACCCCTTATCATTTACAAACTTCATTCAAAGAACCTTCTTTCCACACAATTACTCCCAAACACATTCAGACTCATTTCTAAGCCCCGAGATAAGGAGGTCCCATTCATTTCACGAATTAAACTTGGCGTAACATTCATTTGGTAATGAGTACACGTGCAAGTCACCGGACGGTCATTCCGACTGTTAACCATCAGTTAAGCGCTGACAGTTTTGTATAACTAATTGCGATTTTGAAAGGGTGCTTTTTAATATATTTAGAACGGGAGAATTTTCGAATATTAGGCATTTTGTTGTTTTTATGAGGTGAAATTCTACTGCTGAGTCCTTCCAGAGACTAACAATTATTGAAGTCTCTGTAGGAATCTATAAACTATTAAATCTCGTATCGTCTTTATTACTTGACGTCAAAGTGATAGTGACAGCAGTTTTAGAATTGAGTAGCGTTTTAATAATTGGTCAATAGGCGCCAGCAACACCAGTGATATCACTCACGTGATATACAGTCTCATTTGCCCAATAATTACACTGCTATTTCACCCTTCAAACTGGAACACAATGATGTTAGCACATTATTGCTTAGCCGCAGAATATTTGGCAATGCGGTGGCATCAAACCAGACGAAACTACTACCTAAAAATATAATTAGGGCTGATAAATCTTTGACCTAATCTTATATCGATACAGCAGTTTAAATAGAATTATTTATTTGTGATTCACAGGTAAAATAGGTCTTAAAATAAATATAAATACAGTTCTTTCTGTGACCTGCCTCGTGGGTATAAAAATATAGAAATGGAGACCTAAATTACTAAATATTATGTCAACATATTTTTCAGAGAGGTGTTGGAGATAGTGGAATTTTAATAAAGTATAAAATATTATCAATACAGTTACAAAATACTACAGTTATTAAAATAATTATTTCAAAAGTATTACTGAAATTTGAGTGTAAAAATTAATAAAAATAAAGCACTTTCCTCCTCTCTCCTAATGAACTGAACTTTGCTGTGCCCGACAGGGTCCATAATTGCTCCTTTAATATTAATATAACATCTGTATCTACATTATGGTACGCAATAAAGTATTGAGTATTGAATTGAATAATTCCACTCACAATAATTAGAGCTGCCTGACTGGGGAAGTAACATACAGAAAATCTTACTTACTTATCTCAAATAACATAGTTCCGTACTATGTTGTATACCTAGCGGTGAGCAAGGTCGCCAGAGCTCTGCGAGGATGCGTTGTATTGGCAGTGGGGGGACCGGTGGTGTTTTAGCATTAAACTTATTGGCTCCTATGCTGCCAGATCAACTATTCCTCTTTAATCTTTACCCTACCCTCTCAAAAAGGGCGTGTAAAGATTTTTACAGGGTCGGCAACGCGCAAGTTATACTCCTGGTGCTGCAAGCGTCCATAGGCTACGGTAACCGCTTACCATCAAGCGGGCCATATGCTTGTTTGCCACCTAAGCGGTATAAAAAATAATCATAAAGTTGATTAAATTTAATATTATTCACCCCGTAAAGTCAGTTAAAATAAGTAACGTGTTGCTTTCATGGTTCGTCTCCTGCAATGTCCTACTCACTCTACTGATTTCATGCACTCTTCTTTTTTTGTCCAAGCTGTTCTTCTGTGGAATGGGCTATCTCAGAAAATTAGGATGGCCACCAGTCGCTACTCCTTCAAATGTAAACTTCTTAAACACCTCCTCAGTTCTTTGGCAGATTCATAATATTAACCTCTCCTATATAAGTTTTTATATATATTTATTATAAATCATATGTCTATATAATATTATTCATAAGTACAATATTCTATATATTTATATTTAGTAGTTGTATATAGTGGCTTATTATTTATATACTAGCGACCCGCCCGCGGTTTCACCCATGCTGCCCCGTCCCTAAGAGTCGTAGCGTGATGTTAAATAGCTTAAAACCTTCCTCTTGAATCAATCTATCTATTAAAAAAAAACCGCATCAAAATCCGTTGCGTAGTTTTAAAGATCTAAGCATACATAGGGACAGACAGCGGGAAGCGACTTTGTTTTATAATATGTAGTGATGTATATATTTATTACATTTATGTATGTAACTCAACAGAACCACTCTTTTAATTATACTGTTGCACCTACCTTTTCCTGTCTCTGCATCACCCTAAGGTCGACTGGTAGAAAATGCCTTAGGCATTAAGTCCGCCTCTGTACACTGATTGTGCATAAAGAATAAAAATAAATAAAAATTAAACGAATTATATTCTGATAGATTCTTGGATCGTGTAATATTGTCTAATAACCAGACCCATAAACATATTATAAGCTCGCATGTCAGAACGCGCAAATTATAAGTGAAATGCGACCGCAGCGCGCGCAGGTTTACGCGCGTAATTTCAATATGAGCCGCGGTCCGCCGCGAATATGGACGGCCGGATTGTGGACGGACGGACGTCAGACCGTACCGTTACCATAAACAATTTGATGTTTTTATTAAAATCATAAATAAAACTCAAGGCGAAATTAGTTTTTTTGTATTATTTTTTTCTTTTTTTATAACGTTGCCCCACACTAGGGTTTTCTCCTGTATCGTTGGTCGAAACAAACACGAATTCTCACACAAACACTCAGACCCGGAACAACTACCTGTAGATCATACAAATATTGACTCCGTGCGGGGATCGAACCCCCAGCACGTGTCGCAGATGCCGATCATAAGATAAATTGATACAAAATAATGATCATATCATATGTATGTTGTTTATGTCTTAACGAAATGACAACAAAATAATATTAATAATAATATAATTGCACAGAATTAAAAATAATTGCAAAGAAATAAGAATATCTAATAATTGCCTTATTAGTTTAGTGGTCGTAATCTTACCCTACGTTTAGAATGCTAGGTTTGATTCCCAGGTCAAGCTAAGTGTCATTGGGATGTATGAAATTGTCAGTAGCAGCTTGGACTTTGGATCAATTTGGATCTACTTTCAATTTTCAATCATGGGACCTTAAAATACCGACGAACTGTGGAGTACATTAGTACACCTCTGCCTAACCTTTTGAGAATATATGCACGATGTTGTTATGTTTATTTGTAATAAAATGAAATACTTTCTTTGCAATCAGTACACTTCCGATAACATCGCAGGCATAGCGAGTGCATCGTCAATGCTTAGTTCTGCTCGTGTATGTTTGTGTGATGGTGTGTACTTATGTGTGCGTGTGTACAGACAACCAGGTAGAGTACAGTGGACAGAGTTAATGGGCAAGTCATTTACGCGAAAAATTTTAGGATCGGTTTTAGTTTTATTAGACAACCTAATTAGGTATTAGTATGGTAATTAATTTTATTAGGGGTTTGATTTTGTATCTGAATTTGATAGTAAAGTGGTAGGCATAATGTAATCTTATAGATATAAAAGGTGGGCTTTTTTTAACATTTGCCTTAAAAATACAGTTAGAAAGAAATCAGCATAGTGAGTATTTGTTTCTGATCATCGCCGCATAAACATAGCGTTTCGTTATTCCTAGAACAAAAACAAAAAGATTTTTCATACAAACACCTGTTTTATTAACATAACATAATAACATAATCAACCCATTATATGTCCCACTGCTGGGCACGGGTCTCCTCTCACAATGAGAAGGATTAGGCTATAGTCCACCACGCTAGCCTAATGCGGGTTGGCAGACTTCACACGCCGTCGAGAAAATGTCTCAGACGTGCAGGTTTCCTCACGATGTTTTCCTTCACCGTTTAAGCGCGTGATAATTAACTATTAATACGCATATAACTTCGAAAAGTCAGAGGTGCGTGCCTTGAATTTGAACTCGAGACCTTTGACTTGGCATCCAATGGTCATATCACTAGGCTATCACGGCTATCCTATTTTATTCTACCACAAAATTCCTATATCCGTGTCCACGAAGCATGTAACAAACAAGTGGACATTCGATGCTGATGCCATACGAGTGTCCCCAATTATCTAGTTCACGCACCGCTTACCGCGTCCTAGTAAATGCCGTAAATTGTGACCTGTGTATTGTGTTACCAATAGAAATACTTTAATATTTTTAGGAGCCACTTGTACCAACTTCTTAAATATGTTTAAATTGTATTTAAACACAATTTTTCATTGTAGTTTTGTGTTTAAATACAATTTAAACATATTTAAGGAGTTAAGTTAGGTCCTTATTTTTAATGCCCCATCAATTATACTTTCACGCTAGCGCATTTGACTTTGACTTTGACTTATACTATAAGTCAAAGTCAAAGTCGAGTCGAGAATGAAAATTAAGTGCACGATCCGAAATAGTGGGTCTTATGGTGAAGAACCGACGAGAAACTCCGTACTCTTTTAAAAAAAAAATTACTGTATCGTTGTTTTTTTAAAATTTTATGCTTCGTTACGAATGGACCGGCTCGACCGGAGTGATACCACGGCCTCACAGAAAACCGGCGTGAAACAACACTAACGTTGTGTTTCGCCGAGTGAGTGAGGATACCGAAGGCCCATGACGTAGTTGGGTGGTGGATTATTCGCTCGTATTCTGAGAGGAGATTTCTGCCCAGTTAATGGTAAATAGGTTTTGCTGATGATATTATGATGTCATTACGCTTGAAAAATGGCGTAGAAATGGCCGTCCGTTTCAGATTTAATGATGAAGTTGAAGTTTTTTAATTCTATGTAGAGCACTCAAAAGACCAGCTCTATCTCTCCTATTATAAAAATTTAAAAATGCTGTGTCTGCTCATAAAAATAAAGATATTAAATAAAACAAGTGGGTTAAGATATATAAAGAAAGAATGAATTAAAAGAGACTGACTAAACAGATATACGAGAGTCAAGTGAATGGGAATGTAGGAAGGTGAAGGCCTGGGCGAACGTTCCGAAATCAGATTGAGGACGTTTTGAAAAATGGCTTGGTCAAGAGTACCCTAAACCGACGTTCATGTATGAAAAGATTGATGAGTGTGGATGAAGCTAAAGAGGTATGTCAGAATCGTAGCAAGTGGAAGTCTGGGATGCAAGGGAGCAGGGATGCAAGGGAGCAACCACCATCTCAATGCTCCAAGTCAACCTCACCTGCTCGTGGTGCATCCTGCTAAATAACGAACGAGGCTCTGACGACCGATGGATGGCGGTATAACCATCATAATACTGGCGTACTTAAATGACACCGGCTGGTGACGGGCAGCAGCGTTACCAGTGCGAAAAAGGTACGTCCTGCGGTCGCCAACCCGCATGCCCAGCGTGGCGACTATGGGCAATTACCCCCCAATGAACACCACAAATAAATGGCCCCTAGTTCCCGGCCGCCCTGCTATTCCTGATCATGGTGGCGGTCATGGTAACGGCAGGGCAAGGGGTGCGAAGAATCCCCGGGCTACGGGAGGCCACCACCCACAGATGGACCACCACACAACGGACGAACGCTCAGGCTCGACGATCATATGGCACAGCTCGAAACGGAACTTGAGAAGATCAGGTGGCACATTCTAGGGTTATGTGAAGTCCGAAGAGTGGGCGAGGATACCATAACCTTGGAATCGGGCCACCTGATGTACTACCGGCAGGGTGATCAACTATCGCAAGGTGGCGTAGGGTTTCTAGTCCATAAGGCCCTCTCTGACAACGTTGTTGAGATATCCAGTGTGTCGACCAGGGTAGCGTACCTCATACTTAAACTAACCGAGAGGTATAGCCTCAAGGTTATACAGCACGCACCGACGTCGACGCACTCGGATGATGCCGTGGAAGAGATGTACGAAGATATCTCATCGGCGCTTCATAAGACCAAGAAGGCGCACTTCAACGTTGTCATGGGGGACTTTAACGCTTGTTGGTCCAGGATTGTTCGGGTCTTGAAATTACTTCGCCTTTTGTTACTTATTTAAAACGTTTATTGGTGAATTTACAATAATTTTGTTGACCGGCACAGTCAACGGAATCGTGTCGAATATTGATAGACAGAGACAAAAAAGAGTAAGACAGAAAATATTGGATTGTCCAATTATATGCGAAAACGCGGAGGTACCATATAAGATACTATAGATGGCGTTAGTAGGTAAATGACTACACGTTTCGCAAACCGCTGCAGTGATGCGCCTGGTTACGATCGGACGGGGTAGATGGCACTGTCTTGAACATACTCCCGGCCTTGGAAACCTCGCATTCCAAGTTTCCAACATAATGCTCCAACTCATGCAGTGTGGCCGTCCTCCGATTGCAGGGGTAGCGGGCAGATCTTTGAAAACGCTCGTCGAGTAGTCCCGGAACTGGTGCGGATGTCGGCCACTCGGGATACACCGTCTTTTCCTGGGAACACACGTATAATACGGCCTAGCCGCCATTTCAGTGGTGGCAGGTTGTCCTCCTTAATAAGGACTAGACTGTCGAGTTTTAGTTCATCCTGTTTCAGCTTCCATTTGGTCCGCAGTTGTAGCTCTCCAATGTACTCCGTGGACCAGCGCTGCCAGAAGTTTTGACGGAGTTGCTCAATCCTATCGTAGCGAGACAGCCTCATCGGTGGTCTGCCAGTCAGGTCATCAGATGCTGGAGCTGTCAGTGGTCGGCCAATGAGGAAGTGGGAGGGGGTGAGAGGAGTGAAATCTGTAGGATCTGTGGACATAGGTGACATAGGTCGGGAATTTAGGACGGCTTCGATTTGAGTTAAAGCCGTGCTAAATTCCTCGTATGTTAATCTCGCGTTCCCTAGCATACGTTTAAGATGGTACTTGCACGATCGCACCCCACTCTCCCATAGACCTCCAAAATGCGCAGAATAAGGCGGGATAAAACTAAATTTAATGCCGTCCTCAGCGGCGTAATCTGTAATTGATGTTAAATTATTTTTTAAAAACAAAGGAAATTCTTTTTCAGCCCCTACAAAATTTTTCCCATTATCAGAGAAAATTATCTTCGGTTTACCTCGTCTACCAATAAATCGTTTTAATGACAAAATATAATCATTTGTAGAGAGACTGGTCACAAGTTCCAAGTGTATAGCACGCGTGGTGAAGCATATAAACAAACACACATATGCCTTTGTCAAACATGCACCCCTCCCCTTCCGGTTTAGTACGTACACTGGGCCCGCGTAGTCAACGCCGGTATATATAAAAGGGAAACCAGGTTCGAGGCGCTCCGACGGTAAGTTACCCATTATAGGTGTTAAGGATTTACCTTTAATCCGTGTACACGTCATACATTCTCGTACTATTTTCCTTGACAAATTTCTAGCACTCAATGGCCACCAAACTTCCCGCACAGTAGCTATAAGAAGTTGAGGACTTGCATGTAATAATCGTTTATGTTCTTGCCTGAATAAGAGAACAGTAAAGTAATGTTTACAACATAATAAAATAGGATGTTTTTTATCGTAACTAAATTTTGTAGAATTACACAGTCTGCCACCGACTCTTATTATTTTATGGTCGTCTAAAAAAACATTAAGTCCTAAAATACGATTAAATTGTTTATTATTTGTCATAGGCACATTATTAACTAAGTGATGATAAACATCAGGAAACGATTGCATCTGCACTATGCGCACTAACATGCGAAGCGATTCATTCAATTCGTCTACAGATAAGGAACCGGTTTTTTTACAAGAATCGTGCGGCATCCGTGTATTGTGTATAAACCTAAGAATGTACGCACCTATACGTTTTAGTTTACAGAATGACGAATAACGTTGAAAATCAATAAAATCATGACATGACGTGGTATGTAAATTTAACGCTTTAGACTTTATATCTGGTAAATTATTAATATCTGTAGTATGATCTACAACCTGATTACAATAACTTAAATTTCGTAAATACGATGGGCCATGCCACCATAACTCACAATCTCTTAACAAATCTAGACTAAGACCCCTAGACAATAAGTCTGCTGGGTTGTTTTTACCATCAACATGTAACCATATTGAATCCCCTGTGAGCTCATTTATTTCAGTCACTCGATTTTGGACAAATGTCTTAAGTAGATGAGGTGACATTTTTACCCAACCCATGACGATTGTAGAATCTGTCCAAAAATATACCTTACTAAATTTTAATCTAAGTGACTCAATGATTTTTTTATATAGTTTTGCCCCTACCAACGCACCACAAAGTTCTAACCGGGGAACACTTATAGACTTTAAAGGTGCGACTTTACTTTTAGCGCATAATAGATTTACACTTATCTCCGAGTTATCACTATAGGTACTCACATAGGCGCAAGCACCGTATGCGCTTTGGGATGCGTCAGAGAATATGTGGAGTTCCGTATACTGAGTATGCTCACTTCTTACTTGACGATGAATACGTAATTCCTGTAAAAACCTCAACGTATAAATAAAATGTTTCCATGTGTGAACAATATCAGGAGTGACGGGAGTATCCCAGTCAATTTTATTTAACCACAATTTTTGTAATAATATTTTTGAAGTTATGACTACTGGCGAAAGAAGTCCTAGTGGATCATATATTTGTGAAATGACTGATAATATCATACGCTTAGTTAAATTCGACTCATTAAAATTATAATCAATCCTAGTAGTGAAATATAGCTCATCACTAAGGTTGTGCCAGCCTAATCCGAGTGTTTTAGTTTGCGCATGCTCGCCTATAAATTGTTCACTCGACATGTCTTGTGAAATGTCTGAATTAAAGGTCCACTTACGCAAATTAAAACACCCTGACTGTAACACCTTCGAAGTTTTATCGCAGATTTGTATTAAATTATTTAGATCATCATCACCTGTAATTAAATCGTCGACGAATATATCCTGCATAATGACGCGTCTGATGACGTCATTATTACATTCTAACGCCAATTGTCGAATACATCTCATACTCAAGTATGGGGCCGATGCGGTCCCATACGTTACCGTATTTAACTGATAGGTATCTAAAGGATCTGTAGGTTTTTCACGCCATAATATCAATTGTAAGGATCTTTGGTCAGGTTGTATAAGAACCTGCCTAAACATTTTCTCTACGTCCGCACACGCTACGTACTTGTATTGTCTAAATCGTAACAAGATTGAAACTATATCATTTTGTAATGCGGGTCCTGACAATTGAATATCGTTTAACGATTTATTAGAACTCGTCACGGCACTAGCATCAAACACTACGCGTAATTTTGTGGTTGTGCTACTCTCCTTAACAACGCCGTGATGAGGAAGATAAAAATTAGGTTGGCAACACGATAATAATTTTGACATATGACCTAACTCACTATACTCTCGCATAAAATTACAATACATACGTTTAAGTTCAGGTAAACGTTCGAGTTTACGCTCAAGTGATAAAAAACGCCTCTTGGCTAACGTATATGAGTCGCCGAGTGAATCAGCGGATTGTTTTAGAGGTATACGTACCGAAAATCGGCCACTAATTTCTCGTTTAGTCGTTTTAATAAATAATTCTTCACACTTACGGTCGTCATCTGTGAGAGCGTAAGTTGAAGTAGGTATCTCTTCTAGTTCCCAAAATTGCCTGAGCTGCGCATCAATGCTCTGGGTGAAGTTACACTGGACCTGATTAATGCGCAAGTTCCTAGTGTAAATGGGACCAGAAAGTAACCATCCTACCCTAGAGTTTTGTAGGAATGGCCCACTTGATAAACGTATTTTATCTTCGTCTAAAAGGTCCCAAAACTTGTCGGCACCAATCAACAAATCGATGTCGGAAGGTACATTAAAGTTAGGGTCCGCGAGTCGTATATTATTAGGAATACGTATAAGCTGGGAATCTATGCTCATCGAGGGTAAACTGGCTGTTATACCTGGCAAGACGAAGCATCGAAACCTTGCACAATAATCGTTTATTTTCGACCGCATAAAAACGTCGCATGAATATTTCGACTGCATGACTGACTGCCCTACACCCGAAATTTGAAGAGTGGACTGTATATAAGGTAAGTTTAACCGTTTACTTAACTTCTCCGTAATAAAACTATTCTGGCTTCCACTATCTAGTAATGCACGAGCTGTATGAAAAACATTGTCCCTATCAGCGATTTCCACTAAGGCTGTAGAAAGTAAAACAGTGTCTATTAAATTATACAAATTGTTAACATTATCATTACATTCAAAGGAATCTTGCGAACTAGTATTAGTAACTGATAAAGAATGCATGCCCGTAGACGTCTTGGTGTGCATTACGCTCGGCCCACTCGACGACTCGTCGTTACGCACACACACGCTCTGTTCCGTATCATATTTACCTAAATGTAGCAAACTATTATGTTTACGCTGACACTGTTTACACGGACCAAAAAAACAATCATCCACTGAATGTCCTGCTCGTAAACAATTGGGACAAAGTTTTTTATCATCTACGAATTTTAATCTATCTTTTATTTGCATATTTAAGAAACTAATACACGTATAAAGTGCGTGATTTTTATTACATAATGTACAATTACGTTTTTTTAAATTATTATATCGGTTTTTTGTTGTGTTTTCATTAGAACTGGAAATGTAGGTATGAGTATGACTTGCACCTTTGCTCGTATTATGATATTTTTTATTTTCGTTAGGCACAGATGTTTCCTTTACTTTAATATGATTAGCATTTACCATTTCCAGCATGTCAGCCCTATTTCTAAGAAAACACAACAGATCTTCCAATTTGACCTTTGCGCTAGAATGACCTTGTGAACTAGAAGCCATGGAACCCTTATGATCTTCCCACTCACGTTCAGTGGTACTGTCAAGCTTGGTAACAATAAGGTAAATTATTAAGGTATCCCACGATTCCGTAGGTTCTTCTAACGTTTTAAGAGCCCGTAGGTTTCTTAAAACCGTGTCTATTAGTTTCCTAATTTGAGAAGGTGATTCTTGTTTTATACTCGTAATGTTAAACAAGGATTTTAAATGATTGTTGGTCAATAACCTAGGGTTATGATATCGATTTTCTAGAAGCTCCCATGCATGAATATAGTTCTCGGGCGTGAACTCTAAAGCACCGATTACGTGCAGTGCATTACCACTAAGTGACGACCGTAAATAGTGGAATTTTTGTATTTCGTCTAAATCTGAACGTTTATGAATCATGGTAACGTATGAATTCTTAAATTCGAGCCAGTGATCGTATGACCCATCGAATACAGGCAACTTAATATCGGGTAATTTAATATGTAATGGTTTACGTGTGACTTGAATTTCGTGAGCACTATGAGACTTGTCACCAATCTCCGCATTATCAACTAAACAATTCGCAATCGCCATTGTGCTAAAATATAAAGATTCTACTGATTCTAAGTATTCAAAATTACTGACCATTTCGTCATCAGATAAACGTAACTCTATTTCACTTTGAACATAATTAAATCTTTGGAATATATCAGTGGCCGACTGAATACGCAATTTCATTTCCGCGGCTTGCATTTTACTTAAAGAAGCGCCATCGAAGGATTCTATAAACTTCTTAAATTGCGTCAATCTGCCCTTGAGATTTCCCCTTTGTTTTTTGAGATCATTTAGGTTTTCATTACACAACTTTTGAACAGGATCTGGCATTTTGGTAGCCTACGTGTAGGTATAGCGAAAAGGTACTCACGTGCAAGTATCACCAGCCAGCGCCCTGCAGCGCGCCTATTATGCCCACGCGCGAAGTAGGTATGTAGGCAGGTAGGTAAGAATCAACGATCACTGTAACGCGAATAATACACAGCTTTAAACTCAAATCGATTTAGGAGGTGGATAGACGGGAACAAAGACCTGACCGTTGCGTTTCAGCGTACTCCAAACACCAAGTCTTCACAAGACGGCTGTTTCGTCTTGTCTTCTCGGCTGGTCCCGGCCGGCGTCCTACTCGTCAGCACGCTAGGCACGAGTTCCTGGAGTTCTCAATCCGGTGTCGAAGGTCCAAAATATGTTGGTCCAGGATTGTTCGGGTCTTGAAATTACTTCGCCTTTTGTTACTTATTTAAAACGTTTATTGGTGAATTTACAATAATTTTGTTGACCGGCACAGTCAACGGAATCGTGTCGAATATTGATAGACAGAGACAAAAAAGAGTAAGACAGAAAATATTGGATTGTCCAATTATATGCGAAAACGCGGAGGTACCATATAAGATACTATAGATGGCGTTAGTAGGTAAATGACTACACGTTTCGCAAACCGCTGCAGTGATGCGCCTGGTTACGATCGGACGGGGTAGATGGCACTGTCTTGAACAACGCTAAAGTGGGAGTACGGAGCAGCGGCGAATGGAGAGTTGGTCCACACGGCTATGGAAGCAGGAACCACAGGGGGCAAATGCTCGTCAATTTCTTAGAAAAAGAGGGGCTCTTCTTAATGAATTCATTCTTTAAGAAGCAGCCCCAAAGGAAGTGGACGTGGCAAAGCCCCGACGCTGTGACGAAAAATGAGATAGACTTCATCATGACGGATAGGAAGCATATATTCAGAGACGTCTCTGTGGTTAATAGGTTTAACACCGGAAGTGACCATCGATTACTACGAGGCTCTCTAAATATCAACTGTAAGCTGGAAAGGTCCCGTATGATGAAGTCTACACTCCGACCCAATCTACTCCAAAGCGCCGTGGGATCAGAACAGTTCCAGCTCCAACTGGAAAATCAGTTCGCTGCTCTGGACCCCACGATAGACGTGGACGAGGCCCTGCAACAAATTATGGGGATCCTACGGAAGGAAGGTTCAAAATTATTTCAGCTGCAGCGTACGGGTACGAAGTCCAAACTTTCGGCAGAGACTCTCCGACTTATGGGCGAGAGACGTATTGATGACCAAGCTACTACTTCAGAAAAGCGGGCCCTCAATCGTAAAATAAGCAAGCTGGTGCGACGAGACCTCCGATGCTCAAATACACTCCAAATAATGGAGTCTATTGAGCAAAATCGGGGGTCAAAAGTCTTTGCCCAGAAATTGAGAAGGCCCCTTCTGACGAAGCTGAAAACATCAACAGGAAATACCGTCACCTCAAAGCCGGAGATTCTCGCCGAGATCGAGGACTTCTATGGCCGATTGTACGACTCGCATGCTCCATGACCACAGACCAGACGTGAGGGTTGCCGAGCCACCTTGAGTCGCCATTACACCGACGACTTGCCAGAAGTCAGCCTCAACGAGATCGAGAGAGCCCTCAAACAGCTTAAAAATGGAAAAGCCCCTGGGGAAGACGGAGTCACGTCGGAGCTTCTGAAAGCGGGTGGTAGACCTGTACTCCGAGAGCTTCAGAAGTTGTTTAACTCTGCTCTCACCGACGGGAGAACTCCGAAGGCGTGGAACAGAGGCGTGGTGATATTGTTCTTCAAAAAAGGAGACAAAACTCTCCTAAAGAATTACAGGCCCATCTCGCTTCTGAACCACGTCTACAAGCTGTTTTCAAGGGTGATCTCAAATCATCTAGCAAGGAGACTCGACGAATTTCAGCCCCCAGAGCAGGCCGGATTTCGAAGGGGTTACGGGACTATAGACCACATCCACACAGTGCGGCAGGTTGTACAGAAGACCGAAGAGTATAACCAGCCCCTATGTCTTGCTTTCGTGGACTATGAGAAGGCCTTTGATTCAATCGAGATCTGGGCTGTTTTGGAGGCACTGTAGCGATGCCAAGTGGACTGGCGATACATCGAGGTGATGAGATGCTTGTATGACGCTGCGACCATGTCCGTTCAAATACAGAACCAGCAGTCTAAACATATCCAGCTGCGCCAGGGAGTGAGACAGGGGGATGTTATATCCCCTAAACTGTTCACCAACGCCCTGGAAGATATGTTTAAGACGATAGACTGGAAAGGAATGGGCATAAACGCGAACGGCGAGTACATCTCACACCTGCGATTTGCCGATGATATAGTCCTTATGGCAGAGTCGCTGCAGGATCTCGAACGGATGCTGGCCGATTTAGCTGATGCCTCTCGACGCATCGGTCTCGGGATGAACATAGATAAAACCAAGATTATGTACAACAATCTTATTACCCCGAGGCCGGTTATCGTAAATGGGTTATCTCTCGAAGTTGTTCAGGAATATGTCTACCTCGGGCAAATTATGCAATTGGGTAGAAACAACTTCGAGAGAGAGGCCGATAGGAGGATTCAGCTGGGGTGGGCAGCATTCGGCAAACTTCGTCGAGTCTTCACGTCACCGATACCACAGTGCCTTAAGACGAAAGTCTTCAATGCGTGCGTCCTACCAGTTATGACCTATGGAGCCGAAACGTGGACTCTCACGGTGAGACTGGTCCACAAGTTTAAAGTCGCTCAGCGAGCTATGGAGAGAGCTATGCTCGGAGTCTCTCTGAAGGATAAAATCTGAAACGAGGTTATCCGACAGAGAACTAAAGTTACCGACATAGCTCAAAGGATTAGCAAGTTGAAGTGGCAATGGGCCGGTCACATCTGTCGGAGAACCGACAATCGTTGGAGCAAACGAGTTCTCGTGTGGAGACCGCGACTAGGCAAACGTAGTGTAGGGCGCCCGCTGGCCAGGTGGAGTGACGATTTGCGGAAGGCAGCTGGCAGTGACTGGATGAGGAAAGCCGAAGATCGGGCTCTGTGGCGTTCACTAGGAGAGGCCTACGTCCAGCAGTGGACGAATATAGGCTGATGATGATGATGATGATGATGGAAGTCTGTGGTCTCTGCCTACCCCTACGGGAAAGAGGCGTGACTTTATGTATGTATGTATGTATGTAAGATATATAAACGTCTCCGAAACCAAAAATGTGATGTTGTCTGTTTGTTACGGGTTGGCGGAAAACTACTGAATAGATTTAAATTTTGTTATCAGTGTTAGAAAGTATACCTATGCTCCAACTTAACTCTGATGTATAAAGAAGACACAGTTGGTTCATGATTAAATCTAATTCTAATTTAGCTTCAGGTAAGCGAAGCCGCGGGCTAAAGCATTTTTTGGGGTCAGAGACGTTTATTATACCCCTACTACTTGCTTTTTTTAAATAAGCGGCGGTAGCCTAATGGCTAAGGCGTCGGACTTTTCTCTCGGTTCGAAACCCACCCATTGCACTACCGACGTGAACCCACTCGTAACACAAGCATTTAGCTTAGCACGAGGGGTTAACAAGAATACTAGTAATGTGCGACCCACATTGCTAGTAAGCTTTTTTTTTTAATAAAAATAATATTTTTAATATACAGACACAGTTTTTTTACGGATTTATAATAGGTTATATAGCCATGAATACCACAAACTGATTCGCTACCGAATCGCATACCGCAAACACACGCGCGTGATATTTCGATTATTCCAACCAGAACATTGCACAAAACTCGCTCGAATCTCCAATTTTTACCACAAATATGTAGATAGGTTGGAACTACTGTAATAGAAAACTAGATAGGCGGCCGCTATCAATTCCGTCTACAAAAAGAGTGGTCAAAAAACTAATGAAAATCCTTTCATCTGGTCGCCACTGGCGCAATGGTCGCGGCCAGGAAATGAAGACCGCAAACTTTGCCCCAATTTGTTGTACGGATGGGAATAGTGATGTACGCCGCACAATAAAATACGGGATTTGGAAAACTGGATTCTATCCTACTTCTTACTATAATATTATAAATGCAACCCAGTCATTAGAATGTGTCGACTTTATAATGAAGTATCGCGTGACAATAATAACATTGATATCTTCGATTCCTGTGCCGCGGTCTTCAGAAGGAATGTTGCTGCCCTATTTGTCTAGGTGGCACCGGTGCCAGTTGGACAAGTATGGCGGCGGCATTCCTGCTGCCAAAATGTCATAAATTTAAGCTTTCCTTTTAATAATAACGTTGATAATCGTGCTGTGCGATTACGTTGGGGTGTTGGTCGGTGCGATACCTGATGTTATTTTTTTTACTATGTACATGTTCTGACTGATACCTGTTTTAATTGCCATATGAAATAAATAAATAAAATGCGAAAGTTTGTGAGGATGGATGTGTGTTACTCTTCCACGCCTGAACCGCTGATCGGATTTGGATAAACTTTGGCACAGAGATAGATTATAGTCTGGAACAGCACATGAACTCTTTTTCTTAAAAAAAAATCTGAAGTCCATGCAGACGAAGTCGCGGGCAGAAGCTAGTATTTTATAAAGTTATAAACTCTGTATTTTTTTTTATTTAATTGTGTTCTTTTTGTGACTCTATCACTATTAAATGTTCGGTTGTTTTTATTTCAAATATGTTATTGAAAGTGTTTATGAAACATTTTTGAGTCTAGTTGCACGGTTAAAAAAGTTGATCCTATGGAGAAAGAAAAAAGAAAGAAAAATGTTTATTTAAAGTCTCGCACAGAACAGAATATACATAAATAATACACTACAAATTAACACAACCCTGCGCGAGGCTAAAAAAGGGTCCCCATCTCAGCATAAAGCTGTGACATTCCGGCACATGCTCAGATGTCACAGCGCTGGTTTTATGATAGGGCCAGATTATTGATGCCACGGACGACGACACGATCACCACGCAATCAACTTAAAGTAAAATAAAAATAGGAAAAAAATAGAAATTTAATACTAATAGCTAGAATATTCTAAGCACTTAATAAATAAATAAATGTGCGCCCACAGATACATATTATTATAAGAGAAGAATCCGGCAAGAACCTCCACGGACACTGTAGCAGTCACGCTAAGAACAAGAAAACAAACATTATATATATTAAAAAGTCTTGCCTTGCGAGCGTTTCGAATCCCGGCACAAAGAAACCTTGTCTTGTAAAGGTACATCTCTAGCGAAGGCTCGCTGTCCACAGTCCGAAGTTTTACCCTTGAAGGAAATTAACCAGAGCCCGGAATATTTTCGTGACCTCCCTTTATTTCTTTGCTGTGTTTTGTGTAGTTCGTGTTATTTTCCCTTACACACAATGATATCTTGATTACGTAAGAGAAAGATAGTGTATCTGGTGTAGATATATTATATTTTTTCTTATTTTACTTGTATCCTTGGATCAAGGCGTGGTCAAATTTGGTTTATGGTATCGTCAATGTTGATAATAATAATCTTAAAAATAAAATAAAAATAAATATTCTGGGACATTTTTACACAGCACGATCTAGTCCCAAACTAAGCAGAGCTTGTACTGTGGGTACTAGACAATGGATATAATACTTATATACTTTTTTTTTGTAAATACATACTTATAATACATAAGAAACACCCAGACGAACACAAACACTTATATTCATCACATAAATTTTTGTGTCCTGTGGGAATCGAACCCACGACCTCATGGTCAGCAGTCCGGTACTCGAACCACTAAACCACAGAGGTCTAATGGTATTAAACAATGCTTCTGAACGCGAACCCCTGGGATTGATTCCCAGGTCAAACACAGCAGTAATTAGTAGCAGCAAGGAGTCTGTATAATTATGTCCCTTTAATAGCAATAGGCGCCTCCTATTACCTACTTGGGACTCTATTCGGCAAACTGTAGATGTACAGTCTCGAGCACAGATATGTTTACATTTGGCAAAATTCACAAGCGTTTTTTTTCCAAGTATTAATTAGTAATTAATTGAAATTGTATGGTGCTATGAAAATAGTATTTTCGAACCAAAGCTGTAATGATATTGGTATTATCTCAAAGTTTTGCAATCACCATTTTATGACAAAATGCTTTTGAATTTTATAGTAAACAAAAAAATAGTAAAAAAATGCGGTCTGTCATCACATCCCACGGGAACGGGATAAAAAGTATCCTATGTCCGTCTCCTGGTTCTAAGCTACCTCTCCACCAAGTTTTAGCGAAATCGGTTCAGCCGTTCTTAAGTTATAAATAGTGTAACTAACACGACTTCCTTTTATATATATAGATGTATACATATTTATGCTCGTGACTGTACATTATTAAACCTCTGCCTAGCTCTCCAAGCAACATCATTCATCATATAATAATATACAAAATAGTTTTTTGTAAGTACTTGTTGCTGTTTTTATAGCAATTATTATGTTTCTTCTTCATTATTTTCTTTCGATACAAGCGTGCTACTATACTTTATCTCATAATACCCATATTTTTACTTAATTCCCATGGAATATATTATATTTTACCGTCAACCTAATTAGTTTTATCATCTCAACCCTATAATGTATCAATGATGACGATAAGGCGCAAATTCACTTACATATTTCAACAGCCCATATTAATGAAAGCTATACGTCTTCGTACGATCAACACGGGCCAACGAAGCGTATAGTTTTTAACTGCATGTCCCACTTAAACGTAACGCGACGATAATATACCAAGCTGTAGATAAATGTTAAAGCAATTCGGTTTCAAGAATATATTTCTGCAGAATTATGTACGCTTACAAGAGAAACTAAATATTAACAAGGAAATATTTATTACTAGCTTCCGCTCGCGACTTCGTCCGCGTGGAATAGTTACTTATAGTCTTAGTGTGATGATATATAGCCTATAGCCTTCCTTGATAAATGGGCTATCTAACACTGAAAGAATTTTTCAAATCGGACCCTACTGGTCCGATTTGAAAAATTCTTCCTAATTCCTGAGATTAGCGCGTTCAAGTAAACAAACATACAAACAAACAAACAAACAGCTTTATATATTAGTATAGATATAGATATCATTGATATCAGTAGCTAAATGAGTGCAATTACTTTTTCAGTATAAATAAAAGGTAGTACGACCTCTTGGGGTCTGACAGTGTCCGACGTAAGGGTGGTCCCTTTACGTCGGAGGCTGTCGTAAAGCACATTAGTGTGTGTTTCGACTTTTACGCGTAAGAGCCAGTTCCCCCTCAGTTGCTGCGGCTCTGGCAGTCTGTAGTCCGTAGAGGCTCTTATGGGTTCGCATAGCATCTACAACTCATCTAGTGATGCAGGTATCCATGGGCGTCAATCACTACTTATAACCAGATGGCTTAACCAATACAAATAAATAAAAGTAACGGGTATGAAGTTACATTTGACGAATTCTGTAAACATTATGAAGCTAAATAGTACCTAAAGCTAAACGTTGTATGAAATACATACATATAAAAATTATGTCTATGTAATATGTAATAGGGAGCGAGCCTATTACCATTAACGGGCAAAGATCCAAAATTCTGAGCTGCTACTAAGAAATTTAAAGACCCAGTAACAATTTGTTTGACCTGGTAATCGAACTGAGGACATATAGTTAGTAGTTTAAGTTATCTATAATAATAAATCAACCATTCTCCCGAGAGGTATTTAATTTAAAAAAATATATTCAAACAATCGTGTTGCTATAGCGCAGCCCTACTATGTAGAACAGGGCCTTACATTCAACAATGGGCGTTTCACTGGCGCGTGCGCACCGCACGTGGTGGCCAGTCGGCCGTAGTTCCGCTTGTACAACAGTTGTGATGTACCTATCGGAAATATTTATGCGGGTTCTTTGGAGTCTTGTGTCATGTGGTTTAGTGGGTGCAGGTGGTGGTTTATGAACATGGCTATTTTTTTTTATATTTCCCTTAGACCAAAACGTTAGTTTAAACTTGTTTTCTACATAACAGGCCATCACGCCTGTATTCCTCGAAGGGTTAGGCAGAGGCGTACTAATGTACGCCCACAGTTCGCCGGTATGTTTAGGTAATAAGTAATATTGGGCGAGCTTATTGCCATTAACCGGGCAAAAATAACCAACCCTCATACCTTCATAGAAAAACCCAATAACACTTTGCTCGACCTAAGAATCGAACCCAGGACCTCTAGCGTAGCAGTCGTGCTCAAGACCACTTGGCTAATGAAGCTTCTATAGGATATTAATATCCTATTTAGATGACAAGTTTAAAAAAAATTTAGGCCTATACAGAGAGGTATATCGATCGTAATGAGCGTTATAAAAAAATATATTTTGACTTGATAAATTTCCCCTAAATTGACGATATTGATTTTATTCTAATCCTGTAGATTTTAAGTTTTTCTTTATTCTTATATCATATCAACTGCCTCCTGCCTGCCATTTTCTACTGTTTCACTCACGGTATGGGTTCGGGTGTAGCACACCACGCCACGCCTTTCCAAACCTGCTCTTTTCTTTGCTTTTGCCATTTCTGTCCCACTGTTAGGTAAAGGCCTCTTCCAGGTCATTCCAAGCCTTTCGTCTCTCACTTTAGCTATCGTAGTAGAAGTCTTAGTCTTCCTGCCACCTCTTTCTGGACAGGTCTCAACGGCGCCATCTTCAGACATTTTATTACCTATTATTCAAATACTAGTCCTCTCCGCGGCACGCATTGCAATACCTCTTTCCAATCATAAACCTTCCAGACACGCACTCAACATCTCACTCAAAGTTTCATCAAACATACAATCATTCATTTTTATTTATATAAAATATATCACACGGTAGAACACAACAACGTTATACAAAAGTACGACCCCAATATATTAACTATTTAATTTATTCAACCACGCGACCGATATGAATGTTGAAGCTTCCGTGGCGCGTGCGCATAACCTTACCATGTAGGAAAAGTAAAGAAGCACCACTTTAACTAAATGTATACATTTCATTGCAAGCCTATTTCAGGTTTTTAAAATTAATTTTATATTATGTAGTAGAGTTTAAGGAACCCAGTAAAAGTTTTTTTTATTCTGGTACATATTTGCTGAAAAATATCAAATTATAAATTCAATATTTAAATAGCGTGCCAAAACGCTACTTTGACAATATGGCGCTGCATACTGGCGTCGGTGACGTCACTTGCCTGTATTCTGATCTGTGGCACATACCATCCACGAGACGAGGTTTACAAGCAGGTGACGTCATCATAAACTGGCCTAATTAAGAGCGTTATGTGCCACGTGACAAACGTTTAAAAAATGCATTTTAATTCACGGATTTTTTAATATTTTTTTATTTTTTTCAACTTACGTTAATAAATAACCATTTTTAAAATCTTAATTTATACTGATAACGGTCATTGACACTTTATTTTTCGCATTGTCAAATATATTATTACCATATTGGCATTATGCTTTTTTTTAATGTCGCAGCATTATACTGATAGGGTCGCTTTTATGTATATATAATAATAATATTGTTTAATTTGGGCATCTAGGCCCATACAAAAATCACATTTCATTACATTCATAATAATCAAACATTTAGATAATACAAAATTACAAATAAGTCATTACAATTAAATAATTAAAAATAAAATGTCAATGTTGTTGTTTTTTTTAATTGTGAAGTCGCATCCAGTGGGCAAGTATCGGGCTGTCCCATCTATCGGCTAACACGCCCAGGACGGAATTGGCGCATATTTAAAACATATAATTATATGTTTTAAATTAATGTATAATAATTATGTAAGTAATGGGCGCGAGTCAAAAATAAAAATATTTCTTTCTTTCTGTATTATATGTTCTTAGTTAATATTCATGTTTAGATATAATACTCTACTTCGCTTTCGACCACTCACGGATTGCGCCAAGCGCAATTTAACCTTATAGATCAGCCCTTCATTCACCCTTTATTACCAAGATAGGTCATAAAGTTAATATAATTTTCGTCGTCTAATTATTCAAAAGTCCATATATCCTCCATAGTTTTTATTTCGTTCATATTTCATTAGTTACCTATAATTTTTATATCTCACCACAAATTAAGTATAAAGTAATAATATCTTAATCTATCTGGGTACTAAAGTACAGATGAAACCATAAATCTTGACGGATGAATGCGTTTCGTATATTTCATGGAGTTAGTCTTCTGTCCATATTTTTTTACACCGGCGCTAGCGCACGGCTATGACCGTAACCGTAACCTCATTTGCACATCAATGCGTGTTGGTTAACGCAACATTTAATTAACTGAATCAATTAACTCTTTGTGTATTTTGCGATGACTCTTGATTGTAATTTTGGGAGGGAATATAAAAGGTCAATAACATTTAAGTTTTAAATTCATCATTATTATACACAGCTTGACATCGCTCATATTTGTATGGGATAGGGGGGTAAACGAGCAGACTTTCAATCAGCTGATGGTTCGCGATTACCGGCGCCCATGGACACCCGCAACACCAGAGGAGTCACAAGTTGTTGTTGCCGGCCTTATAAAAGGGTTTTTGCCTCCAGTATCCTTACTCACTCGGTGAAACACAACACAAGCGTTGTTTCACGCCGGTTTTTTGTGAGGCCGTGATATCATTCCGTTCGTGCTGGCCCATTCGAAGTATGGCTCTCCGAAGGCAAAAGTAGCATATAAGTAACAACTAAATGTAAGTTAAATTATTTATTTCAGTTAACTCTTACGTCATCCCATTTTCCACAATAATTATCACGTCCATAAACCTCAATATTGCGTGTCTAGAATTGGGTCGCATTTTTGCAGAAGGAAAAAATATGGTCGCAATTAAAACAAAAATAGAAAAGGAGGGAAGTTGGCCGCAGGTAATTAGGCTTGTTTTCTATGAGAACGGCACACGTAGCAAGTTTTGTGGTACAGTGGCGGACAGAAAAATATATACAGGTCTTAGTGGAGAGTAATAACAGTGAAGTTAAATGAAGGTATCGATACTGATTTTGATGATTTGATTGATATTAAACATATTGAACTAAAACAACTTTAAGGATTTTGTGTCCGTCTGCCGTGACCATAAACGCTGTAAAAGGCCCAAAACGTCGGGATATGATTTTGTTTATATAACTCGATAAAATCCGTAAATTGGAGGTTAATTTTTATAATAATATTTTTTAAGTCAAGGGACTTTCAATTTTGCTTCCTGCATGTAATCACTCCATGAACGCATTCGTATGTAAAAAATGTACTCTCAGTTACTAAATAATATAAATATAAAAATACTCTTTAAATAATATTTTTTACTTACCAAGAAAAATTTGTGTCTGGAATAAAAAAAAACTAAACTTGCGTCATTCCTAATCATTTCTAGACTCTCCGCACAATTTCACTTAAAATACGTTGACAACTACAGCGTGGCCACTTAACAGCGCCTCCACTGTAAACGTTACAGTGAGATTTTTCCCTTATCTCACCCGTAGTAGCGGTAACGATGCGAAAGTTTTCAACTAGATACCCTCGTTACTGCTCCTTGGACGTTTGTAACGAGACTTTTTTTCTTTTAACGAATTTCCCTGGACGCAGTTTTGTGTATACTTTCTTCGTGCCCGACTTGTAATAGTTGGCACGATTAACAAGCTCGACTTGTGACGGTTTACTCAAAGCGGATTATCTTTAAGTGTGTCCAAGTTATTTTGGCCGCGGGTGTAATATGATTTTTTATGTAATCGTATTATGTTTCGCTGTGGGCTTATATTTTAGTCGTCATTCGCCGGATCGCGTTTCCCGAAAATACTTAGTTGCTAGTACTTTTATGAGGGCGTGATTGCATTTTATTCTTGTTGTGAAAAACATTGGAATTTCTCCTGTATTATACTAGTTTTATAGCACACTAACTTCTGCCCGCAACGTCGTCCGCGTAGCGTGATGATATATAGCCTTCCTCAATAAATGGGCTATCTAACACTGAAAGAATTTTTCAAATCGGACCTGTAGTTCCTGAGATTAGCGCGTTCAAGTCAACAAACAAACTCTTCAGCTTTATATATTAGTATAGATAACTTCGAAAAGTCAGAAGAGAGGACGCCTTGGATTTGAACTCGAGACCTTTGACTTGGCAGTCCAATGTTCATATCACTAGGCTAGGAATCTATCACTATCACTAGGAAACTATCTTGAGTAAACCTGCACGTCTGCGAGATTTTCTCAACGGCGTGTGAAGTCTGCCAACCGCATAAGGCTAGCGTAGTGGAGACCCGTGCCCAGCAGTGAGATATATAACGGTTTGATTATTTTATACTAGTTTTACACACGTAAGTTGAAAACCACATCTGTAACGTAAAAACCAATCGCTCGACTTATTGATGTCTGTTGTGACTTGACTGGGTTACCTGCTTACGTACATTAGTATGTTATAGTAAATTTCAGTTCACTTGGATGTTTTAGGTTTCATATAATAGTAGCCGATCCCAATGGCATTAAACGGGTCGAGTTTAAATTCTCAGTAGCAGCATCGATACGAAAAGCAGCAGAAAAATTACATCAAAATTATCGCCCATTGACACTCAGCCCTCCTTCGCACGGGAGTTTAAGAAGTCGAATAATACTGTAGGTATATATACAGCAGAACTAGGCCTCTGCCTTACCCTTCGGGGAATACAAGCGTGATAGTATGATGTCGGGTTTCTCTCCGTAGTGTAACAAAACACTATCAGCATCCCATTCTTCGAAATTAATATTAACATAATCAACGCGTCATGTTCAATTAGAACTTACACAAAAGGTGCTCGTACCCGGGTTCCGCACAGTGGGTACTAACTTCATATCCGGTTGTTAATTGCTGTGCTCAAACAGCTAAACATACCCGTACGTGTGAAGTGATAAATTAGTTCGAGTTAGTATGAGTTTCAGCTTCTCAATTATGAGTTTGTTTATAAAGAACTAGCATTTGCCCGCGGCTTCGACACAACTATATTAGGATTAAAAATGGATCGGCTTCGAAGATGCTTATATATATACCCTAACCGGGGGTTGTTTTTAATAACTTCATTGTACAGGCACAACTTTATTACGATTTTTTTATTGTAGAGATCAGAAAATTTACCTGCGTCTTCTGGAAAATACACCAGACGCTTAAGTTCCTGCCACGTAAGTTCAGAATGTGAAGCCGAATTTCGTCATGGCAGGTAGGACTCGCGGTGCCTTAGTGGTCATAGCGTCTGGTGTATCACCAGAAGACGCAGGTTCGAATCCTGCCTGCGAGTCGAATTTATCCTTCACTAAAATACACCATACTATATTGTATCCCGTCCCTACACTGGATAAAAATATACATTTACCTACATTATACACACTCCTGTACATTAATACATATCTCGTACACTGCTCTCACTAATTAGGAGTCCCCAGTCAGAAACACGCGGCGCTGAATTAAACACAGCAAATATACTCAGCACTTTAATATAACAAGCGTTTCTATTAGATTCAAATTTAAACTAGCTTCTGTTTATAGCCAAGTGATATAACCATGGGGCTGCCAAGTCAAAGGTCTCGAGTTCGAATCCAAGGCATGCACCTCTGATTTTTCGCTTAAACGGTGAGGGAAAACATCGTGAGGAAACCTGCATGCCTGAGAGATTTTCTTGTAGGCATGTGTCATGAAGTCTAGCCTAATCCCTCTCATTATGAGAAACGAGACAATGGAATGGGTTGATTATGTTACGTAGCTTCTGTTTCCAACTGCGTGGGCTTCCAGAATTCCAACCTGGATAAAAAGTATATAAACTATCACAGGATATCAAGTCTATAAACTATCTGTGTGCTAATTTTCAGTTTTAATTTCAGCCGTTTTTTGGGTAATAAACATCCAAACATCACATACCATCACGTCTGTATTCCGCGAAGGGTTAAGCAGAGGCGTACTAATGTACACCCACAGTTCACCCGTATGTTTGGGTCCCATGAAATAGGGGTACTTCAATTTCAAATATTTTTATTTCAAATAAGCTTTTACAAGCGTTTATAAAACGTTATGATTCTAGTTGCACGATTCCAAAAGATTGATCTTATAGAGAAGAATCCGGCAAGGAACTTCATAGACACTCTTTTAAAATAAATTATGTGACAATCTTCACTGGTACAATATTGCGATAACAAGATGTGTGGACGTTGGAGGATGTCCAAGTTTGACGAAAGTCGACTTTATTAAACGAAGGTTCACATTATTTGAGAACCCAATGTCATTTCTAGATAGTAAATAAACTATGTGGTAGATTGCTATTAGCCGGGCCCAAGTCACAAACTGTGAGCTGCTACAAAAACAAGTTTTAGTAAAACATGTACATTAGAAATTGAACTCTATACTGTACTAAGAAAATGTTGTATTTTGTTGTAAAAAGTATCGAATAGCATTTCTTGTTGTGACGCACGCTCCGTCTGATGCTGCGAGCACGACGAAGCAATTGTCCACTGTTGCCGACACATTCAATAATCGTACTAACTTAGAATATCGTATTAGGAGTGTTTTACTCTTTGCACTTACATTTAGAAGAATGAAATTAATTATTATCAAGGCGGATCGTTCACCTGAGCTCGCCAACTTCAAATTTCAATCGGTTTTTCGAAATTTGTAGGTCTATAATACATTTTCGATTAGTAGTGGTAGTAGTTGCGACATTAACTATACAACATCAACAAATAAGATAGGTATTCAAAAAAGTGTTGCCCAAAAGGTTAAAAATCTTTATCAAGCCAAAAATTGGCCTAAAATTGTGCCTACGGCCAAAATTCACGATTTACTAGTTTTAGTTAAAATATCGATTTTTAAAGAAAGGTCAGTTGTAAATATTATTTAGTTTATGTCGCAGTTACTACTGCCATGACTCTAGAATATGTTTTTGATCAGGATTTTTAAGCAAAAAATAATTGAAGTTTGAATTTGGCGAGCTCAGGTGAACGGTCAGGCTAAAATCCAATATTTCGACATACAAGATTTTAACGTACATATTTGTTTTATATATGTATTTCAGGACTTAATTTGATTCATTATGTTTGTTCTATATGGAGCTGTAGCTCCATTGGATAAAATTGTTTGGAACCGCACAGCAGAAATAGATACATAACTTTTCGTAAATGCTTTTAAAAAACTTATTTTAAACAAAAACATTTTAACTAGAACTGTTTTATTTATTTATTAAGATCGTTTGACAAAGTGTCGGCAGTATTGGAAAAGTGCAACCCAATTGGACGGTCGTTAGCATTTTCAAAAGTCCTGGCGATGGTTCCCGATTGGATCTATCGGTTAGTTCCCGCTTGCTCGGTTCAGTGCACCCGTGGGAAGCAAGCGATTTGCGTTTTTACTGGACTTCAAAGAGTTGCGTCTACGTTGTATATCTTCTAGGTTTCTTGATATTGTTCACTAGGGAATCGGAGTTTTAGCACATGCCACGTGTTTATGTGGGAATAAACTGAGATTAAATTTGTTATTTAAACTTAAATTTTACTTAACATTAACACAAATATGGAATTTGATTTGATATTTATTTCTGCATGGAACAAATATTTGTATGATCTACAGGCAGTTGTTCCGGGTCTGGGTGTTTGTTTATGTGATAAGTTTGTGTTTGTGATCCAGGAAAAATCATGGAGTGGGGGGGCAACGTTTAAAAAACCCTTTATGGCAACCTCTGAGAAGAAATGCTGAAATAAACTTTAAGTTCTTACTCTGGTTTTTCTACTGGAATCAAACAAGTTACTACTACTAACTTTTTTGATCATTTTATATCTGTTTATTCGTCGGCCTTTCGTAAATATACAGTCATTTCAAAAATCTCATCTAATATCAGTTCGAAAACGGCGAACTGTTTGTTTTTTACATAAGTAAATATTTAAACTCAGAAGGTGGTCTAAAATAAAATCATTTCAACCAAAGCATCATACCACAGTAGTCTACAAATAACATTAAGTACAATCATCAACAAAAGGCTAAACAAAAAACAATCTATTTCTATTGAACAGAAATCGTGAGCTGCCCATGTTCGTACAAACACAACAGCGGCTTTAATTAAAACATCGCGTTAGTCGACCCTAGCGTCCAATCAGGGGTGGTCGAAAAGTTGCCCACTCATCGACGGGCCAATATCGACAATATCCATTGGACGTACCCCTATGGGTAGGGCTGTCAAGGATTTTTGTTATTATGTGTAATGATAAGGAAGTAATTTCATAGTTATTTTGATAATTTTAACTAACTAACAAACCATATTATTTTGGTATAACTCTGTCTCTGTCTGTATTTTGCGTTGTTGCAATGTTGCGTCCGGTAAAAATCCTATAGGTACTTATACAATAGTTATTAAAAGTAATTTTGCTGTCTTTTCATAACATTATTACCTACCATGCATTATTATTATACATGCATGATTTTGTTAGTATTAATTATTATAAATCAAGGTAAAACCTGACCTGAAGGTAAAAACTGCCTCATTAGCCTAGTGGTACAGAGCGCGACTGCTACGCTAGGGGTCCTGGGTTCGATTCCCAGGTCGAGCGAAGTGTTATTGGGTTTTTCTATGAAATTCCCAGTAGCAGCTCGAAGTTTGGAATTTGTGCCCGGTTAATGGCAATAAGCTCGCCCCCTATTACATGGGACCTAAACATACCGGCGAACTGTGGGTGTACACTAGTACGCCTCTGCCTAACCCTTCGGGGAATATAGGTGTGATGGTATGTGTTATGTAAAACCTGACCTGAAAAAGAAGTAGTGCTAGCCTAGTGATATGACCATAGGACTGCCAAGTCAAGGGATCCACCACCTCTGACTTTTCAAAATCATGTGCGTATTAATAGTTAATTATCATGCGCTTAAATTGTGAAGGAAGTCGTGAGGAAACCTGCATGACCTGACCTGTCAGATTTTTTCGACGGCGAGTGAAGCCCACTCATTCAGAGAGGAGACCCGTGCTCAGCAGTGAAACAGAATAATGCGTTGATCATGTAAGGTATAACCCGGATTAGTTCTGTTTGAAGACTTATCTGATTATGAACAAAATGCTAAAGTTATGAAACGGGACTGCAATAAGTGAATTAATAAACATAAATAATAAATATATTTTGAAACATTTAGGTATATTTTTGCAATTCAACAACCCTAATTCGAGCAGCAATCCTGATAATGGCGTATAAAATGCACGGTAATAGTTAACGCATTGTGCGGGCGACTGTACGAGCCCTTGAGTCTTACTACCGTACTCACAAATCTTCATTAGAGTTAACACAATATTATCCTACAGTTAATAAGAATTTCATTTAGATAGATATTTTTACACTAGGTATTTATTTATTATTTTAATTTTACATTATTTTTTATTATACACGTCACAAAAATGTTATTACATAAATTATTTTAATAATAATATAATAATAGTTCCTGTATGTTGAATGAATGAATGAATGTTAATTATTTCTGTAAATAGATCTTATAAGGACACTTTTACAAGTCAATGTTTTAATTTTTTTTATTAGATGGCGCCGGTGTTTCCTTTCTGACGACCTCTGAGAAGAAACGCCGAAACAAACTCAGAGAATCATGGTCTCTTTTAAAGTCCAGACAGTAGTAGTAGTAGTATTTTAAGATACATATGTGTGTTACGATGTAGGGCTACGCTGTAATTTAAGAAGATCAATTAAATTGTAACAATAGTAGAACTATTGTTACAATTTAATCGAACTTCCCTGCTATGGCTTTAATTCATTATCTAAATTAACGTTTCTGAGTGTGGCTGTTAGATCTATTTACATTATTATAGGAATTTATATTAAAATATGCGGCGAACAATTTATCTATGATTATACACGGTTATGGAATGATGAGAGCAATTTAGCTCTGGACCCTATGTTACGGGAATCAATAAAATGACATGTTATTTTTGATGCGTGATAGGAACTCTTAGGGTGAGTATTATTTAGTGGTTTTTGTTAACAAATATATGTATCTAACACTAGCTTTTCCCCGCGACTTCGTCCGCTTAGATATTTAAATTATAGTTTAAGTGTTATTCTGATGTATGAGCTATACACCCTCAAAAACTTCACGTCACATTCACGTCACATTCGCGTCTGTAAGTAGGATGATTTTGAAACCTATTATTTTATAAGAACTGATGTAATAGAAGCCAACCTTATTGTTATATGGTGGATTAAAGGATCTGGGAGACAAAAATTACTACACAAAGTGCTATTATGCTATAGCCTATCCAGTATAAGCTGATCTGACATTGTGTGGGCTTTTCTTATGGCCTGGGATTAGTATATACTGGATATGTATATATGATGATGATATGTTAGCTGCTATATGATTCACCAAATATTGCAATTTTAGTCGACTGTCTCCAGAGGCAAAGGAGTGACTAACGGAATCTGAAGCTATGACTGCTATTAGCACTACTGTATGCCATCTTTGCCACCTAGCAGCAGCGCCATACAACTAAACTTAAAATAAACAATTAAACTTTCAATAAATTGTACATACATACATACACTCACGCCCTTCTCCCACAGGGGTAGGCAGAAACTATAGACTGCCACTTGCTACGATTCTTGCATGCCTCTTTTGCTTCTGCGACATTCATACATCTTCTCATACATACGCGCCGGTTGCGAGTACTACGCACCTGACCTTTTTCAAGGACTTCGCCAATAAGATCGGTGTAGGTCCGTCTAGGTCGACCTCTTCTGACGTTGCGTTCAATAAATTGTTCAAAAAAAGATTTATTTTTTATTGATTAAATTCCCAACACTGACAATGATATATTAATAAAAATAGATATACCTATTACCTAAAATTCATATCCCTATGCTACTATTGCAGGTAATTAATAATTATCACAATAGTATAGAACTTCTGACACTTTTTTATAACCTAAATGATGATAACTGTCTTCTTAATATTGATTTGTTTTAAATTAATTAAAGAAAAAATAACCATGCAGAGGTTCAAAATTATAGTTTTTCTATTAGTTCTAATAAATAAACATTCTTACACCACATTTTAAACTTCTCTTAACTCTAGCATGTGCGAGTTTAAAGAAATTAACATATTATTTTCTATTTGTCTACAGGGCAAGGCGAAGCGCGATCAATCTCTGGAGGACCTGAGACAGCACATCCATAAGTACTATATACCTCTCGCACGGCAGTTCATGGTGTTGTTCCCTGAGGGAGGCTTCTTGCACAAGAGGAGGGAGGTCAGTCAGAGGTAAGCATGAAGAAACAAACAGGCAATTATAATATCCTGAAGGCTCTGTAAAAATTAGTCCATCAAAGTCACAAACAAACATATCTGACTACACGGCAAATCAGATAATTAATTATGTGTATCGGGGTCTATGTAATGATAATTAATAATTATTAGAGTCCGCTCTTGTTAAACGGTGTTCTCTCTCAATCTTAGATTCTATTTATTCTCCCCACTTGGAAAAACCACACTAAACTTTCAAGTGTGTTTCATCAACAATTTTGTTCCAAAACCTCAGGTTCGCCGAAAAGAATAATCTGCCGAAATTGGAATACGTATCACTACCTCGTGCCGGTGCCATGAAGGTGATCATGGAAGAAGTAGGACCACACAGGGACCAAGGAGCTAGCACATCTAAAGAGGAGTCAACTAAAAAAGGTAAATATTATAAATATTATTGACTTCGAAACAAGACAAGATTTTCTACTCTGTTCATCAAAGACGGGCAGAGGAAGAAAGAAAGAGATGAAAGGAGAGGGACTTAGAGTGTGAGAGAACGTAGGCGATAGTAACGATCGAAGAAATAGGGACAAACCGTTTAAAGATTTTATAGATTTTTGAGAAAAGAAAAAACATTTTTACATATTTACTATAATGTTAATGTAAAAATGGCCATGCGTTACAGACATTGTGACAAGGGCTGTTTTTTATTCATTCACAGAACTTTTCTTTTTTTTTGTTCTTTGACACAATTCTGTTCTTTTACACAGAACAGAATTAAATCAAAAATATTCTATTCACAGATGACAACTTCAATCAAAGCAACGCTAAATTGATCTTGGAGTCCAAAGTCGGTGACAGCATCGAATGGATCTTGGACGTGACCATCGCCTACCCGGATCGTATCCCTCTGCATCTTCAGGACGTGGTGTGCGGGATCCGGCCCTCTTGTGCCACCCATCTGCATTATAGACTGTATCCTAGTAATGAGGTTAGTTCTTATATCCTGTATTATTTATGTAATGGCTAGGGCTTCGGTCTTGCGATCATGTGGTTGCCGGTTCGAAAGCCACCCATTGCACTACTGACGTAAACCCACTCATAATACAAGCATTTAGCTTAGCACGAGGGGCTAACAAGAATACTAGTAATAATAGTGCGACACACATTGCTAATAAGCTCTTTCACCAAAACGGCGATAATAATTTTAACAAAATTTATAATACGTTTTTGGTGAAACAAAACAAGTAAGAAATGTCTCATTTCTGAACATTCGTATTCTGCAACAAATAAATTAAGAACTATTATTCAAAACAGACCTAAATACAGATTGTTTTATATTGCCCAAAATATATTCGCTCGTTTGAGGACGACTTTAAAAATAAAATTTTCGCCTCGCACACTGCACGAGTTAAGAGACATTCAACACGCTTCGTGGTAGGATCTAGTGATCCATCTGGTTAGTTCTCCCTGACATGTAACACTGGCAAACAGTTTTACAGTGTTCTGTCGTGTGTATGAGAGCCAGGAGCCTAAGCGACTGCTTAGAATACTATTTCTCACTGCCACTCAGACAAGCATCTCGCAAGAGGCCAGAAAATATGGTACGATCTCTTGGGGTCTGACTGGCTGGCGACCGCCCTTACGTCGGACTCTGTCGCAAAGCACCTTGGTGTGTATTTAAATTTTTGCGCGTAAGAGCCAGTTCTTCCTCGGTAGCTCTTACCGAGTTGGGGCTCTTAAAGGCCGACCCTTAAGAGCCGCAACGCTTGAAGAAGTTGCAAATGTTTATGGGCGACGATGACTACTTACCACCAAGTGGCTTGTCAGCTCGTTTGCCAACTTTATCAATAGCTAGCGTCTGCCCGCGGCTTCGCTCACTTGAAGCTCAAAAACCAACAGTGATGATCTGTTCTTTGTATGGGTCTCTATACATAAGAGAGATGAAGCTGTATCTCAGGTTCCGTTTAATTATTTGAGATAGGAATTAAATCAGTTTTTAAGTTGGAGCACATACTTTCTAACAGTGATAACAAAATTCAAATCTATTCAGTAGTTTTTGCGCCAACCCGTAACAATGAATTGTCTGCTCCATCCTTTATTTTGACATGAGACAAAACTAGGGTCGATCGCATCGAAGTCAAGAATAAATCCTTTCTTCAGTGTTTTCAGAATAGTTCAAAGTTCGGCAGCCAAATGATAAAACTTTTTTTCTTTTTTCCTTCCAAATTAATCTCTACGCTCTACTGCCCTCCGAATTTGACGACGAACTATTTCAAAAATTTGCATAGGGCGTCGTTTTGTCGGGCCTAAATTGAGCTATTATTTGGGCCCTGTGAATAACATCTTTTATTAACTTTGAAGGCTATTTTAAAACTCAATTTCCATTACATTATTTTACGTACTTAATACTGAAAATGTATGGTTAATACTCTTTCAGTTAATCATAATTTGCTAGACTGCCTTATTAGCATAGTGGTCCTGAGTGCGACTGCTACGCTAGAGGTCTCGGGTTGTTAGAGGCAGTGTTATTGGGTTTTTCTATGAAATTCCGTGTAGCAGCTCGGAGTTTGGAATTTGTGCCCGGTAATGGCAATAGGCTCGCCCCCTATTACATGGGACCTAACCATACCGGCGAACTGTGGGTGTACATTAGTACGCCTCTGCCTAACCCTTCGGGGAATTCAGGCGTGATGGTATGTTATGTTATAATTTACTAGTACTTACTTAGAAACTCATAATAAAATTCTTATAGATCATAAATAATTTCGTCATTTAATTAAAAAACAAATACTTTTTTACCTGAAAATACCCCAGCAATACCCAGAATGTTACAACTGGGAAGATGAACCGGATAAAAATATCTCCTTAGTAATACCTAAGTAGGTACGATGATTTTACGATGTTTTTTTTTCTACAGGTGCCAGCTGACACCGAAGGCATGACCCAATGGCTTTACGACCGGTTCATCGAAAAGGACCAGCTGTTAGAAGAATTCTACCGCACGGGTAAATTCCCGGCCAAAGGCAGCGGACCCCACCTAGCCAGAGTTGTAAGACAAGACAACCTTAGATACCTGATCCTTCATATTTTCTTTATAGCCTCCACTTACTTACAATTCATGGTGGGACGAGCAATTTTTAGCTATATTTGGTAATGGAATATTTGTGTGACCAGACGTGACTTATTAGTTATAATAATTTCGCTAACCGAATTTTAGTTACAAAATTTTGTTAACCGAATTTTAGTTACAAAATTTTGTTAACCGAATTTTAGTAAAAAAAAAATATTGAGAATCTTTAAAAAAAATGCCATTCAATAATATTACAATTGTGCTGGATGGTTGATCATTATTATTAGTGCATAATATAATATCTACTCAGTGCTTTAGTGCTAATCAAAATTTATTTGGTTTTCAGTTTCCTTTTTGACAGCCTAATCCTCCACCAACAACTTTATGAAATATGATATTTGTATGACAAACACATGAAGTCCAAATTCATAAAGTCATTGGTATATGCCATTAATGATTTACGTAGTAAAAATACCAAAAATATGCACATTAAAAAAATATTTTGTATCATAATGTGTAGGAGAATTATGTCACGTGATCACGTCTGGTGAACAACAAATATGATTTAGTGAAATGAAGTTTTTGAATATTGACTGCTAATAAAACAGGAACAACCTGAACCAATAATTAAACTACTATGTAGCGAAGGCATTACAAATTCAGGATAATGGAGCGAGACTTTTTCTATCGCTGAGCGCAATGCAAAAGAACGAGCATATGATGACATACAGACTACAATATATTCTCCAGTAAAAAAAACATATTACATACAACAAGAAATAATTAAATGATCTATGGGTCCAATTATCTACCCATAATTCTGTAATAGCTAGTCTCGCGTACTTATTCCTTACAAAATCATATTTAACTGACTTGGAACGAATAAATGGAATAAGATCCGGTGATGTTTTAATCACATGTATTTTTAGCAGTCAGTATTCGAAATATAATTTGCCCTTATTTTCAGAAGGTGCAAGGCGGAAGTACATTTTTTAATTTTAATTTACTTGTACTTTAGAATTTATTAAGTTTTTTTTGTTTAGTTGTAACACGTGCGTTAGAGGTTACCTCGAGTTTGACATATAGAGTCATGGCTCGATAGTTTTGTGCCCAGGGCACACTTTATCCAAGACCAATAAACACTTTTTTAGTAAAGACGGAATACGCTCAATACTTTAAATTCATTGGAAAAATCGAATTTGGGAAATCTAATTTCCAATCGATTTAAACGTAGAACCGACCGTATGTAACATGAATATGTGTTAATCAAAGCGTGCTGTGACATACAAGTCAATATAAGTTAAAAAAACTTAGCATAGTAATTGTGCTTCGCAATGAACCAAATTTCAATCCCTTGTGACAATAAAAAAGAAAAATAGAAGAGTTTTTATCCCTCACTTTTATCACGTTTCACTTAATCAGATCCTCTCGCTTCAAAGTTTGAATTTAAAAAAATCTAATTTTATACGAAGAATTCTCGAGTCAATTCGTAGAGGGAATTCTAAATAAATTTGAAATAGCGAACAATGTTCGTGGTTGGCGTTTGGAAAATGACAAAAAAATCCGTATTGAAAAATCCTAAAATTATTTACGATGGCTTTTTCATCAATCGTAAATACGACTATGGAAATCAGAGCGATTTTTCTCTCCGGAAATTTATATTAATAATTCACAGCTCGAAATTTTGGGCTTAGAATTATTATTTACTTTTGACGTCAAATATCGAACACCGTATGAGAAAACTTCGTCAATGTCTAAATTAGTAGTAAGTGGGTGTAGTATGAATAACAATAGCTTATAAGAATCACGTTTTTGTTTAAACCGAAAATGTGGTCATCGTTCCTTTTAGTTTATAGCTATTGTACAGGTTTATTCAAAATGTACTATCTCTAAGTGAAACTATGTGTTTTGTGGTAAAATTATATGAAATATTATTGAATATGCCAAAACATATTTGCCGTAAGTGCCTAGGCTTATATTGGTGTAGTTTATCATTGTAAAAAATATTTAAAATGTACATAAATACTTTCTCTTATGTAACACAAGAATGTAATTGAAATATCTTCAAAATATACATTAAATTCGAAAAGATTATGTTGAAAGCCTATCGAGACACTCAAAGGATTCATATAAAAAAAGAAGTTTTTACTGTAATTTATTGAATGAGCACGTTACACACTATATTTTTTATTCCTGTAAGACATTGTTAAATTATAGATAGACACGAATTGATCATATCCTACCAATACCAAGTTCCTTTACCGTCATGTCCAAATGTGTGCCTTTTTCAAATACCCAGTTTTTGTTCGGAATTAATTATACGAGCGGTTGAATACTACTTATTTATTTATATATAGGGCCACTTGCACCAACTTCTTAAATGTGTTAAAATTGTATTTAATCACAATTTTATATTGTAATTTTGTGTTTAAATTCAATTTAAACATATTTCAGAAGTTGGTGCTTAATTTTGATAATATCATACAAAATGATGGTAAAAATCCTTTATTTTATTAGAACGAATGTAATTCTTAATGAATAATGTAAGTATCATTGTGACCATATCAGCATGTGATTTTTTTTCTTAGTATGAGTGAAATTAATGTTAGTACTGTAATTTTTCAGCCTAATTTATGAACTCAAGCTGCATAATAATGTTAACATATTTAAAACTTTTATGCACTTTTACATTATCTGATATTTACACTAACACTTTTTACCGAATTAAAATTGAGCTAATAGATTTACAGCATTTTCGGTAAAATAATTTCAAACCTTGCTAAAATTCGGTAAAATCTATTAACTTAGTTTTATTTCATTGCGCACTACGGTTTAAACGTATCCTCACGCGTCCAAAGCAGAAAGGAATGACTTCGTGGATTTCCTTCAAGTATTATGTTTCAAATATTACGTATTTATTGCATTTAAATATCAAATAGTTTCTTTACACAACTGAAACCTAAAAAAAATATACTTTACGGAACTTTGGGTTCTATTAAACAATTTTAGTTAAATAAATGATATTTTTAGTGTTTCCCAAACCGATCCTTAGTGGCTGTTGTACATTTGTGATGACTTTTCCAAGAGATGTTGATGGGATGGTTGTAAAAATCTGCTAAACTGCCATATTATAAATACGTCGACTTGGCCTAACGAATTGTAGAACTAACGTTTAATGTTATTTTTAACCTTCATAATATTAAGATAAGATCGCAATTCCTTTCTTTTTTATTATTCAATAAAGTGATGTTCGAAGACTAGTCGATTGTCAATGATTTTTATAATTCTTATGTTTTTTTTTATTTGCTGTAACTAATAGGTACTTTTTAATGACAGTTCCAATATGTACATACTTAGCATACAAATCAATAGTTGAAAAATGATGTGGATTAGGTCATTCGAAATGAATGGAATGGATTGATGTTATGGAGAAATGACATCAGAATTCATTTGGTACACGAAAAAACTATTTAATTTTTAAGTTACTTTAAGTTTTCTTATTTTAATAATTAATTGATGTAGTGGCAACGAAGTAATGTCAATCTTATTGACTTTATTTATTTGGAGATATACCTATATTGTTTCATAATTATGAAATTAACATCACTGCACTAACATTGTTATAAATTAATGTATCCTTTACTTGAGTTCCCATACTTATCGACAAAGATCTAAAAATAAAACCTACAACCATTTTCCGAAAATCTGTTATCCTGCTCTCCTCGCTCATAAGCCCAAGAATTTATCAAAATATGCAATTATTGCATGGACATTTTCACGTGGGAGAGCCATGCTTCGGCACGAATGGGCCGGCTCGACCGGAGTGATACCACCTCCTCATCGGCCTCACAGAAAACAGGCGTGAAACAACGCTTGCGTTGTGTTTCGCCGAGTGATGGAGGTTACCGGAGGCCCAAACCCTTTTAAAAGGCGGGCAACGCACTTGCGACTCCTCTGGTGTTGCGGGTGTCCATGGGCGGCGGTTATCGCTTACCATCAGGTGATCCCATAGCTCGTTTGCCCACCTATTTCATAAAAAAAACATCTTTGCAAACGAGTTGATTCTTTAAACCTTATTTCACACTAGGAAATCGTAAGTATGTTTAAAAAGAAAAAATATTTACAAATATTTGTTTGGCACGTATATCGAATGCAACCGAAAGCACTGAAGCACTATCATTTTTATTGCATGTTGAAGGAATTTTTAATTGATTAATGGTTTAAGGAGATCCCGTGTCGATAAGTATGTGGAATCTTTAAATTGGAATATTCACAGGGATGTGTAGTGTAACTAATTATGTTTCCAAAGCAAGATTCGAGTGATTATAATATAAGGTTCCAGCAAAAAAAATGAATTAAAATTTGCCAATAATTGTATAAGAACATATTAAAATTTTCAATTTCATAATTTGGGTTTTGTTTATTAGGATAGATTGGGAAACTTGGGTCAATGTGATTATTTTTAGGATACCATGTTGTTGTTTCTTTTTTTTAACGAGTTAAGTTTGTTTCTTTTTTTTTTATAATGTAGGTTGTAGGCAAGTAACAAAATTTTGTGATTCTTTCGTGTTTCAATTAACTTTTAGTTAGGTATTACTGAATTCTGTCATTTTTTTTTGTTTATACTTAACACAGTTTTTATTTCTTAAACGGTATTTAGAAATGGTAAGATTGGCGGCGGTCCTTAATATGAGTGAGATAGGATTTACGCTGAATTTTGTGAAATGATAAGATATTGTATGAGATTTTATTTTTGACGTATACAAATAATATGTAAACATTGTGTTTGATTTCTGTTCGATTCGAAATCATTTTGAGATTTTAAATTGAACACTTAACTTCAATTATATTTGAATTTTCGGATGGAAAAATCGGCTTTGGTTCTGATTTCCATAGTCGTAATAAACACAAAATTGTTTTCCAAAGTCGCATTTTCCAACCGGAATATTTTTAATGTTTATTTTTTTTAAAGAATTGTCAAAAGAGAAACAGTGTAATGAATTCTAATTGTACCGAATTACTCTATCTATTGGTCTTTCTATGTGATTTGTATAAATGTCATTAAAACTGTCAGTGGGCTATTGTCGAACAATATTGAGATATATTGCTTATCTAAAGTATAAATTGCAGTAACATACATACATACATACCATCACGCCTGTATTCCCCGAAGGGTTAGGCAGAGGCGTACTAATGTACACCCACAGTTCGCCGGTATGTTTAGGTCCCATGTAATAGGGGGCGAGCCTATTGCCATTAACCGGGCACAAATTCCTAACTCCGAGCTGCTACTGGGAATTTCATAGAAAAACCCAATAACACTTTCTTGGCCTCGACCTGGGAATCGAACCCAGGACCTCTAGCGTAGCAGTCGCGGTCCGGACCACTTGGCTATTGAGGCAGTAACATTTTTGAAATTATATTCATTAACAAACAAGAATATTACATAACTATTTATGGGTATTTATGTAGGTATTTATAAGTTGTTTCTGATAAATTATTATAATATCAGGGTCTATTTATCAAAAATATGAGAAATATCTATGGTGTCAATTTTTTTAATGTCATAGCTTTCAACGACTAAGAAAAAAGCCATGTGATAAAATAATTTTTATGCAAAGCCTATTCCAATATTTAAAATATTCAACTATTCTAAGGATACAATTATAATATTAGAACAAAATGTAAGGAGAATTCAATTTTAAAGTGTACAATGAAAATAATATAAAAAGATACTCATATTATATTCATTGTACACTTAAAAATCTCCTTAGATTTGTTTCCAATATTATAATTGTATTCAACTGGATTTGGGCATCTCTCAACTTACCTACATATAGAATTTGTATTTTAATTAACCAGCCTATTACAATCTCGATATTGTTGACAACAGACCAGAAAATGAGCAGAATGCTTAGCTCGCTGTACATAATATACTTACGGACAATGTCCACGGTTTGTCAGTAAACACGTTTGTGGCACTCCATCTGTGGTTTTATTTTACCCCCCGTGCGGTTCTTTAGACCAAAATCTAAGACTTTCGATTCCATCCAATCTGCAAATCCTTGCTACTTTTCGATTTTTACAAGTAATGTAATTTCTGACACTTACGCGAATATTAGACATTGAAATGAAACTACTTTTTACGGATTTTATCGCGATCCGAAACGTCGGGAACTAAATAATATCAATATACCGCGATAAAATCCGTAAAAAGTAGTTTCATTTCAAAGTAATGTAATAATTATTTCTTTGGTTTCATTCCTCTGAGTAAAAAGTAAAAATAATCTTTTTGTTTTTTTTTGAATTTTTCATGCTAACATCATAAATTTATTATAGTGAAGGAAAATTTTCCTTCACTAAAATGACTAAGGAAAAAGAAAATAAACGATTGTTTGAAATTGAATTGTTGGCAAAAATATGTAAAATTCAGAAAATTTTATTTTTTAACTGCAAATCAATGAAAAAAAATAAAGTATTATTGCCAATATATTTTTAATTTTACATATTTTTGCTAACAATTAAAAAAAATACATTATAGTAGGTAAGGACTAACTAAGTACTTACAATATTTCCAAAAAAAATCAAGGTCTGGAATACCTATATGATGCAACTTGCTGTTACCTATAATATATCTATACTAATATATAAAGCTGAAAAGTTTGTTTGTTTGCTTGAACGCGCTAATCTCAGGAACTAATGGTCCGATTTGAAAAATTATTTCAGTGTTAGATAGCCCATTTATTGAGGAAGGCTATAGGCTATATATCATCACGCTACGCGGACGAAGTCGCGGGTAGACGCTAGTACTAATATATAAAGCTGAAGAGTTTGTTTGTTTGTTTGCTTGAACGCGCTAATCTCAGGAACTACTGGTCCGATTTGAAAAATTATTTCTGTGTTGTAACTATTCCACGCGGACGAAGTCTCGGGCGGAAGCTAGTTATTTTATAAAGCTTTTACCCTCACCCTGTTCAAGAAAACAATCGTAAATAATTTTCTTTTTCTTTTTTTCACAACAATGATGAACAAAAACGGATAGTACCTAATAATTTCAGGAAACAATACTGCTTACAGTCCGACATTATAAGGTGTGAAATATAACAGTAAAAGACTATTATCATTCATGACCCTTTACGTTATCTTAAACCAGTATACTTTGAGCTCTCGGGAGCGTCCAAAAATCCCATTTTCGTTGTAATTACTTTTTGTAGGGACGGGATAGGGGGATCAACTCCAGGTGGTTACTCCAGCCACCCTTGTCAGAAGAAGAGTGGATTAAGTTGAATTTTGGTGGCATGTTTCGGCGTGCTTGTGATTAAGACAGCCTTAATGTAAGTCTTGAAAATGTTCTAGATAAATATTTTTATATGTTGTAATGAAGGTTTGTTTCTGTATAATTTTCAGAAGGTTAAATGTTTTGTTTAGTAGTTTTTTTCTAAATAAAGACTATTTTACTCTAATTCAAAGACTCAAATAATTCTCTTATGTTTTATTTATTTATTTATTCCAACCAAACTTACAACATCGATACAATTAAACCCAATGCGATATTGTAGCTACCTAATACTAAATCTTACAACAAATAAATATATTATACGGTAACAAATCATAAAAATGACAAAGATGTCGTACAAAAAACAGATTTTAGGTACATTGTTTTCTAAAAATAGTGACAACCCTGCATGCTATTAAAAAGGTTAGCATAATCATAATGCATTTAAGTTGCTATAATAAAAAAATGGCAGCGCGTGTAAGCTCCATTTTACAGTGTTTTTGTGCAAAAATACCGAACAAAATCAGTAAGAACAAAAATCACGACTGCGTACCTTTTATGCATAAAATTTCCCACTACAAAACCACTTGCGGCCAACTTCATACGAGCAAAATTATTTTGACCTAGGTAAGTCTAAAGAAATTAATTTTGAGACAGACGTCGCTTCATTATAATTTGTATTATTATAAATTTAATTATTAAAACTATGTAATAATAATATGATTATTGTCCATGACAAGTGACAACCACTGACAAGTGGGGGTAGTAAGTAAACGCGGCCGCGTCGCGCATCGGCGCTGGCATCGATCTATTTAAAATTAGAATTTGATTTACTTAGGTACCTACAATTTGATTTGTTAATGACCATGACATCGTGTGCCCCCGCTGTGACAAAATGGTGTTAGTATTTGATTTTACTGTGATGACTAGTGTTGTGTAAATGGTGTTACATTATTTTATATCGTTAATGACGACGAAGCTATCAAGGAAAAATATATAGGTAGGTATAATGCTTTGGGTTCTGGCCCTGATATAGGTACCTAACTACTCGAGTTGTAAGACGGTGAACTGATTAGGGCCGACCTGCATGTGAGGTAGCTAGCCAGGTGTAGCATTACATCTTACTAATTTGTTATTGTGAGTGCCATGTAAGGTATTTATACAAGATAAGTAACTATACAAGGTTTGTGATAGTCTGGAGGCTTTGGGCACTCCCATCTGTTTTTAATTTTTACACAATTAATGTCTTGCCGATCTATTATCAATGAGCGATAGGTACCTAATTGAGCTCCATAAATTTTGGTTGAGCTACAACGTGACTGATGCATGCGTGCCGTCAGTTGACACTGGTCTACTCAAAGCCGCTATGCATCTTTTTTACCGACGACGGAACGGAACTGTATAATATACAGTGTTTAGGGTGAGACGGTCTTTGTTTGTTTTTCAAAATGCCATTTAAGACATTGTGCTACTAACATACCTATAAGTTCGACGACATGTCTTATTGACACGGGTTGTGGGTTCGATCCCCGCCGAAATTACCTGTACCTAGGTAATTTTTCCGGGTCTGAACGTTTGTGTATGTAAGAATTTGTATTTGTACAAGCACCCACGATACTGGAGAAAATTAACTGAGGGGCAACGTTTTTTTAAAGAAGTATTCTAACTAGGTGATATGTAAGTCTGGAATTTAAAAGAGATCATGATTGTCTGTCAGTTTGTAGCGGCTGTCGGTAAAAAACGATGGGACTGCGCCATCTAGCTAAAAAACCCAAAACGTTCCCTTGTGACTTGTGAAAATGTCTATACAGATTTACCTACTTACAAAAATAATTATCATTTCATTTCAGCACATCAAGAAGTTTCGTATGTTCCTTGTAACTAGAGGACGCGAATTTGGAAAAATAAAACGCAGATAAGAACATGAGCAGGTTAGTATCTGTTTTTACTACTTAGGGCCACTTGCGCCAACTTCTGAAATATGTTTAAATTGAATTTAAAGACAAAACGACGAAGAAGTTGGCGTAAGTGGCTTTATACTTTATCTTTACTTTGCTTCAGTAGGTAATTAAAAAAGAAATAGTCTGATTTTTTTATGGCAAACGAGCAGACGGATCACCTGATGGTAAGCGATAACCGCCGCCTATGGACACCCGCAACACCAGAGGAGACACGAGTGCGTTGCCCGCCTTTTAAAAGGGTTTGAGCCTCCGGTAACTCACTCACCCAGCGAAACACAACGCAAGCGCTGCTTCACGCCGGCTTTCTGTGAGACCGTGGTATCACTCCGGTCGAGCCGGCCTATTTGTGCCGAAGCATGGCTCTCCCACGGACCACAATTATTTGGACCACAGTCAGATATATGTTTAATTTTAGGGTTCACTCGTGTTTTCTTTTTTCTTTTTTTTTATTGTTGTTTTAACTTTTATAGCGTCCTCGTGTAAAAAAAAAAAATTTTTCTTCTTTCTTTCTATATAGTCGTAGTGATTATCACGAATCCCATAACCTTATGTCTGACATATCCGCCTGCCACCAGCCCCATCGGCCTACAATCTATGAGTATTTTCCGTACCTAACGAAAATCCTGCCAACATTGCTTTTTTTTTAATAGAAACAAACGCATTCTAGTTCATGGCAGTAGTAATCCCGACGTGAACTTCTAAACAATTTTGGTAAAAGAGAATTAAAATACAGCGCTGAAAAATTTTTATTTAATGTTACATAGTTTCCTAAAAACTGGGCCACGTGTCAAAAATTACAATTTAGATAATAATATGCCAAGTGGTCCTGAGCGCGACTGCTACGCTAGAGGTCTTGGGTTCGATTCTCAGGTCGCGCAAAGTGTTATAGGGTTTTTCTATGAAATTCCCAGTAGTAGCTTCGAGTTTTGAAGTTGTGCCCGGTTAATGGCAATAGGCCCCCTATTACATGGGACCTAAACATACCGGCGGACTGTAGGTGTACATAAGTACGCCTCTGTCAAACCCTTTGGGGAATACAGGCGTAATGGTAAGTTTTTTTTTTAAAAAAGCTTACTCGCAATGTGGATCGCACATTACTAGTATTCTTGTTAACCCCTCGTGCTAAGCTAAAATGCTTGTGTTACGAGTGGGTTCACGTCGGTAGTGTAATGGGTGGGTTTCGAACCGGCAACCACATGATCGCAAGTCCGACGCCTTAGCCATTAGGCTACCGCCGCTTATTATACTATGATGAGATTATCATACTATGATGATTGACCAAAGGTTGAATGCAACAATGATTGAAGATTATTGGTAGACGAAATGGTATATAAATAACCTAGATTGATGGTATCTCAATCCGAATAATAACACGATTTGATAAAATATTGTTTGGATTACGATTTATTTTCGTACTAGCTTCTGCCCGCGACTTCGTTCGCGTAGCGTGATGATATATAATATATAGCCTATAGCCTTCCTCAATAAATGGGCTATCTAACACCGAAAAACTGCCTCATTAGCCAAGTGGTCCTGAGCGCGACTGCTACGTTAGAGGTCCTGGGTTCGATTCCCAGGTCGAGCAAAGTGTTATTGGGTTTTTCTATGAAATTCCCAGTAGCAGCTCGGAGTTAGGAATTTGTGCCCGGTTAATGGCAATAGGCTCGCCCCCTATTACATGGGACTTAAACATACCGGCGAACTGTGGGTGTACATTAGTACGCCTCTGCCTAACCTTTCGGGGAATACAGGCGTGATGGTGTCTGTGTGTGTGTGTGTAACACCGAAAGAATTTTTCAAATCGGACCAGTAGTTCTGAGATTAGCGCGTTCAAGTATGTTTACTTGAACGCGCTAATCTCAGAACAAACTCTTCAATTTTATACTATTAGTATAGATTACAATTGTATTGGAAATTTGTTCCACCGGACCTTTAAGCATCGCATTCGATCATTTCTCGATAGTTTTTATGTTGTAAATTGTTGTTAAAGTAATACCCTTCAAACGGGAAGAAAAATATACATCTACATAATCATAATAACCTTACCTTCGATATAATCGAACTGGGAAGTACTTTCCGGAGTCTGAAGTAGGGGAAGCTGAAAATCGCTCCTTCCCGCCTGTAAATAACATTTTTAGGGCTGCGCCGTAAAATAGACGTCGCCTGAACACGTGTCGTCATATGGGTTCCGTGACGTTGATGTACAGATTCTAGATGAGTCTAAAACAACTTTAATTTATTCCTTTTTATTGCCACTGAAATAAATGATGATTAAAAAAAACCAATGATGCAGTTTCACCAAAATTATACTCGATTCGCCTTCGAGTATTTCCGCTATTCCTTATAGTTTCGGATTTGGCAATTCACGGTCACTTTGAAAATACAACAAAATTATTTATTTTATTTCATTGATTACAATAAGTGATCAGTGCTTGGAGCCCAATTTTAAGCAAATAATGCATGTTTTGGGAGAAAAATTTACCTTTTTTGTGATATATGGTGGCAAACGAACAGATTGACCGTCTGATCGTAAGCGATTATTGCCGCACATGAACACCTGCAACACCAGAGGAGTCTCAAGTGCGTTTCCGGCCTTTTAAAAGCAGTCGGCGAAACATAACGTAAGCGATGTTTCACGCCAATTTTCTTTGAGGCCGTGGTATCAATCCGGTCGGGCCGGCCCATTCGTGCCGAAGAATGGCGCTCTTTAAAAACTTTTAAAAGAATTATACAGAGTATTTGCTTAGCCTCTTCAAAAATAAAGGTATCGATCATTTTGTAGTCTCTTTTTGTTATCATTATATCTGTGTACTGAGTCCATTTTATGAGCCAGTCTGCAGCGACAGGCGGGTCTGTATTGATAAAAAGAAAACACCATTTATATTTTATGCGCCCGCAAAATGCTGTTTATACGGTGTGTTGCAATAAACAATAATATAAAGAAGTATGAAACAAATTTAATATCCTAAAGTACTATAGAAACATAAAAATAAAGCATGCACACAATTTACTTTCGACACACGTACGAGAACACTAACAAAGTTAATAGTCATATAGTATAAAACCTTTAGATAATTCAAAAGAACGCATTACATTGATACGTTCGTAGGTGATACGTGTAGCATTTATTTTAGACAGAGTTAATTCCTAACATACCATCACGCCTGTATTCCCCAAAGGGTTAGGCAGGGGCGTACTAATGTACACCCACAGTTCGCCGGAATGTTTAGGTCCCATGTAATAGGGGGCGAGTATTCATTCTAATTTTGCAAAATAAGCTTCAGTTTCATTCCTTAATTTTACACGTACTAATGTTCGTAACGAAACGTACATAAACTCACATTTCTGTAGTCAGAAACTACTCAAAGCTATTTGCTACGATTCTTGTAGGTATATACCTTTTTTGTTTCGTTCAAATTCATACATCTTGTTATACATAGGTACGCGTCAATAGGGAGTACTACGCTCCTGATCTTTTTGAAGGATTCCACCTATAAGATCGTTGTATATCTTTCTAGGACCATGATTTTATAAATCCTATTTTTCCATTTCAAAGTCAAAGTCAAATGTTTTATTTCAATTAGACCAGTAATACAGGTACTTTTGAAATGTCAAAAACTAGGTGCGCGGTTCCAAATAGTGGGTCTTATGGAGAAGAACCGGCAAGAAACTCCATAGATACTCCTTTCAACAAAGATTATAACATTGATTTATTTTACAATTTAGTTGTTATAATGTGAGAATCATGTAGCTTGATGTGCTGATAACAATTGAATTTAATAAACTATGATCAATTGCCTTCCAAAGAAAAGAAAAGTGATTACCATAGCATGTCAAGAGTAGTCCCGACAGACGGCGCCCGTTCACGAGCATGACGTGTGTGTCAGCGTCGTCTGACTCAACCATGTTGTAGGGAATAAAACGACCCGACACACAACGCCACCATCAGCAAGACTTCTTAGTGAGCATGACATGCTCTGACTACTATGCAACCAACAGGCTTGATATACTTTTAAACGACAGGTAATAAATAAATGCAACATCATAGCCTACCTGATACTCACATTTTACAGACAATTTATGATCATATAAATAATAAATAACAATAATTATATTACATGTCATATGATAAAATGTATAAAATTACAAAGCATGTCAAATTTTTGCATTATAATAACAAACTAGTAACAATGGCACAATATAGATAAGTAGGTATAGATAGGAATGTGTAAAAAATTATATCATATCAAGTGACTAATGAACTTGTGGAGCTGGACCAGCAGTTTTCCAGGCATTTTTATCTACAAGATAATCCTCTAATTTGTAATAAGCTTGCCTGCACAAGGTACGCTTTACAAATGTTTTGAATTTATTTTCTGGGAGTTTTAAAATTAACTCTGGAATTTTGTTATAGAAACGGACACTGTACCCCATAAATGAGCTATGGACTTTAGCGAGACGAAACAGTGGCTGCATTAATTTCATTTTATGTCTCGTATTATACTCATGTATGTACTTCACATTTTTTCGTATGTAGGTGTAAATTTTTTCTAACGTACATTATGTTTTCATAAATATATTGACACGGCACTGTCATGATATTTATTTCTTTAAAAAGTTGTCTAAGAGAATCACGACTACGCAAATTATAAATGGCTCTTATTGCTCTTTTTTGCAATATAAAAATTGACTCAATGTCTGCAGCGCGGCCCCAAAGTAATATTCCATAAGACATTATGCTGTGGAAGTAGCTATGATAGACCAGTCTCGCGGTTTCTACATCTGTAAGTAGCCTGATTTTTCTTACTGCATAAGCAGCTGAACTCAGGCGTCCTGCTAAAGTCCTAATGTGTGGACCCCATTGAAGTTTTGAGTCAAGTTTGATTCCTAGAAATACAGTTTCCTCAATGAATTCAAGTTTCTCATTATTTAATATTACGTCATGAGTTCCACTGTTTACATTTGGCAAGGTAAATTTTATGCATTTAGTTTTCTGCCCATTTAATACTAAGTTATTAACTGTGAACCACTCATGCACCTTGAGAAGAGCGTTATTAATATCGTCGACTTTGGGTAAGCGTCTATCTAGTTTAAAGATTAATGAAGTATTATCAGCACATAACACAATCTGAGATCCCTTCTGACACATGTAAGGTAGGTCATTTATATAGAACAAAAACAAGAACGGCCCTAAAATTGAGCCCTGTGGTATGCCTATTTTTACTTTCGAGCCAGATGATTTAACCCCATTTATCTGAACTTTCTGAATTCTATCCTGCAAATACGACTTTATTAGATTTATAGAATTTTTTTTAAATCCGTAATATTCTAATTTAAGGAGTAGAGTTTCATGATCTACGCAATCGAAAGCTTTGGACAAGTCACAGAATATGCCCACAGCATCTTGTGACCCTTCCCAAGCATCAAAAATGTGTCTTATAAGCGTCACTCCAGCGTCGGTTGTATTGCGCCCTTTGGTGAAGCCATATTGCTGATCATGAAAAAGTTTATTTACGTTGAAGTGTAACAACATTTGATTAAGCATAATTTTTTCGAAAATCTTACTAAGTACAGGCAGGATGGATACTGGCCTAAAGTTTCCTGGCTCTTTGTTATCTCCATTTTTAAACAGAGGTATTACTTTACTTTGTTTCATTAGATCCGGGAAGGTCCCCTGGTCAACGCACTTGTTAAATATTTCGGCCAGTTGGGGTGCTATAGTATTAATTATACCACTACAGACTTTTACCGACAAGCCCCACAGATCCTCGGTTATTTTAATTTTTATACTTTTAAAGGCTTTTATGACCAACTCCTGGCTAACATGCTTAAATTTAAAAGTTACAGGACAGACAACTACATTTTCTTTAATTAAAGCAATAGAAAGTAAGGGAGAAGAGCATAAACCTTCCGTAGTTTTTAAAGGATTTTTTGTAAAATATGTTTCAAATTCTTGGGCTACATCAGCATCTGTGTTTATGAGACCGCGTGCCGTTTGAAGTGCATAGACTTTGTTAAGTTCTTTCGATTTATTATTTTCATTATTAATTATTTTCCAAGTCGTTTTTATCTTGTTATCAGCGCACTTAATTTTATTACTAATATAATTGCTATCGCCGATTGACACACCTTTCTAAAAATTTTAGAAAATTTACTAACATACTGATTGAACTCTTTACTTTTTTTATAAGCCTTTAGCTCATACAATGCAAACAAGTGTTCCCTACTTTTACGGATGCCTGCAGTCGCCCAGTCACTAAACATAAACTTAAAGCTAATATTCCTGGTTTTAACTTTAAAAAATCTTTCAAATTCCTGTTTTATGATAGAAAATAAATGTGAATAATGTGTATCACAATTATTAAAGTTTTTATTATAAGCAATTAACCTACTATTTAAAGATTTATTGTAATTTTCCATTTTACTTTTTGTGATTTGTCTAGTTTTAATTTGTATTTTGCTTGAGATCTTACTAGTACTAAATGAGACGGTTAGTCCGCTGTGGTCGGATGCCAGGCAATTTAAAATAGCCTCTCCGGTATAATCACAGTTGCAGAAAACATTATCAATGCAAGTTGCAGATGTACTTGTTACTCTAGTCGGTTCTAAAAATACATTTATCAAATTAAATGACTTAAAAAGACACAATTATTTAATACTATTCAGATTGTTGTCTAATATATTAATATTAAAATCACCACAAATTACTACAGATTTATTTGAATTAAAAACTTGCTTGAGTACATCTTCCATTACAGACTCAAATATTGTATAATTTTGGCTATTAGGGGGTCTATAAACACACACAATAATATGCTTATCCAGCTCAACACAAGACATTTCAATACTATGTTCAACCGACATTGAGACAATGTCCTTTCGTTCTTTAGCTTTTAATGAGTTTTTAATTAATATAAGTGAACCACCATGTATCATTGATTTACGGTTGAAACAGCTAGCCACACAATAGTTTTCATAACTGATTGACATTTGATAATCTTTTAACCAGTGTTCAGTTATACAAACTATGTCAAACTTATATTTTTCTAAAAAAAGTTCAATTTCTAACATTTTAGAAGAGAATCCCTGAATATTCTGGTGATATAATTTCAAACAGTTTCCCATCATAGCCGAGGGCGGTATGCTAGAAGATATGTTTTGGTTACGATTACTAATATCTTCTGTTGTCTTTTTGACTAGTTTAAATGAAAATCCGGAGCAAGATTCATAACCCCAGTGTCTAAACTAGTTGGCAAGGCTATACTTCGCGTACATCTCCCCATTTGTGAACAATAGTCCACATTATTGGTACGGGCACTAGGTGTAATGAACTCCAAAAACAGACACTCCTTCGTTTTTAAACCAATGTTATCTGTACAACTAGATACCACTGGTTTGTCATCTATAACTATGTTAATATTGTGAGCTATCAATGTAGCGATCAGACACTTGTTTTTCTTAGGCATAAACATAGCCTCCTGCATAATTTTAAAACCACTAACAAACTTGTTTGTGTCAAAATACACTAGTTTGTCATTATAACGACATGTCAGCATGTGCAATAAATTGTTTAATTTATAGGTACAATTATTTTCATTTTCTGTCATACAATATGAATAAGGAAATGCACATAACATTATCTTTCCTATATTTAATTTTAATAAGGTGTCAATACCATCCACAATGTCCTTTTTCTTAATACCTAAACTATCACCTAATAACAAAACTAAAGAGGAACAATTATTGATTTCTCTTGACACAATGTGTTTAATAATCTGGTTAAATTTAAGATGATGATAACAATAATTAATTACACTATGTCTTAAGTGACTCTGTAGCAGTGATCCAAAACCTGATCCTATTTGATCACTGAACACAATGATCATTCTCTCGACATGTCCAAATTTAATAAATAATGTCAACATATTTTTCTCAATTCATGTCACTATATCATCTTTTAAGCCGCAAGGTTGTCTTAACACAAAATTTCTAAATCAATATTGTTTTTTTTTTAAATTGTAGATTAATTACCTTACTGCTCATAGTGGTCCCAAGCGCAACTACTACGCTATGGTCCTGGGTTCGATTCGTAGGTCGAGCAAAGTGTTATTACCTCTCACCTCTGCCTAACCCTTTGGGCAACACAGGCGTATTGGTATGTATATTAAGTTAATTAATTCTTAAGTTTATTTAAGTGTATGTCTTATCTTGTCTTATCTTATGTGTAGGTAGGGGAAGGCCTAGGCAAACGTCCCGAAATCAATTTGAGGACATACTGAAAAATGGCTCGGTCAAGAGTACCCTAAACCGCTCATGTATGAAAAATGATAGTTTCATCCACGCTCATGTATGAGCGTGAATGAATGGATAGATGAAACTAAAGAGGTATGTATGTATGTTTATTTTGGCCTTGCTACACTACTTGCTACACCTACAGAAATAAATCGAACAAAACGTTCATCTTTATTAAAACATACACTTTATAAGTGTATACACGCCTGAAATTAATTCTATTTGCAAAGTAAGCTTCTGTTTTTTAACCTGTTTATTTGAATTTCGAGTGGCAATATAGTCTGCAGGTGTACTTAACAGCCAATATGTTTTGAGTTAGTACATAATATTGTTCTAGGGCTCTTTAAGGCAGACGAGCTCATATTGTTAGTCTCAGACGGTACTCCGTAGGTATATTAAAAGACAGCTGGGCTTTAAACAGGGTAGTATATATATTTAAGATGAAACAGTAAAGACTATTTATTACATACCTAATTTTCCGGTTCTGAATACACTTTGGTGGTTTTTTGTAGCCTTGAGTACTATTATTTAGTACCTCAATGAGTTAACCAGTGATCGGAATAGTAAAAGCTTAAATATTACTTAAATATTACTTGCTTAAATATTACTTACGTATTTTCTCGAAAGAACTCAACAACATAAATTTTTATTCGTTTCAAAGCGTCTCTTGTTGATTTTTCTAAAAAGTAAACGGACATAGTTGAATAGAAAAACATCCCTTCTTTACAACAACACCTCGAAACATCCCTAAATTCAAGTCAAAAACACGTTTTTCAACAAAAAGGAAAATCTTCAGGAGCGCCTTGCTTTCAGAAGATTAACCGGAAGTGGCGTACTTTGTGCAGTTGACGCCCCCCGCCGCTAGGTGGCGCCGGAAATGAATGTCTGTTTGTCTTCCTTTAGCACCTGAATTTTCTTTCATGTGCTTTTTTTATAAATTTGTGTATTTTTATGGGTGCACGATTGGTTTTTGTTGTCATAAAAAATATTAAATGGAATATCTCTACTATTATAAAATAAAAAAAGGTGTCTGTACATTGAAGACAATAAAAAAACAAGTGGTTTAATATATAATCCAAATATGTGATTTTTAAAATTATTGTCTGTATATCTGTCAGTTTGTTATTGGTTGGCAAAAAAGTACTGAGTTAATTGACACTGTTAGAAAGTATATGCTCAAACATAAAAACTTAATTAAAATCTCAATTAATTGAACGGATCCTGAGATACAGTTTGAGCCTCTGATGTATACCTACAGACTCATACAAAGAAGAGATCATCACTGTTGGTTTTGATGAAATTATTTTAGGGATCCATTTTGTTCCTAATACGTATAGCTTCACCTGAGCGAAGCTGCGGGCACAAGCTAGTTTTCCATAAAATATTATGACATAAATGTCATTCAGGCATGACACTCATTATATTTGGATTTAAAGCATCAAGTCCCTTATAACAGTGAAATGTACAATGTCTTGATCTACGGGAATCATTAATATGAAATGATAATTATTTAGATCTTTTACAGACACTTAGGTCAAGGCTTTAACTACTAGATGGTTTCGGTATTTCCGAGCTGAAGACCTCTGAGAAGAAACACCGAAAGAAACTCGGAGAACCAGTCTCCTTAGTGCAGACATAATACTATCAAAATATGTGAGTGCTCTCACTCACATATAACCAAAAATCAAATAACACTGGTCGGCCTGGACACTCCAAGACCTCTGTCTTGGGTTCAATTCCCAGGTCGAGCAGTGTTATTGTATTTTTCAATGAAATTCCCAGTAGTAGCTCGGAGTTTGGAATTTGTGCCCGGTTATTGGCAATAGACTCGCCCCCTTACATGGAACCTAAAAAATATACCGGCGAACAGTGGGTGTACATCAGTGCACCTCTGTCTAACCCTTCGGGGAATACAAGCGTGATGCTATGTATGTACAATAGTATCAAAATATGTGAGTGACAATGCAGGGCAATGGCACTGGCCTGTGAAGTAAGATCCATAGTGGAGCAGTCCCAGCTGACGGGACGCTTGCATCAGTCATTGTGTAGCTCAACCATATAAAGTCAAAGTCAAAATGTTTTATTTCAATTATACCATTAAAATAGGTAGGTACTTTTGAAAAGTCAAAACTAAAAATAGTTCCAAAAAGTGGGTCTTATAGAGACTAGCCGGCAAAAAACTCTATAGATACTCTTTTCAAAAAAACACAATAACAATATCTATATACTAATATATAAAGCTGAAGAGTTTGTTTGTTTGCTTGAACGCGCTAATCTCAGGAACTACTGGTCCGATTTGAAAAATTCTTTCAGTGTTAGATACTAGATAGCCAATTTATTGAGGAAGGCTATAGGCTATATCATCACGCTACGCGGACGAAGTCGCGGGCAGAAGCTAGTTATATATTAAGCTTTACAATTTTGTTTTAAATAGTTGCTGAGAATTATGCAGTTTGATGTCTAATTTTTATTCATTAGATTACATAAAAGATACACATTCATAATTGCCACGGCAGGTTAGAGCTCCCCAGTGACCAGACATAGCAGGAGCTCAATAACCCATTACATGACTTATCAGATCGGTGGAACATGTGCGTAGGCCATATAAAAACTCTCTTAGCTACCAAGTCAAAATTTATATTCTTATAACTTTTTATTTTTTATTTAGCCTACATAGTTCTAACATAACATTAACATACCATCACGCCTGTATTCCCCGAAGGGTTAGGCAGAGGCTTACTCATGTACACCCACAGTTCGCCGGTATGCTTAGGTCCCATGTAATAGGGGGCGAGCCTATTGCCATTAACCGGGCACAAATTCCTAACTCCGAGCTGCTACTGGGAATTTCATAGAAAAACCCAATAACACTTTGCTCGACCTGGGAATCGAACCCAGGACCTCTAGCGTAGTAGTCGCGGTCCGGACCACTTGGCTATTGAGGCAGTTCTACATTCTACGTTCTACATAGTTCTATCCTAATAAAATTAATTTAATTGCGAGCGGTGTTGAATTAATGACTATCTAATAATAATCTCTCATATTATTCAGGCAAGAAAAACTAAAATGTCAATAATATATCCTACACAAGCCAAAAACGCTATGAATCCCTGTCATCACTACAAGTTTGAAAAAAAAACATTACAAATGACATCCAGTTCACTGAAACTCCAGTTCCAAATAACAAAAAAAACCATAGACTTTCAAAGCATGGTATTAAAAAGCCATTGAAATTGCTCAATGCATCGGAAACACTACGATAACCACACGATGGGGTCCCGGGAAGGGTGTCCACCCTAGCCGGGACATATGGACACGCCGTGCATAATCGCGTTAACCATGCGACGGTGAAAAATTGCAGGATAATGTGGATTTGAATAATTTTTGCTCCGTGGTTCTGTAGCTTTATTTTTATTTATGTGACTCTGGGATAAATTAATGGGAATATTTTCTTAGATAATGGAAAGGAAGCTTACATACATTAGATTTATAAGGTCCAGCCTCCAGCTTAAATAGCTTGGAGTAACGGTAAAGGAATTGACTTTTAGTTTTTTAAATTAGGAACGTTTTGCTCGACACTGGTATTAGAACTCCGCTGCTGAGTTCGTCTCAGTTGGTACCACCGAATTTCCAATTTTCCCGCTAAGTGACCCAGTTTGAAGGATATTAACATAGCCGGTAAAATTATGGACCTAATGTAACTTAACTGTGTTCTCAAGGCAACACCACGCGAGTGACAAAACTGTTGCTAGGTACTTATACATTCTTTAAAATTAATTTAAGGCATACAAAATCTCTACTATTGTCTGTACATTGAAGATATTTAGAAAAAAAAACATGTGGGTTAGGGTATATAAACGTCTTAGAACCCAAAAATGTAATTTTTAAAATTCTTATTTGTTTGTCTGTTTGTTACGGGTTGGCGCAAAAACTACTAAATAGATTTTAATTTTGTTATCACTGTTAGAAAGTATGTGCTCCAAATTAAAAACTACTTCTTATCTCAAATAATTAACCGGAACCTTAGATACAGCTTGACCTCTCTAATGTATAGAGACCCATACAAAGAAGAGATCATCACTGTTGGTTTTTGAGCATCAAGTGAGCGAAGCCGCGGGCATAGGCTAGTATTTTACTAAAAACGTAAGTCGAAAAGTTTAGTTTACGTACCGTAATCTATGTATCCAATCTTTCTAATTGATTAATAAGCACAAGATCACAACTTCTTCTCATTTGTATAAACATAGCCAGCATTTTTATATGAGTTTTGTATTCAGGCTTGTTCATGAATTTTGCTAATACAAAAGTATCTAGTAGCAGTATGTCAAAATTTTCAAACTTTTTAGCGCGACTGCTTCGCTAGAGGTCTTGGATTCGATTCTCAGCTCGAGCAAACTGTTATTGGGTATTTCTATGAAAATCTCAGTAACAACACGAAGTTTGAGATTCGTGCCCCGTTAATGGCAACAGGCTTACCCCCATTACATAGTACCTCTGCCTAACCCTTTGGGGAATACAGGCATGTATGTTTAAACTTAGCCTTTTCTGACTGAAAGTAATCTAATTTCATAATATCCTTTGCAGAGTGTAACGGTCCTGCTGCTTCCAGGCATAATATCTGGTTTACGAATATATTTTGAAAGCGTCTTTTTGTACCGCACTCAATCTTCATTAAGTGTTTATAAATAAGACAATTCCGTCTATACTCCTGGGAACGGGCTGTAAATATACTTATTCGATTATTTATAATTATTGTTCTTAAATATATGAATTTTAGCATTGTGGTCTGTAACCTAACCTCTTTCTTTCTTTTTCTTTCTCACTTTGACACGAAATCCGTGCCCAGCAGTGGGACAAATGCCAGTGGTCTGGTAATTTTGTAATTTATTCCATGTTGTGTGATGACCTGTATATTTCTGATAATAGAGACTTAAAAAGACCATGATTCTCTGAGTTTTTTTTCAGGGTTTTCTTCTCACAGTTAGGGAATGACGGCGCCATCTAGTTAATAAAATATGAAACATTGACATGTAGATGTGTCTTTAAAATATCTATTTACAGAAATTAATGATTGGGTTAAGAAACATACTTATGGTTTTAGAAATATTGACATATCTTTGATTCTAAGTAGGCAAAAAACATTAATGTTGTTGTTGTTCAAACTGTTATATAAAATAAAGGTGAAAGTTTGGTAAATAATTACAAGTACCAACCTTAAATATGACTTATACGTATATAGTTGCTGTAAACATCAGCTATGTTACCTACGGAACCCTTTAACACGTCACGCCTCATCACGGTTCACGTCATCGACATTCAATTAGCCATGGGCGATACTGCGGTACCCTAAACAGGGTGCAACGTCACTGCCGGCAGTAATTGACGGGTTCGTGTATTGAAATTTTGACGTAAGATATACCTACATTAGTTTTTTTCTAATCTTGCTTCTTTTTTAATCTGTCAAGGAAAATATTAGTAAATAGTAGAAAAAATTGTTGCTACGACCCTCTGAAAGGCCATAATCATCAACCCATAAGCTGTACCACCTGCAGGGTAAGACGGGTAAGGCTATAGTCCCCCTTGCTTTTTGAAGGTTCACCGTTCTTAAACGAATTATAAGGTAAGAAGAAAAGTTTTTTAAAGAGTAGGTAACTTTACTTCATAAAAAATATAAAATGTTTTAATATAATAAAATACCGTGGGAAAGCCATATTTCGGCACGAAGGGGCCGGCTCGACCTATGTGATACCGCGGCCTAACAGAACACCAGCGTGAAACAACTAAATGCTTACTTTACGTCGAATGAGTGAGGATGCCGGAGGCCCTAACCCTTTTAAAAGGCGGGCAACGCACTTGCGACTCCTCTGGTGTTGCGGGTGTCTATGGGCGGCGATAATCGCGTACTACCATTTGATCAGTCGGATCATTTGTCCCCGTACCGCATGAAAAAAATGTGTTTGATCCACTCTTACCTTTCACAGAATATCACGTGTTAAAGACAAAACACATTATATAACTACTACAGGTCTGACAGGAGGTCTATGAATTCTCATGAATACGACGGTCAGACGATATGCCCTAGTCAGCCGTTCTCTCTCACTTACATATTACTTAGATAAGTTGTATAGTTAGGTAATTAATTGATAAATTAGCATCTTTATATTATTCAAAGTAATTTATATACTGTATGTATATAAATTACTTTGAATAATATAAAGATTACTACACTCACAACATGCTCCTACAAGGGTAGATAGAAACTATAGAGTGCTACTTGCTACGATTCTTGCATACCTACTTCTTTTGCCTGTAATTTATATAAATAAAACGTATATAGAACTATACATAATTATATATGTACGTACATACCCTCTCGAGGAGTCTGTGGGTACCTCATTCCTTCATGCATAATTTATATATATACATTTTCAAGTTGATTTTCTGCATGAAATAAAAACATGGCATAGCTGCTTCATATTATCTAACATAGTTTGTTAGGGAGGCGATACACTAGGTCTTATTGTAGGAAAAATAATAATATATGTTGCGATTTGTACTGGCATATCTGTAAGTTTATATCAAAACTAAGGGCAAAATGTACTAATACTTGTAATGACTTGTGGTCGGCCGCTAGTTAGTTAATCACCTCAATCTTTTAAATTAATTATTGTGATATTTTGACATTTTAATGTATGATTTCACCAATTATCAATAATAATTATTATTAATGTATAATTTATTATCTCTATTGTTGTATTGTCTTAATTTTGATTCGGTTTTAATTAGCTGTTTATCTTAACTTTTGTAAATTTCGACTAATTTTTAATTATTGGAAAGCCGTGCACGCCTATAAGTGACTTATTTGCACAGAACTTAACTACCTATGTATCATCTATCTAAAAATATTTTGTAAGTTGTTGGTGTGCCTTATAATTATAAATAAATAAGTTTTACAGCTCTCCATTAAGCGCATTAATAAAGTAGTACGAAAATACATCTTGATTTGACCACACCTTTGTTTTACTCTACTAAAATGTTTCATTATACCTAGTACAACTAATTTTTACTAACTAACAATTTCTTTAATTTACCGTAAGTAATAAAGTATAAATAGTAAAAATAAATCTCTAATATCAAATTCTCAACCAAGCCCTAATGGAAAAACATAATATTACCATCACACACAAACAGATAATCCCACATACGATACATACATAATAGGAACAGGTAAGACCACTCGATCCTCGGGCCCAAAATCACCCAATCACGGGTACCTATCAATTAAATTAAGTCCTAAACAAACATAGAATCAGGCAAATCGTTAGCTTGGTTTAGAAATAGGGATGGGCAGTGTGGCACATTCCGGGGCACGATAATTGTGTGCTCTGTACCTACATTGTGGTTTTAGGTAGGTATGTTGTACGGATATAAAGACCATTTTCTTTGAACCGTTCCAAGGATCCGGCCCGTAATTAAGAGATTACAGGATTTAACTACATTAAAGAAACTTTAAGGGCCACTTGCACCAACTTTTTAAATATGTTTAAATTGTATTTAAATACACATTAACAATGAAAAATTGTGTTTTAATCCCTAATTTGAAAAGTGGCCCTAAATCTTATACTAATAATTATAAACACAAATAATAAACTTACTAATATAAATAATAAACTTACCGATTTCAAAAGAAAAAAGGCTTAGATGAATATAATATTTTTGATGTAGGTAGGTCATAAATAAAAAAATCAATGGAGAATTTTATAAATTACAGAATGAACCAATGGGTATTTATGAAGATATCATGCAATTTTGGTAGTAAAAACTTGCCTCGCAGAACCCGTAAAGTTGTCAATCTTTTTTGTTTTTCTTTATACAACTAAGTTGCTATGTTTGGCACGAAGATAAGTTATTTGGCTACGGTTTTCTGAAAGGGAGGTACGTCCCCAGTCGGGCAGCTCCAATTGTGAGTGGAATTATTCAATTCCACTATGCCGTACCTCTCTTTGAACATATGGATAATTATGGCAATAGTCAAATCAATGGTAATCAGTAGCCCAAAACAGCTCTGACAACCGGAGTCTTCTTATTAGGAATCTTATTATTAGGAGTTGGAGTCATGATAGCAGCGTATTCACTTCGTGTAAAATAATATTTAACCACATCTGGTTTGATTAATGATGATGTAAAAAGTAAGATTCCCGTTGACATCAAGATACATTCCCGTCGTCTAACATCACTAGCCGGCCAAACTTGTTCAGTACAGTTTGCCAATCCTCTACAATTGGGGTTTATCTTTGTGGTGACTTAATTGGTTCGCTCTGTTTGCGCCAAAGATTTGCGTACGGTTAAAATAGATGTTTTTAGCCATTTTATACCAGTGTTGATGTTGACACTTGGAAGTGGGGACATAGTGTTATCGGCTTAAGCTTGGGTCGGATAAATGAAAAACTGAACGAGAATGCTTTCCTTAGTACTTAGGTATGTTAGTTAATTATTTGCTCTTCGTCCTGGTTGCCAATAATGAAAACCTATGAAATATGAATAAAGAAGCCTGTGTTTTTTCGACTTGGCGGGGGCACTGCAGTGCTGTGCGCTTAGATCATCCTATCCTATTGTACTATAGATGTAAATAAGTACACCCCTGCTTAATCTTTCGAAGAATATAATCGTGATTGTATGTTATGTTGCAAGATACGGCAAAATCAACTTCGTCACCCAATGCCAAAGGACCAAATTTCTATATAACTAAAACCACAACCAAACTTTTCTTATCACACCTGTCTTCCGAACAGTTTTTGCAACATGTTCTGACCTGTTTGCGCTGCGTGACGGGTACGTGACCCGCATACAGAGGATATCTTGTTAACACTTGTTTGGGCGTCATTAACGCTTGATTCCGGAGAAAATTCGTGATAGTAGCGGCGAAGTTATGATGAGTTTAAGGCTCGGATTGTAGGACCATGGATGAAGGGATTACAGCTGTCGTGGAAATGAAATGGTACAGTGAACACGAAAACCAATACAAAAACAAGTATATGGCTTTTCCATTAAGGTTTCACTAGTGAATCTTGAGATTCGTACCCTATTAGATGGAACTTGAAAGACTGGCGAAACGTGGATATACAAATTTTCCTTTCAATCAAATTACTTTTCATTATCATCAACATCATCGAATCAGCCAAAACATGTCTACTACTAAAGAAAAGCCTTCCCTAAAGACTTCCACTAAAAAACGGATATATGCATCCTGCATCCAACGGCTTTCAGCGACCCTCTCCAGGTCATCCGTCCATCTCGTTGAATATCGAGGTTTCCAGTAAAGAACCTTTCTACGTCAGCGCAAGTCAGTTCTACGACCTATTTGCCCTGCTCACTGCTACTTAAGCTTGCTAATCCTTCAAACTATGTCGCCCACTTAGATTCTTCTACGGATCTCCTCATTTCTGGCTCGGTCGCGTAGAGGAATCTCACGTAAAGAACTCTCCAGCGCTTCCTTCGCATCGCGACTTCTAAAGTAAACTTGTTCTTAGATTTAAATTTTAATAAATCTTTTTAGGCAGAAGCGTTCCAGAATTTCAGTAAATTATCACGTGTGTGGCACCGAAACTCAAATAGGGTCTTTATTCCCAAGTCTACATCGCTGTACTAAACATAAGGACGTTACCAGTGTGAGTAGGGTCCAGACATTAGACATGTGTTGCTAACAATATTATGTCGGGGTGTAACAAGGTTATCTCGCCAATCGTGAGACGCTTCTTTTAACAATAAATACTCTTTAGTAGCACTTTAGTAAAGATAGTAGCGTCTATCTTTACAAACGCGCTTATCTAGCTGTAGATGGCAGAGTTCTTCCATCTTCTTTTTAAAGAAAACCTACCGTACTAAGGGACAGGTTCTCTGTTGCGGGGAACTACACAAATTATACAGTTAACGGACACGAAGTACATTTTCAAAAAAGTCAAAATGTTTTATTTCAATGAGAACACTAAAATAGATACTTTGAAAAGTCAAAACTCGTTACACGGTTCTAAAAAGTGGGTATATTAGAGAAGAGCCATATAAAAATATCACGATTACAATATTAAAAGCTGTATTATGCAATTAGATGTGTTGCATTCAAACTTGAAACAAATATCTCCAGAAAGCAGAAATATCGGGTTAGAATGGAACCCGCGATAATCAGCGTAACGGTAGTTAGTGGTGAGGTAGCTTGACTGCTACGTCAAACATGCAATTGTCATTATATTTCAATACCTTACCACAAAGGATGTTGCGGGTATACCTATAACCATCAAAAGCATAATTCTATCCAATAATTAATAGAAATCGATTAACAAACATGTACAACACCGATCTTCATCACTAATACCTTTCTTTGTTAAACATCAAAGCCGAACTAAGCTGAAAGCAATAATTAACAATGACTAGTGTACACAAAATTCACCTTTAATGTATACGGATAAAGGCGACAATGCCATAAATACAGTCAATTGTATAATCATTTCATAGCATAATCATTTTGTATAGGAAATCACGCATGTTGCTCGACAAAGTTATTTTACTGGTAGTTTAGAGAGAATTATTCCTTATGTGGCGGGTATAAGGTAAAGGTGACAGAAAAAAAATATTTGTTAGTCGTATGGTAGTCATTTAATGATGTCGTAAACGGCGGGCTTTGATCTCTTTATTGGTGTATGGTATGAGATAAGAGAGTATGGAGAAGTTGGTTTGCGGTAGAGCACCAGAGGACAAAGACAGAGCAATCCATAGGTTGGCTTTTTCAAAGGACCAAATTTAGAACGTAGGACCAAATTTAAGCTATCAGTCTCAGAAGGACCAAATTTAGAACGTAATTAAATCATAAGTAACGTATACAAGATGTTTAGTACCCACTAGTATAAATATAGTTTACTAGCTACCGACAATTTATTGGAATTTGGAAGAATTTTTAAAACAAAAGGTAGCCTATGTCCTTCTCTAAGATCTAATATAATATCTATAACAATAATCTAATATAATATTGTAACAAACATACAAAATATCATACAGTCAAATGGAGAACCTCCTCCTTTTTGAGGTTAAAAACTCACTTAACAAAAAGGCACTTGTGACACCTCTGGTGTTGCGGGTGTCCATGGGCGGCAGTTATCGCTTACCATCAGGTGATCCGTCGGCTCGTTTGCTCCCCTATCCCATAAAACAAAATACTCCTTGTGGGGATCAAATATTATTTTCCATTCGTTTCCTTAGACCACACATCTTCGTCATGGCGAAACTTATCCGCTAGCAATAGTTGCGGCCTATCAAAGGGGCAGAACTTCGGCCAACTTCGGCAACTTTCGGCAACTCTCGACTCGTTAACGAGATTTTTTCAGATTACTTCGCTTTCGTTTAATAATGAATAGGTCTAATCAGAAGACGAACTTTTTAAATTCGCTAAAAGTTTCTGATAGTGGTTTTAATAAAATAATCTTATAACGTCCACGAGTTCTGAAGATGCCTTGAGATATTGGTTTTCTGGAGTGTGTATCTTGCATCCAGTTTCTACTTAATTATGAACTTTTTTTTTTAATAACATTTTCATTGATACAGATGCACCTGTTCGGAGAATAATTATGTTAATCTGACTTTACACAAAGACGAACGATGACTAGATTTTGATAGTCATCATCATTAAATTAATAACTGTCCCACCGTTGGGCTCACCTTAGTTTCATATGCCCACTAATTTCACGATCTGCTTTGCCCAAATTTAGATCAAAATAATGAGCACATTTTTGCTTAATATATTGCTTATTTGCATATTTTGTCAATGCGATAGTACCCTAGAGTCCTAGACGAACACAAGTAGCATCAAGTCCTATCACATTTAGAACTGTTATAAAATACTCCTTATACTTAAGCCATATTGCCCAAGAAATTTGGTAAAAATAGAATAGGAATGCTACTGCATTCCTATTCCCCCCCTCAAGTTCAAGTTCAAATATTTTTATTTCAAATCAGCGCATATGAAACGTTATGATTCTAGTTTCACGGTTCATCCTATGGAGAAGAATCCGGCAAGAAACTCCATGAACACTTAAAAAAAAATGGATTTACAATCTTCACTGGTACAATAATGCAATAATAGGATGTGTGAACATTGAATGTCAAAGTTGGAGTGAAGTCAATAATTTTGAATTTTGAAAGGTTCCCAGCATTTGAGAACTCAATACGAGTACTGGGTACTTATTACCCTGCAAAAGATAGAATCCTCAAGTGTCGCCGCTGAGACCCAATGCAATCTATATGCAAATAGGCGTTCCATCCAATTAGAAATGACTTACTTTGTACGTAGTAGGAGAGAAAAACGTGGCGTTTCAAACGGTCAAAAGTATTTTACTTAAAAATGGATTTTTTCTTCTGGTTGTATACTCGATTGCTATGCTGGATCCTGGGTTCGATACTCACGTCGAGTATTTCTCATTAACTGAGAGTAGTGAGACTATTTGTGCCCGGTAAATGGCAATAAGCTCGCCCCCTATGGCATGGAACCTAAATTTACCAGCAAACTGTATGCACATTAGCCTATACCACTGCCTAACATCTGTATTTCCCGAAAGGTTAAGTAAACTTGTACCTTGATTCGTTGGTATTTAGGTCCCATATAATAAAAGGGTTATCTCTACCCATTATACAATAGAATTCCAAACACCGAACTGCTAAAGAAAAAACCGAATAACACTATACTCAATCTGGAATTCGGGCCCGGAATCAGCATAGCAGTTGCATTTACTTATTGAATCAGTTTAGACATAGATAGAGATAAATTAATTCAATATCAATTCCCAAACTTATAATGATGTTCAATAAAAGGTTGGATATCTCTGGAACGCAGATGTTGCCAATCCGAGTGCGTACCCCAACTTTGCAATACCCACTCGTAAGTAAGAATAGATTATTGCATTGTCGCGTCGTTTGCATCTGGTAACACCTATTTGCGTACGGGATTTCTTAATAAAGGAATTTATACAAGGGTCGAAATAAATCGAATCTGGTCAAGTGTGCCTATTTGTATTCTTGCTTAGGGTAAGGGAGGAGGGTTCCTTTAATGATCATTATTTAATTTAAGTCTCATGGCTCTTAGAGGGAAGGTGGTCCTGGTTGTCACACGAATACCTATCAAAATCGATAGAGGTTTTAGGAGCCCAAAAAGCTAGTTCATTCTTAGGATATTGGAATTTTCTTGGATAACGGCGACCACCCTTCTATTCTATTCTATTTATCTTTCGGGGACGCCGGCAGGCACCAGGCGGGCGATCAGTCCTCATATTGGGATTATTTCGCCCAGTTCCCCATTTTGGTGGATCCCGTCATGGGTTACTGGCGCTCGGCGTCGCAAATCTTCCCGTAGCCTTGCAGAAGTCCACCAGTTGTCCGATGGAGAGTTCTGCTAGCCGTTCTTCATTTATCTCATCGGTTCCTAGTATTTCCCATCTAAGTAGCGCATACATTGTGCATTTTGCTATTAGATGGAAGCTTGTTTCTTCTTCTTCCCCGCATGCTGGGCATATAGGGTCCTCCTTTATTTTCATGATCGCCAGGTGTCTGTTAAGTCCACAGTGTCCCGTTGCGATCCCTACTGCTATCTTTATATTTTCTCTGCTCATCCTCAGTAATTTTTGGGATTTCCTTTCGTCATATGACTTTAGGAAGATTTTTGACTGTCGGCAACCTTCCATTGATTGCCATCTTTGGTTCGACTCTTTTACCATTATTCTATGGATGATTCTTTTGACGATATTGTATGGGATCGGTAACCTAGGTTCTGGTCCCACGAAGGGCGACCACCCTTACATTGGAGTCTGTTGTAAAGCACTTTTGCTCTGTTATTCTTTGGTTTGTGTTTTGAAGTTGTTTTTTCAACTATGATATGAAATGTGAAATTTATGCTTTCAATTGTTTTATAATATTTTTACACTAGCTTCTGCCCGCGGCTTCGCTCACGTGAAGCTATATCAGAAGTAAAAAGGGAAAGCCAACATTGATGATCTCTTCTTTGTATGGGGTTCTCTATACATCAGGGAGGTCAAGCTGTATCTCAGGATTCGTTTAACTAATTGAGATAAGAATTTCACCAGTTTTTAAGTTGGAACATATACTTTTCAACAGTGATAATAACATTAAAATCTATCCAGTAGTTTTTGCTCCAACCCGTAACAAACAGACAAGAATTTTAATAATCATTTTCGAATTCGGAGACGTTTATATACCATAACCCACCTGTTTTTTTTTAAATATCTTCAATGTACAGACACAGTTTTTTTACAATTTTATAATAGTAGAGAAGGAAAGAGATAAGAGATAAGATATTATAAAACAAAATCCCCCGCCACGTCTGTCTGTTAGCGATGAACTCAAAAGTACTGGACGGATTTTCATGCGGTGTTCACCAATATATCAAGTGGAAGGTTTTAAGCGATTTACCGTCAAGCTACGAACCATAAGATGTATCGCAGGCGAAAAGCTAGTCAAATTCCAAAAAAAAAAGGATAAATAATCCGAAGAAATATTCATTAAAACACACAAGCAACGAAAATCATCTTTGTCTATAATTTAAATGGACCCCAGTGTCCGGCCACATTTACTCGGATCCTACAAATTGGATATAGTCCCTTTATGAACCGCACCGCCTTCCGAAGCGGTTCCAACCGGATAAAAGAGGATTTTTTCGGTTAGGGCTGTTGCACGCGAGGCCTATAAGTGTTTTTTTTACATTTACCCCTTGCAAATTTTCTCCTTGGGTGCGTAAAACAAAAATTCTTCCACACATATATACCCAGACCAGACGCCTGTCTGCCATTGAGATATACAGTTTTTTTTTATTTCTACTTGCTATGATTCTGGCAAACTGCTTTCGCTGCATTTACGTTTAGGTATTAACCTCCCCACGAGTGCCAGAAACCTGAAAATCTATTAATAAAAGTGACAGGCTAGTTTTGCCTTTGAGAAAAAATAAAAATATTTAAATAAAACTACTATTTAATAATCTATCTTATATATATAAAAGAAAGTCGTGTTAGTTACTCCATTTATAACTCAAGAACGGCTGAACCGATTTGGCTGAAAATTGGTGGAGAGGTAGCTTAAAACCAGGAGACGGACATAGGATACTTTTTATCCCCGAATTCCACGGGGGCGAAGCCGCGGGCAGAAGCTAGTATTAAAATAAAACTACTTATTCGGATTTTATTGGGTTTTATTGATATTATTTAATTCTTGATATTTCGGATCCTCTACACTTCTAGAGTATCCACCAGTAAACTGTAACATAAACAAGATTTTAATGAATATAATTCAGTAAATCTTTATTTTATTAATTTAAGCAATCTTAGCGTGGGAGAGCCGTGCTTCGGCACAAATGGGCCGGCTCGACCGGAGTGATACCACAGCCTCACAGAAAACCGGCGTGAAACAATGCTTACGTTGTGTTTCGCCGAGTGAGCGAGGATACCAGAAACCCAAATCAAACGCACAAACAAAGGATTTGAGTTTTTGGTAATCGCTTACCATTACGCTATCCGTCAGCTCGTTTGCCCCCCTATCCCATAAAATAAGTAAATTAAAATCTGTAACATGTAATTTTATTTCGATAGGTCCTAATTTCATTAGGTAGGTCATTACTTTCTGTCACAGTCGGTTAAAAACACGCTACGCTTGTAACAATCCTAAGCCTAAATCGTATTCAGTGGTCAAGTGCACGACTCAGTTGGCGTTTCCGAAGTGCGTCTAATTCGGACAAATTCGTACTGTTTCGGATAATTTAACCGGCGCACGGGCTCATCTCTATGATATTTTATTTTAATGCTCAGTTCCGGTATTCGGACAGATGGGTTTGATCCGAGTACACTTCACTGGAGTTTTTGTTTGAATTAATGTTACATGTAAAACTATGAACTGCCTCATTAGCCAAGCGGTCCTGAGCACGACTGCTACGCTTGAGGTCCTGGGTTCGATTCCCAGGTCGAGCAAAGTGTTATTGGGGGTTTTCTAAGAAATTCCCAGTAGCAGCTCGGAGTTTGGAATTTGTGCCCGGTTAATGGCAATAGGCTCGCCCCCTATTACATGGGACCTAAGCATACCGGCGAACTGTGGGTGTACCTTGGTACACCTCTGCCTAACCCTTCTGGGAATACAGGCGTGATGGTATGTAAAGCTATGCTTATTTTTTGGCGCATAATTACCTATTTGTAAAGCAGCTTATATACCCACTTGCGACGTGCGTGAAGTCAAAATTGACTACGTAGCTTTTGCATGTATTTTTTTTAATTATTCAGAGCAAAATACATGCAAATTACTTAAACCATCTAAATCGCCAAACTATACAACAGTTTGTTGGCGATAAAAACCTATACCTACACAAAACTCATCAATCTAGGGTTCAAATTGGTTTGGTTTGAAGGTCGAAAGTCAAAATATAGTTCCAATGTAGGAACATTGGAACTATATTTTGACTTTCGAGGGAGAAATATATTGTGATTAACAGGAGTTAATCACAATATATTTCTCTCAAACTCAATTACTTTTTAATAAGAACTTATTACTTTGTTAAAATATTTAACAAAAGTTTGTGACTCGATTGGAACAATTATTGGAATATTTTTAACATTTTTGTATTTACTCGAATTGGCTTTATACTCAAATGGTATTTTGAATGATAAATAAACGAAAAATAATCAAATTCTTTCGGGCGCAAGGCCCAAACATATTAATGCAAATCACTCATTCTTATTGTACTTTTTATACGTACAAACCATCACGCATGTGTTCCCCGAAGGGTTAGACAGAGGCATACAAATCTACACCCTCATTTCGTCAGTATGTTTGGATCCCGTATAAAAGGGATCGAGCATATTGCCATAAACCAGACACAAATCCCAAATTCCGAGCTGCTACTAAGAATTTCATAGTAAATCCAATAACCTGCTCGACCTGGGAATCGAACGCAGGATTTCTAGCGTAGCAGTCGCGGTTTGAACCACTAGATCAATGAGGCAGTTTACTTACTTTGATAGGTACTTTTACTGCTTTTATAACAATACATTAATATAAATGATTCGTTTTGGAAACTAAACCTACGTACATAATGCTTTCTTAACAGTTAAACCATTCGTAATTTCTCATATTAATCTCCACAGAGCTTCCGCCCTGCTAACCACAGAGATTCCAAACGGGGCTTATCAGGGTGTTTTTTTTTCCAGCGATCACCTGCTGAGCGGTGAGACGAGCGTAATCGCGAATAAGCGCTCGATCGAGCGAAGCGAGCGAAGTGAACCACGGCGAGAGAGACAAGTGTTCTGCAGAGATAAAGATGCTAGATGCGACAGAATAATCATAGAAAAGCACTGTTTACAATATGTAAGTAGTTCCATGTATTTTTATAACATACCATCACGCCTGTTTTCCCCGAAGGGTTAGACAGAGGAGTACTGTACACTCACAGTTCGCCGGTATATTTTGGTCCACTGTAATATAGGGCTGGGCGCTAATGCCATTAACCGTGCATAAATACCAAACGCCAAGTTGCTACTGATAATTTCATAGAAAAACTCAATAACACTGCTTGACCTAGGAATCGAACCCAGGACCTTTGGCGTAACAGTCGCGCACAGACCCACTAGGCTAATGAGGCAGTTTACTTAAATTAATCCTTTTATTAGGTACGTAGGTTCTTTCTTTCTTTTATCTCCCAATAATAGAGTTTATTATACATGGTAACTTAATGAGCTGTTCAAGGTACTATTTTATTCTGAATTAATTACAAGAGTATGCTTACTATTTTTTATTTTAAATCACAGCTAAATACTTTTGACACATCTTGCCCTTTATGTATATCCTTGTAAATCTCCTTGTGAGCTCGATCGGAAATCACTTGGTCGACATTTGTATGTCGAGTGCTCTGCGATACACCCTTATGTGCCACCTACATTTTCACGCATTTCTCCATACAAAGAGGTTGCTAATATTAAGGTTTTACGAATTGATTTAAAGGTTTGCTTAGCTGCTGGAGTCCGTCTGGGGTACCACCGCATTTTTTTATGGGATAGAGGAGCAAACGAGCAGGCGGATCACCTGATGGTAAGCGATAACCGCCGCCCATGGACATCCGCAACACTAGAGGAGTCACAAGTGCGCTGCCCGCCTTTTAAAAGGGTTTGGGCCATTGCTAAATATTCTTCTGCTAAGCAATAATGCCTAGCAATATGAGAGATAGCCTAGTGATATGACTATTAAACTGCCAATTCAAAGGTCTCTTTTGGAAGTTATGTGCCTATTAATAGTTAATTATCACGCGCTTAGAACGGCGAAGGAAAATACCGTGAGAACTTGCACGCCTGAAAAATTTTCTCGACGGCGTGTGAAGTGTGCCAACCCTCATTAGGCTAGCGTGGTGGACTAATAGCCTATCCCTCTCATTGTGAGAGGAGACCCGTGCCCAACAGTGGGACATATAATGAGTTGATTATATAAGCAATAATCCAATAATGTGCTAATAGTCTGGTAGTAATAAATTACTGTGCATATAAGATTTTTATTTATTTATTATGGCAAACCAACTAAATACACACAAAAACATTCATGGCATATATCATTTACAATAAGATAGAATTGCATGCATCTAAATTAAAGGAAAGCACAGCATTTTGGTTTAGATCTCGTTTTACAATAATAATTAATAGATTTTAATATACTATGCCTAAAATAACAAAGAATTAAATTAAGCTAAACTAAATAAGATAATTATACATTATTGAGAACTACTTATTCTTGAAGAAAATTACAAATTATTGAACACAGCTCTTGAAGATGTAACAATGAAGGCCATAAGATGTCGATGGTCTAGTGTTGCTACTTAGGATCAGGTCCGTGTGCTTATCTGTATTCTTATTACAATAAAAAAATATTCATCGACATTTTTTTCGCAATGCTAAATTATTCTATTAGTCATTTTAAAATTGAGACGTCCAACATCTCTTTCTACCCGTGACCATGGATGTCGTAAAGGATTCGAAACGTCGGGAATTAAATAATATCAATATAATGCGAGAAAACGAGCAGATGGATCACCTGATGGGAAGCTATTACCGCCGCCCATGGTCCCCGCAATACCAGAGGAGTCGCAAGTGCCTCGCCCTCCTTTTTATAGGGTTTGGGCCTCCAGTAACCTCACTCACTCGGCGAAACACAATGTAAGTGTTGTTTCACGCCGGTATCACTCCGGTCGAGCCGGCCCATTTGTGCCGAAGCATGGCTCTCCCACGATAAAAATATCTCCCACGATTTGATTAATAACTAGCCGTTATGACTAAGTGGGTACTAAGAAAGAGCGCGTTAAGTTGTTATGGATTTTGGTAAATAAGTTAGGGGCTACCTATCCTCGTACTGGCCGTATGAGGCCCTAAAAATTGGCAGACATTATTGTGAAAGTATGGTTCCCAAATCTTACATCCAATCTCTGGCATCCGACAGGGTATAAACTTTTATTGATACCTCCAACTCCCTCCCTTCAGGATGCAAGATATCTTGGGAATGTCCAATTTCAACTGTTTATCGACTTGGCTAGATGACTTTGAGTTATTTAAAACGTTTGCTAATTAAACAAGAAGTTTGCTATCAATTTGGGCAGGGCAGAACAATGAACAAGCTTTTAATTAAATAAGTATTGGATTTCTTGAACGTTCCGCTTTAAAATTGATTGGAAATACTTAGTTTTAAGGCCTATTTTGTCAGGTTCAATTATCTTACATTTGTTGATTGATTTGTATTAGGTAAAATATTAAATTCTACAGAATAAATATTTTTTTTATGAAATAGGTAATTAAAGTCTAAGGAATATTCTCATATTATCACGCCTGTATCTTCGAAGGTGAGGTGTGTGATTCGGTATGATATTGATCAGGTCCCAAGTAGAGACGCATCTATAATATAAACCAGCCACAAATCCAATCCATAATAAGAATATCATCCAATAAGTCTTTGAATGAACTGGGAATTAAACCCATCATGTTCGGCAGCTCGGGTAAGCATTCGCTTTCCTTTAACATTATATTCATAATCATTAATAGGAATCGTGCATCACAGAGAACTGGCCTGAAACAACACGTTACGTTGTGTTTCTCCGAGTGAGTGAGGATACTGGAGGCCTAAACCATTTTAAAATGCGGGCATCGCACATGCGAATCCTCTGGTGTTGCGGATGTCCATAGGCGGCGGTTATCGCTTACCATCAGTTGATCCGTCTGCTCGTTTACCCCAATCCCATTTAAAAAAAACTACTTCCGATACCTACCTCTTTCATCAATTTTTAACAATAAAGCGAACCCTTAATAATAATTCATTATGAAAGTGACGAAATTGTTCCAATGGGCCTTTGATATTTCAACGTCATAATATTGACTTGGTTTCCAATAGAAACGGTATAAATAAATGAAGCTTATAATTTAATAACAATTTCAATCTTTATTCAAAGGCAAATCTACGGCAGAAAATGTATTTAATTGAAATTTTAAATTTGAATTTGTAAGAAGTATAATGATTGAATTGGATTTCTAATAAAGGCTTTGCGAAACGATTACTTTTTTACTGAGGAACGAGTTTAATTCGCTGAATTGTCGATTTGTAATCTCCTATCCATTGTTTTAGGATTTACTTTCGATTATATTAATAAATAGCTTTTACCCGCGGCTTCGCTCGCATGAAGCTATATTTGGAGTAAAAATAAAAAACCAACATTGACGATCTCTTCTTTCTCTCTATAAATCGGAGAGGTCAAGCTGTATCTCAGGATCCGTTCAATTAATTGAGATATGAAGTTCATGGAGCAATAGACTTTCTAATAGTGATAGCAAAATTAAAATCTAATCAGTAGTTTTTGCGCAAACCCGTAAAAAACAGACAGAATTTAAAACCCTAAACCCACTTGTTTCTTTTTTAAATATCTTCAATGTACAGACACAGCTTTTTTACAATTTTATAATAGTAGAGATTATTCGTATTTTGATAGCCTTTTTTTCTATTACGGAACATCCTCATGGATCGTCCGCCACTTGGGGGGGGGGGGTATGTCGGACTCGTACCGACTAAAAACCGAACTTCTCTTGCCCTATAGGCACTGGTCATGGGATCTGTGACGTGCACTAGACCTAGTATTTTGATAGCCTAGTGATAAGGATAGCGTTGTGTGTTCGAATTTCAAGTAATGTGCGTATTAACAGTTAATTATCAACAGTTAATTATCACAGGAAAACATCGTGAGAAAGTTCGTATGCTTGATTGTTTATCTCGACGAGTGCAGCAGTCCGCGTTAGGCTAGCGTGGTGGACTATAGCCTAATCCCCCTCATTTTGAGAGGAGACCCATGCCTAAAAGTGGGCCAATTATTATTATGTTAGAAAAAATATATTCCTATTATGTGTGTTGCTGTTTTTAAGTTAACATAACTATTTTTATTACCTACTAGCCTCTGCCCGCGGCTTCGCTCACTTGAAGCTCAAAAACCAATAATGATGACCTCTTCTTTGTATGGGCCTCTATACATCAGGGAGGTCAAGCTGAATCTCAGGATTCATTTAATTAATTGAGATAAGAAGTTCACCAGTTTTTAAGTTGGAGCATATATATATTCTAACAGTGATGATAAAATTAAAATCTATTCAGTAGTTTTTAATTTTAAAAATCACATTTTCGGATTCGGAGACGTTTATATACCATAAACCCACGTGTTTTTTTTTAATATCTTCAATGTACAGACACAGCTTGTTACAATTTTATAACAGTAGAGACTTATAATACGGCAAAATGGTACAACATCGTATATTTATACGATACGCTGATATGGCCAAACCGCACAACTCTATTGCATTTTTAAAATTTGCGTGATATAATCAAAAACCCAAAGTATTAGATATACTGATTTCTGACATTTACGCGTAGGTATATTAGACATTGAAATAAAACTAAATTTTCGTCGGGAATTAAATAATATCAATATAACACGATAAAATCTGTAAAAAGTAGATTCATTTCAAAACCAAAGTATTATTGGATTTTTCTATGAAATTCTCAGTAATAGTTCGGTATAATTCGTCCCGTACTACATGTGCCCTAAACATAAAAATCAAACTTTAGGGTTAAATGACAACACCTCTGCCTAACACTTCAAGGAATACTGGCGTAATGATATGACAATATGGCAACATTTTGAGAACCTCCAGGTATAATAAATACAAAGTTCTCTTTACTCTAAAGTTGCGCTCACCTCGTAACTTTGGAGTGACGCACACGGACATACGACAGTTGCATAATATAATTAATAGAGAGTTTGTGCTCCTGCGCTACTCTCCCGGTTGCTCCGATGTACTGGTGTGCTCTTATTGTTACTTATTGAGACATTAGAATAATATTTAAATCTAAAATGTATGTTAAAGGTATGTTAAGGTATAATTAATAGAGAGTTTGTGCTCCTGCGCTACTCTCCCGGTTGCTCCGATGTACTGGTGTGCTCTTATTGTTACTTATTGAGACATTAGAATAATATTTAAATCTAAAATGTATGTTAAGGTATAATTAATAGAGAGTTTGTGTTCCTTCGATACTCTCCAGGTTGTTCCGATGCACGATGTACTGGTGTGCTCTTATTGTTACTTATTGAGACATTAGTATAATATTTAAATCTAAAATGTATGTTAAAGAGGGGATGTGTGAGTGGAGATTGATGAAACGAGTATACATGGCGAGTACGGATGAAAGAGTTGGATTGGAAGGGGCCGAACGTACCACGCCCAATTGCGGCGGTTTTCAAAACAGGTCAGGTTAAGAGTACCCTAAACCAAAGATCATGCATGAGGAGGTTAATGAAAAGTGATGTACAAAGATCGTAGCAAGTGGAAATAAAAAAATGTGTGTATTTTCTTAGAACTGTTTTTTTAAACAGTAGGCAACGCGGTAATGTACATCGAAAATTTGAAGGAATGATTGGGTCCCATGTAATAGGCGGCGAGTTTATTAACGTTAACCGGGCACAAATCCAAAAACCGTGCTACTGAGAATTTCACAGAAAAACTCAACAATACTTTGCTTAACATACGAGATCTACAAATAAAGATTACAATAACATAAAAAAAGATTAACAACAAATAATAAAAAAAATAAAAAAAAACATTAACAACAACTCTGTTGTTGTATGTTTGTCGTGTAAAATTAAAGATTTCTAATATTATCACACCGTCACCCTTGCTAAAATTGTTCAACACCCGGATGCTATTTTCATTATCGATGCAGGGTTCCAAAAAGCCGATTCGACGACATAAACAAAGGTAATCGGCGCTTAACATCCCCATCGGCCATCGACAGGTATTAGGCGTTCGCCGCAATCGCCCGCCAAAATGACGTCATTTGTGCAAATCGCCTAATTTCAGCTGAAAACTTACTGTTATTGAACTGAAATAATGGCGCTAATTTGCTTAGTTCGAAATTAACAAAAGTTTGGAGGAAAGTACTGCTGGGGTAGAAAAAATCCATAATTATGGAATCAATTCGTATTTAGAATCCATAGCAAATTACTAGCAATGTTTTTGTATGCATATGTCGCAGTTGAATTGTATAATTCGCTATTTTACATAACCGCTACCTGCTTTACAAAACAGCTCTGTTATGTAAAATAGTTGAATGACGTTCAGCAGTTTTATATAATTGTTGACATGAATGTGTTGCGTTCATCAAAAAAGCGGATTGATGTTTAGCTGTCTTTTAGAACAGTACATTTCAGTGTGAAATGAAATGTTGGATTGAAAAATTTTAGTTCCGAAATTCGGCGCTAGGGACGTTGTGTAGCATAACAATAGCATAAGTTTATCCAAATTTCTTCTATTTATGTAATTATCCGCAATGGCTACATTTCGGCTCTGGAACTCGCCGGCCGCTACCGCGGCCCCGCTCGCTTCGCTCGCTCGGCTCGTGCGTCGTTTGGTCACAGTTGTAACCTTACATATCAAAGAGCTAAAATGGCTCTTAAAGTAAAGAAAAGCAGCTAGCAGTTATGTTAAATAGTGAATTACACAATTCTACTGCGACACATATGTACACCATGCTTATATTTGTTATGTATTTATTTCCTAGCATATTTCTAACAAAATACTTGACTTCGATGTCTTGGAGTTGTAAAAAATCATATTTCCAAGTCTACGTGTTAAAAAATATTGCTTTTTATGCTGCATCTTTCCATACTTTCAGAAAAATCAAAACCTAAAGAGTTCTTTCTTTGACCTAGGAACATAAAACGAGAAAATTAGAAGTGAAAGCGCACGGATGTTTGCTAACTGTCATCGTAGTACTACAAAACTATAATTATTTCCCGTAATCCCTTGCTCTTATTTTTTTTTGTTACTTATAGAATTATGTATTTAAATTTCACCCTGTATACGGGTAATATTGCCTTAGACCTAAGAGGAATACACCAGTCCTCATGTACAAAATGACAAACTTCCCAAAGCATCAACAAATAGGTATTTGTTGACTGAATTCGAAGCGTGTTCCGAAGATATGTTCACCAACAAGTTGGTCGTTATGTTTCTGGATTGGTTGGGCCGCATGTTCAACTACACTTATTGAGGTGATATATTTCAGGTGCCTCATTAACCGAGTGGTAGCGCGACAGCAACGCTGGAGGTCCTAGGTTCGATTCCCAGGTCGAGCATTTTTATGGGATCTTTCTATGAAATGCGTAGCAGCAGGTATTTTTGCTTGGTTAATAATAATTTATGCTCGCCCCCTATTACCTGGGATCTTAATATAACGGTGAACTGTAGATAATTTGCTTCGGCATACCTCTTCAGGGATTATAGTCTCATCCTGAGATACAATACATACCTATTGTATCTCTGATTGAGACTTTGGGAAACAGGCATAGGTACGATTTTTCCATTGTATATAAGCTCATTTAGAAGTTGATCAATTCAATTAAGCCCTTATTTTGAATTCGGCTTGTCATGACTATTATATGAAGGAAGTCCTACCAACATCGTATCCGTATCACATAAATCGATTAAGACAATTTTATTAGGAATTCAGTGAGAGCAAAGTGCTCAGTTTGGGGCTCTTAAAAGCACGGACCAGCACGTTACACAGGGGTGTACAAGTACGTTAATTCCCAAAATAACTTGTCGACACAACCACTCCCTTTAGCTAGGGTTACCACGTCTCGAGATTTTTTTAGGACAGAGTCGAAGTATTACAATACGTTTGTGAATTGTTCATGTTTATTTTAGGTTGGATGTTTTTTTTGTTGAATGAGTACTAAACTTTTATTCGATAGACGTACTTATAGGCAAATATCTGTAGTGTCTAAAAGTAAGTATGACATTTAATTTTCATTTCTTTCTTGTTTTTCATACGTAAAATAAATGATTTATTTGTTGGTGTTAAGTATATAAAATTTTATGTGTTCACGAATCTTTTGTACTTTTTCGAAATTTTGAAATTTTTCGTAGATATATATGTCAAAAAAACTGATAGATCTCTAACAAAACTATAGGTATCCCTTATTCATAAAAATATGAACCGCCTTATAAACTTCTTAGAGCTATAATTTATGTTTTATCTTTTTTTTCCCAGTCACAGAAAAAAATATGAAGATTTATGACATATTGTAGCGATAAGACGTTTTATATTTCATTTAACATTACTAAATTTGCGTTAATTTTCTGATTTTTAATTAGATAGGTATATATTATGAGCTACAATTACCACTGAGATACCTACTCACAGAAATGTCTTAAGCGCTTTTGATGGCCCACCGTATAGCAGTAGTAGAGTTTTTCTAAAATATCGCTCTGGTGACGACCTTTTTTTGGGTGGGCAATAATTCGCATATTAAGAAAGCATGTGTACCCTATCCGCGAGTAAGTTTCAATTAAGCCTTCCCCTCGCTCATTCGCCGCTTCACCTAAGCCTTACGCGGCAGGCGGCTACAAATAGATTACAGGATTTATCCCACAATTGTTTAGGCTAGAAGATAAATTTTGATAGCAGCCCTTTGTTTCAGAAGCCCGATAGATATTATTAAAATTAGATTAGATTTTTGGAAAGGATTATATTAGAGACTAGCTTCCGCCCGCGACTTCGTCCGCTTGGAATAAAGATTCACAGCTCCTCCCCCGTAGGTGATAGCGTGATAAGATGTAACTTATATGTTGACTCGACCTGTTAGTAATATTCATGGAAAATTTGAAGTAAATCCATGCAGTACTTTTTGAGTTTAGCCCGGACATACATACAGACAAACAGACAAAAATTCTAAAAACTATAATTTTGGCTTCGATATCTATTGTAGATCACGCCCCAAGTATTCTTTAAAAAAAATATTCAATGACTTTCCTACGATTTTATTATATGTATAGATTCATTAAATAATAATAGTCATATTTAATATGTACAGGGTAAGTGGTGAAATATTCTAGGGTATAATTTGTATCTTTACAGGGAAATTCAATAAACGCGTCAAATTAAAATATTTAACTATATGTGAAACAAATAATATTTTGAGCATATGATTATAGAAAATAATTATACTTGTTCAGTATTTTCAAAAGAGTTTGGGAACGCCTTGTGCGCCTCTCCTATTGTACTCGTGAATCGACAAAATGTCGTGCAAAGCGTTGCCATGTTTTACGTAGTAGGTATCTATGAAATGGATAGATCAGGCAAAGACAATAGAATAGAATAGAACAGAACGGAACACCATTCACCATTACGGTGAACTGTGGGAGTACTCGGAATTCCCACAAACGAAACCATTCACCACCCAACAACGGTTCAAGTGTGGAGATCATCAGCACACTTCAAAGTCAAAGTCAAAATCATTTATTCAATATAGACTAATAAGTAGTACTTTTTGAACGTCATTTTTACATTATAGATAGCCCCCAAAACGCCCACCCTTCACCTCTTCCTAGTGTTACCTGCCTAACCCTTCGAGAAATAAAGGCGTGATGATATTTAAACGATAATAAGACTATAATAACTAGTCGGGCATCCAGGAAGCATGATAAACAAAGTGTTCGTAAGCCTAGTTTTATTACGGAGCGTCTAGACGATGCTTTATTGGATCCTTGTATGGTAGGTCTCTAAACGAGTTTCTACCTACTTAAATTGAAAGTTGCCTCATTGATCAAATGGTTGTAAGCGTGACCGGGTACACTAGAGGTTCTGGGTACGGTTCTCAAATGGAGGATTAAGTTATGTTTTATTGTAAAAGAAAACTGCATTTTTTTTTTTATCACTTTCCTAGGTGAACCTCGAATTGGGAAAATGTGAAAAAATACTAATAAATAAATTCTTAATTCAAATATTATGGTATAAATCTAAGAAATACCATGAAGAATGCATTCACATTCGCATGCCCATAATGACTACCCAATGACAATTCACATCTAAATCCAAAAGCCTTACAACTTAGGCATTGTTCATACAAAGGCAAGATATAACTGAAAACTAATCTTTCCTTTAGGCAATATTCCCTCAAATCTGGCCGTGCACAATGCAGGCGAAATGTAGTTACCTCGAAGTCTCCGTGAAAGGAACCACCTAATTCAATGCGACCCCTACCAGCCGCGGTCACAATATCAAAATCCTATTAAACGAGAAAGGATATTATGGTTGAAGTTGTTTACCGATATTTTAACGATATGACGCCGCACAATATACAGGTTTAAATCATTTATTCTCATAAAAGACAAAAAAGCCACTTACATGATAATACACAAGAAACATTTAGTAAATTCTTATTTTAGGTAACCGTCACCAAAGTATAATATGATTATTTTAAAAAATATTATTGTAACTTTGTAAGGTATCAAGGACTAACACTCAGTCAGCAGTTCAAACTCAACTATTTCATAATTTAGCAAGGAACGTTTACAATTATAATATACATTGAAATAAAAATACTTTTTGCAGATTTTATCGCGTTGTATTGATATTATTTAATTCCTTTACAGCATGTATGGTCGTTTCATGGTAGCGTTTTATTTCAATGTCTAATATTCGCCTAAGCGAGAAATCAGAATTTACAATATAGTTTACTTACTGACTTCAACAAAGAAGAAGTTCTCAATTCGTCTAATTTTTGTAGTTTTGGGTTGGGTTGTGTTTGTTTAGTTAGTTGACTGAGTTGGTTATTGTTCCCTTCCAATTTACATTGTGTTTCGTTTTTCAATATCACAATATTTACTCAATTCAAACGGTACCTCCGATTTTATACTTTTTTACGCAGTTTGCATATGAAATACATACATGATTTATTGACTGACACCCAAATCTAAAGCAACGATAAATATATTTGATTTTTAGACAAAGAAATTATCGTTTTATTCTCGTCCCTGACAATAAGGCCACACTATCTACTGGCTACAAAACTCTGCTAGAAGTATTACAAAGCCTGTACAAGTCTACCATTGTATGAGGATCCAATAGTGGATTGGTGACCACAGATAGTCATAGCATCATATCACTGGACTTGCAATATCTGGGCCTTTTTCACTGCATTTGAAACGTGTAATGTTCTTGTGTATTAAAAGAAAGGCATAATTATTCTTAAAACATACATATACACGGACACTCACGCCTTTCTCCCACAGGGGAGGGCAGAAACTATAGACCGCCACTTGCTACGATTCTTGCATATATCTATGTACGAGTTGATTATAAACCATTTCACTGTTTATGTGTTTACTGCTTTTATTTTTCCAAAATACAACTTAAAAAAAAAAAACAAATCTTATTTTTATTTTTACTTGTCTTTCACAGTCGTTCCTCTTTTCTTATGTCCCCTCTCAAACCTCCTTTTGTCCCTTTCTTCCATATACTTCTCTTTTACTCAGCCTGTTCGGATACATTCATTCATCTCATGTTCACTTACACAACATTCGGATACACACTCAATCCCACATGATATAATTATGATTGATAACATAAACTTGACATTAGTTTTTGGAGTACATGTACACTATAGGATATTCTATTCTATTTTATTCAAATATCTTCATATACATAAGTGCCGGTTGCCTACTGCGCACTTGATCTTTTTGAAGGATCTCGCCAATAAGATCAGCGTATATCCTTAAGTGCCTAGATACTGAAGCAGAATTCATGATTTTTAGAATCGTCTTTATGTGTGTCTGTATATCCGCTAACTCAAGATTTACTTGACGGATTTCTATGAAATCTGTTGTACAGGTAGATTATTAGCCTGGTCAACATTTATGATATTAGCATACATACCATACTACAGTTCGCCGGTATGTTTAGGTCCCACGTAATAGGGGGCGAGCCTATGATATTAGGTTTATCGTTATAATCATTAGGCAATTTCTTAGATAGGTAAGTATCCTATCTACTTGAGCGATGTCACTGGCAGAAGAGAAAGACGTTTAAATATTACTAGTGATATGGAATATGGTTAAGGACATGAATCGCACTGTTATAGCTGCTCTATCTCTGCCAGCCCGATAAAGAGAGAAAACAAATCATATCGGGATCCTAATTTTCGTATGAAAATGTTCCCAAAATCTTTTTTTTTAAAGCTTACTAGCAATGTGGGTCGCACATTGCTATTATTCTTATTACCCCCCGTGCTAAGCTTAATGCTTGTGTTACAAGTGGGTTCACGTCGGTAGTGCAATGATTGCTAGTCCGACGCCCTAGCCATTAGGCTACCGCCACTTCATAAATATACCCAATAGATAGAAAACCTAGAATAGACCATCCTCTCGCAACAAAACGACCCCAAATAATAGGAAAAATTAGTACATGTTTAAATTACTGACTAGAAAATCCAAAATATAATTTAACTAATATAATTACAACGCAATTTTTCCATCTCTAAGAATAAAAACAAAAGTACACCAGATGCTATGTAAACCAATATTCGAATTTGAATATTTTATTTGAAGAACACAGAGTGATATTCGATATTACTTGTTTTGTTTTCTGAATCCCTCTCGCACTGAAACTTAAGATTGTCTGGGATTATCTGATGTCAATATTGAGTATATAATCCAGTTTATTTGTTTTTATTTCACTAAATATTGCCAGGAGCATTGTTTTCCTTGTTGTTTATATCTCCGTAGGATGCCTTTATTTAATTAGCAGGTAACACTTTAAAAAATCGGCGTCAATATTTTAATGACAACAAAAAATTCTAATCATGAATGACATTTTTAGAGACACTGTTACAAATTATGTTCTATTTAAAAGAACCAGATAGCACCGTCATTTCCTTACTATCGACCTCTGAGAAAAACGCCGAAACAATAGCATCAAATGTGAATGCGGCTGTCAAAATGTAGAGAAATGTTTGAAATGGTCTTTTAAAGAGCCACAGCAGGTTTGAGTTTAACAGTCTCACTCCAAGACAAGCATGAATCAATCATTATCTTGCTGGACCATAATTATATGGAGCTCAACATCACATCAGTGATACCACAAGCAGTGATTTCGATAGCTTACTTGGCCAAGGCGTCCGGTGTACCAAACTGGAGGACACAGATTCGAGATCGATTTAATCTAACACTCATCACGCCTGTATTCCCCGAAGGATAAGTTAGAGGCGTACCAATTTACACCCACAGTTTGCTGGTATCTCTAAGTCGCATGTAATGGGAAGCGAGCATATTGCTATTTACCCTGCTCGACCAGGGAATCGGACCCAGGACGCCTAGCGTAGAAGTCGCGCTCAGCTCAAACTTAGGATTTTATAATATCAGCTGATTTCACAAAATGCGGTCAACAAACTGTTCAAACAACTTAAAAATTACATTGTGCCTTAAGCGGCATGACGCTTTCCCAAAATAAATCAGTCTTCGTGTAAAATTATTCAAGGTACACAAGAGTGCTCTTGATAGATTGTCGCCGCTGGTATCGAACGTTCCATCTTCATAAATTGCTCAAAACACCATCAATCTTGGCACAACCCTTATTTATTGTAGCCTGTGATCGAACAAATATTTCAAGTTGCCTGTTATACTGAAATACTTGGCCTTGACCTTTGGTTTCTGGATTTTTGTCTTTTTCCAGTGTCATGTTTTTCATGTCACAGCATCCAAGGTCACGGGTAGACTGAGGTGTTGGACGTCTTAATGTTAAAATTACTAAAAGTTACTTCACATTTTTGTTAATTGCAACACCTCAGTCTACCCGTGACCATGGATGCTGTAAAGTCGGGAATTAAATAATATCAATACACCGCGATAAAATCCGTAAAAAGTAGTTTCATTTCAATGTCTAATATTTGCGTAAGTATCAGAAATCAGTAATCCACATATTTTTTAAATTATTTATTTAATTTATTAGAATCAACCCAATATTGTTTTTATTAACGTATGTTTGTTCCTTTGTGACGCTACAAACATACATAAATACATACATATTTAGACTGAAAAAACACATTACCGTCATTTGCGTCACGCTGTCGGTTAAAATCGAACATTTATAAAACATGATATCAAATTATAGTATCGATAACTTTAATTATAGTCTACTAAATTATTATATTAATTCTTGTAATCACAATAGGGTTTCTAATGGCGTCAGATGCCATTTCTCGAGTCTCGACCCCGAGAAGTCCCGGGATCCGAGACAACTACATTTACAAAAAGTTCCGGGACTTTGACAAACAACACGTCCCGGGACCCAAACCCTAGTTTTTAATAAATCTAACCGTTTTAGAAAGAAATTGCTATTCAAGTCATAGCCTTTCTATAAGATTTCAAAGAGTTTCTATAAATCTAAACTGAAACAATATGTCTTTTACCACCGCAAACAAAGGAAATGAGAAAAATCTTCAACGAGAAAAAATTAAGCAAAAGTTCTTTTAGCATACGAAACTTAACTAAGCCTTAGAAAAAATAGACGTAAAAAATGTTATGAAAAACGAATGATTTATATAAGGCCTCCTTAAAAATTTACGAAACCAAGACACCGATTTATTACATCCTACCGTAGATTTAGTAATGTTTAGAATAGAAAAAAATATTTTACTGTTCAAATTCAATTTATAACACTTAGGGAATATTGAGTAATGTTTATATGATATAATGATTGATAATATAATATAACTAGCCTCTCACGTGAAGCTATATGAGGAGTAAAAATGGTATAACCAATATTGATGATCTCTTCTTTGTATGGGACTGTATACATCAGAGAGGTCAAGCTGTATCTCAGGATCCGTTCAATTAATTGAGATAAAAAGTACACCAGTTTTTAAGTTGAAGCACATACTTACTTTCTAAGAGTGTTAAAAAAATTAAATCTATTCAGTAGTTTTTGTGCCAACCCGTAACAAACAGACAAACAGACACGAATTTTAAAAATCATATTTGTGGGTTCAGAGACCGTGGGTTTGGGTTTATATACCCAAACCCACTTGTTTTTTTTAATGTACAGACACAGCTTTTTTACAATTTTATAATAGTATAGAAGAAGAAGAGATTTTGATATTTTTACAATCGATAATATTTTCCGTAAGTATCTAAAATAATCTATACTATATTATAATAATTATAAAGCTGACGAGTTTGATGGTCTCTAATCTCAGTAAATATAGTCCATACACGAGGATGTTCATACGTTATATAACATCACGCTACATCCAATAGTGGCGGAGTACACATGATTTTTTTTTTAAAAACGGGAAAAAAATGCTTTTGAGAGCCAGACCAAAATCCACGCTAGTATAAATCATACAATTGTAATTACTTATAAGAACCATTTCAATACTTTGCGTGTTTGAAATCTACGTTTTATTCCAAGTGATTTATAATTTTGGGTGAATACTATTCAGTCTGTTCACATGTTTATAAATAAGCGTTAAAATAAAATACGTACGTTGAAATAATCCAATAAGTATCTAATGGATACTTATTGTTATTTTACATTCACATTAAAAAAAAAACATAATACTTCACTGCCTCATTAGCCTTGTGGCCCTGACTGCGACTGCTACGGTAGAGATCTTGGGTTCGATTCCCAGGTTGAGCAAAGTGTTATTGGGTTTTCTATGAAAGTCCCAGTAGCAGCTCGGAGTTTGGAATTTGTGCCCGGTAAATGGCAATAGGCTCGCCCCCTATTACATGGGACCTAAACATACCGGCGAACTGAGGGTGTACATTAGTACGCCTCTGCCTAACCCTTCGGGGAATACAGGCGTGATGGTATGTTATGTGATAAAACGTCACATCCGGTTCCAACGTATTGCCACCTCTATCACATTCCAAGTTCAAAGTTATATATTTTCTACCCTCCTAATTTAAACGTCGCTTAATATAAATCCCCTCGTGAATTTGTTTTCGAAGGAAATATTTGTGTATTTTCTTTTTGGGTATGTAAATATAATAATATTTAATACCGCGACATTAAATATTTCATATGGGTTTAATATAAAAATAGATTTTATTTAGCGTTTTACCTGTTGCTAACTTTATATTTACTTATAATAAAATTGTAACGGGTCGATGTCTGTACTTTAAAGAGAGTTTATTACAGCAACAGAAGCTAAAACATTTTTTTTATAATTTTTGTCTGTCTGTCCATCTGTCCGTCTGTCTGTCTGTCTGTCTGTGCGTCTGTCTGTCTGTATGTTTGTACGCGCATCACGCAAAAACTACTCCATGGAATTGAATTCTGTTTTCGCAGTTGTATTGCTGACGTTCTAACTTAAAATCTGGTGCATGTTTCATCTTGATTAGCCAACTAGAAGCCGAGTTATATATTATAAAATACACTGACCTGCAAAACTTTACACGTTTAAAATTTCGTTTTTTTCTGAACTATCGACGTTAGAGATTTTAAATAAAAACGTTTATAGAAAATTTTATCAGCTTTCTTCGAAACTATAGTAAACTATACAACTCTTTTTTGCAAGTCTATTTTATTTCGAAAGTGTATCTTATGTAGGACTTAAAAGTTCTTTTAACACAATTTTAAAAGGTCGATACTAAGCTTCGCAGGCGAATGTATAAATACATTTATTATTTATCATCTTTACATTGTACAGACACATCTGTACATTGAAGATATTTAAAAAAAAAAACGTGGGTTATGGTCTATAAACGTCTCCAAATCCGAAAATGTGATTTTTTAGATTCTTGTCTGTTTGTCCGTTTGTCTGTTTGTTACGGGTTGGCGCAAAAACTACTGAATAGATTTTAATTTTGTTATCACTGTTAGAAAGTATGTGCTCCAACTTAAAAACTGGTAAGTATACTTCTTATGTCAAATAATTAAACGTAACCTGAGATACAGCTTGACCTCTCTAATGTATAGAGACCCATACAAAGTAGACATCGTCACTGTTGGTTTAAGAACTTCAAGTGAGCGAAGCCGCGGGCAGAAGCTAGTTATTTTATATAACCATTACATAATTCATTTCATATATTTATCGACTATTTTTTTAAACATGGAGGTTTAAACTAAAAGACACCCACTTCAATTTTACCTTACCTTAGATTTTAGCTAATAAAAATACATAGGTAAACTGTGGATGTTTTTTGGTACGCCTAACCTTTCGGGGAATACAGGAATATTAACACTGGTTTGATTATATTCAAACCAGGTTTTCACCCTGAATCAGAGAAGAGGTTCAAAACAGGTCAAGAAATTAAAATTCATCCACAGATGCCGTGTGAAAAGTTAACGTCGAGTTCAGGATCCCGCTAGCTACTAAAGAGATTCGAAGTAGTATTCTGGAGAATATTGATATTAGGTATTTTTATTAAATATTGATTAATATTGACTGCGGGGGTGCATAAAGAGAGCCTCCAAGAGTGACGGTATATAAATGATCGTCCGGCGCACCCTGGGCAGTCAGCCCCAATATCACCTTGCTGACTGGCTAATCTTTTTAACATCAGGGCAGGAACTGACTGCCGATTTCTGTACCAGAAGGATGGGCAGCAGCGTCTTCTCTGTGGAATAATACCATACTGCGCTCACCAACCCGCCTGCCAAGCGTGGTGAGTATTGGCAATTTCCCCCCAATGGCGACACAAATAAAGAACTGGCCCCCAGTCCCCGGCGGCCCCGCTAGTCCTAGTTATGGTAGCGGCTATGGTAACGGCGGGGCAGGGGGTGCTAAGAATCTCCGGCAGAGATCCAGCTACCATCCCAAACGAAAACTGGCCCTGGTAACCTACAACGCACGCACACTGAGGGCAGACGAAAAGATCGTTGAGCTAGAAGAAGAAATAGAAAAGTTGCACTGGGATGTCATGGGTTTATCAGAAGTCCGAAGAGAGGGCGAGGACGCGATGACCCTGAAATCTGGCAATCTTTTCTACTACCGGGAGGGCTACCATCAGTCCCAAGGTGGTGTCGGGTTCCTCGTCCACAGGGCCCTCAACAACAACATTATTTCCATCCAAAGTGTGTCGGGTAGCGTACCTTATACTCAGAATATCCAAGAGGTATTCCTTGAAGGTCATACAGGTCTACGCACCGACCTCGACACACCCAGATGATGAAGTAGAGGTTATGTATGAGGACGTAAGTAGGGCCATACATACCTCCAAAACACACTTCACCGTTGTGATGGGGGACTTTAACGCGAAGCTGGGCACACGATGCGACGGTGAGTTGAGAGTGGGGCAATTTGGCTATGGGCAACGGAACCCCAGGGGACAGAAGCTGGCTGAATATCTGGAAAAGGAGGGACTCTTCGCGATGAACTCCTTTTTCCAAAAGCCGCTTCACAGGAAATGGACCTGGATGAGTCCCAACGGTTCCACGAGGAACGAGATAGACTTCATTATGACCAATAAAAGACAGATATTCAATGATGTCTCTGTGATCCATAGGGTGAAAACCGGTAGTGATCACCGAATGGTAAGAGGCACATTGAATATTAATCTCTCTGCCCTCTAACGTTCATATCCAAAACCCCGAGAGCTTTCAATTAGAAATCCAAAATCGCTTCGGGTGCCTAGAAAACTGCGTGACTGTGGACGAATTAAATGGTAGTTTTGTAGAAACTGTCCAAACGGTCGGGTCTAAGTTCTATAAGACCTACCGTAAAGGTAGACCAAAAAAACTCTCCGACCACACCCTCAATCTTATGGCAGAAAGACGCAGAATGACGCTCCAGTCCTCCGGTGATGCTAGAGAATATCGGCTGCTTAATAGACGGATATGGGAATCCTTACGTCGCGATATCCGCACCTTTAGTACGAATAGTATTAAGGAGACCATCGACAGAAACAAGGGTTCTAAAGTGTTCGCAAGAACTACGTCTAATGGGCAAAGTCGTATTATGAAGCTGAAAACCGAGGACGGCAGCGTAGCGTCGACTAAGCCAGAGATTTTGAGAGAAGTCGAGAAGTTCTACCGGCAGTTATATACCTCGGCAACTACACCTACCATTAGCCCCCAAGACCCACGGGCTAAATTAACCCGACACTATACCGAAGACATCTCGGACATCAGCCTGTACGAGATTAGGATGGCCCTAAAACAGCTGAAAAATAACAAGGCGCCGGGTAATGACGGAATCACGACAGAGCTTCTGAGGGCGGGTGGAACGCCGGTACTTAAAGTCCTCCAGAGGATATTTAACTCCGTCTTACTCGAGGGCACAACGCCAGAGGCATGGAACGCAAGTGTGGTGGTACTCTTCTTCAAAAAAGGTGATAAAACCCTATTGAAGAATTACAGACCCATCTCACTTCTGAGTCATGTCTATAAGTTGTTTTCAAGGGTCATCACGAATCGTCTCGAGCACAGGTTTGATGACTTTCAGCCTCCCGAACAAGCCGGTTTCCGAAAAGGTTTCAGTACCATAGACCACATCTATACGCTGCGGCAGGTTATACAGAAGACCGAGGAGTATAATCTGCCACTATGCTTAGCGTTTGTGGACTATGAGAAAGCCTTCGATTCGATTGAGACTTGGGCGGTGCTACAATCACTGCAGCGGTGCCGCATTGACTACCGATATATCGATGTGTTGAAGTGCTTATATAAAAACGCCACCATGTCGGTCCGAGTACAGGAACAGTGCACGGAGGCGATTCCCTTGCAGAGAGGTGTTAGACAGGGGGATGTTATCTCCCCAAAACTGTTTACCTCTGCAATGGAAGATGCCTTCAAGCTTCTGAAGTGGAAAGGATTCGGCATTAACATCAATGGCGAATATATCACTCACCTTCGATTTGCCGACGATATCGTGGTCATGGCGGGATCGCTGCAGGAGCTCAGCATAATGCTCAATGACCTCGACAGAGTTTCCCAACAGGTGGGTCTTAAAATGAACATGGGCAAGACAAAAGTCATGTCAAACGCCCATGTCGTGCCCATCCCAATATCCGTTGGGAACTCTGTTCTCGAAGCTGTTGACGAATATGTCTACCTAGGACAAACCGTCCAGTTAGGTAGGTCCAACTTCGAGAAAGAGGTCACTCGTCGAATCCGACTCGGCTGGGCAGCGTTCGGGAAACTTCGCAACGTCTTTTCGTCAACAATACCACAGTGCCTTAAGACAAAAGTCTTTAACCAGTGTGTGCTACCAGTGATGACTTATGGCACAGAGACGTGGTCGCTCACTATGGGTCTGATAAGAAAGCTCAAGGTCACTCAGCGAGCTATGGAGCGAGCTATGCTCGGCATTAAGAAATGAGGAGATCCGTAGAAGAACTAAAGTTGCCGACATAGCTCAAAGGATTAGCAGGCTTAAGTGGCAGTGGGCGGGGCACATAGCTCGTAGAACTGACGGCCGCTGGGGCAGAAAGGTTCTCGAGTGGAGACCGCGCACCGGAAAACGCAGTGTGGGACGACCTCCAACGAGATGGACGGACGACCTGGTGAAGGTCGCTGGGAGTCGTTGGATGCAGGCGACATACAACCGGTCCTTGTGGAAGTCTTTAGGGGAGGCCTTTGTTCAGCAGTGGACTTCTTTTGGCTGAGATGATGATGATGATTGACTGCGCGCGGCACAGCACGGAGCAATACTTACCTTTCGCGGCAGCCGCGCGTCATAGAGACGTAATTACATCTTGAAGCCAGTCGAACACTGTGCAAAAGAAATAACCCCCTTCAACAAGTGAAATTATATAGTCGTACCGTCACGTCTCGAGAATTACTAATATATAAAGCTGAAGAGTTTGTTTGTTTGTTTGCTTGAACGCGCTAATCTCAGGAACTACTGGTCCGATTTGAAAAATTCTTTCAGTGTTAGATAGCTCATTTATTGAGGAAGGCTATAGGCTATATATCATCACGCTACGCGGAAGAAGTCGCGGGCAGAAGCTAGTGAAATATAATCGTGTAGGCACATTGACACTTACCTCGTGATTAATAGAGTATACGCAAATTTAAAACTCATACATTTCCACGCAAACAGAATGGCAAAAGTGCAGCCGTAAAACACACACATGGTTGCGATTTTAAATCTGATTGTTTCTTTTTATGTAAGTTCCATGTACCGTGTGCGTTTCATGGATGTGCTAAATAAATTTTATTCTTTCTTTCTTTTCTTTCAGTAGTCAAAAGTGGCACTAGCCACGCAACGCGCGACGTTGTCCTTGCCGCGTGAGGCAACATTGTCTTTATTCAAGCGCAGTTGCTGCGAAAGGAAATGTTTAATGTTTTGTCGCGCACAATGGATATTAAGTATTTTCTAAAAGTACGTCATCATTCTTTATTTAATTAGCATCGAATATTAATTTCTGTAGTCTCATTTATTCTGATTTAATGAGCACATAATTATAAAAAATTTCGCTCTCACTAAGTATATAATTTTAATAAACAACATCTTACCAAAATTTTGCGCTGTCTTCCCGTAATATCACCCGCCACAGCTTGCGCGAACTTGTGTAATTTTGACAAGTTTTAAATTTTCCGCCCCCCTCTGTCCCCACCTGTCATTCTTTGGAACTCCACCTGAGTTAGATGATGTTCTTGCGACAATTTTGAGTTAAATATTGTTTGTATTTGCAATTTCTGATATTACTTCATAGATATTTAAAATTTATTTGTAGTTTCTCTTTAACTTTTGTCCACAGTTTCACTGAAGTCCCGTAATTTGTTTTATAGGAGAATTTTTAATAGTAATATTTTACTATTCGAGCCCCCCGACAAATTCAACAAATTAAAGATCATAAATATTGCTCCAGCCATGCTTGAGTTATAAATGGTTTAATAACACGACTTTGTTTTACATATAAGATTTCCATATCAGTCCCAGTTATTGCAGATAATTGTCTCTCTCTCCTTGTTCTCTCTCTTTAAAAATAATAATTACGCAGAACACTTAGGTCATTGCGCGTTGGGAATTGAAATACTTTTTAAATAAATTATATAATAATTTGGAGAGAGAAAATCTTGTAATTATAAATAAAACAATCTTGTATAGGTATTATTTAAGTAATACCTACCTTATGATAATGACATAGAATTATAAACTTGCAGCGCCCTTACAGAGTTTCATATTGATACCTACATATAACAGAACTATTGTAACATCCTACATACATATGAAAGCAATAAAGATTTGAATTTGAATTTGAAATACCTAAAAAAAGGCGGGCGTTTTGGGTATCTCTGTAATGTAAAAACCACGTTCAAAAAGTACTACCTAGTAGTCTATAATGAATGGTCTTGACTATGACTGAAAATGTCAGAATTTTTCTCTCCCGCAAGACAAAAAGCGCCATTGTTTCAACTACATTGTGTTTCCTGCTATGGGCATTAGATTTCCCACACCTGAAATAAAAAGTACATATGCAAGTATATTCAAAATGTAACACGATACACATCAAGCTTCTCATGATACGGCAGTCTGTCTACCCCACGGGAGATTAAAAAGGATATTGTTACAAAAATCTCAAGTGTTCTCCTACTCAGGCGTTTTAAACATGTTGTTGTCACATAAAATGGCATACCACAACGCCTGTATTCCCAGAAGGGTTAGGTAGAAGCGTAGATACACCCACAGTTCGCCGGTATATTTGGATCATGGGATCCAGGGCGAGCCTATTGCCATTAACCAGGCATTTAGCGCAAACTCCGAGCTGCTACTGAGAATTACATAGAAATATCCAATAACACTTTGCTCGACCTGGGAATTGAACCCAGGACCTCTAGCGTAGCAGTCACGGACTCAAGGCCATTTAGACCACTAGGCTAATGATGTTTTTAGACCTATTTTGACTCTGATAAGAATTACGTTGATTATAGCAATTACTAACGTTGAATTAAAAAATCGGCTTAGCGAAAAAAATGGGGAATTCTCCTGGGATCATAAAGAGATCAAGTTCATTGTTATAAAACGTTGAACCTTATTGCACGGCTCCAAAAAGTTGATCCAATGGAGAAGCATTCGGCAAGAAATATTGACATTCTTTTAAAATAGAATGTAATGAAGTATTACATTCAACGGTAGTAATGCCACGAAACAAGCCAGTCTCATAATAATTAATTAATTAGGTACTTCTTATTGCCTCACTGCGAGAAATTGGGGAAGTAATTTTCAACCCCACACCATATTTTCTGCATTACATCTTCCCTAAATATACAACTGACACGCTCCTTACAACAAAAAGGGTTGCCCATTATTCGAGAAAATATTTTTTCTTCCCAGCTTAGAGTGAAAGCTCCAATTCTCGTCCGTACCTAACTGTCGTTTTTACCCTACACGTCACGTGTTGACGGAAGTGATATTAATTTAGGGTTCCGTAGGGTGGGTAAACAATTGACCGCTTGGTGTATTATTGTTATTTTCCCTTTAGACCTTTTTTCGGGGATTTTGCGTCTTTATTTTGAAGGTAAATTGTTCCATGTCAACATTGATCAATTGTTGTGGCGCGAAGCATTGTTTGCGGGACAAGGGACTTAATATTAATGTCATGGGTACATAATTTATGGGTTGATTAATACCTAATGATGTGGGTTTCTAATGTGTGATAGATGTGTTATGTTGAGATATTACTGTGCAGGAGTCCATGAAATTATAGTTTTCGGAGTCACTTCCAAATTGGCGATTTTCTTAATAATTATATATTAATATAAATGTAACATAAACATGTAATATAAACATCTCTCTATCACTCAAAGGGTTTGCTGGAAGAAAACTCTATATGGAGTTAAGCTCGCCTTTGTACATCCAATTTGAAATGTATTTACCTCATTAAATGTGTACAATAAAGATATAATAATAATAAATGTTAATTAAATATTAGTATCACTGAGGCTCTTCCTCTAACTATATCATAATCAAATTATATGTCCCACTGCTGGGCATGGGTCTTCTCTCACACAATGAGAGGGAATAGGTTATAGTACATGAGAGGGAATAGGGCACTTATTCCAAGCTCCGCGCTGCTACTGGGAATTTCATAGAAAAAAACCCAAAAACACTTTGCTCGACCTGGGAATCGAACCCAGGACCTCTAGCGTAGCAGTCGCGCTCAGGACCACTAGGCTAATGAGTAGTAAGAAAGAGAAGATTATACTTATTGAGAATGTTTCTACCCAGAATACGCATTATTGATCGATTAAATGCGAACGCGTCGCGTAAAACCATGTCTTACTAAAAAGAAAATTACAATAAACAAAACTCCAACAATCGTCAAAGTATTCGAGAGGGCGACATCACCTCATTCCTGACAGGCGGGGATCCTGCAAACTTTTTGATTAATTACATTTCGCTCGCCGTAGAAATATTGCCACATTCCACGAGGAAGTTATGCGGAAGGTTGCAGAATTAACAATGGGTAGAATGGTCCTACGATATTGTGCTTTGATGGGAACTAGTAGCAGGTGAAAAATTAAAGAAAATAGATTTATTCGGTATCCTAAATAGTGGTAGTGGTAGCAGTGTGAAGTTAAGTCTTTTAATATACAATTTTTAAATACTTATTCGTAAAAGTGTCTTTAGAAAAATGCCTTTTTTAGTTCTAGACACGTTTGGCGTTGCGGCTGAGCATTCGGCTTCTGCGACACGTGTTGTGGGTTCGATCCCCACACGGAGCAAATATTTATATGATCTACAGGTACTTGTTCCGGGTCTGGGTGTTTGTGTATGTGAGAATAATTGCATCCATAATACAGGAGAAAATCCTAGTGTGGGATTAAGTTTAAAAAAACAGTTATTTATAAAAATGGCATTTACCCTACATTTATTCTTCTGATTCTTCTTTAGATATTTTCGGTGTCACCTCTAAACCTTATTAAGTCTAAGTGCAAAGTACGCGACTTTCAAGTTTATTACCTGACATGTTTGAAATACCGGTTTTATTGTAGGGGAAGGGAGGCAGCAAGTTCGCGGAAGATTTTTTATACATTTACATTATGTAATGGACTCAAAAGTCACTTAGGTAACATTGGACGTTAACGTTTGATTGGCGGGTTTAGGATTTGGGCATGTAAACCTAGTTTGAGGAATGTAAAGTGGACACTTGGTTGCGTGTGCTTGGTTGTTCGAAAGGGTAGCAGACGAACTCCAGGCCAATTTTTGGAGTATAGAAAAACTTCATAGATCATTCTGTCACCTGATTAGGCGGATACTTGTGTTTATAACCAAACTCATCAAATGTTATAGAAATGAACATTATCATGTATCTAAGAATATCTATAAAGCTACTAGCTTCTGCCCGCGACTTCGTCCGCGTAGCGTGATGATATATAGCCTATAGCCTTCCTCAATACATGGGCTATCTAACACTGAAAGAATGTTTTCAATCGGATCGGTAGTTCCTGAGATTAGCGCGTTCAAGCAAACAAACAAACTTCAGCTTTATGTATTAGTATAGATTATTGAATATGATTGGATCGATCAGACATCAGTCACAAGTTGAGCTAACCCTTCCACAGCGACCATTACCTGCGTTATTGATGTAACGGATATTACAATGTATGGAAGTGATGGTTCTATACATAGGAAAACAAAGAAAAATAAATAATAATCGATTGAATAATCCAGGAAATGTACTTTTAGTTCATACTAGTCCATGTCTTTGGGAAGAAACCAGATTTGAATATTCCCCAGAAAGGGTGAATGATGGAGATGGTAGGACGAGGTGGACATTATTGTAAAGATTGGCTGCAGAAAGCTCTGAGCTGAAAGGAGTGGAAGATGAATAAAACACAGTTAAATGACGATTTACGTTGGATGAAATTCATAGCCTAAGAGCCCGTGGCTACCAGGCCTTCGTTATTTTAGAAAAGCTGGAAGATTCTCAGCACATGCTCCTTACACAAGTAGAAACAACCTACTGTGAAGTTTGAGTTATAGTAGCTTTGGCAGGTAACAGGTAACTAAGTTCATACCCTTTGTCACCTGTTTCAGCTATTTTTTATATATGTATGTGTGTAATTTTATAATTTCAATTAACATAATATAAAAATTTGCTTTTATACCTACTATAACATAACTTCACCTACACATTTCCACGAAGTTTAAGGGTCTGGCGAGGGGTTGCTTTGATACGAATTGTCTGGCAATGTCGATCGTTTTCTAGTACCTACTATCTAGAAGCAAAAGAGGAAAAATCGAGTATTATAATTAAACGAATTTAGGCTATATATTTCACACCTTTTTTACCTGTTACCTACCAAAGCTACCTTACCTTACGTATACCGACACATGCTAGGCCATTGTTCCTAGTTTCCTACAACCTTAACGGGCATGCGCTGCAACGTTCAACTTTAAAAAAATAATGAAGCTCTGACGGCCACGGGCTCTTACTCTATAATGTCATTATCATTACCGCAGCCTATTTGAATCCAATGCTGGGTATGACTGCGTTTATTAATTTGTATGGCACCGTTTTTAATTATAAACAAGAACTGTTCTCTGACCGAAAATTAATCGTGTGCATGAGGTACGTTTAATTAAATGCCAATCATTGCGGTGAAACTTCACTGAAATTCAAATTTCAATGATTTTGGAGTTCCGGTTATACCAATCCTGATCATATTACCTCTGCCTACATAGCTTAAACCTTTTTATTTATTTGTGTTTAATGTAAATATTATTTACAATGTTTACCAATCGCAATATGGATTGCTAATTTTTTTTACCATTGACCGTTTTTATTAGCCATGGATAGCTCATCCAGTAAATAGGACATCTATAACCCAAATCAGGGACAAAGTTATTTCAATTATAATGCAATTAAAATCTAATTTGGTGGGTTGTTAAACTTTGTACGATGGATTCAGATTAAATTACACCCCGACTGATATGTTGGGATATTTGTCTATAACTATGTATGTTTATATGTACCTACATACATTAGCGATAAATTGTAGGCTAGGTAATGGTATAGACTTGTAGAAGGGCCTTTAAAATATCTATCTATAAGCTTGAGGACTAATTTTATTTTTTTATTATTTTAAAGTCTAATTTACTATATTACAGTAACACATTCTCAACACTCTTACAGGCGAGCAACACTCATGTTCATTACGTTACAGCTAATTAAAATAATTATATTAACCTTATGGTAATATTGTTCCAGGAAACAACATAGGAATTAAATATTTGTAACAATTACCTACATTAAGGTTCATACATAATAATTGTTGATACTGTCGAATTATTGAAAACATTTTACAACGCATATTTAAGTGGAACTTCTTCAAGGCTTCTACAATTCTTAAAATAATTAAAACTGCGTTTAATCCCAGCAGATTAACTCCAGACTAGATTTCACACCGTGAATCACAATTTTAAAGCAAATAAAAAAAGATAGGAGTTGACTGTAGTACTTTTCCTTAAGAGACTACTCATTTAATCTCGGCTCGACTTGTGTTAAATTGCTGACATCAATCCGCGCGATTACTGCGCCCCGCTGTACTGCTTCGTGTGTTTCAGAAGCTCTTATCTTCGCTTTATACTCACTTAGGTATATGAGGTTACTTACGATGTAATTTTTTCTACGTTCAGCTCAGCTTCAGACCTTTTTCGTTAAATTATTCAAAAATTTGAGGCAGTTTTTATTTAAAAATAAATAATTATTGTTTTTTCGCTTTCTTTATAATTATAAACAACATTACTTAAAAGAGTATCTATGGAGTCGTTGGCCGACTTTTCTGTATGCAGAAGAGTCGGCAAACGACTCCATAGATACTCTACCCCCTACCTATTTGGAACCGGAAAACTAGATTTTGACATTTCTAAAGTAGGTACCGATAATAATACTAATAATGGTCTAATTTGAATAAAATGCCCTCTGAATAAATACGTACAGTTTTTGAGATAGAGAACCGAAACACTTTGTATAATAAAACTGTTTTATTTTCTGATTAAAAGTAGATGGGTCTACTCCAAAATTAGTTTTAAGCACATTTTTATAAACGTAACGTTTAGCGTCAATTTGTATTTATTTAAACCTTCTTGATATTGCAAGAAAATGAACGATTTAACATTTACGCAAATATATTTTTCCTTGCTTTAACAAAACAAAACGAAAGTACCAGCTCACTTTTCTCCCCAATGTCCAAAATCAACGAAATAGGGAACACTTCGAATTTATGTATCTACTTAACATACCTATTGTAACGGTAAAGGTATATTTCGTATTAAAACTCGAGACTTTCAGTGGGCATCATAGCAAAGAACCCCAAAATAAAGGGGTGGAAATTCTACCCCCTAACACGTAAAGTTATCCCTCGTGAGTTGTAAAACTACCCTTTCTTATTCGAGCACTGCCTGGGGATATAGCCTAGAGCCTAGGGGAGTCTATCATAGAGTAGGCAAGTTCCACTTTAGATGCGATACTTCTTTGTTATTTATTGATTCGTCCAAAGCTTCCAACTTTCCTGCCTATTATTTTTATGGCTTTCTACACTCTAAACATTATTTTCGGGTAATCTAGATACTATAGTACTAGAGTACTCGGCTGAAGAATAACATTGAATAAGATTTGACGCGTACGGCCCTATTTTGTGGGAAAAATTTCTTTGCTCATAAGACACCGTCGCCGTCGGGGAACATTGTAGTTATAGAGGCTTGCACATACAATAAAATGGTTGAACATGCATCCGTTTTTATAGAGGGGCCACAAAATCGGCTATGTATTGCTTTCGTTATCCTCAATCAATAATGCAACTTTTCTTTTGAGTTTCTCTTAGTCTGTGAAATGTGCGAGAGAAATGGCCTTAAAATTGTTTAATCCTCATAATTTTAATTGGAACGTTATAAGTATAAAGTTATCTCCATGGCCTTATACTTGTTCAGCAATAGGACAGTAATTCGAGATTTAAATTACGCAAAAAAACAATCTTTCGAAATGCCTCACAGAGGCGATATACTAATCTCCACAAACGGAGTAGCTCCAGAGCGGGCTAACTAATCGACAGTCGTACGACGCATCCGGTACTCTTTACGGCCTATTTGCCATGAAGGAGTTTTATAACCATCCTGTGTACTCGTTTCCAGTTTTATTTTTTTATTTTTCATATTATCTAGTGACGCCATCTGTCCATGACGTCATTATGAGTGTAACGAGTTTATAGGTCTTATTTTTGGTTTATGAAGTTGATATTACATTGGTGGTGGAACTTAGTATTTTTTATTCTTGAAATTTTTAACACAAATGACATCTCTAAAGGCTAAAATAATCTTAAAATACACCGCATTTTACTCTCAACAAGTTCCATTGCTATATCTTATAATCTTTATATGGTGTTTTAAGATCTGTTTCAATTGCGTGCGCAGTCGCGCGATCGTTTCATGTCGTCCCTACTCTAGGTGCCAAATGGCAGCTCGCCGGCCTTCCTCGCCATACAAGGGAAACGATAATGAACCACTTTTCCTGTTCGCCATTTTAAAATTGGAATTCTCGATATCGGAATCTGATAAAGTCTATGTTTTTAACTTTGAACTGGTATTATTGGCTTGGATATCGGAATAAAGGTAATGTCTCTCGTAAAATGTTATAGATTTTCTTTTATCTATGAAATTCTCAGTAGCAGTTCGGATTTTGAACTTGTGCTCGGTTGATGGATAAAATATTATAGCTGATGGTTTTGTATCGCCGAGTGAGTGAGGATACCGGAGGCCCAAACCCTTATCAAAGGCCGGTAACGCACTTGCTCCTCTGGTATTGCGACTGTCCATAAGTAAACGTTAACCACCAGGCGATACTTCTACTCATTTGCCCCTCTATGCTATAAGAATATAATATAAAATGCTAGAAACACGAAATGGTTAAATCTCCTGCCTTAATGTTTGTTTTTATTTACAGTTAGCTTTTAAGAAATAAACTATTCCCAGAATTTTGAAAGCAATGCCTATTTATTAGGTACATTGAGCAGAAACAGACAACATCTTTGTTTCCCATCTTTTGTGTGTAAACAATGTTAATATAAAACAAAATCGAAATCAAACTATTGGAACCATTCAATAACGACATCCGCGCAAACTTTGTCGCAGAACAATGCAAAAGCGACACAATGCCCAATTACTGAACGCAGCACGCAGAAACGGTAGTTCATTCATGTGAGAGCTTGTTAGACGCTCGTCTGTGTCTAGCTTAGCGGGGAGTTCCACAGCAGCGATTTTGTAGACAGCCTCGCGATCAAAAATCTCAAAGTTGCGTTGTTCATCCCTAGTTTCACTGTTAGATAATTGGTTAGGTAAATTGAATTATTTTCTTACTGGGTTCTCTTGATTTAAAGTTAGTCTGAGGACTTCAATGGACATTTTATATTTTACAATTACGCTTTTATGATCCTGTGAAAATAGATTAAGATTCTATTTAAATATAACGTGGAGCCATATTATGTTCGCCTGTAGAAGCACTTAGCATTTATAAGCACATTTATACATGTTTGTGACCACAAATTTAATATTTATTCTGAGAAATTACGAGTACATGCAAGTAATTATGGTGGTCGTTGTTTATTACAGTTTGGTACGTTTTTTTTGAAGTCACGTCGTTATGACTCGTGATAATATTAAATATAAATCATTATTTTCAACATCTCGTTCGTAAATATTATCTTCAATGATTATTCAATCTTATTCTTAATTCTTATCTTCAATAAAATCATTCAATGATTTCGAAATAAACACTAAGTATAACGACGCACTTTTGTAAAGATCTCAGAAAACGAATATATCAAAGTTTAGTACAGTATACCCTTGAAATAACAACGCCCGTCTGAAATTGCGCAGGTCAAAAATATTATGAAATATTTACGACCCCAACTGTCTTTACACGGTAATAACTACATTTAATCTACCACGGTAAAACCAATTGCAATGTGAGGTACCTAATGTAGTTCCGACCAAAATTCGCCTCAGTCGAACGAACCCCTAACTAAAGATGAGAGAGGGGTGACCACCTGTGCGGGGGGAGGCCAGACGTCAGCTATCGATTATTCGAGAGTGAATACAGAGAACTTGTTCGGGACCCGGGAGCATTTCCTTTACAAACCTCAAATCACGCGTCATACACCTTAACACCACAGAAATAAGGTCCTTTCTACATTGACGAAGTTCATAAATCACTCGTGCTCATCCATGTGTCTATAATGACGCTTCAATCTGTCAAATTAGAACTTAAAATTGACAGCTCCAAGGTTGAATATTGTTTGGCAAGTCACGTCGCTTCGTATTACGGAATCAATTTACGTTTATGAAAAATTTTCAGAGTACGATTCCATGTAATATTATGGTTTGCGCCGGAATTAAGGGTGGATAAGATTTTTGTATGATAATGAACGTGTGTTTGTAGTCTTAAAATTTGAGTAGAGGAGTGTTTGACGTGTGGTACGAAAGAAAATAGGTAACGTACTCTATAACTGTGGGATGTTTATGAAGGTTTTAAGTTGTTGTTGGTTGATTGTGAAAGATCTTTATTATGTAGAATTAAGTAAAACGTCTTACCAGCAAAAGCTTTCAATACTGTATCCCAAAAAATCTTAAAAAAAACTCGAAAGTAGAAGGATTGAGGAATCAGAGGCTTGCATCCTGGACTAATTCCACACCTACCTAAGCAAACGCAGGCTGTGTGTACGTAAAGGAAACTATTATAGTGATTACGCTTTTACTAGCTGCGGTGTATCACAGGGCAGTATCCTGGGACCTTAACTCTTCTTGATCTGCATAAATGACATCTGTACCCTGAGACTTATTAACGCAAAAATCTTGACTTATGCAGATTTAATGCATTTACCTTACAAAAACTTAGAGCAATAAAGCTTTTGTGGCCTGCAAGATAACCTTTTATCTGTTAACAATTTTTAATCTTATAATAAGAATGTACGTGAGCCGTGTCTGTACATTGCTTATATTTACAAAAAAACTAATTTGGGGGACTCAGAATCGGTAACACAATCCATTTCTATTATTTTTGGAACTTTTGTCTGTCTGTTTGTCTGTCTGTTTGTCTGTCTGTTTGTCTGTCGGTTTGTCTGTCGGTTTGTCTGTCGGTTTGTCTGTATGTTTGACCGCGCATCAAATGATAACTACTGAAGAGATTTGGAGGAAGTGGGCAGGAATTCATAGCCTGTTTCTTGGATTAACATTTAGGCTATTTTTAATTCAAATCGGTTCTCTCTATCAAAAGTTATTAACATTTTAACCATTAAAAACGCTGAATTTTAAAAATAACCATTGAAGTCAATTTATTTTTCAAGTCATTCTGTATTAGACTAGCACGGATCAAACATTATAACAGAATCAAGTAATAAAATTAAAAAATACACTTAAAGGGACTAAATAAGATAAAACAAGAAAATAACGTAGATCAATCAGAAACCATTATTGTGACCAGGAATTGATTATTAGTACAGTTATTCTAACTCTACTTACACAGGGAATCACGGGGCGTACATAGGATTTATGCAGCGAGCACAAGCCGGTGTAAAAACTAAATATTTGAGTAGATTATAGAAGTAAACAAAGAATGACAACTTATTTTCTAGCGGACTAACACGACATCGTTATTACCTCAATGAAATTTGATTCGATAACAGGTGTCATTTTGAGTTGACAATTTTGACAATTATTGTTTTCTTCTTTAAAGCATCCAGCCATATAGTTACTTATTTTATAATTTGAAACCTCCATAGTGTAGATACAGTGCGCACACTTTATTTGAGAAAGTAACTAAAGAGTTTTGCATTTATTCAAATAATTAAATACTATACCCTAATAATATACCACATAAGTATTATATAAATTTAAAAAAAAATGCAACGTGCGTTAATCTTAATTTACTGACGCCGAAACAGTTATTTGAGATTTTTGTCTATTTGGGTATGTCTGTTTATATTTCCATGCTTCATGTCAATGAAGAACAAATTTTTGAAATTAAGTAATTTATAGGTCGGAAATACGGTATTCAGAGGTCCATGGCGCTAAGTGTATTACAAATATGGTAAATCAAATTTTTCGAGGTGGTTAGTTGAAACTTGGAGAGGACAACGTCTCTCAGGTCAGCTAGTGTAGGTATAATAAATTGTTGATCTTTAAGTAAGCAACAAACCTGTATCTACAGATCAAAATTAATATAATTATAATTTAAAAATAGTCATAAAATGAATTCCAAATTGGCTTAATTTTGGCTATCTCCAAGACAGACAAAGGCTTTGTTTGCCAACAATTTGGTGAATAAAAAAGCTATTAATTATACGGACAATGAGAATACATCAGTCGGTGTCCGTATTTCACAGTGAGGTTTTTTCACCCCTTTTCCTTTCATAGTACATATAAGTACAGCTGTCTTTAAAAGGAATTGTACACACCACAACAATTCAATAAAGGATTGGATTTAAGCGAATTTCGTTATAATAGGTAGTAAAGATTTTTTAATAGCAGATTGAATCATTAATCACAGTTAAAAAGGGACATTATCAATATTTTCAAAGAAAATTACGTTATTAAGTCTCATTAGCCTTCATAATAATTATTACCTCATGAAAACTTTAATAGTTAAATATCACGCGCTTGAGCTATGAAGGACAATATGGTGAGGAAACATGTTTTGGTGAGATTTTCTTGACGACGTGTAAAGTCTTCAAATCATGTGGATTTGGCTTTTTTGATTCAGGCTAGCGTGGTGGACTATTTAAATATAGCCCAACGGGTCTTCTCTCAGAATGCTATGTCATTCTACATGCTATGCTTTGTCATAATTATGTATAAGTACATATATAAGTTGTTATCGAACTGGTTAACAGAAACAAATAATTAGTAAAAATTAACGTTATTAAATATTTTAATTTTATTCCACGGAGAATATACTGACATCAGTGTCTATAACCTGATGTTAAGTCTTATGTGCGCCATTCCAATTCCGTGGTTACCTATGGGATGGAGGGGAGGGGGGGGGGGCAATTAGTTTTTCATGAAAGAGCAACTATCAATAACCCCCAAAAAGTTTTAAACGCTTATAACTAAGAACTCTATATTCATTATCATCAATTAACATAAATATTATTTTATCGCTTTCAATTATTTTTCCAGTTTTTGACCTACAATGGTCATCAACCTTAAACAAGCTGGTAAGAAGTTCTGTGGCTACCCTCATATTTTCTTTAGCTTTATGATATTTATACGAGTCTTAAACGTAGACAATTAAAATTCATTTCAACACTATACATACATGTATATCTAATTTCAAATATATATCACATTACTTAATACATCAATTATTTTTATTATTCTTACTACGAAAAGTACTCAAATGTAGTATAGAAATACTTGGGACGTCTTCAATGTGACCTAGCCTTTACTCGAATCTTTTTTATTCAACGTAGAAAACAAGAGCAGAGGATTGATAACGTCATAGCATTGAAATGGGTCGGTCAGTAAGAAATTTACTTGTGCACTCAGTTAGAACTAGTGATAAAGTACCCAGAACTTTATGTTGCTCCAGCTATCTTCTTTCATTTCAGTTGGTTAGGTGATTGGAATTCGGAGGCCCTCGGAGATCTTAAGTGACCAAGGGGCTAAATTCGGTACTTCTAACGAATAATCACAAACTGCCTCTGAATAGGCTCAGGACTTGATTTTAGTATAATGGTCCTGAGCGCGACTACTATGCTAGAGGTCCTGGGTTCAATTCCTAGGTCAAGGAAAGTGTTATTGGGTTTAAAATGAGTGAGTGAAATGCTCTGTAGCAGACCAGAGTTTGGATTTGCAACCGGTTCGGTATTAGGTTAAGTTATAATAGACCTGATCAAATGATCATATCGCATAACTGCCACATTAGTCTAGTGGTTCTGAGCACAACTGCTACGCTAGAGGTCCTGCGTAGGTACGATTCCCAGGTCAAGCAAAGTGTTATTGGGTTTTTTCTATGAAATTTCCAGTAACAGCTCGGAGTTTGGAACTTGTGCCCGGTTAATGGCAATAGGCTCGCCAACTATTACATGGGAGCTAACATACCGGCGAACTGTGGGTGTACATTAGTAAGCCTCTGCCTAACCCTTCGGGGAAAACAGGCTGGGGATGGTATGTCTGATCATATCTACCGGCAAGCTGTGGGTGTACAATCGTACCTCTCTGCACAACACTTCTGAGAATACAGGTGTGATTCTATTTTATGTTTTCAAAAGTACCTTCTTTAATGGTGTCATTGAAATAAAACATTTTGACTTCGAATTTGACTTTGTTATATGTAGAATAATCCAGAATAATTATGAAAGCCTTTCAAAATAATTGTTCAACTGAAAACTTAATCGATTCGCAGAAAGAAGAGCTCTATATCAATTTTATTAAATGAAAAATGTCGTCTGCCGTTAAATCGCCGATATCACTTGAAAACTATTAAACTTTACCCGGTACCGGTACCCAATACCGGTATTATTGACGGTAAGGGCCATTGATGTCGATCACGGAATCGTAATGCAGAAGGACGCGTGTAATTGAAACGAGAATTGGCGAAGTGATGAAAGGGTTATGAATTCCGCATTGGATTATTGTGACGTCCAATAGTCACATAATAATATGACTATTGGACATATGACATAGCACTCGTGGGCTTACAGCTGAAAGAAAATCAGCGTCATTACTCAGGACTGCCGCATGACATAATAATAAATATTCTGGGACATTTTTACATAGCACCATCTAGTCCCAAACTAAGCAGAGCTTGTACTATGGGTACCTACTAGACAAAGGATATAATGCTTATATACTTTTTTTTTTGTAAATACATATGTACTTATAATACATAACAAACACCCAGACGAACACAAACACTTATATTCATCACATAATTTTTTGTGTTCTGTGGGAATCGAACCTACGACCTGATGGTCAGCAGTCCGGTACTCGAACCACTAAGCCATAGAGGTCGCTGAGCTGATGGCCCTCTGGCACAGACAGACATTAAGCTCTTGTTTAGTTTTTTATTATTATTAAGTAAGTAGGTACCACATAAATAAATGTTTGCTGTGTGTGCCAATAAATACCTACATTTACTTTCTTTTCTTTCTTTCTTTCATATGTATTAAGTAAATTAAACACAGATTTTTTTATCATGAGAGAGCCATGCTTCGGCACGAATGGGCCGAAGTGATACCACGGCTTCACAGAAAACCGGCGTGATAAAACGCTTACGTTATGTTTCGCTGATTGAGTGAGGATACCGGAGGCCCACACCCTTTAAAAGGCGGTAATTGCTCACCATCAGGTGATCTGCCTATCACATAAAAAAATTACTGATATCTTTAGTTAGATAGGAAATAGTGTTTAAATCAATCATGTTTTTAAAACATACTATCACGCTTGTACAGTTAGGCAGGGGTGTATGGATACCATTTATCTACAATTCTCTTGAACATTTTTTAAATAAATGCAGCAGGAGGTGTGTTTATTGTCATTAATCACACAAAAGTCTAAAATCAGAGCTTCTGCTCAAAATTTCATTATAAAAAACTCAAGAAAATTTGAGAACCTAACCCAGGAATCCTCACTGGTCGCGGTCCGCGGATGAATGCTACAGCGCTCCCGTGGCCCGGCACCAAAGTGGTGACGCGAAACGCCGAGGTTGGTTTTAGTCGGTAGATCGCTCTTCTCAGAGCGGAGTCCGACACACCCCACCGCTCTCCCCGAAGGGGTGGATAGTGCATAAAGCATTTCCAACTCCGAAAAAAAAGAGGAACCATTACTGTCCCATATTATGCTAGCAACCACAAGACCGATGAGGTATTTATGCCAAAGTACCTATTTCGAAAATGTTTTTTTTAAACGTTGCCCTACGCTAGGATTTTCTCCTGTATCGTGTGTGCTTTTACAAACACAAACGACCAGACCCGGAACAACTACCTGTAAGCCATACAAATATTTGCCCCGTATGGGTATCGAACCCACAACACGCAGTGCAGAAGCCGATCGCTCAGCCGCTACGCCAATGTATACATAATGTATTTTGTTTATAAAAAATTTCAGCTCATTAGCGCTCTCAAAATTATGACTTAGTAGGTAGGTAATAATTTAATTATGCTCCCTAAAGTTTTATAATTAAGTTTAATGTAAAAGGGGCTGCAATAAACAGTACTTACACCTACCTACAAGCATTTTTGTCCAACCCACTCAACTTGGACCTCCCTACAGGAAAAGTGTTATGAATTTATTTCCAGTAATACACTAAATGGGAGGTCATCTTTCGCTGGTTACATTAACACGAGTAGATGGTATTATTTCGTTATAATATTTTCTTCATTATATTTACTTAGTTACCTACTAGCTCTGCCCGCGACTTCGTCCACATGGAATAGTTACTTGGTCTTAGCGTGATGATGTACCTACCTAGATAGCCTAGCCTTCCTCAATAAATGGGCTATCTAACAATGAAAGATTTTTTATTTTTATTGTTTCATTGTCTCAGTAACTACTGAGATTAGCGCGTTCAAGCAAACAAACAAACTCTTCAGCTTTTACATTAGTACTAACTTCTGCCCGCGACTTCATCCGCGTAGCGTGATGATATATAGCCTATAGCCTTCCTCAATAAATGGGCTATCTAACACTGAAAGAATTTTTCAAATCGGACTAGTAGTTCCTGAGATTAGCGCGTTCACGCAAACAAACAAACAAACAAACTCTTCAGCTTTATATATTAGTATAGATTAGTATAGATATAGATAGATAGTATAGATGGCATAAAAACGTTGAAACTAAATTTTTATCATACTTACTTGCTGTAAATTGCCGTGTAGTAGCAGTAGATACTATAAGACAGTATTTTTTATGATTGAGTTAAGAAAAAAAAAACCCTATTTTTTTATACGGCTTACGCTTGATCGCCAGTTCGCCACTGCGATCTAAGACGGAGCGCGCTTGCCTAGAAGAAACCGATTCACTCGTGATTTAAAGCCATCCAGATTATATCTATCAGGGGAGACCCACTCGGGAAGCGCATTCCTCATTTCGGCGGCACGCATTTATTTTTATCTGTGTTTTTTATGCGACAAATGAACAGACGGATCGCCCGATGGTAAGCATGCATGGTGGCTCCCCCACGGTGATACCTAGACCTACCACTGTCTAATGTACTCCGGCAGAGTAGTTTCAATAAATACCGACGAAATTTAATAATGTTATTTTAGTGAAGGAAAAATTCGACTCGCAGGCAAGATTCGAACCTGCGCCTTCTGGCTAGGTAGGCCAGTAACTATGACCTCTAAGCCACCGCGAGTACCACCTGCCATGTCGAAATTTGCATTCAGATTCTGAACTTACGTCTTAAAGGTGACTTCAGTAACGTCAGTAACGTCACTTTAAAAAGTTTGATAATATTTCTAGTAAAGTTGTGATCAAAAAATCATTCAAAGATAAAAAGCTTCCAGTTTTGCAAGTAATTATTCCACACCATCTTTGAAAAAAATAAGGAACTAAATTGTTGAAACCAGTTCAATCAGACTGATGTACCAACACTAAAGAGTTCAAATATCAAACGCTAGATGGTGCTTATATCAAAATATCATATCGAGTTAATAAATTTTATTTTTTATATTCTGATTCAATATTTACACACATACATAAACATAACCAACCCATTATAAGTCCCACTGCTGGGCACGGGTCTCTCAGAATGAGAGGGATTAGGCTATAGTCCACCACGTTGGCCTAATGCGGGTTGGCAGACTTCACACGCCATCGAGAAAATTTCTCCAGCATGCAGGTTTCCTCACGATGTTTTCCTTCAATTAATTCGCACGTAACTTCGAAAAGACAGAGGTGCGTGCCTTAGATTTGAACTCGAGACCTTTGACTTGGCAGTCCAATGGTCATATCACTAGGCTATTACTGCTTGATTCAATATTTAATTTTATATACAGAATTGTGTGTTAAAGCTATTGACATCTAATATAGTAGTAAAAGACATTCTTGATGAGAAAGTACCTACCTAGCTACTTACAGTGCAACGTATTCAGTTAAGAAAGTCACTTCGTTAATATTCAAACAGTAAAGTAATAGTGACCTTGCAAAGAATACAAATCAATTACGAAAGGAATTTAAATAAGCCTAATAACAATAACTGAAGCAATTATTTGCTTTATGTAGGTTTATTTAAAACATTAACAAGTTAGTTAATGTTTTAAATAAACATGAATAAAAAATAGTAAAAATAACTCAATCATTACAGGTAACATCGCGGGTCATAACTAGTAGATATATTATCACTACCTATCACTACTTATTATAAAACAAAGTCGTTTCCCGCTGTCTGTCCCTATGTATGCTTAGATCTTTTAAACTACGCAACGGATTTTGATGCGGTTTTTTTTTATAGATAGAGTAATTTAAGAGGAAGGTTTTAAGCTATTTAACATAACCCTATGACACTTAGGAACGGGGCAGCGTGGGTGAAACCGCGGGCGGGTCGCTAGTAGGTTTATAACAAAAAGCACTTCACACGAAAATTTGCTCGCTCAATTCGAAATTTAGAGGGGCATCAATTGTTGAATTTTGTGTGAAAGTATTATTTAACTAAAATTACAGATATAATAATAAAAATCTTAAAATTAAATTTCATAATACGTAATTAGGTACCTACTTAGACAATCATAATTTATCTAAATGACTTTAAATGTTGTCCCACGCTATACTAAAAATTTAAACAAATTGGAGACTGAAGAACAAAGAAACATTAGAGTAGAAACCAGAAGAAAAGATTTACATAATCAAATACAGGTTAAGGCTAGGGTTACCAACTTTTTTTAGACCCAATATAGTAGTTTTGAATTCAGTACCCATAAAAATATAGTAGTTGGGAAATTAATAATAAAAAAAATAGTATGTGGAAAAATATATATAATTATTTCTTAAATACATATTTCCTGCTGCTTTGAGCTTTAAAACTGTTATTTCTGTTAGAAACTAAAATAGATTACGACTAGAGTTTAGGCTTAACTTTAGGCGGCAACGGCAAATCGTTTGTTTTGACTTTTGAAGCTGCACAGATTAGTAAATAAACGTCAATGTCAGTTGACTCAACTGTCAAGCCGCGCGCGTTCCGAATCGAACTACAAACTGCGTGGCGTAGCATTCATCGTTCAAAAATATTCTGAAAGTGTGATAATATGGGCGTGTTTCGTTTTAAATAATGAAGACCAATTTTAGCGACTTTGATGATAAAAAATATAGTAGTTTGGCCTACTATATTTTATTTTAAAAAATACAGTAGTTGGACCCCTAAAATAGTAGGATACTATACTTATTATATAGCAGGGTTGGCAACCCTAGTTAAGGCTTAGGCTGTATTTGATTAGGACTTTGTAGTTTTGGCTGTCAACAGACAGCTAGTAAAATATAGTAGTTGTTTGATAGTAATAATGGAAGACAGCGTCTCACACACACAATATTAATTCGTCTATGCGAAAATCAGTCTCTCTACGGTGGGAGAGGCATGCTTCGGCACAAATGGGCCGGCTTGACCGCAATGATACATACCTACCACGGCCTCACAGAAAACCGGCGTAAAACAACGTTCACGTTGTGTTTCGCCACGAGTAAGACCACCGGAGGTCTAAACCCATTTAAAAGGCCGGTAACGATCACTAGCTTAAGCTAAAGAAAACACACAACAAAGATTTTTTCTTGATAAAGTTCAGTTTAAAAAAATATATATCAGCTTAAGCTAGTGATCGCAAACTTTTTTTGATGTGTGTACCTAGATGAAGCGAAAGTGGTGTGCCAGGATCGTAGCAAGTGTAGTCTCTGCCTACCTCAATGGCAGCCATATGTGAAAACATGTATGTATGAGATTTGTAGCAGAAAACAACTCATTCGTTCACGATACGAATTCGATAGTTGTTCGTGCGTGGGCTACTGATTATTCATTCAACTTCAACTAAATAAAATGTAACCGACTGCGTTCATCTCTAACTGCTTTATAAGTTTAATGGTTGTAAATTGTTACACTAGAGGTCTTGGGTTCAAATCCCAGCTTGACGAAAGTGTTATCGGGTTTTTAACCCCCGACGCAAAAACGACGGGGTGTTATAAGTTTGACGTGTCTGTGTGTGTGTGTGTGTGTGTGTCTGTCTGTGGCATCGTAGCTCCCGAATGGATGAACCGATTTTGATTTTGTTTTTTTTATTTGAAAGGTGAATAAGTCGGGAGTGTTCTTAGCTATGTTTGATGAAAATCCGTCCAAGATGGCCGCCGCCACAAGATGGCGGTTTACATATTTTTTCAAAACTCCCACAATATTGGTATCAAATGAAAGGGCCTGACTAGTAGAATACTATACACTATGAAAAATTTCAAATCCAAGATGGCCGCCTCCACGAAATGGTGAATTTATTAATTTTTTTCACTACTCCCTCAATAAAGGTATCAAATGAAAGGGCTTGACTAGTAGAATACTATACACTATGATATAAGATATCTAATAGCTATGAAATAATTGTACAAAAGTTGAATAACTAAACGAAGAAAATACCTAATTAAACACTAAATTACCTGGATCTTAAAACGCAAGAAAATAAAAGAAATTAAACAAAATAACTAAGGAGTCCCTACAAAAAGTGTGAAATAACAAATTAAATTAAAAATTAAAAAAACCCCCGACACTAATATAAACCTGAATCCCTATAAAAAGAAAAAAATAATCTTGAAACTATAACCCTTCGTAAGTACGTATGAAGTTTTTTGATAAAATTTTGTCGCGTCGGGGGACCGCTCTCTAGCTCTCGCGTGTCTGCCCGCTCGGGTCGCCAAACTTGAATATGTTACGCTCCGCCCACTTTACGCCCTCCCGCGCGTCGCGGCGATGTACGCGCCATCCACATCAATTCTGAATTCGCGCGATTCACGTTCGGGAAGCAAAAAGAAAGGAAAGGATTCACATAATTAGAGAGCGGTCCCCCGACGCGACAAAATTTAATATAATAGACTCGCTTCCCGTTACCTGGGACCCAAACATATTATGTTATTGGAGTAACTTGGAGTTTGGATTTGCGCCCGGCTAATGGCAATAGGCTTGCCCCTTATATATGGGATCGAAATATACAGCGAACTAGTGGGGTATACATTAGTAGGCACAACTCTGCCTATCCATTCGGGGAATACAGGCGTGATGGTATAATAAGTATACTTTATTCCAGAGCTTTCACACATTCTCAAGTTGCTTAAGTATTGATGTTGTTCAGAAATTTCTAGTAATTATGCAACTAACCAAAAATCATAAAATACTACTTATGTTTTAGTTAGTGGTAGTCAGAAGCCTAGAAAAGCCCGACAACTTAATAAATTACTTCGTTCGTTCGTGTATCTTTTTTTGTTTCTATGGTATTTTGGACTGTTTTTGCCGAAGAACAGTAGTTAGCTCATATTTGTAAATTTTTGAGTTGGTACATTTTGGCATAATTGGATCCAATTATCTCAATAAAGTATTCGTATCAGCGAGGCCCTTAGATTAAAAGTACTTTATGGGACTGAATGACAATAAACAAAGTTTTTACTTTTACCTTTTAATGTATCATCTAGGTAATTCATTTAAAAATCCACCAACAGGTAATGAAGATAAGGTTTTCTTTGCATGAGAAGTGAAATGTATCGTCAAGTGCAAGTAAATAAAATAGTGTAATCAAAGTTGAACCTACAACTAACAACTATAAAGTATATTTTTGTATGTCCAGTTAAATAAACACAAGACGCACGGTTTGTTGACTGTGCAGAGAATCATTGCGCTATTGCTCGTAGTGATGTGATGACGTGGGCTCCAATTTAAATTTGAATTTCGAGTGTGTGTTCGAAAATTCGAGTTTCTTTTTTTTTCAATACTTTGTGTTGTGGATTTTTTTCGAGTTTTTTGTGTGAGTATTTATTTTTTATTTTTTGCGCATTTAATATAACGGTAAATTGCGTTGATGGCCAATCATAAATTGCAAATACTTATTAGGTACGTTGGTTTTAAATTTACCCTAGATATTTTTAATCTTAGAAAAGTTATGTAGGTATTTTATAACTTCTGTGTTTTAATTTTAGTTTTATTACGATTTATACCGCTTATTTTGCTACTATTCCAACCAAAGTATTCCAACACGTTTCAAAAAAAAAAAAACCAGCAGTTTGTCTAGCGTCCTAAAAGGACTATGTATGTATTTATTATTTGTATTTTTTAAAACATAAGAAACTATACCTAATGTCTTTTAAAGGGTGTATACTATTGATATCCTTGGCAATTTTTTATCGAAACCCATTCTGTGTTCGTTTTGCCATGAAAAGGTAACGGACGGGGTTAATATTTAATTTACAATAATAATAGTAAGGAAACAAACTGGTTTCGTAGTTAACAGTTTTATTATAGAAATGTTTATATTATAGACTGCATTTACAATGTAAATGGTCTCATTATAGTAACACTTGTAAATCATAATTGGAGAATAAATGAGGTGCCGAGTGAGTGAGGATACGGGAGGCCCAAACCCTTTTAGATGGCGGGCAATTCACTTGGGACTCCTCTGGTGTTGCGAGTGTCCATGGGCGGCGGTAATCGCTCACGATCCGTCTACGCGTATAAAAAAAATCTATTCTCATAAAAACATAACATATCATCACGCTTGTACTCCCCGAAGGTTTAGGCAGAGGCGTACTAATGTACACCCACAGTTCGCCGTATGTTTTAGGTCCCATGTAATAGGGGGCGAGCCTATAGCCATTAACCGGGCACAAATTCCTAACTCCCAGCTGCTACTGGGAATTTCACTAACACTTTGCTCGACCTGGGGATCGAATCCAGGACCTCTAGCGTAGTAGTCGCGCTCAGGATCACTTGGCTAATGAGGTAGTTATTCTAGTCTATTCTCATATCATAAAAATTAAAAAGTATTTACTATCTTTTTGTGACTTTTTTGCATTCAGCAACGTATCAGCACCTAGTAATCGCCTACCTAGTAAGCGACAATTACTACTTACCACCGGGTAGCTCGTCAGCTTATTGAAATACTTAATGAATGAAAAAAAAACTATTCAACCCCTCGCACACTTCTACAAGCAAACGTAATTAAAAAACAAAACACTATTTATGTAAACCGTGTCGGCAAAGTATGGCAGAACAATTACAATCTCAATTGCAGTCATTACGCGATTAAGATCAAACCTGCAGTCGGATGGAACAGACGTCAACTCCATAGCCTATGTGTATAGGGTATTTTTAAATTATTTCCGCACTAAAAACTGCAAAGAGTACTATCACTTTTTTGTTGTAGTAAGAAGATAACAACAGACAGCAGCGGTAGCCTAGATATGACCATTTGATTCCAAAAGTCAAAGGTCCCGAGCAAACATGGCACGCACCTCTGACTTTTCAAAGTCATACGCGTATTAATAGTTAATTATCACGCGCTTAAACGGTGAAGGAAAACATCGTGGAGAAACCTGCATGCCTGAGAGATTTTCTGGTGTTACATGAGCGGCAGTAATCGCTTACCATCAGGCGATCCGTCTGCTCGTTTGCCCCCCATCCTATAAAAAAGAGTCACCTTAGTGAAAACAATTTTAATTACTTACTAAACGGTTCATAGAACACCGTCATACACTCGGGAAACCGTCACTCTCCGATGCATTTTGCAAAATATTCGATAAGATATCACAAATGTAGGTACGAGGTTTAATGATTATCAAGATTTATAAACATGACATTAGCAATTAGAGAACACGATTCAGTTTCACTTATAATTGGTGTTAGTAATAGGTAGGTAATACTTTAGGTAATGCTCGAAAGATTGCCTAGCACAAGGAACCCCTACATTGTGTAATTAGGTGTTAATTGGCTTCCAACCAATTGTAAACCAATCTAATAATTGGTTAAAATATCAATTCAATTAATCTATCACAGCTTTATAATGAAGAAATCTTTAATGCGTGTATCAAGTCCAATCTTAGTATTAATTGAATAATGTATATTATTATCCGATATGAAATTACGTTCTACCAAGCGCAATGATATGCAAATTTTGATCAAGAATTAATAATTGGAAAAGCGATCATTATTTTGTGTGAAATAGCTGTTTATTATAATGTAACAGGTGTTATTACATTGATCGGCTCTCCGTCTGTACTAAGTATAATAGTCTTACGGCGACGTCAGTAATACTACTAGTATTCTTTTATCTGTGGTAACACAGACGTACATTAAGACGTAAGTTCAGAATGTGAAGGCAAATGTCGACAAGGCAGGTGGGACTCGCGGTGGCTTAGAGGTCATAGCGTCTGGCATACCTAGCCAGAAGACGCAGGCAGGTTCGAATCCTGCCTGCGAGTCGAATTTTTCCTTCACTAAATTAACTTTATAATCTTAGCATGAAAAATGCAAAAAAAAAATCACAAAATGATATGTATGTAGGTATAAGATTTATAGTAGAAAAAAACTCATTCGTTTACGATACGAATTCGATAGTTGTTTGTGGTTGGGCTACTGAAGGTGAGCGTGAGTCTATCGAGAATAAAAAAAATGCAAGTCAAAACCTCGCTGTATTATAATTATTATGTTCCTTGTCGTCGCTCCCACTACGGTCAGTCACGATCACGATACAGTGGCGTATCGTACTCGATTCAATCACGACTGCATAATGCATTAGCTTGATGATTTTCATTCCCTATTGTAGAGTGAAAACCGCATCTTATCGGTCGTGCTTGCTACCGACACTCCGATAGCTTATTAGCACTTACCATTGTATCTAGATAACCGACACGAAACGGATCCAGAAACGAATTATGTTCACTTTTATCATTATACCACGCTGAAATATGGATTGCGCTTCCCGGGTGGGTCTTCCCCGATAGATATCATCAGGGTGTCTTTAAATTGTGATTGAACAACACAAACAAACGGTACACAATTTATGGCTTATTCATACCATCACGCCGGTGAAGGAAAACATCGTGAGTAAACCTGCACGTCTGAGAGATTTTCTCGACGGCGTGTGAAGTCTGCCAACCCGCATTAGGCTAGCGTGGTGGACTATATAGCCTAATCCTAATCATTGTGAGCGGAGACCCGTGCCCAGCAGTGGGACATATAATAGGTTGATTATGTATACTATGTATACAGTATATTAATACACCGCTGTCAACCCGTCGGGAATACAGGCGTGATAGTATATTTATATGTTATGTTGTTACCTTCGTCTCGATAGTGAAATGGCCACTGGGAAATCCACTGAGCGACAGTACTTTAAAAATACTGTGTCAATAAAATTGCCACATTTAAACCACTTGGGTATCCTTAGAAAGCGGGCTGCAAGTGGAACGATGCACTTTACTTATAATAAATTATGTTTATAGCGCGATTCTGGCTCAATAGCCTGGAGCCTGAGGCGTTCAATTGTTTATCTTGTATTATCTTTGCATACTATTACGACTCGTGGGACTCATCGAGAGGCTAGCAATAACTGAGCTAATCAACTGATCTGCAAGGTTAAGCTGCTCTCACCGCGGCCAGTGTGTCGATGGGTGACCATTCTTAACCCATTGATACCCCTCCGGAATCTCTCAGGCGTGCAGGTTTCCTCGCGATTTATTTGCTAGTTGCATTTGCACCAGCACCCAAGCTGCTGTTGCTTAGTTTTAAGTTGCTCCTGGCTGGAGGTATTTGGTGCCTCGCCACCAAGCTCGGTTATTCTGTGAAGATTCCCTGAATAAACAGCTAATGTCCATGTAAAAAAAAAAGTATGACGTCATACAATATGGAGTGATGTATCATTGAATATGCGTGTGCAAACTGTCACATTTGTTTTCCTTTCAAATTGAAATTAACATTAGACAAGCATTTGTTACGCAATTTATTTGATCAAACTTGTCTGGTCGATCTCCGTTAATAGACACGCAAAATATAAGGCTTTGAACAGACAGCGTAACAAGTTAGGTACAATACTTATTATTCTGTTTGAAATTTTCTTTGTTTTTAATAAAAATGCCTAAACTAGTGTAAGCAGGTCTATTAAATGCATATTTAATTTTCTATACAATGATAATATTATCACCCATTTCATTGAAAATTTAGGCAGAGCTGTACATACCCACATTATTATAGTTTTATTGAGAACTGAACAGAGCTGAACTTTCTAAGAAAAACCGAATAAAATTCTGCTCGATCTGGCAATCGAACCCACGACCTCTAGTTCAGCAGTCGCAGTTACGAATATAGTTACATACATCAAGTATTTATTTAAAGTAAAAATATGTAAAAATGAGAAAAAACACTCAATATAAAATTGGAACATCACATTATTCAATTATTCTAGATTATCACCTAAATTTACATGTAAATTACGGGCACTGATTAGTCTGTAAGTGAAAGCAAATACTAAGAATATCTCCATCTATCCAATTACTTGCTATCTTCATCATTATTGAAAAAAAAAGTTATGAACATGATCCCGACCTAACACTTTGAATCTAAACAAAAACAGTTTATTGAGAAATTCCCACATTAACAATGTCCCATCATTATGCTCATACAATCGATAACCTTGCTTGGGAATATGGCAGCTTCCCATAAAATCTGTACGGTTTATATTGGACATAAAAATTCTTAGTACACTTTGCTTGGGTATAATGATTTACCAACTTTATACTTAATACTCAATTTGTTTATTGCACCACAGATAATAGAATACTAGTAATTGCACTCCACAATGTTAAGGGGAGTTAAAAGAAAAATAATAGTTTGAATCGTGGACCTTGTCGGGCACGGCAATGTAGGTGAGAGGAGGCCGGCTTATAATACATTATTATGTGTGACCAGTGCCAAAAAAAAAAATATTTTGCCATTTTTTTCCGACCAGTGTTGTGAGAGCTAGACATGATAAAGATTGTAGCTGAATAAAACTCCAGAACTTAGACCCTATTTGTGGTTTCCATACATTCCATGCAGAACATTCCGACCACCTTAGCTAGATTGTCCTGCCGTCTCATTTTCTGCCTATCGATGTTTAAGTCCCCAATTCCTGTTCTCTATTGCAAGAGTTTGGGTCCCCGCCTATCATCTTTGCGTGACCTGTCCACTTCTACTTCGGGTAATACAGATGTGATAGTTTATGTAGAGTCAGCAGACTAAGTATAGGTATCTCAAAACTTCAAAAAAAATCTTTACTTATGTACTGAGTGGAGGCCTTTTTTGTTTTGGTCCAACGATTATCGAACTTGCGACAGACATCGCCAGCCCAGCTCTATTTACCTAAGCTCTTATACTGCTACTCAGTTTAATAAGTTCAATAAACTACCTTTAAAATATCATCTTCTGTGTCATCTAAAATATAATGTTCCAAAAATCTTCAACTGATAATAGCATCCACCATAATTACTATGAAATCTAATACACCATCGCCCTTACCCGACAAGATTATACTTGATTATATAGATCGCTTACCGCAAAACGATCCAACTCGTTAGTGTAACGAGAAGAGGCAAGTCATTCAACATCAGCTGACTCCCAACTATAATTATGATGCACAATTTAACACGGATAATTAACGCACAGGTAACCGTAAAAATTGAAAAGAAATTAAAAGTGTTGAATGAAGACAATAATTGAAGACTTTTAAAAATACATTAGCCTTATTTATTTTGATATTATAAAATTGTATAAACGAATCCTAAGATTTTCAGTAAAATTAAAAAAGATATTAAAATAGTAGTTCCAAGTTTACAAATTTCCTTTGACTTGATGATGTAGGGTGACAGTAGTGAATATCTACTTTATGGACTAAAATTCATAAACTATGATAGTCACATAAATTATAACAATCAAACCAAGTAATTAGTTCAATAGTGCCTATGGAATCTTCAAAAGCGATAGCAACTGGAAGGCTTCTTCGAATATGGATCCCCAAATCTTGCAAAATTTAGTACGCAAAACTTGGAATTTCTCTCAAAGATCATACGGAGGTCAAATTGCAGTATTATCCTAGACTATAAACTTGCTAGATCATGGGTTAAGGTTAAGCTCAACACAGCAAATCACTTTTACTTCAAGTCACGAAATATATGATACTTTTGGAAAATTGTAGTGCTAAGCAACAATATTCGTGAGAAAGTGAAGTAAAAATTGAAAATGATAACATTTAACCTACATTTCTACTCACTCGTGCGTTTACAAACGTAAGGATATACGAAAGAAATCATCTAGAAATTAATGAGAAGGTAATGATACTCTAAATAGAAATGCTTCAAGCGGATAACAATGTTTTGGAATGTCTTGCTCGTTAGGCTTAACTTAGTCATTATTCGGTCCTGAGTTTTAGAGTTATGGTAGATAATCATAATATCATTGTTTCTTACTAAACTGAAACATCAGTAATTGTTTATGATATATTCACTCCAATGGATTCACATAGCCCACGTCAATCCTTAATGAGATGAGAAAACCTAACAACAATTAAAAAGCCTAGTTAATGGGATAATTTACGATTCATTTCAAAGGCAGACTTTCGGGTGGAAAGATTCCTATAATAGAAATCAACAACTATGTATAAAAGAACTCATATTCTAAGGAAATTCCATCATACAGAAAAATCTTTAGATACGGATTCTAAGTCACGAAAACACAACTATGCATGGCTTAGAAGTTGTGATCTTTAACCCTACACGTTACTGCTTTATTTGCGCTCGATCTCATCGCATTTACTATCATGATTAAGTGTAGTGATACTGCTATTTTATTGTTTTAGTTTGATTTTATTTCACTTTTAGATTAGTCGTCAGTTTGTTGTTATTCGACATTATGTTAAAAAAAATATTCATGCACTACTGAAATTTTGTCAAGTAAGCTCAACGGTTACGGCAGGCTAATGAATGCATAACAATGAAAATTTAAAGGAGGAGGCCTTTAAATGTTCATTGTTATGCATTCATTAGGCTTATATTTATCAGGGGTTTAAATTAATAAAGAGTTGAATACGATAACAAAAACAATTACTTACTGTTACTATAGATTGATTTATTTTCTTTTTAATAAAAGCGTTGGCACACTATATAGGATTTCTCCTGAATCGTGAGTGTGTTTACATTTTTTATCACGCACACAAACACACAGACCTGGAATAACTATAAGTACCTAGATCATTCCGTACAAGAACGAACACACAATACATAGCATCGAAGCCGATCGTTGAGCCACTGCGTCAAATGTGTCGTAATTAAATTGAGTCATCGATAATATCAATCTTTATCCTTATGTAGAAAGACGATGAAATGATACTTTGGAGCTCAAACACAATAGTAATTTAGATTTAAATAACATGAATCAAATTCACGCTCGTCCACTAGTTTTAAAGAATTCAAAGCGTTCCGCGCTAAATCACAGTTCACGACAATTTTTCTTTCATGAGGGACAGTTTAAAGTCATTACATTAGACAATTTAGGTTTACTCTTAATCCACTCCTCTTGTAATCTAATTTTGTCACTCAAATTCCAACATTACTGCCTCAAAATAAAGTTTGATATTGTACAGTATAAGCTGGTATGTGCTACAAGATCAGACAACGTAAATGCTTCATTATGTTCCATGTAATTACTGTTCCCACATTCGTTTAATAGAAAATACTAGGTAACGGAAAGTGCAGATTTAAAAATACAAACATAGTATGGTATTGTTTGTATGGTGGTGATTTGTGTATGTGTGAGAAATATATAATGTATGGCTTCTTGTAATTCTTGCTAACGTAGCGTAACTGGTAGATGACTTGAAAGAAAAGATAGATTGTACGAGTATTTAAATCTAAGATGAAATCAAATGTATTATTGTGTCTTGGTAATTTACTGTTTTTTTTAATATCAACATATATGAAAATAGTCTTCCAATTGAATGATAATTGTTTTCAGTTTCAACAAAATAATATACTAATTCTACTATAAAATTCGTCGATAATGCTATTTCTAAAAATTTTACAGAATTCTTTGAGTTAGCCAGTACTTTCGTTCTTACGTTTAATTTTAGCTCCGGAACCAGTTTGAAATGATACTCAGAGAAATACTTCTTTTGCTAATTAGCTTTACAAATGTACCGTAAAACACTGTTGGCTTCTTACAATTATAAAACCTATAACTTACTTGTAATTTATAGTAGAAGCTATTCAACAATGCTGCATACTATTTACTTCGTGAACTGACTTTCCTAACGAGAAAGCAGGAGAAATACTATTAATTCAGTTATTTTATTAGAAGTGAATTTATAGAATAACTAGCTTCTGCCCGCGACTTCGTCCGCGTAGCGTGATTATATATAGCCTATAGCCTTCCTCAATAAATGGGCTATCTAACACTGAAAGAAGTTTTCAAATCGGACCAGTAGTTCTTGAGATTAGCGCGTTCAAGTAAACAAACAAACAAAAACTCTTCAGCTTTATATATTAAGTATAGATTAATAAAAGGTACATACAACGTTTCTTACAGTCATTAATATAATAGGTATTAATACAATATAATGTATGCTATTCGACGCTGAACATAAAGCGAAAGTAAAACATAAATCACATACTATTTCCCCATTTTTATCAGCTGATGATCACGCAGAAGTCATAAAAATAAAGAAAAGTGAAGTTAATTTCACTACTTTAAACACAATTTGATTGTGTATATAAATATTATTTAGGTATATAAGATATATATTACATAAATTATGATCTTCTATGACCCCTTTGTTGTTGAATTTTATGTTGTTGTTCATATTTATTCAGTTATAAAAAGTGATATGGGAGCTTTGACATTCATATTATATGCCTAGTTTAGATCTATAAATATCTCTCCACCGAACTTAAGTAATGTAATAATCTATTGTCCAGGCCACCTGGTAGTACTCGTAGATGACAGCCGCAGTCTATAAGCACCACTAATATCAATAGTGCGTTATTAGCTCGATACGCCAGTATATTCCACATACAAATAACAAAATTAATATAAAATCATTGATTGGTGGTAGAATACCTATTTAAAAATGCAGTAGCACCCCGACAATTTCAACAATAGCAGAATTCTACCCACATAATGCAGTTTTTTTTTAATTTACAGGACAGTATTCTTTTACGCAATCACGTAACCGACGTATTCAAAAGAAAGTGAAACCTATCTAGATGTAACATGCATCATCCACTAATAGCAAATAATATATTTATTCCAGATGGCGTTGACGACGCAAAAACTATAAGAAACTAGAAACTTTATGATGGCGGATTAAGCGTATCAAGATTGGAACGAGTCGTTACGAAGGGATGTGAAACAAGATTAAATCTACGAGAAACCGCTAGATCTAAAGTGGTTTGGGAAACCGCGGAAGGAAATATGAATAATAGATACAGGAAAAAAATTGAGAGCTACAGCAAAAAGTTCGTATTATTTGGAAGAGTCGGCAATACTACTTACATCTTTATCAGTAATCTTCTTAGAATTAGTATTTAGAAAACTTGTAGAAAATCCAGAAAATCGCATGCCTGATGAAGACACTACTATTTGCAACATTGTAAACTTAGATTGATCGAAACGATTTAAATAAGAAAGGAAAATCGTTTATCTTTATTGTCATCGCTCATTGTTCGCAATACAAGAGGAAAATATAGCCTTCAGATTTATTAGAGAAAGCCAATATTAAGTATAGAAATTCTACTGAAGAAGTCAGTTCTCAAGATTATGAAGTCATTAAAGCCAAGTATCAGCTTGTTAAGTAATTGAGTATCATCACAATGAAATGATAACATAATAATCAACACAACACAATTGATACCTTGTGTAAAAACCAATTATGTACAGAACAAAATTACAACTTGCAGTTGAAAAACTCTAATAGCTTTTTGTCTCGACAAAAATGTTGAAGATGCAGACGAGACAATTGGATTAGCAACGGTAAATGTAATCTTGCGTGGCGTAACCTTTGCAAAGGTTATAAGAAATTACGATGATAATATAAATCGTAATAAAGAAATACTTTTTACTGGTATACCGTGAAAGAGAAACAGTGTTATGGCACAAAGGAAAGTGATACAAATTAATGGAGAAGTGGACTGAGCGAGCAGGTAGGCACTGCGTCGGATCAATGTATTTGACAGGTGAGTTTTTAAAGCTTTAATAAAAATACTAAAAACAGATGTAGTTATTTGGGAAACAACACAATACGACATAAACCACTGTTTATGTCGTAAACCTTCTTATGTTCTAAGTCTATATCACTATATAGACTTAGAACATAAGAAGGTAAATAAAAAAATATATAAAACCAAAGTCGATATTATAATTTATGAAATTTCGGATAATAATTGCTGATGGGGGCGTTATGTGTCGGGTCGTTAAATCGAACATGTGTTTCTTGCTGGAAGTTCCTCTTCCTTTTGATTATTTTTTTGTGACTGTGCGCCTACATGATTTATGAATTTTGAAAAATCTTTTTTTTTTTATTGGCGAGTTTGCCGATTACGACAATTCAGCCACATACGAAGAGAGATGGTGTCTAAACATCAATTTAAAAAAGAACTATATAAAGAATAATTAACAGTGAACATTAAATCATAATAGAATGATGTATTTGAAAAATCTTGAAAATCGTCAATCAATGACTTCAGAATCGTTGATTTTTGACAGTTTACCTTAAAAATCTGTCAGTTCCTATGTCATTTAGAACCAATACGGTGGTATGTATTCAGCCGTAATATGCTGCTCAGTAAAAGTAACAATGTAGCTTGGTTAAAAAATTAACGGCATCATTTCTTGGATTCTAAGTAAGTGAAATTATGATATAATTTCATCATACTACACTACTCTTCTATCTTCAAGAATAAACTAAATTTCAATAATGTCATACGTAGGTATGACATTATTGAAATTTACTATTTTACGTCATAATGGGTCCGACGGACGGAATTGACTGTATAAACGTAATACCAAAATAAATCGTAATCCAAAGAGCATTTAATAAAATTTTATTATTATTCAGATTCGTTCACCATTAATCTAGACCCCAATTCTACTAAATGGAAATTTTAGGGAGCCAGTAAATCTAAATATATAAATCTCAAAGGTGACTGACTGACATAGTGATCTATCAACGCACAGCCCAAACCACTGAAGGGATCGGGCTGAAATTTGGCATGCAGGTAGATGTTAAGACGTAGGCATCCGCTTTGAAAGGATTTTGATAAATTCTACCCCCAAGGGGATAAAATAGGAAGAATGAAAGTTTGTATAAATCTTCTTAGATTTTCGACTGAATGAACTGAAATTAAATTAAAGATTGGAGCTACTATGATGTATATAAGACGTCCGCTTAAATAGGATTTTGATAAATTCAACCCCAATGGGGATAAACTGGTCCGATTTGAAAAATTCTTTCAGTGAAAGATAGCCCATTTATTGAGGAAGGCTATAGGCTATAATATCATCACCCTAAGATTAAGTAACTATTTCACGCGGACGAAGTCGCGGGCGGAAGCTAGTACTTAATATGATTTTAAGCTTATTTCTGTAATTTCATTGTAAATTCTTAAAATAAATTCGATACAAACATACGAGAGTTATTGTCATTTTAACAAGTTGAATGGAGACCTTCGTGATTTCTCACGCTTTTGTCAAAGTCAAAGATATTTATTGCTTAAAACTTATTGTGAGAAACTTTATACGAAAACATTGTAGAAATTTTATACTACACACTTAAATTTAACTGTTTCGTTAGCCTAGTGGTCCTAAACGCGACTGCTACACTAGAGGTCCTAGGAGCGATCCCAGGTCGAGCAGTGTTATAGAGATTTTCTATGTAATTCTCAGTACCAGCTCGGAGTTTGAATTTTCACCACTCATTTCCAATAGGCTCTTGCCGCCCCCTTTTGCATGGGCCCTTATACTGGCGAATATTACAGGTATACATAAGTAAACCTCTGCAGTAGGTGGACGTCCTAATATCGTATTCATTTCATAGTAAAGGTGAAAGAAATTTTGGATCCTTATGCCAGGAAATTTTCGTGCGAACTTTTATTAGCGCCTAGATCGTATATTGCAAAATGTTGTCAGTAATCACATGAGATCTAAGGTCGTACACCTCTGCCTCACCTTCCGGGTTACAAATGCGTGATGGAATGTTGTTAAAACAACAGATGCAATAGTATGACACAGTAAGTTCATTTATAGTTTAATTGATTTAACTAGTTTTTATCCGTGACGGCATGAGTTTCTTCGTTTCGAATAATTTGCGTGCCAGATGAATTTAAAGTTAAATAATAACTTGTTTCAATATTTGTAATACACGCAAATCAATTTTAATTGATATTGTTTACAATCATGTGAACAGTTCAAATATATATAATGATTGATTAATTATATATTATTGATAATGATTGTTATAAAGATATATATATAGCTAGTATGATTTTAGCAAAGTTTAGTTACTAATATTAAGGACATTGCTACTAGGATTTAGTTTTAATGATATTAGTACCAAAGACAGAAAATCTCCTGTGGGTTTAAATTGAAACATAAGTAGCCACAAAGAAAATTACTTTGCAATTTTCTTTGCCTCAAACTTAATTGGTTGTTTGTAGTGGACTTCTTAGACCTGCTTTCGCAATTGTCACTTGAGTTTGAATCAAAATGTTACACGGAGTTCGGCGGAGCTTGCATTTTCCATACAAATGTACCTAATCTATACTTCTATCTATACTAATATATAAAGCTGAAGACTTTGTTTGTTTGTTTGTTTACTTGAACGCGCTAATCTCAGGAACTACTGGTCCGATTTGAAAAATTATTTCAGTGCTAGATAGCCCATTAATTGAGGAAGGCTATAGGCTATATACCATTACGCTACGCGGACGACGTCGCGGGAAGAAGCTATACTTTTTATCTATATACTAATATATAAAGCTGAAGAGTTTGTTTGTTTGTTTGTTTGTTTGTTTGTTTGCTTGAACGCGCTAATCTCAGGAACTACTAGTTCGATTTGAAAAATTCTTTCAGTGTTAGATAGCTCATTTATCGAGGAAGGCTATAGGCTATATATCATCACGCTAAGACCAATAGGAGCGGAGCATCAATGAAGAATGTTTCAAAATCGGGGGTTTTCCTTTTGAGAGCTTCCGATGCATGCGCTGCGTAAACGATTAAAGTTTCGCAAAAATCATATATGACAGAATTGTTCCTCTTTAAAAGTTCTAAAAAAAAGTCCGCGGCATCATATGTCTATCTTTTAAGGTTGGCTCACTATAAACGTTTTTATGTTAACTTTGTTCTAAAATTCGTTTTTTTTTCCTTTTGAGAGCTTCCGATGCGTGCGCTGCGTAAACGGTTAAAGTTTCGCAAAAATCATATATGACATAATTGTTCCTCTTTAAAAGTTCTAAAAAAAAGTCCACGACAGCATATGTCTATCTTTTAAGGTTGGCTCACTATAACCTTTTTTATGCTAACTTTGTTCTAAAATTCCAAATGCATTATTTGCGTAGGTGTTTTTATAAACATGATATTATTAATCCTTATCCAAATAAATACGTTATTCATCAGCCTTTAGAGCATTTGTTTTGTATCCGTGCGGACCGAGCTTGGGTCCGCTCGGACCCAACAAACGCTCTAAAGGACATATCCTCATTTAGCGTTCTTTTATTATTCCTGTTCCCGTGACATATTTTACTAAAGTTCCGCTCGGATACTCAATACTCAATTATCAACTAACAATATTGGCTATATCTTGAAGTGAGCTTCAATCAAAACATACTACAAGCCGCTGAAGGGGATCATCATCTTCTTACCACCTGTAAGGAGATGATGATCCCCTTCAGCTTCCTGCCACCTGCCAAGTTTGCTTGAACGCGATAATCTCAGGAACTATTGGTCCGATTAGAAAAAATCTTTCGGTGTTAGATAGTTCATTTATTGAGGAAGGCTATATATAGGCTATCATCCCGCTAAGACTAAGTAACTATTCCACGCGGACGAAGTCGCGGGCGGAAGCTAGTAATATATAAAGCTGAAGAGTTTGTGTGTTTGTTTGTTTACTTGAACGCGCTAATCTCAGGAACTAATGGTCCGATTTTAAAAATTATTTCAGTGTTAGATAGCCCATTTATCGAGGAAGGCTATAGGCTATATATCATCACGCTAAGACTATAAGTAACTATTCCACGCGGACGAAGTCAAGGGCGGAAGCTAGTACTAAAATAAATCGCAATCCAACATTTTTTAAATTAAATCGTGTTATTATTCGGATTGAGATACCGTTAATCTAGGTTTCTACCGTACCATTTCGTGTACCACTACTTCCCTGGAAATAAACGACCGCAAAATCGTTCCGAACTTGATAAAGTTATCGAGAATTGCATTTGCTTGCATTTATTTCCAGTGAAGTATTTTGGAAAAAATGGTATTAGTAGGAACCTAGATTAACGGTATCGAAATTCGAACAATTTATAACACAGGTCATTCGGTCCGTCGGACTGAACTGCTCTCTATACTAACAACGAAGTGGAAATTTTGCAACTTATAATACGTATTATAATTATGAAAATGTGAAAGATTCGAATTCTCACAGAAAACCGGCGTGAAACAACGCTTGCGTTGTGTTTCACCGAGTGAATGAGGTTACCGGAGGCCCAAACGTTTTAAAAGGCCGGCAACGCACTCGTGACTCCTCTGGTGTTGCGGGTGTCCATGGGCGGCGGTTATCGCTTACCATCAGGTGATCCGTCTGCTAGTTTGCTCCCCTATCCCATAAAAAAAATAAAAAATAAATGTGAACAATTAGGGTGTTTCCTATTTCAACTTTTCATCTTATATTAATCCACAGTATGCTCAAATAAAACCATTGGAAGATTCGAATGGAGTCTCACATGCTTAATAACATTGATATAATATAAAACGTCACACTTCCAGCAATACCTATCAATATTTTTAACGCGAGTTTCTCTAATCGCTATACAAGCAACTACTATCGTTTTTTTTTTTAAACTAGCGCCTTTAATAAAGAGCTTGGTGACAAAGCCGGCCCTGAGAAGGGCTCTAGTCTTTTTGTTTGAAGAAGTTTATAATTTGCTGTCTACAAAAACTCGTCATGGTGAAGTGTAGAAAGCGATCGTTGTGTTTGAATTGGCAATATTGAGGCAAGTAGTAGTAAGCCTGCAAAGTAAAACGTTTTTTTTTTTAGTTTTCCTGAGGTCTATGGGACTAGTAATTGCTGCGTTATTATTGCTAATTTCGCACATAGCGCTTAAGTAAAAGATTTTTTTAATCCCGATAGGCTTACGCTTGACCGCTTGTTGGGCTGATGAGCGAAACTGCGATCTACGATGGAGCGCGCTTACCTAGAAGACACCGATAACCTTATATTGCATTACTATATTTATTTTCCAAAAAAACTAAGAAAAATACAGAAATATGTTCATCTTTTTGTTATAAACAATGAGAAACAAGTACTTATAAGGGGCAACAGATAATTAGCCAGCAACTGCAGACGCCATCAATACCAGTAGTCCGAGTAGGTATGACTAGCGCGTAATCTTGAAACCTCGGATCTTGATCTGTCAAAAATAACAAATGCTATTATTATTTAAAAGCAAAAAGAAAGAGAGAAAACTTTATACTTATAACAATTAATAATAATATAATTATGAATATTATTTACAATTTTGGTGACGATATATTCATACGTAAAACAGCCAAGGAAGCTTATATCGCAGGAATCATAATTTTATTATTTACGTTTCCTGTTGGAGAGATATTAGTTAAACTCTATTTAGTAGTTTTTAAAAGACAAAATCATTGCAATGGTCAACGAAAAGTCTTGTCACCCTAGGTACTATGTAGAGTATGATCTACTAGGTACTTAATTAATACCAAAATTATTTTTGAACACATTGGCAAAATATTCGACAAAGACTCATTTTATATAAAGACAAAATATATAAGTTCTGTTGGCAAATTTCATTGCGACGTTTTAAAGTGTATAAAAATGTAACACTCGCATTTTTTCGACGAAAGCTTTAAAGGCATTACGTGTTTGAACTATAAAAATTTCTGAAGCAGGTATGAAGTAAAATATTCTGTGTACGTTTTTATTTTCATACTTATTGGCATTCTTACCATCGAACCTTTGCCTTGTGGAGCATTTAACATTCGTATTTGAGATAATATAGCTAATGTAGTTCATGCCTTGCTTTTATTTTCGTAAAATATTTAACGTCTCTTGTACTAGTTGGCGGGGTTACTAAAAAAATATAAATAATTTTGTATTTTTAAAAGAATATTTTTGCTGCAAAGTATCCTAGTTAAAGTTAGGAGTAAACTGATCATGACTCTTATCATGATTCTTTGATACTTTTTTCAATATCTCAATACTGAACTATTTATGGGGTAACACCAAAATTTAATTAAATGTCATGTCTTCACAAGGATTCATTCATTACTCTTAACGTGGACTCTGAGAATTCACTTTTCTGGATCACGTTTCTTGAACTGTTTATCGATTCCATCTGTTGATACCAGTGATTTTCAACCTTGGATTTAGATTTGGATTTGGTGTTATAAACATGAATCTGTTAAAAACTCCGAAAGTACAAAAAAAAGATACAATCAGTAGACACGTGTAGGTAATTTGCATATTCCGAAAAAAATCAAAGGAAAATCTCTGTGTCAATCTGTGTGTCTCAACACCCTCACAGTATCACGAGTTGAACCACTTGAAAGATATTTTGAATTTTACTTTTTCTAAATCCAAAATTCTAGCTGCAACTGAGTCGCGTTGAGAACCATTAAAATAATGAAGCAGTATGTACTTATAAAGTTTATTATTGTAGCAATAATTAATTTATTTTATAATTATATTTTTATGGGATAGGGGGAGCAACGGATCACTTGATGGTAAGCGATAACCGCCGCCCATGGACACCCTCAGCACCAGAGGAGTCACAAGTTCGTTGTCCGCCTTTTAAAAGGGTTCGGGCCTGCGGTAACCTCATTCAGTCGGCGAAACACAACGCAAGCGTTGTTTCACGCCGCTTTTCTGTAAGGCCGTGATATCACTCCAGTCAAACCGGCCCATTCGTGCCGAAGCATGGTTCTCCCACTTTACTGCCCTGAAGACAAAAAAAGCAAAGCAAAAAGATCAATGAAGTCACTTCCTCATTTCCGAATAAAAAAAAGGTTGAGATTCAATGTTCCATTACCATTGTGAGTAAACAGTTTGAAGTAAGTACGGGCAGATGCTATCTCTCACGACTTTGCGGACATGTCCAATAGCTTTAATGATCAGATTATCTTGTCGTGTGCGCAGGTTTGTGAAGAATGATTGTGTTATTGAAGAAAGCACGATGCACGATGGCTAAACTCCGTTTAGCAAATATTGTTAGGTAGAGTACATGAAAAAGTTCTTCTAGAGCAAATAATAGTCCCTAAACGTTACCAATAATCTTAAATATTTGGGAAGATGGCACAGATCGGGTTCAAAATCGAGAGTGAACATGAATTACGAAAAATTGCACAACCCATCACCTGCTATATTCATTAAGATTACATAATACCGTGTGAAGCAAAGAAATATTTTAATCAATTCGTTTTAGAGTTAGCAATTTTGTTCAATCAAAATGTAATGTTAACTGCAATTGGCATAAAAATATTATTTGTGTTTATTTAATGTATTTGATTGGTGTGGATGTGGAATAATTTGTTACCTAAGAGTTTCCTCAACTAGTTCATCGTTTATATTGAATGCCGTATAAGGTTGTTCACACTGCTCTTATTACCTCCTTACTTCTCATGATGCCCTGGTACTCGCCAAGCAAAGACGTCAATTCACTTGTAACTAACTTGGCAAGTAGTACTTACCTATGATGCCTACGCAAATGCTTGGCTAAGCTATGGAATTATCTTGTGGGGTAATAGCACAGACACACCTTCTCTTTTTATTCTTCAAAAAAAACTAATTCGTATCCTAACCAACATAGACCAAGCCGATAGTTGCCAACCCTACTTTAAAAAACTCAAAATACTTACCTTACCATGCATCTACATTTTAGAAATATGTAAATTTGTGAGAAACAATACTACCTTCTTTACTAAGCGTGGAGACAGACATGCAAATAGATCACTAAGACACAAAAACCGATTAATGTTACCTACTTCCAACATGACCCTTCATTCCAATAGTCCATACGTTATGTCAATAAAAATATATAATAAACTCCCAGAAACACTAAAAGAAGAACCAAGAAATATAGCGTTTACAAATAAACTAAAAACAATACTCATAAATAAAGCCTATTATAATATAAAAGAATACATCGATGATAAAGATTTATAATAAATAAATACAAAAATATAATAAATATAATATGTAATATTATACAATATGATATTTAACTGCATAATACTATATAAATTTAATGAGTAATAATTAGAATAACAATAAAATAATAATAAACAATATAAATAATAATACCTAAATAACATTGAAATAATAGTTTAACTGCCCAAATAAGTTTTAAACAGAAACTGGAACAAAAATACTAAAATAAAAAATAGCATCCTTCTCTCCCCTACTTTGCCGTGCCCTACAGGGTCCATATTGTACCTACTTATATATTATGTAACACCTTAATAAGACATATGGAGTGCAATAAAGATATTGTATTGTATTGTATTGTATTGTATGATATAACATTACGGTTTGAAATCGTCCTCAAAATACCACGCCTCTATTCCCGGAAGGGTAAGTCAGAGGTACCTATGCTAATGTAGCCGTAGTTTCATCGGTATGTTTAATTCTCTTATAATAGGGAACGAGTATATTGCCATTACCTTCAAATGCATAATTTATTTCTTAAATTTTATCACTAACAGAAATAAATACTTACTCTAAGCTTGTAACCATTACCTACTTATGCCAATATAATCTGTCTTGTCTTGTCAAATATCATGTTGGCGCCATCTATCCCCGATCTTTGAATTTTTGATAGGGGGCAAAACGAACTGACGGGTCACCTGATGGTATGTGATTACCACCGTCCATGGACACCCGCAACACCAGAGGCACGCTAGTGCGTTGCCCGCTTTTTAAAAGGGCTTGGGCCTCCAGTATCTTTATACACTCGGTGAAACACAATTACACAACGTAGGTTAGTGTTGTTTCACGCCGGTTTTCTGTGAAGCCGTGGGTATCACACCGGACGAGCCGGCTCATTCGTGCCGGAGCATCGCTCTCCCATAGTAAAAAGTGTTTTGCAGAAGATATTAAAATCATTTTCTTTAAAATCAATCCTAAAACGGTGTAGCTAGTCGAACTTATGTTACAGTTAATTGTGTTGTCGTTGATGTTGGTCTGTTGTCGTCGAATTAGCATGAATCAGCATTTTTTTTTATTACTTACTCTCTATTCTTTTCACATAATTATACAATGGTAAATAAAAGAAACAATGCAGTGTTTTAAGCAATATTAATAAACGCCATTTTAAAACTTATGATCGCAATAACATTGGAGACGCGTTCACTTTCATAATAGTTAATGCTTACAATTATTTTTATATGAAGCTTGAGTTTATATTTTATGGAGCTTGAGTTTTATGTTTACTGCACTCGTTGGTACGTTTTATTTACAGGAACGATTTTTTTATCGCCTGGAAATAATTTTGGAAAGAAATAGTAGGTACTTACCCAAGTGACGCTGTCAAATAATGATTTGTGTTATTATACTTTGCTTGAGATTATTTACACGTTCTTTTTTATTCTAGAGATTTTTTTTGGAGGTTGACTCCAAAAAAAATCTAAAAAAAATAAAATTCAATAGTTTACATTCAATCTTATAGAACAGCGCCACCTATTATGGTAGAAACGTACCATAATAGGTGTTCACTCATTCAACATTGCAAAGTTGAACACTGTGGTGTCACAGTCTATCAGTAAAGTAGGTATATTCAAGATGGCGCTGTACAAAACACTTTAAACTTCTTTCGGTGCTTGGCCGCTAGATGTCAGTTTACATAATTTCATAAAGGGGTTAATTGTAATCTTTGGGAAAATAATAAACAAATAAGTTATTATTTTATTTTTGAAATAAACTTAATTGATCATAAGAAGTATAGTGCAGTTGGATAAGGTATCTGGTATCTGGGAGTCGTGGGATGCAAGTGGAAAATTAATACCTAAGTATAATTTTAATTACGTTACCTAGGCATTTGTATAATGATTTGTGATACCTATCATATGGGGAAGATCTTTGTTTCGGCTGTGGTAGTGCACTATTTTCGTCTAATATGATAATAATGATGATGTTTATGGTGCAAAAGCGAGTATTATATAGGTACTTATTATTCTTTAGTTTGTCCATCGTTAGGTATTAATCCCTCGACTGGAAAGATGGATATGGCGAACTTAAAAAAAAAACCGTAATCTTCCTCATGGTTAATGAGTCCAAGTAGGTCGCATGCTAAACACCTCACTTTACCTGCTTCCCAAGACAGTCAATAATTGATCGTCTGGTCAATCTATAGCTTATTGGGTTTTTTAAAGATATAAATAATTTTGTTGACACAGTTCGAGCACAAAATTAGTAGGTACATGAGGTACCTAAAATTGAACAAATACAGGTTACCTACATAAAATTATAAATATATTTTGATATAAAATTATATGTATACTAGCTTTTGCCCGCGGCTCCGCTCACCTGAAGCTAAATAAGGTTTAGTAATGGATTCCAAAAATAATTTATAAAAACCAACAATGATGATCTTTTCTTTGTATGGGCTTCTATACATCAGAGAGGTCAAGCTGTATCCTCAGGATTTGTTAAATTAATTGAGATAAAAAGTTCACCAGTTTTTAAGTTGGACCATATACTTTCTAACAGTTTTAACAGATTAAAATCTATTCAGTAGTTTTTGCTCCAACCCGTAACAAACAGACAAACAAACGAGAATTTTAAAAATCTCATTTTTGGATTCGGAGACTTATATAACCCAACTTGTTTTGTTTTAAATATCTTCAATGTACAGACAGCTTTTTTACAATTTTATAATCTATACTAATATATAAAGCTGAAGAGTTTGTTTGTTTGTTTGTTTGTTTGATTGTTTGTTTGTTTGTTTGTTTGCTTGAACGCGCTAATCTCAGGAACTACTGGTTCGATTTGAAAAATTCTTTCAGTGTTAGATAGCTCATTTATCGAGGAAGGCTATAGGCTATATATCATCACGCTAAGACCAATAGGAGCGGAGTATCAATGAAGAATGTTTCAAAATCGGGATTTTTCCTTTTGAGAGCTTCCGATGCATACGCTGCGTAAACGGTTAAAGTTTCGCAAAAATCATATATGAAAGAATTGTTCCGCTTTAAAAGTTCTAAAAAAAAGTCCGTGACATCATATGTCTATCTTTTAAGGTTGGCACACTATAACCGTTTTTATGCTAACTTTGTTCTAAAATTCGTTTTTTTTTCCTTTTGAGAGCTTCCGATGCGTGCGCTGCGTAAACGGTTAAAGTTTCGCAAAAATCATATATAACAGAATTGTTCCTCTTTAAAAGTTTAAAAAAAAAGTCCGCGACATCATATGTCTATCTTTTAAGGTTGGCTCACTATATCCTTTTTTATGCTAACTTTGTTCTAAAATTCCAAATGCATTATTTGCGTAGGTGTTTTTATAAACATGATATTAATCCTTATCCAAATAAATACGTTATTCATCAGCCTTTAGAGCGTTTGTTTTGTATCCGTGTGGACCGAGCTTGGGTCCGCTCGGACCCAACAAACGCTCTAAAGGACATATCCTCATTTAGCGTTCTTTTATTATTCATGTTCCCGTGACATATTTTACTAAAGTTCCGCTCGGATACTCAATACTCAATTATCAACTAACAATATTGGCTATATCTTGAAGTGAGCTTCAATCAAAACATAGTACAAGCCGCTGAACGGGATCATCATCTTCTTACCACCTGCCAAGTTTGCTTGAACTTGAACGCGATAATCTCAGGAACTATTGGTCCGATTAGAAAAAATCTTTCGGTGTTAGATAGTCCATTTATTGAGGAAGGCTATAGGCTATCATCCTGCTAAGACTAAGTAACTATTCCACGCGGACGAAGTCGCGGGCGGAAGCTAGTAGTAGATAAAGATGCCTAGTTACTAAGATTATTGCTTGCCCCGCGGCTGCATCAAATGGGTTCGGTTTAGTATTATCACAGATAAAAGTATTATCTATTGTTCGTCAACTAGTACCTAACGCTGATCTTCAACTGAACCTTTGACAGTGTTTGCCTATGCTTTTAATTAACATTATTATCTATACTAATAATAAAGCTGAAGAGTTTGTTCGTTTGCTTGAACGCGCTAATCTCAGGAACTAAAGGGCCGATTTGAAAAATTCTTTCAGTGTTAGATAGCCCATTTATTGAGGAAGGCTATAGGCTATATATCATCACGCTACGCAGACGAAGTCGCGGGCAGAAGCCAGTTATTTATATGTTCAATTTGCGTAATAATAGAGAAAATATTGGAAGTCAGAAATCTGGTTTGAAAAATTCGACTGTCTCTAACTCTAGCCAACTTAAGCAAGCGACTTCATCGTTAATAGAATAAGATTGATCTAACCGGCAATTCGTATTGACATTTGGTATTCGCAACCTTTAACATCATCTTTCCGTCAAAACAATTTCTATTTTATGTAAGGAAGCGTGTTACCTAATATTATGTTCGAAACTTCTGAACTTTATTAAACACTAGCCTATGCGCGCGGCTTCGCTCATTTGAAGCTCAAAAACCAACAGTGATATGATCTCTTCTTTGTATGGGTCTCTATACATTAGAGAGGTCAAGCTGTATCTTATGTTCCGTTTAATTATTTGAGATAAGAAGTACTTATACCAGTTTTTAATTTGGAGCACATACTTTCTAACAGTTTTAACAGATTAAAATCTATTCAGTAGTTTTTGCTCCAACCCGTAACAAACAGACAAACAGACAAGAATTTTAAAAATCACATTTTTGGGTTCGGAGACGTTTATATACCCTAACCCACTTGTTTTTTTTTAATATCTTCAATGTACAGACACAGCTCTTTTACAATTTTATAATAGTAGAGATTTTCAGTAAATGCCAAGATTGTTAAAAGGCTATGGAAATACCTATGACGTATTTTTGCATTGATTTGATGTGAAGAAAAACTATATTCCGTTTATGTGTAGTTTGTAGCCCAACTCTTTCATTAGAAGCTATTTTTATATCTTGTATTGATGGAGATGGGTGGTCTCTCAATGGTTTCCCTAACGTACCTTTGTTATCTAGCAAAGCTTTGTCATCAGCACCGAAGTAAGGAATTTATTCAGGATTCATTGAATCTTTGTAGTGGGAACATAAGCTATCAAGAAAACGATTCATGAATTCTTCGCATACCAAGAATTTAAATATATATCCACTTTATTTACATCATAAGAAAACCGTTTATCTATTCATTTACATAACCTAAGTGGAGCCGCATTTTTGGACTTCTTAGTTTTTTCGAAGGGTGCCAGAATCTGGTTTACTTGTGTCGACACAGTTTTTGTTGGAATGCACTGTGTCTTGTGTGTCCTAGTAGGGGAACTGGCACGATATACCGTTATGCATCTTCACCGTCAGTCTATCGGTATACGCAGTGGTACCCGCGCGTGTCACAACGGGTAATCGCGAGTTAACGTTAAGTTCGTTTCAGTATTAATTAACGGTAAGTTAACTCTTTTTTTTGTGATACGGTGCGTTCAGCCGTTTTTGTTGTAATGTGTTCTAAATTTGAAATTTGATTCGAATATTTTTTTATGATTAATTATGACATTTTTTTTAATAGACTAAATGTACGGTTTATTTTTTATTTACTCAAAAAGTACTTATTCTAATTTATTAAAAAAAACCTGCAGTGAAATTTGAATCTAGGGTATTAGGTTGTTATGATTCTGTTGCCAATGAACTAGCAACCTGTTCCTTATGCGCCAGCATTCTTGCGGCCAAGTGCGTTCAACGTCGCTGCCCGCTGCCATTCAATAAAAAGTATACTTTACACGGTACTAGACATTAGATTTAATAAACCACAATTTAAAGCGTAGATCAGAACTTTGCCTGAAAGATAATTATACATCTAGAAAATATTTGTTTATTCTGAATCTTCCAGTTTGGGTCCTGGTTGATACCGTTTACCGATTAAGCAGTAAGCAGCAGTTCAACTTTAAAACTTAGATCACAAACTTCAGATGACAGACATTCTAAATGGAATTAACATTTAATTTTAATGTTATAATAAAACTCGAAAATTGATAGGTTTTTATTTAGTAACGACAATTTAACATTTATATTCATGTCTTTGTAATTTTTACTTCAATAAAGTGTGACGGCATTACTTTAAGCGTCTTTATGGTAATGAAGTAGGGATCAGATGATGAATAATGACGACCTTTATTATCAAAACTACGTAAGTTCCTGCAAAACTCTCAAATTACTAATATTTAGACAACTATAACACACAAAACAATTCGTTCCTCATGCGTGTGCACGTGAATATCGTCTTGCTAACACATGCACTTGCTAAATTCTTGACATTGTACCGGAGAGAAAGCACAGTCTTATGCAATGTCTAGAAGGAAACAAAATTTGATGTTTTTGGTTTTTTTTGTTGTTCTGATTTCTGAGACTTACGCGAACTTTAGACGTACCTATAGAAATAAAATCACTGCACGGATTTTATACAGTTATATTTACATGAACAAATCCGAAAATATACATATAATATTGGAGCCTTTACAGCGTCCATGGTCACAGGCAGGAAAATATATAACGCGCCAAAAATAAATATACTGCAATAAAATCCGTAAAGTGGTTATAATTCAATATCTTTATTATTTTCTTTACCAATTAATTTAGATGAAGAACGCACGAAAAAATCAGTTTACAGAATTTTTTTAGTACACTAGGTAGATACTGTCGTTTCCTTACTTTTTATATGCATTTACAACAGCTCAATTATAATTTTGTTCCAAGCTAAAAACATTTTGGATTCTATATTCATTATCAGAGTTTTTCATTAATCATCATCTTCTTCCTTCCCTTGTCCCAATATGTTTAAGGTCGGCGCATCATGTTCTTTTTCTCCATTTATTTCAGCTGTCGTGTCACAATTCACTCCCTTTTCATTATATCATTCTTAACACAATAGGTATAACATTTTGTCTTTTGGCAAAGATTATAAAGTTTATTTATTTATATATTTTAGTGATAGAACACTGGGCAGGATTCAAACCTGCATCTTCTGGTTAGATACACCAGACGCTATGACCACCCCGGCTTTGTGGTCATAGCGTCTGGTGTATCTAACCAGAAGATGCAGGTTTGAATCCTGCCCAGTGTTCTATCACTACACGCTATGTACAACTATGTACTATGTATACAACTATGTACTATATACTATGTAACTATGTACAACGACGCAACGAATACGAATCCTATCCGCAGTCGAACTTTTCCTTCACTAAAATAACAATAGGTACAATTTTAATAGTTAAGCATTAATTTATTAAAAGATAGATATTCAAGAAAATATTATGCTCAAAACAATAATATCAATACAATTGCTATAAGTTGTAGTAATTGTTGTCATCTATCACGTTTGAGGAACAAGTATAATTTTAGTCAAACTTCTAAAATCGTATGATCTATCAGTTGAGTGCTAAAACAAATCCATTAGTCTTAAAATTTCACTAACCTATTTACTATTCATCAACAATGACACCTTGACCACAGACTCAACGTGTGTGTACAATCATAACAAAAGGTGAAAGTGAGTTTGTGAACATCTTATACACTTAGTTACATTTTGTTTAAGATGTAAACATACACTGATGCATGTCACGATTTATGTCCTGTCTGTATTAAAATATTTGGTGTATAACATAACATAACCTAACATACCATCACGCCTATATTCCCCGTAAGGTTAGGCAGAGGCGTACTAATGTACACCCACAGTTCACCGGTATGTTTAGGTCCCATGTAATAGGGGGCGAGCCTATTGCCATTAACCAGGCACAAATTCCTAACTCCGAGCTGCTACTGGGAATTTCATAGAAAAACCCAATAACACTTTGCTCGACCTGGGAATCGAACCCAGGACCTCTAGCGTAGCAGTCGCGCTTAGGACCACTTGGCTAATGAGGCAGTTTGGTGTATAATGAAGAGTATAATATAAATAGATAATAATGAACAGATGAGGCACTAGATATTCAGTAGTCATCGCCCGCCCATGGACACCTGCGACTTACTTATAATATAAACCGGCGAACTTTGGGTGTAGGTACTACGTACAGCTCCCAATTTTCCCAATTACACTGACACCTCCATTTCATTAGGTGTTTATAGTCCGTGGTTGAGTAAAATTAAAATATAAAATTATAAGCGTGTGTAAACATTCTTAGCTCTGTGCCGGTGTAATGTTTCCCTATAGTGAGTCAAGGCTACTTTCGCTCAAAGATTATTGCGTTTTAAGGGCACTTTCATTTTGTACAAGTTATCCTTGTTTCATTACAGGTAGGTATAACGCTTTCTCTGTTCATCCGGGAGAGAATCCGTGCTTTTATTTATTAGTGATATTATTGCTGTCTGTCAAGATTAGATCTGTTATCATTTTTTAAATTAGGATTCCTTAGGTCACTTTCGTCTCAATGAATACAGTTAGTTTAGATTAATTTCTATTTGATATATAATTATTTAATATAAATGTAATATAACACATAGATTAGTCCGTTTACAATGACTTTGGAAGCCAGAACACAAAATGTAGCAGCTCTGGAAAGATTGGAAATTAGGCAATTCAAAGATTTAAAATTTGGCCATAGTTCTTCAGTAAATAGTAGGCACGTGAGTAGGTCAAATAAGTAAAATGTTAGTCTAGAGCAGCGTAGAAGTTAATAGCTAAATTGGAGAAGATAAGTACGAGAAGTAGGTTGTAGCGGTACTGATAAATCATCACATAAGATAGTGGACATTATTTATTCATTAGTGTCAATTCGCACTAAAGTGCTGGCATACTTCGCTCTCACTATCATTGCCGAAGAGAGTAAGTTAAAAATGACACCACGTTTAATAGGAAGCACGATAGACTCAACCATTACGAATTTTCTAAGAATTTTCAAAAAGTACTCTATTCAAATTGAAGTATTTGGAATGAGCTTCAAAATTGAAATTGTAAGTGTAAAAAAATTATAAAATTTTGAGTCATAATGCAGAAAAACTGCAAAGTAATGCGCTAAGAAACATTTCAATTTCTTTACTTAAATGCTGGGCTTCTAATTTAGAAGTTTGTTTCAATATCATTTAAAGATTTGTGAACCAATAATTAATTAAAGCCCACAATTCTGTTAGTAGAATTACTTTTTGAATTTAATGATTATTAAAACTAAGTACGATTGGGTTTATTTGTAAAGAAATGTCAGACATTCAACACATACAACTCTGTTAGGCAGTAACCTTCAATTTTGAACCTTAACTGAAAAAAATAAGGTTGATGAAGATAATCAGGATAAAAGTGAAACGGCTAATATCGTGAATAAAACTAATTCAATCTAGCAATTGTAAAACATGAAAGAATTATGTGTGTCAGTCTTTGTGACCATTAAAGTCCCGTTGTATTCGTGAGCGAAGCGGCACACTTAGCCTTAAATGAATGGTTTTTGTACCATAACAAGCAAAGGATGGCTTTCTTCGCACTGTTTAAGAAAGGGAAATGTGTTTGTGGTGATGACCGTCCTGGCATCTATTGTTACAATTTTGACTTCCTTTTTGTCAATCTTGTCATGACAAGAACCCGTCAGTAGCAGAGAAGAAGTCAGAAGCATCCGTTAAATAAATCAGTCTCCTTCATGAAGGGAACTATTTTATTGAAATGTTCCCTTGATTATGATAACGATAAATGATACTTTGTGGGAAAATAAATAAGTAGTTAAATGTCAATATTTTTAGCTTTCAATAATACATCGTATTTCAGAACCTCTGTCAAGAAACGCTTAAACGAACTCAGAGCATCATGGATCGTAATCATGTAGTATGTGACAAAGCAAAGAAAATTAAATTAATTATGGTTATACAATACATGTGTATTGTGTATGTAAATGTCAGTAGTAAAATATGTGGACTTGTTGAGGTTACCATTGACATGAATTCAATCTCACCTGCATAATCAGTCATTGGCCAGTGAAATATGACAACTTAATCCTTAGCTATATGGTATAGTTTCCATTCTAACAATCTTTATCATTTTTGTGAGATATAAGATGTATTTTACTGTGTATTGTTACTCTATGACTATAACTGCCTCGTTAGTCTAGTGGTGCCAAGTGCGACTGCTACGTTAGAGGTCCTGGGTTCGATTCCCAGGTCGAGCAAAGTGTTATTGGGTTTTTCTATGAAATTCTCAGTAGCAGCTCGGACTTTGGAATTTGTGCCCGGTTAATGGCAATAGGCTCGCCTCATATTACGTGGGACCTAACCATACCGGCGAACTGTGGGTGGAATACAGGCGTGATGGTATATTGTTACTCTATAAGTACTACACTCGTTTATTGTTACACCGACTATTATGTCAACATTAACCTGAACTGTATCGTTTTCTTTACAAAAGAACAAATTATACACCATAAAAATATACGCTCTATCACTGTATTATTACTGTAGGTACGACGTAACAGAAGGTTGTATATGAAACTAACTAAATCAATGTCACAATTCATGAAGAAAACATATGTTTGTCATATGGTATGTCACATAACACCATCCTCTTTAAATGAACAAAAAACAACTTAGCATCACAGATATAAAGCAGGAAATTGATTGTACAATTTTCATGCGTTGTGAAGCGCAAAGTGACATAAATTGGAAAGTGTTTCCGCCTATGATGGACTAACCATGGCGGTATTGCACACAAATGATCGTGTATTGATACAAACTGTTTATTATGTTTGATATGACATTTGCTGGTAAGTTAACGCACCGTAGTATACATAGTCAGTTTGAAGTAATCAATCAGCAGTTCTTGGAAAAATAGTATGCAGGTATTATTAAGTATCCACATATCATGTCATTTTGTACGACGATAAAATGAAATACTTGAACTAGAACATTCAAGAAGGTATATTACAATAAAGCAATTTCAAGAATGATAATGATTAAAAAGTATCATTCCAGAAAGGAAATGTTGTACTTTTACTACCAATCAACGTACTTAGAACGTGATAATTTAAAATAAGTATTGTAATAAAATCACAGCACAGCTCAGTGGTTGAACTGAATGAAAGGTTGGAACAAGTTATTATTTGACTACTATAAATCTTCTAATAATTTTGCACCCTTCAAATTCGAAGATATTAACCAAAAGAAACAAATCTTAAAATATAGTATGATTTAGTCAAAAGTTAAAATTAGAATGAAACCACAATATCATCCACATAAAATAATGATTTACGTTATAAAACCAACTTTAAAATTAGTCATTTCTTTCTTATATAAAACAGCTATCTCAAAAATTCGGTCAATCACGATGAGAATCGAGAACGCCGTGTTGAATTGTATGCAGCTAGACTTACTGACCTTTTAGCTGCATTAGAATTTGTCGATACGTTTGTCGATTTACCAATAAATTACCTTCTTCAATTATTTCGAAAGTTTTGTTTAGGCACATTGTTTACAAAGTTCTCCGGTTTAAAAAAAATAAGACAAAGAAGAATTTATATCAAAATAAATTGTTTGATCCACGGTATTTCTGTTAACCTGTATTTGTATAACTTCATAATATCATGCACTGAAAATTTAATATACTATGGAGGAGTACTTTGACGTCTAGGCGTGTCTATTTTTCTTTATCTTTTTTAGGTTATATTTTTATAGATCTTAATTATAGATGAAAGTACCTTGTTGATCTGTTAATTTGAATAAATACTTACTTTATTATAAAAAATATATATAGATAGATTAGCAAAACCTAATACCACCCTTTGAAAGCAGGCAATCTCTCCTAGTAAAAACCAGTAGAAGTAGAAATGGGAACGCGTGCCAGTGCGCGTCAGTTATATCATTAACATAATAATCGTGCGCAACACGGCTGAGAGCAGTGCAAGTTACGCGAGGAAGCGAAGTTCGGGAATGTTCTAGATCTAAAAAGTCATTGATAGCAAAAGAAATAAAATCTATTCTAAGGCCCACTTGCACCAAATTCTGAAATGTGTTTAAATTGTATTTAAATACGAAATTTCTATGAAAAATTGTGTTTAAATATGACTTAAACACATTTAAGAATTTGGTGCAAGTGGGCCTAAGTGTTCAAATTAGATTATCAATAAGGAATTTTTGGTATGTCAAAAATCATAAAACCTTACCATCTATATTGTCACTGTTCACCAGCATATTTAGGTCTCATGCAATAGGGGGATTGGGTAGGGCTCTGCTACGCTACCCAATGCTGCGCATTGGTGGAGGCCGACATCCAACCGTGGACAGTTATAGGCTGATGATGATGACGATGAATGGTCCCCACCCAGGTGGGGTGAGCATATTGCCAATAACAGGGCACATGCTACTGAGAAGTTAAGGCTGACAGCAGTATTTGCTTACTTGTAATCTGAAAAGGATTAAATCAATAGGTTAAATAGAAATAGAGGTTTTTCTTCGATTTATTTACATTCACGCTAATTCCTTCTCACTTGGAACTCAATGTCAATGCACCATACAAGTTGTAATTAAGTAGTTGAATGTTACGGTCAAGAACGATCAACATGGCAAGCACCAGTGGGAAATGGGAGGCTGCGGATGCAAAATATAACAGGAAAATTACATCTTTGCGCTTTTACTGCTTTGTGGGGCAAACAGGAGTGGTTATAAGACATCATATCACTCCGGTAATCTATAACGATGAATCGCAAAGGCTAATAGAAATTAGAAATAGTTATCTTGCTTAAGCAGATAAGGTAAAAAGCTCCAATAGAAAGTCGGTCAAGCTTATTCCTAATAGTAGCGTTATAACCGTTAACATTCGTTTAGGGTTTATTAGTTTGCAAACCCTTTTAAAAAGCCGCGTGGGCTTGTCTATGGGCGGCGGTAATCTTGTACCATCAGACGATCCGTCTGCTCGTTTGCCCACCATTCCCATAAAAAAATATGCTAAATTTTACCTCTTACAAAAGATTCGGTAACTTTATGAAGGAGAATCATGTTTAAAATAACGGTAAATTAACTTTAGCTCTAAGGATATTGTAGGAAATGACTTCTTAATGAATAGTTGCTTCTTAGTATTTGAGAGAAAGTTAAGTATGTATGACTCAACAGTGAAATTTTGCCAGTGCAATGGATTGAATCTATGTCAGTGCAATTAGTATTTTCGTTATTTTATCGGATACTAGTACTAATTTCGGAGAGATTCCATCGATCAGATCTCCACGATCTTATTCTCCCTTGTCCTTTCTACTATCGGACAACCAGAAGCACAAAAAAGCAACATCGATTAATGGTGGATATTCCTAAAACCCGAACGAACGTAGGCACTGGCGCTAAAATCAGGCAAACTGGCGATCAAACGTGAGCCTATGAAAAATAAAAAAATAGGTTTTAATTATATTGTCATGTTATTTTATGACATGTGGAAGATGTAATATTGAGATGTCTATATAGGTACTACAGATAGAGACAAAGACAAGTTATTTTTTTATTCTTAATGCGATCACTACGTTTATAGTTCTTGGGTTCAATTCCCAGGTAGAGCAGTGTTATTTGTTTTTTTTTTATGAAATTCACAGCCGTCATACACTCTTTATATGTATAATCAAATAGTCTTGAACTTGGACTCTCAGATTTAAATAAAAGTTAATCGTTGTGTTTTAGAAGTTACGTTATTATAGAAAAAAGTTATCATTTATCTAATCTAAGAATGTGGTAAAGTAATAGATAATAATTAAAATCGATTCAGCCGTTCAGAAGCTGTGATGCCACAGACAGATACACAAATACACACTACAAAGTCTAAACCTATTTTTCGTTGAAGGTTGAAATAAGTGATTAAATAATTTTGATCACAATTACGTAACTCTTATTTGATTGAAAAAACCTTGAAAATATAACTACATCTCTTTTACATGTTAATCAAAACTATAAAAGAGTTTAAATATCGGCCCCAAACGTCAAAACATAAGTAATGTAAGCCTTCCAGTCAATCAAAAAAATAAATGTCATTTTAAAACTATTAAACTCTCTTCTTGATTTAAAATATAACGGAAAAACGGGAACTTTAAAAGTGTATAAGTGGGTCAGTAATGTGTTGGGTATGGTAGTCGAAACTTGTCGGTCATGGCCGTGCGGTCAAAGACCTTACGCTATCTCTTTCTTACAAAAAATATACATAGTATTATGTCGTTTAGCCGGTTTATCGTACGTAACTTGTATGCAGGGGTATCAGATTATACATTGATTTTTTTGTCGATTAGTGTGATTTTTTTATTAAGTAGGTATATTACCTACGTTTTGCTAATCACGAGAACGGAAGGATTAATTTTAATTTCTGTACTTTCGTTTATTTTTTTTTATCGCTCAATATCTATCTAATAACTTTTGTTTTTTTTTTTTACTTTGTAACCATCGTTAATATCTGTTCTGACTATTGTTTTGAATCTTCACAGAAGATAGAAAGCTTGTCGATTCATTAATAAAATTGAAACTTGAATTATTGTACCCAATTTTCTTGCTTTATCTAACATTGATATGCGATATAAATATGATTTCAAGAAAGTAGCTAGAAATTGCATTTCAATTAAAGTGGCTCACATTATAGCTAAAACATAATTATCTATTAAATTACTAACTACATGCTTTGATGATAAACTTTCAGCTAATTAATGCATTACAGAAAGTAGTTTTTCTAGTTAATCGATGGCCTGAGATGAATCATTAGCTATTTATAATATATGCTAATACTATTAGACTTAGTGCTAGAGTGGAGATAAACTTATAACCGTGGACGAGCTTTTGCCCGCGGCTTCGCTCACCTGAAGCTATAGTAGGATTAGAACAGAATTCCAAAATTATTTTAATAAAAACCAACAGTGATGATCTTTTCTTTGTATGTGCCGCTACACATCAGAGAGGTCAAGTTTTATCACCAGTTTTTAAGTTGGAGTACTTTCGAACAATGATAACAAAATTGAAATATATTCAGTAGTTTTGCTCTAATCCGTAACAAACAGACAAATAGACAATCACATTTTTGGATTCGGAGACGTTTATAATAATAATACCCTAACTCGTTTTATAGATATCCTCAATGTATAGACACAGCTTTTTTATAATTTTATAATAGTAGAGAAGAGATTGAACTTTATTTATTTCTGTAAATATAAGATTCATTAAAATTATGATATTAAAAAATTTCCTTGTTTCACGAAGGTACTTTTTTGTAGTTCTAAATAGCGGCGCAAACTCAGGGCATGAAAGAAACGACGAAATGAAATCAGAAAGTCATAGTCCCTTTTGAAATGCAGATATAAGTGTAGGTACTACAGAATTTTTAAAGCACTTTTTGAAAGTCTTGGTGGCTTTGAATAATTTAGTCCAAACTGACAGACTTATGCGTCACTCGTAGTATAATATTATAATTTTTAAATCGAATATACTGATAATCCGGCTCCTAATAATTAATGATGAAAATAATATATAATATTTAGATACTCCTTTAAAAAATATCATGATTACAATATTGAGCTTTACAGCTTTGTTTTAAAATAGTTTTTGAGAATTATGCAGCTGTATTTGTAAGATTTATTCAATATATAAAAAAGAAAGGATTGCTACGGCAAGTAATAGTTGACCAGCTTCGACAGACAGCACCCGTTCACGAGCATGACGTGTGTATCAGCGTTGTTCGACAATCATATTTTAAGCAATAACAATCATATTTGACGACATCTTTGGCGTAGCGGCTGAGCAATCGGCTTCTGCGACTCGTGTTGTGGGTTCGATCCCCACACGGAGCAAATATTTGTATGATCTACAGGTAGTTGTTCCGGGTCTGGGCGTTTGTGTATATGAGAATTTGTGTTTGTAAACGCACCCACGATACAGGAGAAAATCCTAGTGTGGGGCAACGTTTTTTTTAAAGAAAAAAATAAATAAAAAAAAAACAACCCTACAAACTAAAACGACAAGAAAAAGGCTATAAATAATATAGTTTATTGTCATTATATCCTTGAAAGTTTTGATGTCTCAGAGTACCTAATATCTTTTTGTGACTTTTTTTTGCATTTTTCATGCTAAGATTATAAAGTTATTTTAGTGAAGGAATTTTGATGTGCTGTTGATTGTAATTTTTTTTAATATGGCGCCACACTTTTTGTGTATTTGCCAGTATCAAGTAAGGTAAATGCACCTAATTCCGAGGGGTTCTAAAAATGGCACTTAATTCCGATGTATTTAGAATAACGGCATTTTAAAGCCATTTACGAGTTCTTTTTATCTACAAAATATACTTTTCGATTAATAATTTATATGTTCGTCCTTCTTTGAACAAAGGAGTGCTTTACTGTGAATAGATTTTAAAATAAACGATTGGTTTGACGCGGGCAGCCGTCCCCAGTGCACGCTTCATACATTTTGGACCCAATGCGCGTGAGTACTACGTTTTACTAAATAGTGTTTTAAACGTTAATTTTTTACTGTGTAAGTTTTTGTGTTTGTTGAAATATTGGAAGCGTTATATTTTGTATCTAAAACAATTGATATTTGAGTATTTTGTCCTCAAATTAAGGAGAAATTAGCTTTTTAAAATAACGCGGCATTAGGTGCCAAATATTTTAAGTGGTTCCTAATTACCGATGTATACCACGGAAATGCATTTTTATAGACGTTGTCTTTTTACGAATTTTGAAAGCAGCTTATTGATTAGGGCCTAAATATTTAAGCTCTGATTACTTAAATAACCCGTAAATATAAAAATCTATTTCCGAGGTACATTATGACGCCACATTTACTAATTATAGCGCTTCAAAGATAGTCTATTTAATTACTTTATTGATTTGTTGTATACAAAAGTTAAGAATAGAAAATTAAGTTATTTAGGTGTTCAAATATAATTTTGAGTGGATTTTATATATTTTTCGAAACATCGCAATTGTACGTAAATTTATGTTTATACAATATTAAAAATTCTTTTACTTTTTATTACTCGGAATTGAAAAGATATGAGTGAGTATTATAAATCGCTTTTCCGATGTATATACCTCGGAATAAGGTTATATGAGCACCTAATTCCGTGGTGCTAATACGCGTTATATACAGAGTGTTCATTATTTTACGCAGTATTTTAAGCAGTTTTGTATGGTTTTAGTGCAAAAATAAATGTTTGCTCTTAATATTAAATTAAGTTTTAGTTAAATCTTCTTAATCTGATATACTGAAATATTTTAAAACATATACTTATTACATTTTAATTAATCAAAACATAAACTCATTTAATGTCGTTTGTTGTAGGATAACGTACCAATGCTGCCAGCCATCTGGGCACGTTACCAGACGACAGTGATGCCGATGAATACTTAGACGCGTAGCCGCGCCTCAGTTTTTTAGTTTTAGTTTATATAATATATATATTAATTTTATCTAAATAGTGTAAGTATATTAGTGTAATAGGTTTAAGTTTTTGTTTTTACGTATACTGTAAAAAGGAGTTTTAGTTAATATAATTATGATGTTATAACTTAGTATGCAAACCAATAAAGTATAAGGATAATAAATAAATATACTTGATTTTAAAACACCATGTATCATTATCTCTTCGTAATTTTGTACACTCGGAATTAGGAACCAAATGCATCGGAATTAGGATTTTTGCATCGGAATTAGGGGATTCTGACTGTTTCATGTTTTTATATTATTTAAAAAAATATTGAGCTTTTATTGTAAAAATGTGAGTATATTTCAAAAATAAGATAAATAATGCATCTGATAAAAATAGCCAGTTTTACAGAAAGGCATTATAAATACTTAATTTTTAATGTCCTTCCGAGTTTTGGTGAAAATACCGCGGAATTAGGTGCCTTTACCTTATACGGATTATTTTAATGTGTTAGTCACCAGTCACAAAGAAATTAGTTAAACAACGTATTATGAATAAATTATTTATTCAAATATTCAAAACCACAAGATAAGCTGTTTTTTTTCTTTGTTTACTTTTTAAAATACCTAAGACAACCGCAGGTATCTTTTATCAATTATCTACGTGGTTTTGAAAAGTAAATGTGATTAATATTTGTGTGTGGTTTGTTGAAAATAAATATTAGTGGCTGGTTTTTTTTTTTTTTTTTTTATGGGATAGGGGGGCAAACGAGCAAACGGATCACCTGATGGTAAGTGATAACCGCCGCCCATGGACACCCGCAACACCAGAGGAGTCGCAAGTGCGCTGTCCGCCTTTAAAAGGGTTTGGGCCTCCGGTAACCTCAACTCACTCGGCGAAACACAACGCAAGCGTTGTTTCACGCCGGTTTTCTGTGAGGCCGTGGTATCACTCCGGTCGAGCCGGCCCATTCGTGCCGAAGCATGGCTCTCCCACGTGAAATAATTCATTTATGGAAAGGTATTTCCTTATTTTTGAAACTGTTTTGATATATGATCAGTCCATTAGCTTAAACTTGCAAGCAACTGTATGGCTTCTTAAACCAATTAAGATAATTAGTATGTCCATTTCATGTAGAACCTAATTTCATAAAACCTGCGATCACCGATTTAATGTTTCTCTTAGTATGTATCTACTTTAGGTTAGGTACTAATTATTATTTAGCCTGTAGTGTCCCAGAATTGAGCAAAGGCCTTCTCAAGGTAGGTAGTTAAAACTTATATTTAAACATAACATACCATCACGCCTGTATTCCCCGAAGGGTTAGGCAGAGGCGTACTAATGTACACCCACAGTTCGCCGGTATGTTTTAGGTCCCATGTAATAGGGGGCGAGCCTATTGCCATTAACCGGGCACAAATTCCTAACTCCGAGCTGCTACTGGGAATTTCATAGAAAAACCCAATAACACTTTGCTTGACCTGGGAATCGAACCCAGGACCTCTAGCGTAGCAGTCGCGGTCCGGACCACTTGGCTATTGAGGCAGTTTTATACTTATATACAACTTATATTTTATATCGATAATTTCATAACATTAGAATATACGCTGATGAGGTTATGAGAACATCTGCGCATGCAGAGACGCGCAGGCGCAGTTGAATCAAACAGAAAACTTACCCAGTGATATCTTGTAAACTAATATTGTACTTTGAAATGAAACTTCTTTCTACGGATTTCATCGCGGTATTATTACCATGTGACCATGGATGCTGTATAGGATCCGAAACGTCGGGAACTAAATAATACCAATATACCGCGAGAAAATCCGTAAAAAGTAGTTTAATTTCCATGTCTAATATTCGCGTAAGTGTCAGCAATCAATATTATATTGGACTGTTATAACAGTGTTACTTGTTAGAATTATAATTCTAACAAGCATATCATCTATCATCAGGTCAATAGTTTTTCTTATTTTTAATCTTGTCTTGATTCTGCAAAAACATCAGTAATTTGGACTGCTTATTAATAGTAACTTTTTGTTTCATTCAGATCATCGATGTCTGCCTAAGTAGCCTTGGCCGATATTGTGGCTAGCTTAACGGTACCCCGAGGTTAACGATGGCTTAACGGATTACTTTTTATTTCTTCACTATGTTCCACCGGTTTTTTACTTGTTTGTTTATTTATATTTTGGATGGAAATCGGAATGTTGTGTATTTGGGTCGTTGGACTTTAACTCGTTTTGTTCTCCTCGTATGTCCTTGTACTATCATCATGGTCATGAATCAATCATATTATGATCGAATAATATAGTTTTATGTATAATGCCATTGATATACCTACTACAGATTCTATTGCTGCTTCGTACCTGATAGGCATTATAAAATTTCTAACATGTACGTTTAAGTATTCAATAGACTGATTAATTTATTATACATAGTCTTAAGTGCTAGAAAAAAAGCAATCTGAGAAGAGATATTTTTGTTTACAATAATAGCGCTATAATTTTATTTGCATAATAGTTACAAATATTACTCAATAGACATGGAAATGCTATTTTTCATTAATTTTCTTTTGAGGGAATTATGTTTATTTTTCATGCGTAATTTCGGTTTTGTTCGCAATGAATTTTCATTTTAAGTCATTTATCGCCACACTTGGTATTTTACTATCTACAATGAGATCGGGTAAAATTAAATGCGATTTTGAGCAGGCTGTGTATAAAAAGTCGCAGGTGTGATGTACGAAAAATTATTTCATCTGATTTTTCACATCTGCGAAATATTCCATGCCTACTACTCAATATGTTATTACACTATAGAAAAACTTTTACCAATTGCCATATTAAAACTACTTATTATCAAATTGTTTCTAACAAATGTTTTCCATTTTTTACAGGTAAAGTTTGCGGCAAACACCATGACGCGGCGAAAAAGTGTGTGTTTAAAGTGGACTTTAGTTTTATTAGTAGTTATAAATTGTCCTTCCGTTTATACGCGACCTCAAGAAACATCCTCACTTGCTACCACAATAAGTGCACAGAATGAAAAACCTGCGCAAGCACAGATAAGGTATAGATTTAATAATTTAAGATTAAATAGTTTTAAGTTAGCACCTATAGTCATAAGTTTGGTAAATAAAACGAAAATAGAAACCAGGAAATCTAGTAATGAATCTCATAATTTTAATAGCAATTACAGCGTAAATGCTAATAGCCTTTCTAAAAACACTTCTTCTAAAGAATTTGAATTAATAAAAATGAATTCAGTTCGTAATAGAACAAGTCGTGTTATAAGTAGAAATTTTGTAAATCCACATGGGACTAAAAAGAAATCCAGACCAAAACCAGTAAAAAATAAAAGTGAAGAAGAAGGTTCATCAAATGAAAAAAAGAAACCAGCAATAAGAAAAGTTATCACGAAATGGAGAGATAAAACAAAATTAAACGATTTAAATTTTTCATATGAATCTACTACCCCCCAGGCACATATTAAAAATACGACAAGGCTTATTAGTATTCGCCCAATTGAAGGTACAAGTACAGAAAATTCTGATGAAATTAATTCTAAAAGATATACAAGGCCACCTGACGATATGCATTATAATAATTACTATAACCCACACCAACAATATCCATATTCTGATGAATCTCACGTTTATTCTTCTAATATTCAAGTAATAGAAAGTCATCCCCGTCCCACAAGACCTCCTTACTACCATACCAATATACCGACTCCTACCCCTATTATTACAAATGTAGGATATCCAAAGCCGTGGACACAAAGTACCCGAAAAACTACAACACAACGACCAATATATGCAACAAGACCTTCAAATTACGAATACCATAATAATGTTCAGAATTACGGAGGAAATACTTATGAGGTTTCCACTTTTGAACCATCCAATTCATATACTGATAGAATTGTTATAAGACCTGAACAATATAGTCCATCTGCTGAAGACTGTCCTACTATTTACCTAACCTTAAATAACACTTTTCAGGGTCAAGCTAAAGAAGCCTGCCCTGATTTAAATATCGCAGTGAACACAAATGTGATAAATAAAAATGTTGTTATAGAATCAGAGGAAGATGGTGACAGTTTATTTCCCGAAGGTTTTGGGTTAGGCTTTGGAGATGACTCAAGTACTGATTCATCAAAAGATGAAGATTATATTGAGTCTGAGGAGAATCAAGCACAAGGAGATGGCAGCGCGTCAGTCGAAGCCACAGGATTGTCAAACTATAATTCTGCTAATAGTGTAGTCCAATCAGAATCTGCTGAAGGAGGTGGTTTTGGAGCCGCCTCCTCGCCCAGCTCTGCTATTATCGCACCAGGGCGTCCTGGTAGCTCTGATGACGACATATTTAGCTTCTCATCTTTGGTAGATTTTTTTCGCCCAGCGCTAGATGCTTTAGGTTGGCTGGCGACCATAAACCCTTTAAGTATTGGGCTCTTTCCTTTACTTTTAGCCCCATTAGGTCTACTATTTGCTGGGTCGGGATTCGCAGCTTTATTTGCTCCATGGTTTTTGCCATACGCTAGAGAGGCTCCTAAAGTGATCCATGTATACAGGCCAGAATGGCATTGGGATGAGGATTTGAAAACTTGGCAATTGCATTCTTTCCCAAATAATAGAAGGTTAGTTCCTGATTTAGGGAGAGCAAGTACGGAAAATAGCAATAAAGGTGGAATAAAACCAACTTTGTTTTTCAAGTTGAAAGAATGGATGAAAAATTTGACAAATAAGTTGAGGGAGAACGAAGGCCATTTCATGGTTTTGAATGGCCGTAAAATAAAAAGAAGGAAAAGAGATGCTTGGAATAAACGCTTAAAGTTTACCTAATATGGAATTATGGGGCGAAATATAGGTTATATCTCCTATAATCGAAAACAAAATTGATACCAGATATTATTAAAGTAGTTATTTCCTACATTAGTAATCATAGTTTCCTTATTTTTGCTAAACAAGATATGAGAAGAAGTTGTCGGTCTTACGGTATTTTTAAAGAAAGTCGATCTTTGCCCCCCCATTTCATAGAACTAAAACCTGTAATCTGTGGGTGTACATCAGTACACCTCTTCAAGCATGATTGTATTTACAACCGATGGGAAATCCTTGAGGGGTTTAATATACACAAATAAATTAACAAGAAATCTAATCTAACTTGATATATATTACGGTAATCTTCAAATATGTGGGGTTCAACTGGAATTTGGATATAAAAGTATTTTCCTGTCAATTGGATGAAATTTCCAACAGATTTTAGTTACATACACGTTGACTTGTACCCACTAACGTATAAAGAATGTTCAAATTATATTCTCAACGAACATTCATACTACGTAATCCTCTGTGTACAAATGTGTAGAACATTCACCTTTATATTTGAATTTACAACAAGTCAACGGCCAAGTCACACACCATTAACTTTAAATAATAACGAAATCGCAGTAAGCAACCTTACACTTGGCACGACTTTGTCTAGATTTCATTACTTTTTAGAGATAAACAAGCAGCTCCATCGAGACTTGGCTAGTTTTTTACAGAATGTTTTTGATAGGTTTAAAACTTACATAAACTAATGACTTTAGGTGCAACTAAACTCTTCAAAATTAGTAAAACTTGACTACTTGTTACACAGTAGTTATATGATAAAAAGAGTAAAAAGAAGGCTTTGTTGCTTTCTGTTCTTTTTCCTAATTTGAAGAGATTTGCTTGACTACAATTATGAAGAACATACTTACTTACATCGCCCAATATTAACAAGACGACATCTAGAGGGTATTTTAAGAGTTTGTACCAGTTCTCAATAATCCTGATACAGGCTTGAAACTTTGAAAGTAATCAGTTTTAAGGTAGTTTCTTATTACTTACTTAATGTAAGTTGTACATTTAAACCATTTTCATTGGTATTATGATTCGAGTGTACAATTCCTGATTTCTTATAATAAAAATAAAAATAATGGTTGAGCTACACGATGACTGGTGCATGGGTGCCATCATCACCATTAGGACAGGTCAACTCAAGACTGCTATGGCTCTTTCTTCAAAAGGCCTGTTCAGATTTTGCCCTACTACTACTGTCTGGACTTTAAAAGAGACCATGATTCTATGAGATTGTTTCGGCCTTTCTTCTCAGAGGTCGTCAGAAAGGAAATGCCGGCGCCATCTAGTAAAAAAAAAATATGTAAAACAACTTGTAAAAGTGTCTTTTTAAGATCTATTTACAGAAATAAATATCATTTATCATCATGCATCATTTATCACTTACGTCGAGCGATGCATTTTTGGGATTTTTCATGAAATTCTTTCTAATAGTTCGGAATTTAGGTTTGTGATACCTAATTGGTTTACCCCCATCATGGAACGTAACAAATGTAAAAACACACAGCAGTATGTACAGCTCTTGGGGTAGAGCCATGATGATATCTAATAAATATTATGATTACCATCAGGAATCCAAGTCTACAATTTCAGTTGTGTCAGAATGGTCGTCCAATATTTAAAATTTACCAAAATTCTAAATGACATATATTTTGAAAGCTAAATTAACAGCTAATTAAGCTATTAACGATTCTGAAGTCATTGAGTGACGATTTTTACACAACAAAATTGTAGAATTGGGTTCCATGAATCCAACTCTGATCATATGCACTCAGCATTTTTTTATGGTTTATCCGTAATAATAGATGGCGCTACTGGTGCTGCTGAACAGTATTATTTAGTTAACATTTAATTATTTATTAGTACTAACATTATTATTTATTTATTTAATAACTATTCTGTAATGTTAATTAAGTACTGTAAATATAGAATTTTTGTAGACCAATTTTACATTAAAAATATTTTGTAAAAATCTATTTATGCTAAGAAATTTTTACTAAAAACTGTACAAAAATTAAAGTATGGTATTAATTTTAGTTTAGGTAAGCAATAAATAAAATAAAGGTATGGTGACGTTTTATTTATTATTCAGCGTGGATGATTATCATCTCATATTTTTAGTATCAATATAGGTGGTCAATTATCTGTAAGTCTTCCATAGAAAATTAAATAAATAAATAAATAATGTACGGGTACAATCAAGAATAGAAAGGAACATAACATAACATACCATCACGCCTGTATTCCCCGAAGGGTTAGGCAGAGGTGTACTAAGGTACACCCACAGTTTAGGGGGTGAGCCTATTGCCATTTACCGGGCACAAATTCCAAATCCGAGCTGCTACTGGGAATTTCATAGAAAAAGCCAATATCACTTTGCTGGACCTGGGAATCACTTGGCCAACGAGGCAGTGGCTAGAAAGGAAATAATTTTAAAATAAAAATTAAATTGCTTGATGTATTTTTCTTCACAATTCGTCTATAATCAAATATAACACTGTTAAACGTTACTCAAAAATATGTGGAGATTTTAAGTTAAAATGAGAGATTGTTTCGTTTTAAATTCCATTGATTTTTCCTGAACATATTCATAATTATCAGATAGACGTGCACAGCTGAATAAAGGCCTCCCAAATAGATTTTTACAAGGACCTGTTAAATGCCGCCTACATCCAACGTTTCCCAGCATCAATACAATTGTTTCATTCAGGATAATTGCAAGCAATTCAGTATTGCATCTAATTAAATATAATTATTTTCTTATTTGTTGTAGGTGTTTTCTGTAATTAGATACCAATAAAAGTACATTAGTTTCTTTAAGCACCCAAATTCCTAATCCTTAAATCTATTCTATGAGGAACACTCATATGACCCAATCACAATTTTTGATAAGCTGTGCTTAAAGTGAAAGTCAAACTCGAAATGTTTTATTTCAATACCATTATCTAAGAAGGAACTTTTGATAAGTCCAAACTAGTTGCACGGTTCCCAAAAGTTGGTCTTATGGAGAAGAGCCGGCAAGAAAGTAATGCAAAGTTTTAATTAGTTAATAAATATTTTTTTAAAATCCTAATAGTATGGTTACCGTAGTACGGTATCAAAGCCCGGTTTGCTAAAATAAATACTAAATCACCTCTCAGATATAATTACACAACTAAGTATGTTGGCGTAAGATTTAAAGACAAGAATCATGAGAGGTATAACAAACAAATACATGATTTGCAGTTTTTTATGCAGAAATGACTGATCTTAAAGAACTTACTAGGAGAATTAAATAAGAATAAGAACACTTTCAAGCTACAAGCTGTCTGCCTGACATAATAAAGAATGCAAATTCTATTTAGTTGTATAAATCAAGTAGATAGTTCCTATATAGATATTGTGAAACAGACCGTAAGAGTCGCATACTAAAATGAATAAAACTAAATACACTTTTTTCACGTGAGAGAGCCATGCTTGGGCACGAATGAGCCGGATCGACCGGTGTGATACCACGGCCTCACAGAAAACCGGCGTGAAACAGCGCTTGCGTTGTATTTGAGTAAGGATACCGGAGGCACAAACCCTTTTAAAAGGCGGGTAACGCACTTGTGACTCCTCTGGTGTTAAGGGGCCATGGGCGGCGGTTATCGCTTACCATCAGGTGATCCGTCTACTCGTTTGCTCCACTATCCCATAAAAAACACTGACATTACCTCGGTGTCTGTCTTGATCAAATCTCTAAAAACGTAATAATGACGTAAGACATAATCTCTCTGTATCACAGCCTTATAGAGAGAATATAAATTATATGTAGTCGATAAGGCATGGTTTTACAAATCAGTTAATAGGTAATGAAATAAGAAGAAAATATAAATATTTCTAGCTGTGTACCCCGATAACCACAATGATCTTTTTTATGCCAATCCAGGTGGCAATTTACGAAAATGCATCTTTGTGAAAGAAATAAATGACAGAAAAAAGTTTATTTTGAGTCACAACACAAGAAAAAATGATTATAATAGGTACATTACATCATCTTGTGCGTTACTACACCTATGACAATTATTAGTGGAAGTCAGAAGCTTAAAAAGCATGACAACCAGTCTAACCTCAGGTTATCGGTGTTGCCCAGAAATTGGATGACAGAAGTCTCAAGGCAGTCACTTAATGTAGGATATTTTAATTCTCAGCTCTGATAGTTCTTCACAAATCACTTAGAAATTTCCACACAAATGTATGATAATATTCTGTTATAGTTGTGGGGATGGAACCCACCAACAACAATCTATCTAAATACTGTTAGTATCCAAAAAGTAAACAATAAAACACATTCTATCAGTTATATGGTAAGCTGATCCCAACATAATTGGATTAACGATTGAAGGATGATGAATGTAGCATGCTATGTTTATAGTTATAAATGAATAATGATTAGGGATTCAATTTCATTTTTCAAAGTAGACTGAGTAAGCCAAATATAGAGAAATTTTGTTTTTACAACATATTTTAAATTTTCTTTCGATTCTTGTGTTCCAATTTGAGTTCCAATTTACTATCATTGACATTTGTCTGACTTATATTTTTATCTTATTTCAGTGGCACCCAGAAATATGCTGAAGCAGTTCATCATGAGAAACCAGCAATTCCATCACCTGAGAACACCTCCCGCGATGTTAAATCAAAAGCTCCGATACGAGAATCTATTGAAATGGTTGCCATTCAACTTCTTGATAAACCCAATACAACGGCAGAAACACCAGTGATTACCGATACAAGAATACCGCCCAGACTTAAAACTCAGGTTAAACATAGAATAAAAACTAGAAACGAGGATGGAGAAGAACTTGATAATGCCCATCCTGGGGTAGCAGTTCCAGTGACAATAGAAGAATTAGACACAGATAACAAAATTAACGAGGGACCCCACGAATCGTCGACTTCTAATGAAGGCATCTCTACATGGGTCTCATTGAGCCATTCAGTCAAAGAAAATATGACTACCGAACCCTCAAAAGTAGAAGAGATCACGAAAAAACCAAAACCCACGCCTAATAAAAATAAACCAAAACGTCCTCAGAATAACAAAGTTTCTAAACGCCCCATCATTGGTAGTACAAACAAAGCTGATTTAGTAGCAAGTGGATCAGCCATCAGTGAAAATGTATACAATAAAATTAAGGATACAGTGCTATCTAACGTGCAGAAGAATAAGAATACGTCAGTTCGACCACCGTCTACTACTACTACTACCACTACTACAACAACTACTGAAGCACCTACAACCAAGAAAGAAACGAAAGCACCAGCTTTGACATCAGTTATTACAGTAACTTCTAAACCAAAAAAGAAAAACAAGAACAAACAGAAAACTACCACAACTTTAGCAACTCCAGAAATTAGTGAATCAGCATTGCTCCCCACAGAAGCAAAAGAGCAAGAAATAGAATTAGAAGTTAGCACACCAGCAACAACAACTAAAAAACCGAAGCGAAGTTCAACTAGAAAGAAGAACAAGACTAAGAAACGTAAAACATCAACACCTAAACCTACTACAGACGTCGCTATATCTGACGTAAAAACGGCAAATAAAACTAAATCAAATAAAAACGCTAAAAAACCAGCAGCTCCAACTGGTGCTATCACAACCCAGATATACAATTACTTATCAAGAGAAGTGATGCCATCTGTAGGAGTAGGTATGTTAGGTCTTGCTAGTTTAGTAGGTATAGCTGGATATTTCTTATACCCATTCTCAACTCCAGTTCGCAGAACATTTGAAGTTGATAAGAACGATGACTTATATAGAAATAACGCGGAGGAGTATGCCAACGATGGAAATGGACAGGCTGAGGAAGAAATGTTGGGAACTGTGTTAGCTGGAATGCCGGCTCATGCCAAACAGAAGTTGAATCCTTACGCTGGTCAAACTGCCCACATTAACAGGTATCCAGTGAAGAAGGAACAAGATATTAGGTACAGACAAGTTGCCACTGGCTACAACCCTAACCCAAATTATGGAAAGATACACTACGCACAGCAAAAAACTGGAATAGCACATGCTGCTGTGTATTCTAAACCGATTAATTACAGTCCCCAGTACGAAACTAGACACGTTTACACTACAGAAGGGAAATTCAATTTTGAAAAAGTGCAACAACCGAAATATACTCAGTATCCAGCAGTTGAACCAATCTACGCTGCACCACAGACAGGCCCCTCTGGCCTTTCAGCTTATGGAAATGATAATTCGAACTCTGTAGTTTACGGAGTAAAACCAGCTGCGGAATCTGACTTCAAACCAGTATACCCGTATGAAGGTCAGTTTTTTAGCGAAACAACGAGTAGTTCTGTGACTTATTCTCCTACTTCAATGTATTTAGGTTCTAATAATGATGAAGAAAATCAGGATAATAGCAAATATGAAGAGAATTCAAGCGTTAGTGCTGAATCTGGAGATAACAAATTTGTTGTTGGAAATGTTCCTAAGGAACTTGTAGATTCCGCTACACCTGCTGTTGTACCAGAACATGGGCCTAGAAAGTTAAGGAAGAGACGTAGTATTTCTGGTTCCTTAGAAGAGCTCCTAGCGGAAAAAGAAAATAAAGATATATTCATTAGTAATGAAATTGATGACGTTTACAATATTAATAATCCTGTGAGAAACCTTGCTCTAACTGAATCTAATGATGCCACTGTTTTACCCAAAGAAATTACTACAGTTTATGCTATTTCTGAGCCTGCTAAAGACGCCAAAGTTACTGATACACCTACGACTTCCAGGATCGAAATTGTTGAAAGTGTTTCAACTATTCCCATAGATAATAAAGACGTGAAAACTACAGAGTCTGAAATATCAAATGGAGTAGAAACCACAACAAAAATATTCAAGGTTTATGAAGTTTTTCCATCAAGCAATACTGATGTGACTGAGAGGAATAGTCCCATTAACTCACCAACAACTACATTTAAAAGTATGATGACGGAAACAACGACTGAGTTGAAATCTGAAACAACTTCAATTATGCCTACTTCATTCCCTGTATCAACGGACAAACCAGCTCCGACTTCGAAACCGTCGAATGATCCTGATGTAATCACATACCCTCCTTTAAATGAACAAGGCGGATTCTTCACGTTCTTACAAAGACTTGTCGATTTTAAGTTTAGACTTGGACTAGGCATTTTACAAACGACAGTAGATGCTTTAAATAGGCTAAGAGATGATACAATGCAAAAAGTTTCAAACGCATCGCGCACGCTCAAAGGATAGTTTTAAGATATTATAAATACTCACCGTTGTTTATCATGAGTATGTGGTTAAAAATCATTAGATTTTTTTGTAATTCGAGGAGTTTTAATAATTTTATCAGTATAAATTTGAATGATAGTAAAAATAATATTGCAAATACATCTACAACTACAAAGGATAACAATCTATCTTTTAAAGTATCAATATTAACTCTAGACTGAAAAATACTCAATCACCTGTTTCATTTGGATTTGGATGAACTGATTTCTAATACTTGTAGTATTAGGAATCAGTTCATCCAAATAATGATTATAATAAGATTCATATTCTATTTCATTTCATTTTAATATTGCATTTATAATTAAATTTACAGTATCTTATGTTATTTGTTAGGTTATGCTATTATAAGTTTACTATAAGTACAGGGAATAAAGTATGTTTTATGAATGAAAAATTTATATGATTATAATTTCAGAATGTTGTCCTCGGCACATACTGAGGGAAACCTACTGAATTTATATTGTGATAAAGAAACATAAGTATTTTCTTAGGCATTCAAAAATGTGTCTATATTTGCTTTAGCAAACCATAATACTATGGTTTTATAGTAAAAATATTTTCTTTCATTAAAACCTTGCATAATAATTTTAACTGTCAATACAGTATTAAAATCTCGTTTACTAAAATAGTTAATTCGATCTCGCTGATTTTAAATGCTATTACATTGTAAATAAGATTATTCTGTGTCGCGATGACACATAAAACCTTATTAATGAAAATAATAACAATTACATATAACAATTTCAATTTCATATTGACTTCACAATAGAACAAAATTACTATAATCTCAAAATTACTATAATCAGATCGACAAGTATTGTATATTTAATAGTAGGTAATCATTTATTATTATACGACAATTCTGTAAATATTTAAATAAAAGATTTTTGTAACTGTTTGAGTTTCATTAAGGGAAATGTGACTGACATCAATGTGTGAAATGAGTGAATGAAATTATAGGACGATAAACTCAAGGTACTAACGAACACCTTGAGTTGACCGTGCCATAATTTCATTTTCACGATAAAAAGGAAAGATACTGAATTAAATAAAGAAGGCACTGTAGGGCCTGGACTAGAACTACCTACTTATCTTATCTTATCTTACATATAATAAGAATGTAAGTGAGCCGTGTCTGTACATTGCTTATATTTACAAAAAAACTAATTTGGGGGACTCAGAATCAGTAACACAATCCATTTCTATTATTTTTGGAACTTTTGTCTGTCTGTTTGTCTGTCGGTTTGTCTGTATGTTTGACCGCGCATCAAATGATAACTACTGAAGAGATTTGGAGGAAGTGGACAGGAATTCATAGCCTGTTTCTTGGATTAACATTTAGGCTATATTTCATTAAAATCGGTTCACTCTATCAAAAGTTATTAACATTTTAACGATTGAAAACGTAGAATTTGAACAATAACCGTTGAAGCAAATTTCCTTTTTAAGTATTTCCGTACTAGACTAGCACAGGTCAAACATTTCGTATAAAATATTCATAATCAGCCACAGTGGGTTATAGTGCAAGCGGCAACCAACATTTATAATGTGAAAAGGCTAGAAGAACGAGAGTCATAAGTTAAATAAAATAATGCTTTTTCTCTTTAACTAAGCTAGGTTTTATGGAACATTTTCAGAAACATTTTCATTAAAATGTTCCATTAGAATAGGGCCATCTTTATTTGAGTTCTTGTATTAACTCTTACAATCCTTGTTTTACTTCAAATATGCTCGGAGAGATGGCGCTAACATAAATCTAGAAACCAACTTTATGACTACCTGCTTATTTTAGTAACATTTGCAAAACGTTATCTTTTTTGAAGAGTAGTTTTTGTTAGTAATTCATTAGTAGTTTTTGCTTAAGACATAAGTGATGGTGTAGTGTAAAGAAATAAAAAAATCTTGGAGTATGGAATAATAAAGCTGTTAAGGAAGAAAATACATTAAGTATGTTTTGCAAGAACATAAATAGTTTGAATGAATTACAAAATTAAGAAGTATATCAATGAATCTTAGGTATAGTCTCAAACACAGAACCTCCAACTTAGGAACTGGTGAACTTCTTATCTTAATTAATTGTACGGATCCTGAAATATAGCTTTACCTCTCTGATTTATACAAAGGAGAGATCATCAGATGGTGGTTTATGGTTAAATTATTTTTGGGATCCATTATTATCCAATATTCATTTTTAATACTAATATAGCTTCATGCGAGCGCAGCTGCGGGTGAAAACTAGTTAACTATATTATCACTGCAACCGTAATTTTTCTGATCGCTTCTTGATAATTCAGAGTTCACCAATAAACGCAACATTATTAGGTATAAATTAATGGCAGGATTTTTTATCTGGGCTTAAAATCTGTTTCATAAGTGAACATTTTGCTTGTGTATTAGTGATCCACCTACCTTGGAATGGTCTAGTGGTGTTTCATCGCCTTCCTCACAATGACGGCTGGTTCCAGTGGCTCTGTGCTTGATCAGGTAAGTGACCCCAACATAAATATTAATATAATTCTACGTATGGTATAACTAGCTTCTGCCCGCGACTTCGGCCGCGTAGCGTGATGATATATAGCCTTCCTCAATTAATGGGTGTATCTAACACTGAAAGATTTTTTTTAATCGCGTTCAAGCAAACAAACAAACAAACTCTTCTGCTTTATATTATTAGTAAGTAAACGTTTGGTTCCTCTAATGTTGCGATAGAATTTACTTGTTATTTGTGGTTACAGTTTACCGCTACAACCTAGAAGCTAATAGTATAGTATTAAGACTTATGATTAGGTATAGTTGAGTCGAACGACGCTGAATTGTAGGTACGTTACACGCGAAAACGGGTGCATTATAACTGTACATTATTAATTTGAAATAAATAATATTGAAACTATTTTTTACGGATTTTATCGCGTTGTATTGATATTACCTATTATTATTAAATTCCCGACGTTTTGGACCCTTTGCAGCATCCATGGTTACGGGTAGACTGAGGTGTTGGACGTCCTAATGTTAAAGCATGTAATTGGATGCTGTAAAGGATCCAAAACGTCGGAAATTAAATTATTTCAATAAAAAGCCAAAAATCAATATAAATAATATTATTATAAAATTAATAATAAAACTGCCTTGTTAGTCTAGTGATCCCAAGTGCGACTGCTACGCTAGAGGTCTGGGGTTCGATTCCTAGGTCGAGCAAAGTGTTATTGGGTTTTTCTATGAATTTCTCAGTAGCAGCTCGGAGATGGAATTTGTGCCCGGTTAATGGCAATAGGCTCGCCCCCTATTACATGGGACCTAAACATACCGGCGAACTGTGGGTGTACCTAAGTAAGTACATCTCTGCCTAACCTTTCGGGGAATACAGGCGTGATGGTATGTTTATGTTATTTTAAAATTAATAAAAATCTCAGGTATATACGTGTGGTGGACACATGTACACCCGAGTTTTTACCCACAATCTCTAACTATTGCTCTATTTTTATTGATAAACAGACTCTAGAAGTACGATAAAAAAACCGTTTGAGGATAAACATTAACCCTATATCTTTAACGTCCCCTAAAACGAATTGATACTAAAAGTCAGCTAAAACAGTTACCCTAACCACAATAAAGTTACCCCAAGTTAACAGTTTAATAATAAACCTTAACCCTGCGGTCACTAGCGGGGTTGACTAAAAGGGTGAAACGTTTAGCATTACGATAGTGTTATAAGGTTAATGGGAATTAACTTTAATCCTTTATTCATGAAATCTTAAACTATTTGGCAGTAAAGTTCCCAATTTAGGGACTAATTAGTGATTGGCGGTAGTTGTGGGTACGTGTCCGGCTGATAGCGATGCGGAAGGTTTATGATGCCATTTTTATTTTGTTTCAGGTACTCTTTTATACAGTATAACATAACATGACATACCATCACGCCTGTATTCCCCGAAGGGTTAGGCAGAGGTTTACTAATGTACACCCACAGTTCGCCGGTATGTTTAGGTCCCATGTAATAGGGGGCGAGCCTATTGCCATTTACCGGGCACAAATTCCTAACTCCGAGCTGCTACTGGGAATTTCATAGAAAAACCCAATAACACTTTGCTCGACCTGGGAATCGAACCCAGGACCTCTAGCGTAGCAGTCGCGCTCAGGACCACTTGGCTAATGAGGCAGTTATACAGTATAGTTTAATTTAAATTAGTTTATTTTTAGTTCTAAGTAGTAAAATAATTCGTTTTTCATTTAAATAGAATTATAGGGATCCGCCACGCTAGCCTAGTGCGGATTGAAACTTAATACGTTACCGCCATCAATAAAATGTCTTAGGTGTCTAAGTTTCCTCACGATGTTTTTTTACGGTTTCAGCGAGTGATAATTAATAGTTGTGTTAATTAATAATGGTTTGAACATGTTGAGAGAATGAATGACGATTAAAGAAAGGAATTTATAAGGCGAATGTCTGCGGCAACGTCAGAAGAGGGCATCCTAGAAGGACATACGCCGATCTTATTGGCGAGGTCCTTCAAAAAGGTCGGGTGTGCAGTACTCGTTAACGGTACGTATTTATAAGAAGATGTATCAATGTGGCAAAAGCAAAAGAAGTATGGAAGATTCGTAGTAAGTTTCTGCCTACCCCTGTGGGAGAAAGGCGTGAGTGTATGTATAATTAATAGACACGCACTTATCACATTTATAAAAATCAAAACGACATTATGAAAAATATAATTTCAAATATAAATATGACTTGGGAATCAATGGTACCTATATACTTCTATACTTATACTTAATCTATACTATACTTATTAATACTTATACTTACTAATATATAAAGCTGAAGAGTTTGTTTGCTTGAAGACGCTAACCTCAGGAACTACACGTCCGATTTGAAAAATTCAGTGTTAGATAGCCCATTTATTGAAGAAGGCTATAGGCTATAATATATATCATCACGCTATGACTAAGTAACTATTCCACGCGGACGAAGTCGCGGGCGAAAGTTAGTAATATATACTTTCCCAGAGTCTTGACTCTAGAATGTGGATTATATATTATATGAGAAAATTTAATAATAAATGTTTTTATACAGTAAACACAAAAATTTAGTCTCAGTGTCCTAAGCTATATTAATGCGACCCTTGAGGTCAGATTAACACGTCCGCTGCGGCGTGCGGTCATAATGACCTACGCGTGACTTTTACACAACCTTAAATCGCATTCTTTGCTGATGTTGTGGCGCTGTAGGGGTTAATAATAGTCTTCTATTGAGGACATGTTTGTAAGGGAGGCGCATGAATTTTGATAACCAACATTTTAATGGTATTTTTAGTCTAGGCACAGATAATATAATACCAGTAGTCGAGGTATGGTAACTTTAGAAAGAACCTATTACCATTTGCATTTAATAGGAAGTAGTTTCAAGTAGTCGACATTTTATGATTTTTCATTCATTTTTATGAATTAACTGTTCAGTTAATTTAGGTGTGAATACACGGAAAATCTTTCGCGTTTATAATTTAGGTATAGTTTATGGAAATTTGAATGTTACAAGTAAAAGAACCTTCTTTTTTCAATAAAAACGAATACTAAGCTAATATTTTTTAAATACCTACTAATGTAACCCGTCAAAACACATTGTATCTCTCTACTAGGGAATCTATACTTTAATCTATACTAATATATAAAGCTGAAGAGTTTGTTTGTTTGTTTGTTTGTTTGATTGTTTGTTTGTTTGTTTGTTTGCTTGAACGCGCTAATCTCAGGAACTACTGGTTCGATTTGAAAAATTATTTCAGTGTTAGATAACTCATTTATCGAGGAAGGCTATAGGCTATATATCATCACGCTAAGACCAATAGGAGCGGAGCATCAATGAAGAATGTTTCAAAATCGGGATTTTTCCTTTTGAGAGCTTCCGATGCATGCGCTGCGTAAACGGTTAAAGTTTCGCAAAAATCATATATGAAAGAATTGTTCCGCTTTAAAAGTTCTAAAAAAAAGTCCGCGACAGCATATGTTTATCTTTTAAGGTTGGCTCACTATAACCGTTTTTATGCTAACTTTGTTCTAAAATTCGTTTTTTTTTCCTTTTGAGAGCTTCCGATGCGTGCGCTGCGTAAACGGTTAAAGTTTCGCAAAAATCATATATGACAGAATTGTTCCTCTTTAAAAGTTTAAAAAAAAAGTCCGCGACAGCATATGTCTATCTTTTAAGGTTGGCTCACTATAACCTTTTTTATGCTAACTTTGTTCTAAAATTCCAAATGCATTATTTGCGTAGGTGTTTTTATAAACATGATATTAATCCTTATCCAAATAAATACGTTATTCATCAGCCTTTAGAGCGTTTGTTTTGTATCCGTGTGGACCGAGCTTGGGTCCGCTCGGACCCAACAAACGCTCTAAAGGACATATCCTCATTTAGCGTTCTTTTATTATTCATGTTCCCGTGACATATTTTACTAAAGTTCCTCTCGGATACTCAATACTCAATTATCAACTAACAATATTGGCTATATCTTGAAGTGAGCTTCAATCAAAACATACTACAAGCCGCTGAACGGGATCATCATCTTCTTACCACCTGTCAAGTACCACCTGCCAAGTTTGCTTGAACTTGAACGCGATAATCTCAGGAACTATTGGTCCGATTAGAAAAAATCTTTCGGTGTTAGATAGTCCATTTATTGAGGAAGGCTATAGGCTATCATCCCGCTAAGACTAAGTAACTATTCCACGCGGACGAAGTCGCGGGCGGAAGCTAGTAATATATAAAGCTGAAGAGTTTGTTTGTTTGTTTACTTGAACGCGCTAATCTCAGGAACTACTGGTCCGATTTGAAAAATTATTTCAGTGTTAGATAGCCCATTTATAGAGGAAGGCTATAGGCTATATATCATTACGCTACGACTATAAGTAACTATTCCACGCGGACTAAGTCGCGGGCGGAAGCTAGTCAGTTATAAACCGGCATTCGTTATAAGCTTTCCACTGTTTTGTATCAGAACTACCTTTGTTCTGCGACGCTTTCGTATTTAAATCGAGACCAAATCACTCTGTACTTGTGCTCACGAACAATAGCCTTTAATTTATTCCGTTGGGTTAATTCGGTATACAATTTTGCTACCCAAAAGGCTTGGGTGCTTCGCTGTGGTTTTTAGTGCGGAAATTTGATAAGTATGAAAGGGTTAGAATGGGTGGTGATAGTTATGAGACATCTAAAGGGTCAAGTCTATTTGTTCTATTATTTGCTCGAATACCGAATGGTTTAAAGTTCAAAGGACCAGAATAATTTAATTCCGGTTCATGAGTAAGTTCTCCTTTTAACCTTGGATACATAACCTACATATAGAAATCTACCTTTCGGTGTCCGTGCTCCGAATGGCTCCGGTCCTTATTTTAAAATGGTTAGTATATCTCTAAATAATGACACTTTCAAATAATTATGTCAATTGTCAATTTGTGACGGAGATAATTTCGACGTTAGCCGTCTTTTAGCTAGTTTTTTTTAATAGCTTACTAGCAATGTGGGTCACACATTACTAGTATTCTTGTTAACCCCTCGTGCTAAGCTAAATGCTTGTGTTACGAGTGGGTTCACGTCGGTAGTGCAATGGGTGGGTTTCGAACCGGCAACCACATGATCGCAAGTCCGACGCCTTAGCCATTAGACTACGGCCGCTTCAAATTTTGGAATGAGGGTGAGGGTAATAAAAAATATATGCTCTCATTTACCCTATTTTTTTTTTCAGTTGACTAATATAATTTAAAATTTTACAGCGGTAGTATTTTAACAGAACATATTATGATAGCGTTAATAATAATTACAGTTAACATTACTATCAAATTAATCCAATTCTGTTCTATATTCAAAAAAATCACTGACATGAACAAATAACAAATCGACACTAAACTCGATTACACCTAATTAAATTGAACTCGTTAGTGCAATAATATACATATAATATTAAACCATAATCTATATTTTATTGTGCTATTAATTAAAATCAGCGCGTGAGGGTTAATGTAGTGTGACAAACACAAAAGGCTTACGGGGGACACGCAGTGAGCCGTGGTGGTATGAATAAAATTTATTAGAAATGATGGTCACCATTTGTAGCGATTGTTTTGTGTTAGGTGATTTTTTATTCTATTATTGTATTTTTATAAACTTTGATGCTTACAGTAATCAGACTTCATAAAAAAATAATTAAAAGAATACTAGTAATTCCAAAAAATCTTAAAATATTTAAGTACTTATTATATACCTAGGTACTTATCGTTCGTTTGAATGAAAATATCTACAGTTCTACCAAATAACATGCAATATTTGTAATGAACGGTGTTGCATACCAATATGACTCCCAATTAGCCTCAAATTACAATCTTAGTTAACAATAGTTTGACGACCTCTGTGGTTTAGTGGTTCGAGTATCGGACTGGTGACCATGAGGTCGTGGGTTCGATTCCCACAGAACACAAAAATTTATGTGATGAATATAAGTGTTTGTGTTCGTCTGTGTGTTTCTTATGTATTATAAGTATGTATTTACAAAAAAAAAGTATATAAGTATTATATCCATTATCTAGTACCCATATTACAAGCTCTGCTTAGTTTGGGCTAGATGGTGCTGTGTAAAAATGTCCTAGAATATGTATTTATAAAAAAAAAATATTTATACAAATATTGATTTGAAATCGCTGTCCTGAAAAAAGTATTTTTCTTGACTTAATACCCTATTCATCTAGCCCAACGATAGTACATTTATGTACAATATATAATATATTTCCAATATTGAAGGTAACCCAATAGTAGTTACATTTTACTTACGTACTTATCGTAAATTTCATAAATCTAAGTTCATAATTTCATTTATTATTACATGTTACTTCCTGAAATAAATATCGCAATACCCAAGTCTTCCATACGAATATTAAATAAAACGTTTTCGCTCAACTCAATGGCCTGTCACATATAACGACACGTCACCGAATACAACTCACACAAACGTGACCTATTTTCAAAAGTATAGTTCATTAAATCAACAAATTATGTGTTAACAACTCATTGAAAAACACCATACAAGATTTCGATCGGGAAGGGATGGTGCTAAATAAAATAAAATGGGAATTTTATCGAATCGTACCCGCTGGGTGTAATGTGCCGTGAGGAGGGTTCGGATTTAGAGTTGCGTGGAGTTGCAATGCGTTATAAAGTTTATATTTAATTAATTTTTATTTTGTCAGTATTTTTGATGGAACACAAACTAAAAATTAAATAGGATCGATAATTTTTTCTGCTTATAGGTAATTATCTGAAATATTTGCCAATGGATCTTTATTGAATTTGACATTTTAAGTTGACTTTTTATTTTTATTGTAGGTACCTTATAGTAATAATTTTATAATCAAACCAATACTCGTATTTTATACTCATTATTCCTCTTAATCTAATTAGATAACCAAAAAATAAAATTATCAATTAAGCAAACAAATAAAAACATCTTTAAAACATCTTTAAAAAATATGCCTCAGTCAAAGATTGTATATCGCTATGGTGGATCGATAAAGTTTTTTGTACTTTAATGTTATTTAGTTAAGTTTCTCATTTTTACGTGAACTATTGTAATGTTATTTTTGGGAAATAAATTCTTTAAGCCGAAAAGACAAGACAAAACATCTTTTACTATCGTGGGAGAGCCATGCTTCGACAGGAATGGGCCGGTTTGACCGGAGTGATATCACGATGTGAACTTTTACGGCTTAAAGGAACCGTAAACATGATATAGGTTATTTTATATTTCAATAAAATCTTTGTCTAGCGGATTTTTCCGTCGAATAATAAAAATAATAATTATAAATATAAGTCAACAACAGCTCTACAGTTACCTCTGTTCTCAATACCAAAAACTGTCACTCTCATAAATCTATACTCGTCGATACATCTCGATGACAATCCGCGGTCACGTCGTGGTCGCGTCGCTCCCGGTCCCGTGTCGTCTGTCGTCCCCTCGGCGTCACAATGAGAGTTATGATCCGTGATGTGATCGTGAAACGTCACTATTAATTTCTACATGCGTGTGAGTTTGTTTAGTTAGATTTATGCTGGCAAGTAATTGAATTGCAATGGAATTGTGTAAACAGTTTTGCTAACGATTTTTTTGGTAATAGGGGAGAATATTGCATGAGAAATAAGATAAATATAATAAACGGATTAGTCTAGTGTAGTACAACGCTCGGAGGTATATTTTAGGTGACCTGTAATCGGACATAAGCCTTTGAACGGGTATTAATTAAAACGTCAAACTGCTACAAAGAATTTAATAGAAATACTCAGTAACACTTCTTGAACCCAGGACATCACGCTTATTCACCATGGTTTTAATACTACAAATAATTGAGGTATAAGCCGTAGAAGTCGTGTATTTCATATTATGTGATATTTTTGTCACAACAAGATAGTTCTTTGTGTTCTTTTGGTCTAAACAAGATAGTTCTTGGTATCATTTATTTATATACCTAATCCTCTTCTCTACAAAATCTCTACAAGTATTAAGCCACTGTCGCAAAAATACTTAGCATTAAATTACTTTTTTCTTTTGTCATAAAAGAAAAGAGGTCGCGCATTCTTGTAAGTAAGCTTGTATCTTTTTCTCTCGTATTATGACGTCACTGGGATAGTGAAACGCATTTTATTGTGAAGCTTACAAGGCAGGATTTGTACGGGTTTCCTATAGTGCCAGTGGCAGGACAGTAGGCGACATCTACTGATATAAATACCAGACTTTTATAGTTTTCTTAGTCATTTTGTTAGTGGTTATTTTTAGGCACTATAAATCTGATAATTCTACTATTATTTGGTCTTTAAAAGAGACCATATTTATCAGTATAATTTGGCAAAGTGTAAAAAAAAATATTGACTTTAAACCGTTTTTGAATCACATCTAAACTCTATTTATATAGCTGAAGAGTTTCTTTGTTTGTTTGCTTGAACGCGCTAATCTCAGGAACTACTGGTCCGATTTGAAAAAATCTTTCAGTGTTAGATAGCCCATTTATTGAGGAAGGCTATCATCATATCATCACGCTAAGCACACGAAGTCGCAGGCAGAAGCTAGTCAGAATTAAATCAATAGTAAACAATAATTAAAACGAAATATTAAAGTATAACATAACATAACATACCATCACGCCTGTATTCCCCGAAGGGTTAGGCAGAGGCGTACTAATGTACACCCATAGTTCGCCGGTATGTTTAGATCCCATTTAATAGGGGGCGAGCCTATTGCCATTAACCGGGCACAATTTCCTAACTCCGAGCTGCTACTGGGAATTTCATAGAAAAACCCAATAACACTTTGCTCGACTTGGGAATCGAACCCAGGACCTCTAGCGTAGCAGTCGCGCTTAAGACCACTTGGCTATTGAGGCAGTTTTAAGTATATCATCGAAAATTCTATATCCATTAATGTTCATTAAATATTACTTCCCAAATGGCTTTTAAATATTACAAAACAAGCATAAATTTGTTTAAATTAATACTATAATACAAACGATCCAATTCTGTGTCGGGTGTCGGATTAACTGTTAAAATCTCGTTAAATTAATGACACAATGATGTGTTTTGCCAATATCTTTTAGAGTTCCGCATGGTGCCTATGTTTTGGGAATATTGAAACATTGTTTTGTAGTAAATTATTGAATTTTTTTGGATTACAGTAAAGATATTATATTTAAGGCACAAGTAAATAGGTACCCATTGTTTCTGTTGTTTTTAAAAGAAGATACATTTATGATAATTATCTGTGTCACGTTGACTCGAATTAAATATTTCTGAGTCACATAAATATTTGTGTCTGGCTGGAATCTAACCCACGACCTTTGGCATCACAGTACTGTCATAATTTTAATTCAAAAAGTGGATGTCGCTACCTCTATTTCACAAAGTAAGCGAATAGATACCGCCTGCCCGGACGGTATTCTACGATATAGAGCCGCCAAACTACATGCAAATACCCAAGCGATATACCGCTGGAACATTTTCGCGGTAGGTATCTCGTTTTTTTGCGGTAACGAATGTCGCTTATTTATCTGAAAAGGTCTTAACACTCAATGACTGCCATGGAGATTACATCCCCCAAAAATACGGAACCTTTATGAAAATCCCTTTTTTTCATATTTTATACGAACAAAAGGGTATTTTTTACCTCGGTATTAGAGTATTTTTTGTGGAAACACCGCGTCTCCTATACAATTTACGATGACAAAACGAAATGAAAAAAATATGATTATCTTTTTTATATTAATAGAGACTGTACGATTTCGTTTTTATTTCAGGCCAGATAATTTTGAAAATTTTGATGCCGATACAATTTTTATTTATTTGGGCATACATTTTAAAATTACTTAGTTACGTACGTGTTATATTTCACGTTTTTTTTATTGTGTATTTTTTCTGCGAGTCAAAAGTAGATTAGATGTCGTTCAGCGACTAGCATCGACTATTCATTTGGTTCGATTCCCGCACGGACCAAATATTGCTATTTGTTTATAAGTGATTACATGATTCAGGAGAAAATTTATTGTAGGCCAAAGTTTAACACACCATCACGCCATTTTTCATGGTAAAATTATAAATTTATTTTAGTGAAGATAATATAACATACCATCACGCCTTGGAAGGTTTAGGCAGAGGTGTACTAAGGTTCACCCACAGTTCGCCGGTATGTTTAAATCCCATGTAATAGGGGGCGAGCCTATTGCCATTAACCGGGCAATCTCCGAGCGGCTACTGAGAATTTCATAAAAAAAACCCAATAACACTGCTCGACCTGGGAATCGAACCCAAGACCTCCAGCGTAGCAGTCGCACTTTATAATCTTAGCATTCAAAATGCAAAAAAAATACAAAAAGATAACAATTATTATGAGGGTTTATTTTGATTCTATCAATAGATTATGTAAGTAGATAATGATATACTCTGCCAATAACCATAAACGTATTTACTCTTAGAAAATGTCACATGAAATAGGTTTACGCACGTTTTACTTAAAAGGCTTCGATGGATTATGATGGATGGTACATCACACAATTTGTCATTACCACCACTGACAGGACGTGGGAAATTTTAGCACCATTCCAGTCTAGTTCTTACCTAAATTTATTTGAGACTAGCTTCAGCCACGACTTCGTATGCATGGACTTCAGAATTGGGTCCGACCAGGTATAAGTAGCCTATTTTTTTTATTTTATATAAGCACACCAACAATACAATCGCTTAAGCTATAGGACAATAATAACAGTAAATTTGAATTATTAGCAATCATACAAATAACAGGTATGCATGACATTTAAAAATGAAACAGAAGAGACTTTATAGTACTGACACTTCAGTAGGTATGTATATTATTATTATAGGTAGGTATTATCTATGTGCTAATACAGACTTTTTTATCCTGATATGAGCACGCTTGGCTAGAAGAAAAAAAAAGTTGTGAGATCCATGTAATACCAATTCGTTATCAATATTAAAAATCTTTTATGTTTTAAATATTGAAGTTAGTTAGTTATAGAATATTGAAATTTTTAATATTGAAGCGGCGATAGCCTAATGAAGCGGCGGTACCCTAATGGCTAGGGCGTCGGACTTGCGATCATGTGGTTGCCGGTTCGAACCCCACCCATTGCACTACCGACGGGAACCCACTCGTAACACAAGCATATTTAGCTTAGCACGAGGGGTTAACAAGAATACTAGTAATGTGTGACCCACATTGCTAGTAAGCTTTTTTAAGAAAAAAAAAATAGATTGACTTAGCCATCGCATGAAAATACAATGTATCACACAAGTAATACATCTTATATTAAAATAGATTGTTTAGTGCGATTGTCAAGTCAATCTATTTATTTAAAACAAAAGATTTTTAATATTGATACCGACTTGGTATTACATGGATCTCGCAACCTTTTACGAGTTATGTTTTTAGTGGCATTTCTTTATCATCAATGGCTAAGGCGTCGGACTTGCGACCATGTAGTTGTCGATTCGAAACCCACCCATTACCGACGTTAATTAACTCATAACACAAGCATTTAGTAGAGCACGAGTGGCAAACATAATAGCTTTTTTTAAATCTTTATATGCTCCATCAGTCTAGTAGTCCTCCATTTCATTGTACCAGTGAAGATTGTAATTTATTTATTTTAAAAGAGTGTCCATGGAGTTTCTTGCCGGATTCTTCTCCATAGGATCGACCTTTTGGAACCGTGCAACTAGAATCACAACGTTTCAAAAACGCTTGTAAAAGCTTATTTGAAATAAAAACATTTGAACTTGAACTTGAAATTAGTTGCAGTGGTGCTAAGCGCGACTGTTACGCTAGAAGTCTTGGATACCATTCCCATGTCAATCAAAGTTTTATTAGATTTCTCTAAGAAGATTAGTGCCCAGTCAATAGCGGTTAATGCCTGGCAATAGTGTTACCCCATATTACATGGGACCTAAACATATCGGCCTAATCAACTCTAACTTACCCTTCGGGGAATATAGGCATGATGGTATATTACGTTATAAACATTTAGGTAACTTTATTTACGAAAGAAATTCAGTTATCTCTTAGGGACTATAGCGCTGGTATTTTTATTTGTATTCACAACATGTTCCAATAATGAGTAATAAGCACAATGTCGAAGCTAAACAGCTTGACATCACAACACGTGATCGGTCAAATCCCAAAAGGCCAATTTGAGGCCCTACTTACAGACATGTCAGACAAGATAAGGGTTCGCTTGCGTTGGACGGATCGATTTAACTGTGCAAACTCGACGCAATTTGTCGTCTTATCAGAAAGTGACCTCCGTTCTAAATTTGAACTTCGAAAACTATGAATATTGTTTGTGGCAATTTGCTTACTGTATTTGAAAATTTATTCCCCGAAGGGTAAGGTAGAGTTGATTAGGCCGATATGTTTAGGTCCCATGTAATATGGGGTGAGTCTATTGCTGGGCACTAACCGCCATGGACTGGGCACAAATCTTCTTAGAGAAATCTAATATAATTTTGATTGACCTGGTAATGGTACCCAAGACTTCTGGCGTAACAGTCGCCCTTAGCACTACTACAACTAATGAAGTGGAGGACCACTAGACTGATGGAGCATATTAATATTTAAAAAAAAGCTATCATCAATGTGGGTCGAACATACCTAGTATTCTTGTTCACCACTCATGATAAGCTAAATGCTTGTTATAAGTGAGTTCACGTCGGTACTTGGTGGGTTTCGAATCGATAACTACATGGGCGCAAGTCCGACGCCTTAGCCATTGATGATAAAGAAATTAGGCAACTTCTTTATTAATATATTATTTATTAATATTCAAAATGCAATGAGAATTGAGATGCTATTGTAAACTTTAATACATTCATGATTTCTATAAACCACAACAGCTCATCACATATTAATGTAAATGAAGCTGCTTCGAAGCTTTCAGATATTATAGCGCACGCACATTTTGATGAATTCAATCACAACTATCATATTTGGCAACGTCTGAGATGAACCGATATCTCATCAGAATTTCATTTGCCTTAAGACAATTAGAATTAACATTTCGCTTGGAACATGTCTGGATAAGTTGACCGTGAGAATGAACAATGTGAGGCAAGCCATTTAGTGTTATGCCAGTGATAATGAGAATGCATAAATTTCACCTGATTATGCTGTGGATGGAGTTTCAACACAATGAAACTTTAACTGTATCAATAACATTACGCTTGAATTCTCAGAAGGGTTGATAAAACTTGAATGCTACAGCCCTAAAGGGGGTCTTATATTATAGGGGAAAACTCAAGTAACATTTCAGTGACATTCAAAGTCCAGATTACTACTTAAAAACAGGTTTAAGGTAAAAATTGAGAGTTTACGCATCACAGGCGCGTTTGCGACTAATGAGAGATCTTGTAATGGGTGTAAACCCGTATATACACTATAAATGACGCCACGAAAAGCTTAATAGTTTGTGCTTTGGAAGATCCATATCCCGTCAGTATAAGGGTGATATTTGACTACGGCTGTATAGCTTGAACTGTTATCATCAACAAAAGATTCGGGAATAAAGGTATAGATCTGGCGTTCGATGAGTTAATTATAATTACATCTTAATAATATCAGAAAATCAAGAGCATTTGTATTTCAGATCGTTAAATAAGATTTATCTTCTGGCAATAAATTTCATACAATAAAAGCGAAATTAAATTTCTTAAGCCTTCTATTTTCAATAATGTTTAAGCAAAGAAAATATTGAGACATTTTATTGATGCTACACCACATGTAACAACCTCTATTAAGACTGACATAAAGATAGCCCGAAAGGAAAACGCTCCCAAATCACTTGTAGACTAAAAAGCCTGTGTAGAATTCGTATTCAGCGACTGTCTCCGAATCATCGATGGGCTATCAAAATTGACAGACAAAAGATTAGTATTCCTTCTACGTTTTACGAGTAGCTATTTGACGTTGGATCCAACTGATTATTCCCAGATATTGTGACGTTCGGTTCGAGCGAGTTCCGAGGAGGAAAATCCAACAAAAGAAACGAAGATTTATCCTAGCCTATTACAAATTAAGTATCTTAAAAGCTTCAACGGAATGGATCTCTTTTTGAGTAAATATTTTAAAATTTGCTCCCGTTTCAATTTTTGTTTTTGTTTCGGTGGAAACGCTGCGTTGGATTTAAGCATCGTTGCTGTTTTATTAACTGGGGTTACTTTAGCGATTTTTACGACTTTTTTTAAATACGGTTCATAAGAATAAAGAAACAAAAGTGTTTTGGGGTTAATTTTCGCTGTTGGATGTCTTACCCAAGGAAGTGAAGACGATGTAAATTCTTCTATTTCACAAAATTCTAACACACACGGCTTCAACACAGACGAATGTACACATTAAACTGGTACATTTAGTAACACGAATCTTGCACCAAAGTTTTCTTGTACTAAGACTTCATTTTAGAAAAATTCCATTGGACTTATAAAAACTTAACAAAAGTAGTTGGTAGTAGTTGTCACGTAAGCAGCTAGTTTATTAATAAACTTGCAACAAACTTAATTTTCATAATTAATTTAATTAATTTTAAAATTCCAATCTCTCTTTTCTTACTGAACTATCATCATCATTTCAATTCACTACATAAATATTTATTACTCCAAACTTATATTGGTTTCAATCAAAATTTACAGAACTTTTGTAATTTTCTCTGTCGTTATACAGGTGTTAATTATCCCATATTCCAACATTTTCGTAACCGATTAACTTCGAATTTAACACACAAAAAGGATACTCATTATCTCCATTCAAATTATAATTCCGTTCAGTTAAGCACGAAATAATAATTTATTCAAAATTTTAATATGACGTAGCCACAATGGCAGAAATAACAGGAGCCATTCTGTACAATCCCCCATTCGATGTTATTTAGCGAAACGCTTGCGAATACGTAATGTGTTGGTACGTTAGGTACCTAGTTAAGCACAATTATGCTGCCAACATTAACTGTTCTGAAGTACGGTATGATAATGATCTCTTTTAACAACGATGAAGGTACATTCGCTAAATATCAAGTATGTAAACGGCCTTAGAATGATATTGTTGAGAATTCACCGGAATTAAATTGGCAGAAACGTTTTTGTATTTTTTTCTTTAGGCACCAACGCACGACAATTTCTGTTTATGTAAGTGTCTCCGTCTTTATCGGATGGGGAATAAGTATGACGATGTTTACGAAAATCTACGTCATTTTCATTAGTGGAATAATGTAGGTATATATAACTATATTATGTAGTACAGAAAATTATTATAGATTTTATTTATTACTCAAAATATTTTTAAGTTGGCGTACAACGTCTAATATATTGTAAAATTGTGGCTCTAAAGACTTTTTTCTAACAAAAATTTGGTTGTTTTATGTTACTCCTCTGAAAGCAAATGTTCGAACGAAATTCTCCAAAAGTAATAAAGTTACTGTATATTATTCTAAGATATAAAAAGAACACGATTTCGGGTAATTTGTTATATTTATTTATATCTGATTATCTCAGCTGCGACATAGGGTAATAGGGAACGTGGAAAATGTATTTACGAAAAATATATCCAGTGGTTACATAAAATTTTTTTTTTTGGTATTACCTTACTGGATGGAATTAGCAGTTTATTTTGTAATCTGGGTGTATCTGTATTTTCTTTTACTGTACCTGTTTTTAACTCTATTTATTTTTCTTTCTTACTATACGCTGTCTGTATTGTATTTTCATTTTTCCTGTTTTACTGATGTTATTTTTGTAATCTACATTTACAATTATATTGTCGTCCACGAAATCTTCTGTGGACTTATCTGTCTGCGGGGATTTATTTTCTATTATACGTTTTACTACTTACAGTAAATGCTCCTTTTTCATGTATACTCGTAAAATGTCTTCTGATAAGTTTATTGTCATCTTTAAAGCTTTGTACTGAATTTTGGGGTTTGGCTACTTGTACTTTATTTATACGACATTAAATTTACAACGATATTTCACAATTTTCCTTATCTGCTATTTCTATATTGCTCATTTTTTAAATTTTGCCATTTTCTTTCATATTTTTTTAATTGTCCATACAGTGAAAACTACAAAATTTTGACAAATTGGTACTCATTGCCAATTTATTAGAATACATGTATAACTTCGGAATAGTTAATTTTCAATTGTATTTGTATTTATTATTTAATCGTATCTTCATCCTCCGAGCCTTTTCCCGACAATATTAGGATTGCTATCAGGTTGACAGGTAAACCGTAAACCAGTTTCTGGGAAATACCGATATTTGAAAGATAGACTGAGTTGTCAAGCATTTTTGGGGTTCTGACTACCACTAGCAATTGCCACCGATGTTCGTATGATAACCGGTTCCGACGGCTTTGCGTGCTCTCCGACACGGTGGGTTCTCGATGTATTAAGAATGGTCACCCATCCACACACTGACTGTAGCGAGCGTAACTTTACCTTGCAGATTACATGATCAGCTTAGTTATAACTTAGCCATAAGCCATATTATTATATTCTGTTTAGCTTTGAATTGTAGCTTAACAAGATAAAATCTTTCACATCACCAAAGGAATAAGCGGGAATAGGTAATCAAAATATCGTCTCACCTTCTCCTAGTACAGTCCACCCTCCACCTAGTAAATTCTAATAAAGCTATGGTTATTACAATTCATACCTGTGCAGCAAATGGCACGTACACAAGGACGTGTTTGCTGTAATTAATTTAATTAAGTAATTAGTATGTGTACGTACGTGACAATTAACGTCGATTTAACTTTACAACATCAGATAGGAGTCATATCCGGAAGGTTGTTGGGATAAACAAAAAAATTTTTGATTTTAAAATTAATGTTGTAAGTAAGGCTAAGACTCTTATTCTTTAGGGTGAATGCTTATCTCTAACTAAAGTTAGTTGGTTTAATAGTTAAATTGCATTGCCAAAGGGTACGGATTTATGGGAGTTTCACGACTCCATAGACCTCTGTGTGATTTGTCTTAATCGAATAGTAAAGTCGAATCCATGCGCCGATCCTTATTTGCAAGTCCCTATCTACTGTCTATAAAAGTCATTACTTAAGAGAGAAGAGCAATTATTTTAAATTCCCCAAGTAATTAAAATCATAATTAATATCGATAATTTGATTACGATTTGAACTGTCTTATTAGTCTAGTGGTCTTAAGTGTGATTGCTACGCTCGCGACGCGATTCTCAGGTTTCACAGTATTTTTGTTTTTTTTATGAAATTCTCAGTAGCAGCACGGAGTTTGGATTTGATCTCGGTTATTGGTGTTAGGCTCCATAACATGGGACCTTTGTAATCGGCAAACTGTGGTTATACATCAGTACATCTCTGCTTAACTCGTCGAGGAATACCGGCAGGATGATATATCAAGCAAAAGCGTATTTTAGAAATCTTACTAGATCATTTTTCTTGCCCGTGATTATATCCAACAAACTTTTCTCGATCGAAGGCACTTTTAATATCCGCAACTATATATTTACTTTACAGCCCTGACCCTTTGATCACATTATCGCTCCCGTGTCACGCTGAGCGATGGAAAATTATTTTTCACTTCGCCAACACTTGATCCTTCACGGTCTATGTGGAGGTTTTATTGAAAAAATCTAGGCTAATTTTATTTATAGCGGTTTATATTGTGGCATCAATGTAGCGGAATATTTAGGATTAGGCTTTGTGATATCGGCTTTCTTGGTGGCATAAGATTTTATCAAAGATTGTTACTCGTTGTGGAAAGTTTTAAGTGATTTTTGTATCCGTGTGATGCTACTATTAGTAATACTAAGACAGCAATGGAAGTGAGGAATTTTCACATGTTTTTTTTTTATTGATTATCTGGTGGTAAGTATTGTCATAGACATTTGCAACACCAGAGGAGTTGCTGCTGCGTTGCCAACTAAGAGTCTCTAAGGACTGCAGACTGCCAGAGCCGCCGCCAGAGATTGATGTTATTCTACCATCCTCCTTAAGAGGAGGGGAAGTTTCAACAATAATGACACATATATCTAAAATAACAACATTGCTTGTCCAGCGAGTTCAATACGGGAATGTCCTCTAGTTTAATTTTTTGTTCAGAAGTAAATTTTTATCTATTTGGATACAGTAACATAATATAACATACCATCACGCCTGCGTTTCCCGAAGGGCTAAGCAGAGGTGTACATCCACATTTCTGTGGTACGTCTAAGGCGGCGAGCTTATTTCTATTGCCGGGTTTGCTCGACCCGGGAATCAAACCCTGGACCTCTAGCTTAGCAGTCACGCTTGGTACCACTAGGTTAGTGAGGTAGGGGTAAATAAAGTAAGTTTGTATCTATTGAGGTACCCATGAAACCGTTGAGAAAAACTAGAGTCAAATAATACTAAATATACGGTTTAAATTTGCCAGTCCATTCCCCCACTGGGCAGTGGGCATTATTTAGATAAGACCAAGTAAGACTTCTGTAGAACTCTTGAATTTGAATCTACTTGACACAATCTACGTGCATAATGCCAATAAAACGCAGAATATCCGAGCATAAGAAAAAGTATTCAAATCTCTAAGATAGAGAAAAATTTTGCTTTGGTACTATGGAATTCAATTTACTCAACTACCAGAAACACATAGACGTCAAAATGGAATGCTGAATCAGAATACTATAGTAGTAAATCATCCACGAATCATAATACCAAAGATATCGCAGTTATCCAAATGGCCACGATCGACAACGTAAGCAATATTTAAAACTAGGTACTATATAAAACTTGGCTTCGAATAGCAAATGTCACCAATTTGGGAACTGAAACGTCACAGTGTTGGGATGTCTCGATCAGAATTGCAAATGTAAGAGTAAATTCACAAAGAATACACGAAAATTATGCGGGACCCGGCCAGGGTTGATTTTATTCGTGTAACATACGGAACCCTGGCCGCCAGGGGTCGGAATGGAAATTTATTGAAAGGTACTCATTACCGCTTTCAAGTAATGTGTTTAAATGATAATTATTTTTAATGTAGATTCATGTGTTCTTTACGTGATTAATTTTCAATGACTTCATGTTTCATTTCAAAATCATTTTAACCATTTCAAAAAAGGAGGAGTTTCACAATCGGACTGCATTTTTATGTTTTCGGAAAAGACATCTCCCACACTAGGAAACCAGTCCTTCACGGGACACACAAAGTACACCAAGATTCACAACAAAAAATTGTTTGCCTTGGGTAGCAATGGAACTCACGGCACGAGGCGCAACGGTGATTACTTTAGCCGCTATGCCAAACTTGCACTGTACTATAGAACATTATGAACTAGAATTAGTTCACTTTGCATAAAAAAAAATGCGAAAAAATGCAATTAATATTATGGTTTAAGAATTCTTTATTTTTCAAAGATTATAAATACAATCACTTACGAGAAATACATAATTTAAACTTAAATATTAAAATTATTATTTAAGTAATAATCCAACATAAAAAAACAACACACAATCGCGTTCCATGAAAATTAATCACCCACTCTTCAACATAAATTCCAGTTTATAGAGACCTTTGATAGAGCTCAAGCTTCCCCACATTTTTGACGGCAGGTTGACCTCTGGTTTTAATTTTCCCTTTCAAACTGGTTATTTCTATGCAGTATTGTGAATGGTACTTGTCAACAGCATATTAATTTTAACCGTTATTAAAATATTTTGCGTTCAGTGTTTGCTCACTTGTGGGTTAAGCAGGCTTCAGTTTTAACTGTGTTTAATAAATTAATGTTTGTAATGAAAATACTGTTGGGACACGTTATTCCAATTATAGTTTTGACTAAGGGGCTCTAGCATATTCAAGCGATGTAAGTCATGCTTTGCAATAACTTAGTTTGCTTTTCAAGCACATTTTAAACTATCGAAAATGCTTAACCAGTAAGAACCATTTACGTGCATGTCAAACATGTGTGGCCAGGTAGGAGTCCCTTCAGAAAAACTAAAATTGTCATACACACTACCTACGTATTCCAACTCTTTTAAGGTGGGTACTGACCGATGTTACGGCGCGTAATGTAACGTGTTACAAAGTGAGCATTCGTGCTGTCAGAACCTGGAACTCAGTACGTACTCAAAAAAAAATGATAGATGATAAATGATATTTATTTCTTTACATAAATCTTTTAAGGACACTTTTACAAGTCAATGTTTTTATATATTTTTTTAAATAGATGGCACCGGCATTTCTTAACTGAGGACCTCTGAGAAGAAATGCCGAAACAAACTCAGAGAATCATGGTCTCTTTCACTCAATGACTACACGAATGCACGCTTTGTAACGTTACACAAACTATCTTTAATTTAACTCCTAATCATCATCAAGTTAGGTTATATTAGAAAAAAAAACAATATAGTCTCAATTTCTAACTCAAAAATATAAATGAGAACACGGACATGAGTTATAGTGAACCTCAAACTAAGCATAGCTTGTATCTTGAACTATTATTATAACATAACATAACATACCATCACGCCTGTATTCCCTGAAGGGTTAGGCAGAGGCGTATTAATGTACACCCACAGTTCGCCGGTATGTTTAGGTCCCATGTAATAGGGGGCGAGCCTATTGCCATTAACCGGGCACAAACTCCTAACTCCGAGCTGCTACTGAGTTGGGAATTTCATATACTTTTTCAATACTTTCAATACTTTGCTCGACCTGGGAATCGAACCCAAGACCTCTAGCGTAGCAGTTGCGCTCAGGACCACTTGGCTAATGAGGCAGCATTATTATAGACTACAATAAGTAAGAGCTGTCTTACCTTTCAACGTTGCATCTAAGAATATGCCCATACATTGTTTCTTAATTTGATATACACTATCCCTAAACGCTTGTGGCCATTGGCCACCCTTCTGTGTCCTCACTTCACTTGGCCTTGAGGCAAACCCATGTCTCAATTTCTAACTCCAAAATTCAAAACTCTCTGTCATCACATCCCACGGGAACGGGATAAAAAGACATCCTATGTCCGTTTCCTGGTTCTAAGCTACCTCTCCACCAATTTTCAGCTAAATCGGTTCAGCCGTTCTTGAGTTATAAATGGAGTAACTAATACGACTTTCTTTTATATATATAAGATTGAATTATTGAATCTATTAACGGGCGGTCCCTATATCAATCATTAGATACTATTTTGTATATTAATGTCAAAACCCTATCCCTAGTAAGTAAATCTATTGATGGATCTTGTCTTGGGACTGGCCGTAAGTCTATTTTTGTGATCAAAACCATTTACAAGCAATTACTCACTCTATCGGAAGACAGATAAGAACAAACCAACAACAAACAAGTCAACATAGCGCACGTCAGCAATTGCCCTATTCCGGCCAAGTATAATGTAATACGGCCACTAACTCTGCTATTACAGTAATCGTCAAGACAAATGTGGGGCATCCATCTTGTGATATCGTTGTATGTTGTTTTGTTACACAGAGGAAGGAATACTGATTTCTGGCACTTAACTTACTTTCTGGAGAATAATAGATATTGAAATGAGACTAACGTAGGTATTTTTGGAGGATTTTATATAATACTAGCTTCTGCCCGCAGCTTTGCTCACGTGAAGCTATATCAGGAGTAAAAATGGAAATCCAACATTGATAACCTCTTTTTTGTATGGACCTCTATACATCAGGGAGGTCAAGCCGTATCTCCGGATTCGTTTAATTAATTGAGATAAGAAGTTCACCAGTTTTTAAGTTGGAGCATATATATTCTAATAAAATTAAAATCTATTCAGTAGTTTTTGCTTTGCTAAAAATCAAATTTTCGGATTCGGAGACGTTTATATACCATAACCCACAAGTTTTTTTTTAAATATCTTCAATGTACAGACACAGCTTTTTACAATTTTATAATAGCAGAGAAGAAGAAGATTATACTGGGACTAAAAGAAACACTTTATTTCACCATCAGTACTAGTCTTAAATGCGACTATGGGATTTGGGACAGATTCTGCTGAGAATTTCAGCTCATAGGTTGAATTTGTGCCCGGTTAACGACAATAGGCTCACATATCGGGACCTAGATATACCGGCGAACAGTACAACTTCATTATAATAGAAGCCTGATGGTATGTTATGTTGTATTTATTTCAACAGAAAAAAGGCTTATCGACTAAGTATCCTTGTTTTTGCGTAATAGGGGAAGTAAACATTTCTATATTCAATTTTTGTTACGACAAACCCGCTTCATTTATTCTTAATTATACACCACATTATCACAATGAATTGTTTTTAATAATTGTTTGTCATCCCTTCGACGATCAAATTCTACCCATAATAGTTACTGTCCCACTGCTGGGCATGGGTCTCCTCTCAGAATGAGTGTATCTCTCAGGCATGCAGGTTTCCTTACTATGTTTTCCTCCACCATTTTATCCCGTGATAATTAACTATTTTATAGACTGTAAAAAGTCGAGAGGTGTTTTTCCTTTCGACATTGCATCTAAGAATTTGTTGATATAAATTATCTCTAAATTTGATATAGACTATCCCTAAACCCTTAAAATCTCGGAACCCTTGTATTGGCCACCCTCTGTGTCCTCGCTTCACGTGGCCTTGAGGCAAACCCATGTCAATATTTACACAATTTTACAACTAAACGCAATATATTCTCATAAGCTTTGAACGTTTGGTAGCTCAATTTGATTTGTCGCTGCGCAGGCGAGGGTATATGAAATAAATTTGATTTAAGTTTATCAGATAGTAGTTGGTATAAGCTTCGAGGGACCCTAAGAAAAGTGTGCTATATTTTGAGAAATCTATACTCTATATCTATACTAATATATAAAGCTGAAGAGTTTGTTTGTTTACTTGAACGCGCTAATCTCAGGAACTACTGGTCCGATTTGGAAAATTCTTTCAGTGTTAGATAGCCCATTTATTGAGGGAGGCTATAGGCTATATATCATCACGCTACGCGGACGAAGTCACGGGCAGAAGCTAGTAAAATATAAAAACTTCTATTAGCTACTCGCGAAGACTTCTTCTAGCTAAACTGAGCATCGTATAAGACTGTAATACTGACAATTCTAATTTGAATTTGCGAGAGATAGCGTAGCGTAGATTACGAGCCGAATTTGGAAAATTATCCTTTCCAACTTACCTCTCAGTCACCAAGTCTAAGCTAGTGTCACTGAACAATCCAAATAAATCTTAAAACATCTCCATCATCGCAAGGTACAAACAACTTTCTTACTTATAAGGTTTTGTAAGTAAGAAAGCGAGCGAGCTCTGGATTTAGAGTGGATACAGATATAATAGAAACCGCAAACCCAAATGTTTAGTTTTCTGATTGTTTGGAATTTTGTACCAAATCGGCAACTTAAAATTGACAATCTATTAAAGATTTACTTTAAAATGTAGCCATCAAAATACTTATTTAAGGAGAACCAAAAATCTTCGCACATGCGTTGTTCCTGTTGGACCCTCATGGACCACAACAACCAAAAAGGACAGTTTGTCTTCTGTTCTTATCACTATATTCCGGTATGTGACATCAAGATCAGATTTACTAATTATTTTGCACATAACCTAAACTCTATGCGGTTGAGGTAAGATTGAAAATTTCATCGACGACTACGAACATAAATTTGTAATTTGGACTTCAGAACAAAAGAGTGTTATGAGTTCTTATGTAAGAAGAAAAAGAGCTTGTTTTTGAATGTTCTAATAGTAACACAAAATTGGCAACAGTAAGTGGCCACAAGTTGACATATGACGACACTGCGAGGCTCTTTCTTGTTTTCTTGTTCCCCTAACTCGATTTAGTTAAATGAAAGCTTCTAGTCAAGCCATCTGTAAGAGGGAGATAGCAATATACATAAGAAAGGGATGAACATATTGGCTATCGTAGAGTAATCGTTTGGAAGCTGAACTTTGCCAAACTTGTTAAGTGGGTATTCAATTTTGGTTTCCTTTTTTAAATCAGTCAATAATGAAAATTTACGGTGTTCTGTTCGATTCCTTTGTTTATTTTTTTGTATTCTGTATTGATTCACTACTTTCAGCATTGCGTAAAAAGCTGTGACAGTTTTTATAAATTGTAGGAAACAATAAATAACTATTAAGTATTTAAAATTCATATCAGCGGAATAAATGTAGGAATGATGCTTATAATTTGATGATAATATGCTGATGATGATGCATATAAAACGATGATATCGCAGCACCGGTATAGATACATATTACAATACATTGTCCCACTTCTGGGCACGGGTCTCCTCTCATTATGAGAGAGATTAGGCTATAGTCCACCACGATGGCCTAATACGGGTTGGCAGACTTCTGCACGCACTATAAGGTCTCATCACTATGTTTTTCCTAGCCGTTTAAGCACATGCTAATTAACTTTTAATACGTATGTACATCACTTCGAAAAGTCAGAGGTGCGTTCCTTGAATTAGAACTCGAGACCTTTGTCTTGGCAATCCAATGGTCATATCACTAGGCTATCACTGTTGGTATGGATATGTACATGAAATAATATCTGTATCTATACTTCTATATATATACTAATACATAAAGCAGAAGAGTTTGTTTGGTTTCATGAACGCGCTAATCTCAGGAACTACTGGTCCGATTTGAAAAATTATTTCAGTGTTAGATAGCCCATTTATTGAGGAAGGCTATAGGCTATATATCATCACGCTTAAACCAAGTAACTATTCCACGTGGACGAAGTCGCTGGCAGAAGCTAGTAAATTGATAAAATAATTAAAATTTACCCTGTGTCCCCACCCACACTGGTTAGAATACTATAATTCCTCACTGCCACTTATATAGGCATCTTATAAGAGCCGAAAAAATATCCTGCACTGTGGTAGGACCTTTTGAGGTCCTACTAGCTGGCAGTGACAGCTGACGGAACACACTGACGGACTGACGGACGCAATGGTGACTAGTCGTTCTGTCATAAAGCACCTTGGTATGTGTCTTGACATTTGTGCGTAAGAGCCAGTTCTCCTCCGGTTGCTGCAGCTCTGACAGTCTGCAGTCTAACGGCTCAATAGGGTCAGCAACGCAATTAGCAACTTCTCTGGTGTTGCAGCCGTCTAGAGACGATGATGACTACCTACTTACCATTAGGTGGCCATGCCTTTCGTTTGCCGACTTAATCAATAAGAAAAACCTTTTTTTTTCTGTACTGATTTCTGACACTTACGTGAATATTAGCGAACATTGAAATGAAACTACTTTTTACGGATTTTATCGCGATATGTTGATATTATTTATTTACTTCGGATCCTTTACAGCATCCATGGTCACGGGTAGACTGAGGTGTTGGACGTCTTAATGTTAAAATTACTAACAGCTTCCTTATCTTTTTGTTAATTATTAGTGATCTGATTCACGCAGTACGAGCTCACCGTATCCTTTGGTCTTGCAGTTTAGGGCTTGGATTTAGATTTAATAGATTCTATAATAGAATTTTCTCTATTGATTGGGTGTTTTTTCAATTTCAATAGCCTCACGAATCATCCTAGGTAGAAATCGGTTTTCATATCAATCAATTTTTCTTTTCATTTTTTTTTAACTACCTTTAAAAATTCTTGAGATACTTGCCTTAGAAATTCTCAAAACACAAACAACTGACTATAAACATTTTTAAGAGCACCATTGTACATAATATACCAATCAAATTTTCCGAGCGGACCTCAAGAATCCAATACTGAATATGCAGACACATTAAAATTGATAGCCGTTTAAAATTTCTATCTGAATAATACGCTATGAAATTCTAACCGCATTGATTCTTAGGATACAGGAACACCTTTACACTCTACGATTTGTAATCGTTCCTGTGAAAGGAAAATATCGACTCCGTATAGGAGTCAAGTCCCTGATTTCTCGTAAACATGACTTTATATCATTGTATGCTAACCTCTCATTGATAAGCTTTCTGTAGCATAGTTATCTTACTCTGAAAATGTATAGCTTGATGTTTTATTTTTTAAATGGACTTAATTCTTCAATCTTGCGTCAGGGGTAAAGTTGAGGTCGATGGTGCAGCGAGCACAGCCAGAAAATACTCATGCTTATGACTGACTGACTGAAATACTGATCACTCATTGTACCTATAAACTTTACGTAGGACATCAAATTGGTACATAATACTCAAACATGCTTTACTACTACATTGCATAACACGTAGATTTTTAGTTCGAGTTTATTTTTGTGGTTCTTTTTCTTTGTTATGTATCTACTTGTATCCCGATGGTCTTTTTTATTTCTGACTAGCTTCCGCCCGCGATTTCGTCCACGTGGAATAGTTACTAAGTCTTAGCATGATGATATATAGCCTATAGCCTTTCTCAATACATGGGCTATCTCACACTGAAATAATTTTTCAAAACGGACCGTTCCTGAGATTAGCGCGTTCAAGCAAACAAACAAACTCTTCAGCTTTATATATTAGTATATAGATAGGCTCACGCTTGACCGCCAGTTCACTTGATGTTAAGCGACACTGCGATCTACGATGGAACGCGCTTGCCTAGAAGCAACAATTTCATGCGTGATTTAAAGACACTCAGATGTTTGTCGAAGAGCGCTTTCCACAAATAAACAGTTCTTTTCCTGTTATTCTTTCTTATTTTATAAAAAAATACGTATAACACGAAATAATTTGAATCGGATCGTGATTCATAAAGATCTTTTCTCATCGTATCATGGTAAACCAATATAAGAGACCAGGGGTACGATCATCCCTTCTTATTTGCTAAGCCAAGCATTTTCGTTGTCGCATTATATCGATGGAGGGTTATTCTCAGAATTGTCGGCGATGTTATCAATATTTATCGAGTGTTCGGAAGCTTGGGAAATCATTTGTTTTGTTGTCATTAGGAGTAATATTGGTGGGAAGTAGGAAGGGATTAGCAGAATAAGGAAATTGTTTGTGCGTACTGTGAGTTACAAACTTATAGTAGTACAGTACCGTTTCCAGTAGGAATCCAATCCAATTTTAGCCAACTATCAAAATATAAATTTAACTATATATGCGGGTTCCTATATCAGTTAAAGTTGAAGTAATGTGCGAGCTCAGACGGGTCTGATTAGACAATTAATATAATTGATAATTTAAGTCTGAAACTATCAATTATATTATACTATCAATTACTTACCTTCATTGTGCCCATAGCATGTTATTGCTGTATAGTTCCAGTACACGAGTAATGTTTGTTTTTCAAAATTTTCGTCAGTCACATTGATAGGCGGCAGGGTATATTAGATTTGTAAGTACCAACTAAAACCATACTTTCTCTTTCCCTTTAGTTAAATCCATGGGCTTAACATTCACCACGACGTTGACAGAATTTGGTCCGATACAAACGCCGTATCCAAAGGCCAAGACTTTTTACGCTTGCAGAAGCGTGCGAAAATTAGCGCTTATTGGGGTCATTGTCTTCGGACGACGGACTTCCTAGGTCAGTGACCTGTAAGCTAGGACACAGCTCGTGGAAGCCAGAGATCTGTCACTCTGCCACTTAGTGCGTCTACTGCGGGTCAGAAAGTAGGGTGACATTTTAACTGCCCACGCAACACCTTTAAAACGGAAATATTGAAAATCCTCTCACATAATAAGTAGATTTACAATCAATTAAACCGGTTTATTATATCAATACACACATAAATGCAACAATATATAAATATAAACTAATACCAATATTACACACACAGACACACACATACACACTCAAACACACACGCACGCAAACTCTTTAATTTTAAATTTATTATGTGGTTTCTAAATTATTCTTTTATTTTTCTTTAAATAAGCGCACTCTCAACTTTATATATCCTATATTATCTGTGTACTTCGTTATTGGCGTATTGTTTAAAATTATATAACTGTTTAGTTATTATAAGCTGTGAAGATACTATGTATAAATAAAATAAAATAAATAAAATAAAATTTAAAAGATGGGTAAATAAAGTGACGGCCTCTCAATCTACGCAAAGGAACAGATAAACCTTCTAACTAACCATCTAATATCCTATCTATCCTTTGATAGAGTCACGAATTCGTAACTAAACTTTCAAGCCCCTTCATTAATAACTAATTAGAGATAAGCAAACTATTAATAATAACTAAAAACTACCATGTCACACCACTTTGTCACATATTAGTGGTTTGAAAGTCCTTACTAAAGCTTCAAAAGTTAAAACTTACGATGGCACAACCCTAGTGTGTTTTAGAAATAAATTGCTTTAGAAATTTGAACCCTATTTCTAACACATTTAGAACAAATCATTTCAAATTCGCTATTCAATTTGTTAGACTAATTTAAATGCCAACTTATGTTTGCTATTTGAAATAGAGTTGTTGTCATATTTTAAATCTTATATGTCTCTGAATAAGAGTGTGTGGAAATTTATTGCAGAGTTAGATTAAGTTAGCCTAAGCATTAACTATGGGCGTTCAGTGAGATCCGTTTTGAAACCCAATTTGCATGTAAATTCATCGAAGTCGGTACAGATTAACTTTGGGATAGGAGTTATTGAACGCACTCCAAGGTTTGAGCTAAAATAAATTTTATTTGATACTTACGTACGAGCGTGTTTTTCATTAATTTAATTCTGAAATGGAACAATAATAATCCAGGCTGTCTCTACTCGGAATCAGAAATTGAAAAAGCTTTCAAAACAGATTATTTTCTAGTTATTTCTAAATTTTAAATAGACACTAATTATGTATGTATAGAATACCTAATATGGTTTTGTATCAACCTCATAAAGGTAATAAAGATGTAGAGACCTCGTGAAAGATTCAAAGAATCAAATCCAATAGGTATCCGGCAATAGGCTCACAGATAATATTATACTACATAGACTAGCAGTAGAACCATACAATTTCGACTTTCTGTTCTGATCAATTTTATTGTACCTTCCATCCAAAATTTCATAGAATATCTATGAATATATTATAAAATTTTCTCACCAATGGCTCATATTTTGCATTATCAATGGTGTTCTTAAAAGTGCAAGAGTTTACGGCAACTGAGCAAGTTTAATTCTAGTTAGGGGCACATTACTCGAATGTAAAGATCTATAGGTAATGCTACAGTATGCCAATTTAGTTGGTGCAGGTAGTACCCACAGCTTGTACCACCAGATACTTACATGGTAAATAGTCACCAAAATATTAATATTCTGCCTATTCCAGTAAGCAAAATTTACTTGTCCTTTCTAAAAATAAGCCATCAACATAGAAGCATTTGGCACAATGTTTAGCCAATCCTGGCTACTATTTGCTTAGGACATCAAACGTATGCAAACATTTGTTTTTCATTACAAACATTTGTTTTCACTGCCACTATTTGTATCACATATTGTTTTCTGCTGTTTATCTTCATTATAGATGCTGTTTCCAAGTTTGCTTTGGTTGCCATACAGGTTAGTTATAGTAGTAGATATTATTTTTGGGACATAGCACCAAATAGTGCGGATATTCTGGATCGAAGGACCAAATAAATGAAAAGTATTTTTAACAGTACCATAACATGACAACTTTGATTAATGGTAATTTCGTTTTGCTAAACCTTCAAGTAACAAATTATACACAATTGAGGAGAACAACACTTATTTTTGCGCACTTGTTGATATGTACTCAGACTTATATAATCTTAAACATCTATATGATTTGAAAATACTAATATACTTACTATAAATTATGACTGCCGGCAGAAACATTTTTATTGTATATATTGTAATTCAAATTTGATTTAATTTAAAATAGGTTTCAATAACTAATCTTATATACACTTCTGCCTTCTGCCTACACTGTAACATACTGTTCAAAGGAGCAGTTAACAAGGGATAGCACATAACCAAATTTAACCTTATCCTGATACAGATAGGGTGTATATCAAATAGCACTACAATCATCGCATCGTAATTAGCCCGAGGCGAAGATCAAAGTTCATAATAAAATCACTCCCGATGTGCGTTTGTATGGAGATTGTAATCTCCAAAACTATTGAATTAATTTTAATTAGGTTACCTTTGATGTTGTGTTATCTTACTCATTATGTTATTAGATAGTGGGTGAATGAACCAAGTGAATTTGTATTTGTGCTGTAGTTGTCGGGACAAATAGCACAGTGGCTGAGCAAACCGCTTGAGTACTGCGGATCGCAGGTTTGATTCACGCAGGAACGGGTGACGGAATCCTCGCTTCGGCTACTTACAATTAGTGATAGTACAATTAAGTTATAATAATACACTGCCTCATTAGCCAAGTGGTCCTGAGCGCGACTGCTACGCTAGAGGTCCTGGATTCAATTCCCAGGTCGAGCAAAGTGTTATTGAGTTTTTCTATGAAATTCCCCGTAGCAGCTCGGAGTTAGGAATTTGTGCCCGGTTAATGGCAATAGGCTCGCCCCCTATTACATGGGACTTACACATACCGGCGAACTGTGGGTGTACATTAGTACGCCTCTGCCTAACCCTTCGGGGAATACAGGCGTGATGGTATGTTATGTTATGTTATAAATTCGAACGTATTTTTGTATAAAACAAATTCGAGGGTTTTTTCGACACTACTTTTTACTAGTTAGGTGGTATAAGCTAAATCAAGCATTCTTTTATTTACACGATTGAGGTTCAATGCTCTTCATAAGAAAGGTATTTAATAAAGAGTCTGTAGGTAGAATTTAGTTTCTTTTGTTCCTGTAAGTATTATCCTATTCTTCCGTCTTAGTAACTGTAGCTACGAGATTAGTTGCTGCTTTATGTAGGAAAACTTTCATATTAAAAGCTACATAAAAGAAGAAAGAAAGAAAAATATAATATTTGACCAGCACAGACATAATTAATAATTACCTAAATAATAAGATTTTTACCATAATAAAGATTAGATGAAAAAAATCTTCTTATATCTTTTTTATGTTTGTATATTTTCTTAGTGATTTACTATATAAAAAATGGGTTAGTATTTTATTACCAGATAATAATTGCCATATTATAAAAGGTAGGTAATGCTCACTAGAATAGGCCCAATCCCTTTTAAAGGCGGGCAGCGCACTTGCGACTCCTCTGGTGTTGCGGGTGTCCATGGGCGGCGGTTATCGCTTACCATCAGGTGATCCGTTTGCTCGTTTGCCCCCCTATCCCATAAAAAAAAAAAGGTAGGTAATGCTCACTAGAATAAAGCTCCAATCACCGAAAAATATATTTTACTATTTTAATCAAGGTTCCTATAAGTCACCAAAGAATAATAATCATTTTTCCTTATGAATAAGTACAATACAATACCAGTCGGATTTCCCCAAAACATATTTTAATCCAAAAACGAAATTAAGGGGTAATGTAATATGGTATTACGGTATATTAAAGGATACTAATATATTTCGGTGATATATTACATAGAAATATGGCAGGTAAGTTAGTGAGGTTTCGTTTTTCTCTCTTCTGGAAGATTTTGTGGTGTTAAGGGGAGGACATACTTAATAAAAATATTATAAAAACTCAAAATATTTCATGTTTTTCTTTTTATAAGATAAAATTACTCCTGTATTCCCCGATGGGCAAAGGTGTGCTAATGTACACCCGCAGTTCGCTAGCATGTAATAGGGGGTGCAGGTACGCAAATTGGTGTAGATTATTTCTAATTATATTACTACTGAGGGAAGACTTGTATAATGGGATAGATTTACAGATTTGATTGAAGTCACTGAGTAAAAGCGAAGTTTAAGTTTACTGTTTCAAATAACACTAAGTATTTTGCCTTGCCCTTAACACAATCCTTTTATAACGGTTCCTATATAATATTTTCTAGGTGCCAATACATATTGAATAACCGACTATTGACGCAAGTGTTTGCCCCGCGGCTATGTTTGCAATGTTTATATCTGTCCTTTTGATGCAAAGGAACAACTTGTATGCAGCTCGTGTCTTTAATAAAGATGGCATAGGAAAACATTGTTTATTCAGTTCCCCCTCTGGGACCAAATGAAAGATGGGTTGTGGTTTAGTTCCTTAAGGGTGAGTTAAAAATAAACGCCTGACGATGTGATGTTTTTTATAGCAATAAATTACTAATTGAATTCATCATATCATTTTATTATTTAATAGCGGCTACCCGCGGTGAAAACTATGGTGAGCTCCATTATCAGAACCCCATGGGAATTTCCCAAAATTCCCGAGAAGCTCACATAAGGTATTCATTATTTATTACTCAGAACATCAAGCTAATTATATATTAACACCATTTCTTGCTTTTAATACTTTTTAAGAAAATTTTAACTCAGAAAACATAAATATAGGTACCTAAATTCCATAAAAATCGAATAGAAAGTTGCCATGACTATAATTATCGCTATCCCATATCCTCTTCGGAAATTATGCATAAGCGAAAAAGAGAAGCCGCATAGGTACGTTAGTCATGGCATCTGTCAGATTTTCCATACGATAGCTTCTGTTTATAAAGGCGTTGTTTTTATTTTCACTGGACCAATAGAGGGCAGTACTGTCCCCAGTTTGTTTAGGACGTGCTTACCACAAATAAAGTGACACAAGCTGATTTTGTGCTTTTATATTCTAACTTTATATTGTTTGTGTTTGCGTTGCTTTCAATCCAGGACACCTCTAAATTTCGAATTCATAATTTGAGTGATAAAGTGACTGTTGTCCAGAAAATAATTATTGTGATGAAACCTAGACTCGGTCTCTTTAAAAGTTCGAGTTAAAAAGTTTTTATTTCAAATAAGCTTTTACAAGTGTTTATGAAACGTTATGATTCTAGTTGCACGGTTCCAAAAGGTTGATCATATGGAGAAGTACCCGGAAAGAAAATCCATGGACAGTGTTTTAAAAAACAAATACTGGTACGATATTGCGATAACAAAATTGACGTTGAAGGTTAATGTCCAAACTTGACCGAAGACATCGATTGATCGATGTCATTTTAAGGGAATAAATAAACTATCTGGTACAAATACACACACTCAAAGACGGAAGACTCTTGAAAAAACTCTTGAAGATCTGACATATTAGTCCATCTGTATGGAGAAGATAAGATGGTAAAGGCATCTTTAAGTCAGTCAATATTCCACAGTGTCTTTAGACCCGAATGTATTCACGACTACCAATCACCTACAAAACAAATGAGATCTTTATAAAATTTTTAAATATGTGCGCAAAGAAAAAACAATTAAAGGTCTATTAATAGAACAGTAGGTAGGTTTTTAGGATTTTTACATTTTCCCCTAATAATTCTACCACCTAAAAATCAAAGTCGCAGAGTTCATGCATCGCTTACAATATTAAGCGCACGTGCATGACGTGCTTACTCCCTAAATTCTTGAGCGAACTATTAAAAGTTGCGGAGCAATTTATTTTTCTGCGCCTATGAGCTTAGAAGTTTTAACGATGTACAAACGGCGACCCATCAAACTATGGAGTTTGCCCTTCGGACCGTCCTTATCCCGTCGCAATAGTGGTGATTTTTGTAGTTATACTGTTTAGTCTGACGTGCAGTGTATGTATGTAACAAACGTACATTTCAGTTGTATCCTAACTACGTCTACGTGCTTATAGTTGTAGTGTAGTATAGCACTATCAACTAAAAGTAAATTTCTAACAAGATCTGATTTTTAACTGACTTCAAAAATGTAGTAGGTGATTTTGTAAGTCTGAACGATGATGTCACAGGGACCGATTATATGCCGCCTACATCCGGTACCTGGGTACTTGTGGAAGTATTTAGGGGATGCCTTTCAGAAGAGGATGTTTTGTGGCTGATATTATGAATTATTTTTTACACATTACACTATGGAGTCATAGAGTGTGGACGGGTTAGATTATTATTCCTCCCTGCTACTCAGATAAAGATCTCATAAGAAGTGAGAAAATATCTGACTTGATTGGTAGTAAGACCTCTTGGGGTCTGACTAGCTGGCGACCACTCTTAGTCGAAGTCAGTCGTAAAGCGCCTTGGTGTGTGCTTTGACTTTAGCGCGTAAAAGCCCGTTACCCTCAGTTACTGTGGCTTTGGCCAATCTGTAGGGGCGTGTATGTCTATGGGTGAAGATGAATACCATCAGCTGGCTTGTCAGCTTGATTGCTAACTCAAACAATAAAAAATAAACTCTGAACTCTATACAACACGCTCCCCAAATAACTAGAATTTCCTCTTCACGTTAATTCACTCTATTTCGAATAAAACGTTAATTAAACTAGAATTTTGTTCAGTTGTTCGAATTTTCCGTGCGAAAAAACATACGAAGCGACCTCCTTTGGCCGTCGTGAGCAATTTTGACTCATTTAGTTCCCGTATTGAAATAAACTAAATAGACACCGACCGGGGACGGGGACTATTCTATAAATTGGAAGAGTAATTCATTTTTCCAGTCGATGGCACATGAAAGAGGCTAGTGCGTTGCTCTCAAACCTTTTTGAATTATACGGAGAGATATTTGGTTTTTAAACTTCATATTTTTTAGATTTATTCCGTTTTCGGATATTTCATATTCATATTCGGATATTTTTACCGTTGGAGAGCCATGATTCGACACGAATGGGCCAGCTTAACCGGTGTGATACCAAGGCCTCTCAGAAAACTGGAGTAAAACAACGCTTACGTTGTGTTTCGCCGAGTGAGTGAAAAACCATAAAAAATCGCATATAAGTTGCAAGTACGGCTTCTGAGCCAAGGTCTAATGTCCAGATCAGATCAAGGTTTTAAATTAGGAAATTCATTAGCAACTCGCAGTTTGGATTTGTATCCGCTCAATGGCAATAAGCTCGTCCCCTCCAACTATGGACTATGGAACCTATGGAACCCAACTCTAGACGAACTGTGGACTTTCATCAGTATATCTGTGATTAACTTTTCGTCTTATCCTATTTATGTGTAGAAAAGTACTGTCGAGATCGTAAATGTTTTGGATTCATGGTCTTCTTGTAAAAGTTTACAGTTTTTTGTAAAACAATATATTTTTATACGACTGTACGTGCGTGACTGCACGGCAAGGCAACTTTGGAGAGCCACAATTATACCAAAATTCATTAATTACAACATACACCTGTCCTCATCCCAAGTTTAATTTGGGGTTAACACATACTGATACACATCTTTTTCTTCCATATCTATATCATTCATTTCCTTTGTAGCTGAATTGAATTAAGGAGCCTGAATACTCCCAAATTTGTGTTAGTCTTAGCATTTCCGTCCGTAATAAGCCCCCATGTGTTTTCTACCTAACGTTGATTGTTCTAAAATCACTACGGTTTGTTTTAGCAGTTTTTTTTTGCGCTCTCTTCATATCGAAATACAATTGAAATGCTTTCCCGTGTGTGGTGAATATCTTAATTGTCAATTACAATACCTACTCTCTATATCTACGTTGTCATTTCACACCACGAGCTGTTCGAATCGCAAGAGGACATTTCAAATTCGTTGTTTCAAACCATTTTCAGTATGAATTGACGAAATATTTTTATTTTTACCTAAGTGATTTGCACCGCGAAATACCGAAGAACTTTTTTGGCATCGTTTATTCTGTTCAAGGGACATTCAGTCAATTATCTACTACTAGCGGGCCCGGCACACGTAGTCCTGCCCTGAAAATTAAAAAAAAACTTCTGGCAATGGATAAGGCATACAACGCCATCTGGTGGCATCACCGGAACCAGCGTATAACGCCATATTGATTTTTGTCCGTGTTTTGTTTCTGTGCAATGAGTCAATCTGTTCCCGATACAAAATGTATGAGAAAATTAATTATGATCATAATTTTCTTTTTCGTGAATTTTTCGATGTTTTTATTATCCTATTCCGGATGAAGGAAATTCCAAAAACACAAAAATCATAAAAATTGGTCCAGCCGTTCTTGAGTTATAAATGGTGTAACTAACACGACTTTGTTTTATATATATAGATGATGCGCGTTATATAAAATCATTTGGCGGTATTGTTCCTTCACTAAAATAACTTTATAATCTTTTTAGCATGGAAAATGCTAAAAAAATACAAAAAGGTTTTTTTGTTTAATATACGATTAGCTAGTAAGTATACAATAATTATTGCTTTGGAATAAAAACTACTTTCGATTAATTATAATAGATTATTATTATTTCCACAGCATACAGATATTATGTCACCGCTATGAGTCGTTTATCGACTAATAGCTTTTTATTACACGAAATTATATTTGTAACAAGATATAGGAGAAATGAAAAAAACTATCTCATACTTATGTTAATACAGAAATTTGTTAAGAATTTATATAATCATTAATATAGAGAAGACTTTCTCCAAAATCTACCTTGATAATGAACACGAAAAAAATTGGGTGATGCTCAGATATTTTTTATATTTCAGGTACCAATTTACTGAATTAAAGTTTATCGCATTTCATAAATAATTTAGAGTTGTTAAGCCGTGTAGTGGCACCTACTTTCTTCCGCAGGGTAATATTGCAAAATGTATTTTCTTTGTAAAAATGGAATGTTTCCATGCTGTTGCTTTTCCTGCTTTTCCGGACTGGGTGAGTGGAAAAAAGTACCTAAAAGAATAGAGAAAATGTTAGTATTTCAAACATCACCTCAAACCAAATATGCTGTGGCGGAAATCCAAGAAAATATATCAACGGTTTTGCTAGAAAAGTTATTACTAATATATACTGTTGAATAAAACTTAAACCACCTGTATAGCGTATTGGTCCTAAGTGCAACTACTACACTAGATCCTAGGTTCGATAATACAACCTTAGTTTTAGTATATGTGAAACCCGAGACATGTGTCAAGTATTTTTATGTAAAGAATCCATGTACAAAAAGTGTATGTACACAAAGATATAAGCTTCTTTTGTCCGAACAAAAACATGCTGACCCCGTCTTATTACCCCCGCCCCGCTGTGCGCCCGCGCCTAGTGCCGCAATGATCTGCCGTGGCTCGTGTTGTGCGCGTATAATGGCGTAAAGATACTTAGGGCTACTTGCACCAACTTCTTAAATATGTTTAAATTGCATTTAAACACAATTTTTCGTAGTAAATTTGTGTTTAAATACAATTTAAACATATTTAAGAAGATAGTGCAAGTGGGCCTTAGTGTCGCTTGGTGTCCCACTTGTAACTAAGACTTATTTAAATATTTTTGGGTCAAAATATGACATGGTGTAAAAAATATTAACTGCCTCATTAGCCTAGTGGTCCTGAGCGCGACTGCTACGATAGAGGTCCTGGGTTCGATTCCCAGGTTGGGCAGTGTTATTGGGTTTTTATATGAAATTCCCAGTAGCAGCTCGGAGTTTAGAATTTGTGCCCGGTTAATGGCAATAGGCTCGCCCCCTATTACATGGGACCTAAACATACCGGCGAACTGTGGGTGTACATTAGTACGCTTCTGCCTAACCTTTCGGGGAATACAGTCGGATTAATCAGTCGACTAGGCGTATACATCTTAGTGTACGTATATCCAACCAGCCACAAACTCATTCAGCGAAATTCTAAAATACGGACGGATTCACCTTTACGAAACTCAACAAAAACGCCCACCGCATAGAAACCGAGTTGCCGAAGTAACCACTAGCAATATAGCAGTACCTTATATTAGAAAATGATATTCAGGAATATTAATTTAATAAGGTGCCCGATATAGAAACGGGAGGGGAAAATCACGAGGAACAGCTCTATTGCGACAGTTCAAAGTCAATTTTTATTAAAGTCGTCAAAACGACTTGTGGGAAAAAAGTCATAATCTCGACGTTAAAATCATCGAAGTTGCCAGTTTAAACTGAACTTCAAACCTCGGAAATCTCTGCTATAAAGATTTTTAGGGTACCGTGTACATTTTAAGATTGTCTAAAAATCATACCTACTAGTTTCACTTAGTTTGAAAGTCACGAGTTCCAATAATTTGTGTATCAATTAAAAAAATGAACCTAAGCTAGGTCATATAAACTAGATTATTATGGCAGTTAAATAAAGCATTTATATATCATATTTTATTCGTACATCTAACCTGCATACCTTATACAAATTAATTATGTAATTTGCGTGGATCTGATCGCTATAAAACCTCGTAAATTCTAAACTTCGTAACACCCATAAAACGTGAGTAGTTTTTCTTCAATGAAAGATTCTTACGGTTCGGTTCAGTTCTTGAGAGTCACTAAACCTTAAAACATTAAAAAATGAACAAAAAAGCTTTTAAACAAAATTATTAAGTTTATCTCTCTCTGCCCGCGACTTCATCCGCGTAGCGTGATGATATATAGCCTGTAGCCTTCCTCAATAAATGGGCTATCTAATACTGAAATAATTTTTCAAATCGGACGAGAAGTTCCTGAGATTAGAGCGTTCAAGCAAACAAATAAACAAACTCTTCAGCTTTATATATTAAACTAGCTTCTGCCTGTGACTTCGTCCGCGTAGCGTGATGATATATAGCCTATAGCCTTCCTCAATAAATGGGCTATCTAACACTGAAATATTTTTTTAAATTGGACCATTAGTTCCTGAGATTAGAGCGTTCAAGCAAACAAACAAACTCTTCAGCTTTATATATTAGTAATAAATAATAATAGAGTAATAGATAATAGATTTTATCTAATAAAATTACGTACGGAACCTTTCCGTTAAATTAGGCCAACTTGTTTGCCATTGGCGAAGTTTTTAATAAATTCTGTCAAAGCTTTCCATGACATAATCTCAGACTTTACAAACGTCAATCCCAGCGAAATGACACTCTCCTTTCTAAAAAAGTATCCAACTTATTTAGACCTGTCTTTCCAGAAAAAAATGACAGAAATCCTCGTATATTTTTACGGACGGAGAGGTCTAATATTTTGGACGAAAGCGAAATTTAATTTCCTTGAAGTATTAATATAAGTTTGACAAGATAAAATTGACATGTTCATGTATAAAATTAAATGTGTATAAAAAGTGTCTTTAAATATTTTTCCTGCTTTTAATATGGCTTTTATCATTATACCAGTATTAGTTCGACGTATTATACAGAATTACTAGCTTCTGCCCGCGGTTTCGCTCACTTGAAGCTCAAAAACCAACAGTGGTGATCTCTTGTTTGCATTGGGTCTGTATACAACAGAGAGGTCAAGCTGTATCTCAGGATCATTTCAATTAATTGAGAGAAGAAGTTCAGCAGTGCTTAAGTGCATATACTTTCTAACAGTGATAACAAAGTTAAAATCTATTCGGTAGTTTTGGCGCCAACCCGTAACAAACAGAAAAACAGACAAGAATTTTATAATCACATTGTTGGTTGGTTTGGTTTTTTTTAAATATCTTCAATGTACAGACGCAGCTTTTTTACAATTTTATAATAGTAGAGTTGTACAATGACAAAATACGAAACTTCAAATAACATAGTCAGCGCAAGACATTAAGTTACAATTGCAAAAATCGAATTGATCGGTGGCTCTTAAATTATTTTGTGATATGAGAACATGCGATCCGTGGGCTATAACTTCGTAGTTTCGTAATCTAGGCAGAAACAACTTAATTCGTATTGCTACTTAGACAATTTTTATAACATTTTAATCACCATCATAGAGATATAAAATGTCGAAGAACATTTATTGGTTTCTGACACTTACGCGATTAAGAGTCTTTGAAATAAAACTCCTCGACCGGCTAACACTTGACCGCCAGTTCGCCTGATGTTAAGCACTACGATCGACGATGGAGTGCGCTTGCCTAGAAGAAGCCGATTCACTCGTGATTTAAAGACACCCAAATTATATATCGGGGAAGAACCCTCTCAGGAAGCACACACTCTCTCGGCGGCGTGTATGATAAAAGTGGACTTAAAACGTTTCGGTCATGTTTTTAGTATGTCCGCAAAAAAAATATGTTATCGCGTTATATGATAGATATCACTAGCTCCCGCCCGAGACTTCGTCCGCGTAGCATTATGATATATAACCTTCCTATAACCTTTTTCAATAAATGGGCTATCTAACACTGAAAGATTTTTTCAAATCGGATCAGTAGTTCCTGAGATTAGCGCGTTCAAGTAAACCATCAAACAAACTTTTCAGCTTTATATATTAGTATATATAGAGTATAGATTTAACTCTTGACATTTAGGATTCTCTAAACCATCCATGGTCATGGGTAGACTGAGATGTTTGAAGACCTTAAAAAAACGATACAACGACGACATTTGTTTTAAATATTGAGATACCCGCTGAATGAGTTCGTTTTCATATTTTTTTCCATATTAAAGAACGCTTAATATAATTATGATCATGTTTCACGAAGTAATTGAACTAATCAACGGATGTAAGAGAACGGGAATGCGAGGAAAAGAGACATAAAGGGGATGATTCCAACGAACATCGCAAATATCGTACCACACGTGACGTCATCAAATTGACACAATTAACAAACTCCAAAGCTATTTAATTACAACATTCTGTAATACCCGGCTGCGCATCAAATTATAAGCCCTACCACATTCATTATAAAGTATAAATTGCATTGCGGATATGACATCTGTTACGTAAGTATACGGCGTACATTGAAAGGAAATTATTTTTCCGAATCGTTTCACACGCGTCCACATAGTGATGGGGGGATAAATTTTATTCATTATTCATCGTAGGTAACTAGAATGATCTATCTTAGTGACATTTTGTTTTTATCCTGTTATTTAATCTTAACTGTCATAATATGGATTGTCTGTTATATATAAAGGACCAGTGCTGTACTGATCTTTTTTTGTGGGGTGCGTAAAATAACTTTAACTCGGCGGCTCTACCGTTGCGGCAGGGTATATCCCCTGGCCATGGTATTCATGACAATTACCATGATCTTGGCAGATTGTGGTCAGGTTAAACCATTGGCCACAATCGAAGGGCAAGGCTTGTCCTCGCTTCCTGCTTAAAGTCGAACGCCGAGTAATCTCCCTTACAACAAAAACACTCAAATAAATTAAATATTCATCCCATAAACAAAAAAGTTGTAAAAGGTTTCAAGGCTGATAATTTATATTTGATGTCAGCGTAGACGTGGAGGAGATCCTTTACGCCTTATATAGACAGTGTAATCAAATTTTAACATATCTCTCTTTTATAAGTTCTCTTTTGCCTCTATCTGTCCCTAAAAGGACAGCACATCGAGCATTCGTGGCCGCTTTTAAAATGGGATTGCACATCCTGATTCCTGAAGCTTACGCGAGTATTAGACATATTGAATTAAAACAACTTAACGGATTTGAATGCGTTATATTAGCAAAACCAAACCCTTTACAGCGTCCATAATCAGACGAACTTCAGTCGTCTATGACCATGGACGCTGTAAAGGGTTTGAAACGTCGGGATTTTTAATTTATTTCATTATGGAGTGGACATCTTTCACACATACACATTATCCGAGTATGAAATTTTGTTGTGCATTTGTTCGTAATTCTTGTCCTTCGAAACGGATTGCTCGATCAATCCGTTCCGATCAATCGTTGAATATGATTATCGATATTATCTGAAAAGTAACTGCATGATCAGATTATGTAAGTACCTAGTAGACACTATGACATTAAAAATCAAAGCCGAAAAGCTGCAATAATAAAGATTGTTCTCAGGTTATTACAAGAAAACGATATAAAAGTTAAAAGACGTTGAAATCGACTATCATTATCACAAGTTTGAAAGTTCCATTTACTTTGATGAATTAGCCCATTACTTAGAATGAAGCCGGTATTAAATAAAGTTGTGGATCGATTCGATAATGTTATTGAATCCTTTAATTTTATGGCTTTGGGCCTATGTTTGCAAGATTTCATCGTGTATTACGTCATCATACAAATACTTGGATTATCTTATTACTGAGTAGCAAAATGACGTTATTTTGCTATCGAGTAACATTTGAACAATATTGTTTTTGTTTTATACATTTATTTTTAAAATGTCAAACAAACGTACGGGTCGCCTGATGGTAACTAGCAACCACAAGCCAAACACGAAAGAAGCACCAGTGGTATCAGTCGACCTTATTAGCCCAGTAATTTCACTGGTCCTTCGAGCCGAAATACAATATTTGTTTTCAGAGCTCCGGCAATCTGCATTCTGTAGGGGCTCTTAAGAGCCAGCGATGTATTAACAACTTCTCTGGCGTTGTATGTGTCTACGACTATTTATCATTAAGTTTGCCAACATAAAACATGGATGAAATGCAATGTCAATACACTCAAAGATTTATTTATTAATACCCATACCTACATGACAATAATAACTGATATGCTGTCTAATATTATGTCTTTATCAAAATTTATATTAAAATAGTCTATTATGTGAGAGTACGCAAACACAAATAAACTACATCACTCGCATTATTACGCATAATAGTCAGGCGAACAATAATCGGTATTTCAATCGATTCGTACTGTTAATCGATTTATGACACTCGATTCCTATGCGCATCCCTACCGCGACTGCTCCAGGCAATAGTGTCGGAATGAACAATGTTTTATAGCGTTTTTATGAGATTTTATCCTATAAGTGGGATCGCATTTCGTGAAGGGGTATTTGAGAAATTCGCTGCTGTATGTTGTTTCTTTTTTAAATTCGATTTTTATTACCTAAAAGATTTTTATGACGGGTCGTATTTTAAATTCGCTGTGCCGTTCCCCAAAAGAGACAAATGGGAAATGACGGTATTCGTAAAGGCGTTTCTGTATTACAATAAGTGGTATGAAAAAGTTTTTTACATGTACTGAAGAGGAGGTATTTGTGTGTGTTTTTGAGGTTTCAAATTTAATTAATTTGAGTACACTTTTAACATTCGCACCGATGAAACGTGGAATTTCTTGAAATACTTCACTGTATCAGTCCAAGGGTTAAATCATGAGTGTATAGGTTTCTTCTAGGGAAGCGCGTTCATCGTAGACCGCAGTGTTGCTTAACATTAGCTAAGCAAACTGGTAGTCAAGAGTAGGTCTATCAACAGTTTAAATGCAATCTATAAGTTTCTAGGTAGTTGTGAAATTTTATCACAACTCATAAAACCTTTACTTATGGTACTAGTCTACTTAAAACTGCTATTATCTCAATGTTTTAACCAATACCTACCTAGATTTCAATAAGATCATGATCTTTGAATTTGTGTCCAGATTAAGATATTCCGGCACTATCATTATAAACATAACATAACATCACGCCTGTATTCCCCGAAGGGTTAGGCAGAGGTGTACTAAGGTACACCCACAGTTTGCCGGTACGTTTAGGTCCCATGTAATAGGGGGCGAGCCTATTGCCGTTAACCGGGCACAAATTCCAAACTCCGAGCTGCTACTGAGAATTTCATAGAAAAACCCAATAACACTTTGCTCGACCTGGGAATCAAACTCAGAACCTCTAGCGTAGCATTCGCACTTGGGACCACTAGGCAGGCAGGCGAGGCAGTTAGTCATTATAAACATTTCTCGTAAATTTAATTATAATAGGTATCTAGTTTACATAAATAAAATAGTAAATAGGTACGTATACACTTCACCTGTCGAGAGAGGCGCTAGTACAATGCCGGCCTTTTAAAAGGGTTTGGGCCTCCGGTATCCTCACTCACTCAGAGAAACACAACGTAAGCATTGTTTCGCGCCGATTTCTGTGAAGCCTTGGTATCACTACGATCGAGCCGGCCCATTCGTGCGAAGCATGGTTCTCCCACGGTAATCTTTTTGCGTACTCGTACATTGTGTTTAAAATTGTATTACTGTATTTAGCGCGCAATATATTTCTTTCAATAAGTTGTATTTAATATTTTCTTAGTCAGGCATATAACATTTTATTGAAGATTTATACATCGCTAAAATATTCAAGTTATGATTTTAGCTTTCTCCCATCCTCTCCTTAAAGAGAAGCTCCGAATTCCATCAGTAGAAACATTAATGGTCTTTACGATAAGAGCTTCCCATTACCAAACTCCTTCAGAAATAAAACAAAAGATACTCGAAAATCCGAGTCATTAAAGTCACAAAACAAACAATATGAACTGCATCCAATAAATCTAAATAACGTTAAACATTTATGTAGACCAAAGACCTTTTGCGAGATACCAGAAACATTCTTTATTTGAACCTATTGAATTAATTTTGTTCTGTTGATTGTAAAATGAAAATGGTTATATCTGCATTGCAAATGTAGAATGAAGTGCCGATTCGGTACAGTCGACATTCGAACGTTAATAAAGTTATCGTGAAAAACTTCGAACGAAAAATTAAGGGTGAGGTGTTATTGTATATAATAGTTTTTGTACCTACTTGTGCCTATATTTAGATGAATGAATGTAGACGTGTTCTTGAGTGGAGACCGCGACTCGGCAAACGTAGCGTAGGACGCCCTCTGGCAAGATTGAGTGATGATTTGCGAAAGGTTGCTGGTGGCAGCTGGATGCGACAAGCGGAGGACGGGGCGAAATGGCGCACATTGGGGGAGGCCTACCGGCCTACGTCCAGCAGTGGACTAGTATAGGCTGATGATGATGATGATGATGATGAGACCTAGATAAACTATTTTCAATAATATAACAAAAACTTATCTCTTTTGTCTTTCTTCTGTACCTATCACGTTTTGAATTTTTACTGGTTCTTATTTTTAGTCTGTAGACGAGTAAACATTCTTAACGATACCATTTCGTGCCTCAGAGAGCATGATAAGCAATCCGTCCTAACAACCGCTAGTGGTAGGAAGAACCCCAAAATGGCCTGGCTTAGGCTGGAAGCTGGTGGAGGACCGTGGAAAAAGGCTAGGAGGGTTATGATGATATAACAAATGACAGGTCAAAGATATAACAACGTGGAAAATGAGGGTACAAAAGCCTGCCATTCTACACTGATCAAGCGATCTGCAAGATTAAGCTACCGTGGTCAGTCTGAGGATGGGTGACCATGTGACGGTCTGGAAGAGAAAGAGAGAGATGGACAGTGTAAATTGCTATAAATAATTTTTGCCACATATCGCTTGCTTCATCATTCTGAGTGCTCTATAATTAATTTTGCTATGATTATCGATGAACGACGAAATTTTTACACAGAACTTTATTATGTCCGGTTCACATGCGATGGAGTGCAAAATGAGTTTTATTGTGTTATGTAAGTAACTCTGATATATATACAGCTGTAGAAAAAGAATCAATGCTTGGCTCCTGGGTCTGGACTACGCAAACTCTGAAAAAATCGTACTTATTAGTTAACATTATGAGACAACCACTCACAAACACGCACTCACATACACACACACACACACAAACACTCGCATACAAACGCACAGACACATACACACATACACTCACGCGCTCTCTCTCTCACACACACACTAATACATGGAACCGCATCTTTGTAATTGCAATTTATTATTAGTTATTTACCTAAGATTAATTATTTTAAGGCGAAAGAGACTGATTTCCACAACACAGGGTATCCTAGTGTGGGGATCAGTGATATTTAATTATGTAAACCTGTATTTTTTGCTCAATAAAGTTTATTTATTATTATTATTATATAAAAGGTTATATTTTATGTGATTCTTCGATTAATGGATTATATTATGCGAAGTAAGTGTCACTTTGAAAGCCATCATCCTCCAAACCTTTTCCCGAATATGTTGAGTTCAGCTTCCAGGCTATCCAGATGCAGCTGAATACCTATGAGTGTTTTACACGAAGTGACTGCCCTCAGACCTCCGCAACCCAATCTTTGGGAAATACCGATATTGGGAGCATAGACTGGTTGTCAGGGGCTATGAGTTCAGGATCCAAGTAGATCGACATAGCTTTGACAGATTCCATATTATTTACATATCGAGATGTCTTCATATGGATAGTATTGTTTACCACAACAGAAACTGTAAATGTGAGTACGTTGCGGCTTGTCTAAGTAGACACCTAGTTTTATTTGTCGCTTTGATGGTGTGCGTTTTTATTTAGAAATGACATCGGGTTCTCAAATAACGTGAATCTTCGTTTAATATAGTCGACCTCGGTCAAACTTGGACATCCTTCAACGTCCTCACATCTTGTAATCGCAATATTGTACCAGTGAAGTTTGTAATTTATTTATTTTAAAAGAGTGTCCATGGAGTTTCTTGCTGGATTCTTCTCCAAAGGATCGACCTTTTGGAACCGTGCAACTAGAATCACAACGTTTCATAAACGCTTGTAAAAGCTTATTTGAAATAAAAACATTTGAACTTTGAACATTTGATCGTTAGGTCGATTCATGTAATTTCTTTTCCACAAATCTCTCACCGACAGAAATCCAAATCTAATAACACAAGATGCAAGCAATGTTGTTCATTGCATAAAACACGAAGCATAGTCAAGCAGTCAGTGTTAACCCAACTGTAGGATGTTAGGGTGAGGTCTTGCATCTTAATCTAATTTAGTCGACATATTGCTGCCGCAAGAGCCGCCGGCGGTGTCTGCAAACTTGGTGACAGAGCTTTGCGACGAAAATAGGGTATACTAAGCAAGGATTCACTACCGATGGATAGAAATTATTCTACTTATATTATAAACTACTAGCTTTTGCCCGCGGCTTCGCTCGCCTGAAGCTATAGTAAGTAGGATTAGAAATGAATTCCTAAAAAAAAATATAAAAACCTTCAGTGATGATCTATTCTTTGTATGGACTTCTATACATCAGAGAGGTCAAGCTGTATCTCAGGATCCGTTTAATTAATTGAGATAAGAAGTTCACCAGTTTTGAAGTTGGAGCATATACTTTCTAACAGTGATAACAAAATTAAAATCTATTCAGTAGTTTTTGCTCCAACCCGTAACAAACATACAAACAGACAAGAGTTTTAAAAATCACATTTTTGGATTCGCAGACGTTTATATACCCTATTCCACTTGTTTTTTTTTTAATATCGTCAAAGTACAGACACAGCATTTTTTCAATTTTATAATAGTAAAGAAGAAGAAGATATAATGCCCGCTATTTAACTTCCGTCTCAAAAGGCTTTCCTTAATTTCTGATACTTACGCGGATATTAGACATTGAAATAAAACTACTTTTTCCTGATTTTAAATTTGAATAATATCAATACAACGCGATAAAATCCGTAAAAAGTAGTTTCATTCCAAGGCTTTACTTAAATATTACTCGGCTATGAAGCACAATAAAATATAACATGTAGGTACCAGATCTTAAGGAGGAGGCTATGACTATTTTTAAATAAGTATTCATCAATGGACACCTGCAACACAGGGAAGTTGCTGATGCATTGCCGAGCCTTAAGTGCCCGTATGAAATGCAAACTCCCAGAGCCGCAGCAACCGAAATGGGGAAACTGATTCTTACGTGTTTAAAGTTTAAACACATAATAATTTGCTCTACTATGGAATCTGATGTAAGGGTGGACGCCAGCCAGGGCTATCCCAAAAAGTCGAGCATCGATCAAAATGATTTTATTTGAGTATTATTAAAAAATATATTTAAATCAAGTCTTATCTAAACCCGGAATAAAAATTGATGTTTGCTATCATGAAAAAAGAAAATTAATGGATATCAACGCAAAAACTTTTACTACTAAATAAATAACTAACAATAAATTGACAATGCTTGCTGAAATGATGGATGTATGAAGGCTTCATTATATTATGGAATGACAGCATTTACAATTCTATCTAACAATAATAAACGAATGATTATTGTAAATAATATGCATTTTATGTGCAATAATATGTCAGAATATTTTACGTACAAATCTCTATTACTCACAAAAGCATAGTAATAGTTTTATTCTTAATTTCACGACTTTGTGTGTAAAAAGTGTTGTACTTTTAAAATTTATTTTAGTGAAGGAAAAATTCGACTCGCAGGCAGGATTTGAACCTGCGTCTTCTGGCTAGGTACGCCAGACGCTATGACCTCTAAGCCACCGCGAGTCCCACCTGCCATTTGTTTTTGCCAGAATTTTTCCTTCACTAAAATAACTTTATAATCTTAGCATCCAAAATGCAAAAAAATCACAAAAAGATACTTTTAAAATTTCTTTATTCAGAATAAGTCTTCAGTTCACGCTAGGTTTGAGATCAGTTATTTTACATAGCCAGCTCCAAAGATTGGTTTATTTAAGCCCTCCATTGTCTATTCAGCGAATTTCCTATCTTTATTCATTGTTTTACGAGTTTACCGTATTAATGCGCAATGAATTTTGTTTCAGTTGTAAATGATGATTTATTCCGAGAGCTGTCTTCGTGTTATGGGGCTGAGTAGGGTATCCTTTGAAGTGAGCCTTTGATTAAACGGTTACACGCGGTTGGCAGGTGTCAGCAAAAATAGTGTTAGTAACTTTGTCGGTTTATAAAGAACTGTGGTATTTTATTTATGAAAATTTTATCCTCGATAACGCTGAGAAATATGAATTCGTTATTTTCGGTCGCATTTTGTTGTTTACGCAAATTTTAAAAATATGGTAAAAATATTCAAATAATATGTTTTATAGTGAACGAAAAAATCAATATAAGTAGGTACGGACGAAATGATAGAAAAATTCTACATCACAGTCAACAATTTTACCGTGAGAGAACCATGCTTCGGTACGAAAGGGCTGGCTCGACCAGAGTGATACCACGGCCTCACAGAAAACCAGTGTGAAACAATGCTTCCGTTATGTTTCGCCGAGTGAGTGTAGATACCAGAGGCCCAAACCCTTTTAAGAGGTAGGCAACGCACTTCCGACTCCTCTGGTGTTGCGAGTGTCCATCGGTGGTGGTAATCACACCATCAGATGATATATCAGCTTGTTTGCTCCCGTATCCCATAAAAAAACAATCTCGGAACCAAACCGGAGGTCTGCTTTGAATCCTGCCTATAGGCGAACTTTTCTTTCACAAAAATGAAATGCAATAATTAACAATGCAATTACAATACGATACGATTCGTCGTAATCGGCATTATGTTGAGACAGGCCTATTTAGAGCAAGAACTATTTTGTGTACTTGGGTGTCCTTTGCAAATAAATCTATACTAATATATAAAGCTGAAGAGTTTGTTTGTTTGTTTGCTTGAACGCGCTAATCTCAGGAACTACTGGACAGATTTGAAAAATTCTTTCAGTGTTAGATAGCCCATTTATTAAGGATGGCTATATCATCACGCTACGCGGACGACGTATCGGGCAGAAGCTAGTTTAGTATATTTCTTTGTTTCAATGTACGTAAGAAAAATATATCACTTCCTATTACCTGGGTACCGAATTCTCTGCAACAACGAGGCATACAATTTATGACACCGTAACTCCCAAACAGCTTTGAGGCCACAAATCTACATATACAAACATAGTAGGTAACACAAGTGAAACCTCTCTACTTAACTGATTGGAGTGTTTCCGAATTAATTGCCGTGTTTTCTTCGTTGCTAAGCTGTAATTTGCAATTCAAATATGGCGGAGGCTTGACGTCATGTCCGAAGTTGTCGCGGCATGGGATTTTGTGATGTGCTAGTGTTGATTGTTGTTCCGACCAGATTGTGTTGATGAATAGTTGTTGGGGATTTCTTATCTGACTGCGGTGTACCTAAAAGAAGGGTACTGTTTGTAGATTTTAGACTTAGGGTATACAAGTAATGTCAAAATCTATCAAAGAAACCTACCGACGGATTTGTTATTGGGAACCAGCCTGTGATTATTGTAAGCATAGAAATAAAATTCCCGAAATATAAAATCATCACGCCTGTATTCCCCGAAGAGTTAGGTAGAGAAGTACTGTAGGTATGTATACCCACAGTTCGCCGGTATATTTAGTGTCACAAACCGAGCACAAATTTCAGACTCTGATCTGTTACTGAGATAATCATAGAAAAACATAATAATACTAAGCTCAACTTGGGATTAGAACTAGATCAATGAAGCAGATTTTTTGTAAGAACCACTTGTTATTGGTCGAAGCTAAGATGTTCATCAGCCTCACAGCTGCCTAATTAGCCTAGTCGTAACCGCGACTGAGGTCCTATAGTTTCAATTACCAAGACGAGTGACCCTGGTGGAGCCATGCTTCGGCACGAATGAACCGGCTCCACCGGAGTGATAACACGGCCTCACAGAAAACCGGCGTGAAACAACGCTTATGTTATGTTTCGCCTAGTGAGTTAGGATACCAGAGGCTCAACGCACTTGTGACTCCTCTGGTGTCACGGGTGTCCAAGCGCGGCGGTAATCGCTTACCATCAGACAATCTGTCTGCTCCTTTGCTTGTTAATAGGTTTTACTTAATAGGCTCGCCTTACTACACTACACCGCTGCAGAACCCTTCGGTATTTATAGGCGTGATGGTCTGTTATGTAATTCTTAGAGAATATGACTTCTTTCTCGTAAAATGCAATGATCTCATAGAATTGAATTAAACCTTATCGCTTTGGTAACAAGATATGTTTCAGTTGTATGAGTGTTCTCGAAGCTATTTGTAGGGTGAAGTTAGATTTTATTTGGCGGCCTTACCGCCCTTATACTTAGGACGAAACATATTCACGGATTTAGGTGCCCTTTACTTTTAGTACCCGGAATAACTCTTCGACACAAAGTTTTCTTATAACCGAAGAAAGTGAGGTATTTGTAATATTTATTTGAGTATATTTTGGTCAGAATGAGCGTGACTGCTACATTAGAGGGTTCGTTAAGCAAAGTGTTATTGGATTTTTCTATGAAAATCTCAGAGACAAACTGTGGGTGTGGGTGTACATTAGTACACCGCTTAACATGAGGTGAGCTGGCGATCAAACCTTACAAGCCTAACAAGAATAAAAAAAAAAACAGAAACAAAAAGTGGGTTGAATAAATAAGAAGATGAAACCGAAAACATATAAGAGGTTTATAATATTTTATATCACTAATCACTATAAATAAATTATAGGTACACGTATGTTTCCAAAACCACTTCCATACTTTTCAGAGAGATCTGGATATAATGGTTGCAATGTATGGAAAGCCTTGGTTAACCTGAGCTCCCACTTAGCTGGTTTATTATTCAAACTTTTGAATGTATATTTTACTTTGTAATGTAATTTATGCTACGGCGTAGTTTTAGTAGTACTCCCTACAGCTTTGTAGGCTTGGCTACGGATATGCTACGTCGTAGCATTGCTACGTCGTAGTTAATGCTACGACGTAGCTTTGCCGCAAAAATCCAAGATGAACGTAAAGTTTTCTGTACCAAACTATGAATAGACTTGGAAAAGTAACTAACTAACTGCCTTTTTGGCTTAGTAGTCCTAAGCGCGACTGCTACGGTATTCTATTATCTTTCGGGGACGCCGGCAGGCACCAGGCGGGCGATCAGTCCTCATATTGGAATTATTTCGTACTAATTTCGTAATACTGCTACGGTATAGGTGCTGGGTTTGATTCCCAGGTCGAGCAAAGTATTATTGGTGTTTTCTACGAAATTCCCAGTAGCAGCTCGGAGTTCGGAATTTGTGCCCGGTTAATGGTGCAATAAGCTTGCCCCCTAATATACGTATATTACACTGTGGGAATACATGCGTGTTGGTATGATAAGTTATGTTATGGATTTTTTTATATATAATGGATATTTTTATATACAGGTTCGTGTCCGTTCAAAGTAAATAAATAATATGCTCAGTTAATATGCCATATGTGCAGTCTGACTTCAAATGCAAGGGAAAGTTCTGTATATTTACAATAATGTGCGTAGTTCTTGACTATTGCTTAAATGGTGAATGCCTGAGAGAAGTTCTCATCGGTGCGTGGTGTGTTTAGTTTGCTTCTCTTATTAGGCTAGCGTAATGAAAAATCATTTAAACTCATATCGTTATAATATCATATTAAACAAATTGTACATTTAGTTTGCATTCTCTGATACACAAAAGGTAGACAGATTTCAAGTATATTCGCTAGGTTTCAGTTCCGGTACAACGTCTGTTACGACGAGAATAAATGCTAGTACATCTTGTCAGCAATCTACATATTAGAGGGTTAATACACGGTTTATGTTATGTTGATGAATAAAATAATATTTTTCTTTGATAATAACAAATTAATTATGTTATCGTTCCTTAAGACGGGCTTGATGCACCTTACTTTTGCTATAAACAGTTAAACGTGCTATTTATTGCATGTTAGTTTGATAGAAGCAAAAATATATAATTTATTCTTAATACTTATCAATATCGTCAGTTGGTCTTTGAATTTTTAAGCTGTTGCATAGCTTTTATCGCGGTATTTGAGCGCGGCAACCGAATCAAGAAATTCCGTAATGAAAATAAAACCTAATTGGAATATGAGTGTACCTACACGTAAGAAATGATAGGAATATTATTTAAATTTTAGTTCGTGCATTTACAACAAACTAATAGTAAGCATGAACATTATTATACCTAGCTATGTTGAACCGTCTATGACCGCACTAAGCCACTCGCACGTGTACACAGGACAGGTAAGTGTAAGCGCTCTTTGAATACGTAGTAAGCATCTAGCTTACTTGTCCTCTGGCTACTTATACTGTGGCGTGACGAAATTTCACTGTACTATCCCTGTATTTATGTTGACTCGTGTATTGGGTCACTAACTTTAAATATATAATGTTGAATACTTCAACTTCAAACATAATATTGAATAACGTAATGTGATTGTGCACCCATAGTTATTTGTTTAGTTAAGGTCTCATGGAATCCCCTATTACATGAATACCGTGACCCTATTACTATTAACTAAGCAGAAATGATTATTAGAAAAATCCAATAAGACTAAACTCAGGACACCTATAAGTATAGCAGTCGTGCTTGAGAACACCAGACTAATGCAATTATTTGCACTATATTATATCCCTAAAAATGTATCTAAGTAGGTATATTATTAAATTTCAACGTGTATAAAAATGTGTTAATTAGTCCCTGACGCAAACAAGGGTGTTATAAGTTTAACGTGTGTGTTTGTGTTTCTGTATAGCTGTGTACTATGTTTCTGACTCTCAAATAAATGGACCCATTTTAGTTCAGTTTTTTTTGTTGAAGGGTAACTTGATCGAGAGTGATTGAGCTATGATTTGAGAAAATCTGGCCAGCCGCTTGAAGGTTATCAGCTCTGTTCTAGTTCATGAAGGGATGTGAGATACTTCTACAGGTCTGATTGATTTGAAATTTGGTATCATGTTACTTCAATGATATTGCAAGAATATAGTAATCATGTATTGATGCTGCGGGGGATTTTAAATTTAATGTAGTCCATATTATATAGGTAGTAGGTAGGTACTGACTTATTAATTGCCTTAAAAAAAAATTGCGGTCAAAAAACATAAAAATACGAAGTGAAATGTATGTGTATCGTGTTTAAACAAAAAATAGTACCTACAGGTAATAAGGAAAAAATTTGGCCTGCAAGCAGGTTAATAACGAGGCTAGTTTTTCTCTCATAAGCTGAAAAACTAAGTGGATTCGAGGCTATTAAACTACGATTAGATTTTGATTGAGAAATTGACCTTTTCGGTAATAATTCATCGATAACGAAGGTCAGCATCGATTCGATAACCTTTTTTATGCTATCAACTATGAAACTAACAAAACTTTTCTCATAAAATATTAGTGGCCACCCACAAATTTCTTTTATTTTGAACGTTTGTTTCCCACCGGAAAATAGAGCTTCGTCCCTTGTAAAGTAAACTTTTACGGTCTAATTAAAATTTATATAAAACGTCTTACAAACCTACGACAGTTATAATTATGTTTTGTCTTCTTTTGCCTGTCACAAAATATCACGTGTCAAAACAAGAAAAAACGTACCTATAGCTAAACTTTTTATGTCTTTTTATATCATTAGGAAACAGAGTTTTTTGGTTAAGAATACCAGATACGTAATACATAATGAAAATATCAGCAGTTACAATAATCTAGGCTTTGTTATTTCCCAATGATTAATAAATCATTATTATATTTACCGTTTATAATTTGTAAGAGTTTTATTATTACAAAAGATGGTTGAAGTGGAATCCAAGCTGATCGAACCCAGAAACCGTGGTGACATTCAAATCTTTCACTTAGCTACCATATTGAACATCAATGTATAACATCAAAACCAGATTATTTTTTGAACATCTGTTTTGGAGATTAATTACACAATTTTTAGTAATTCTTCTAATGTACACCAACAGTTTTCTACTATGTTTAGGTCCCATGTAATAGAGGGCGATCCTATTGCCATTAACACTTTGCTCGAACCAGGATTATAGATATCAGGACCTCTAACGTAACAATCGCACTCAAGACCACCAGGATAATGAGGTAGTTTTCTTATTTCTAAAATGTTTCATTACTTTTGTCATGAAATACACACTTTCCGACGAGTTGGCCGTTAGGTACAGACGTCGTCTGTGACAATTATTTTTGTACCACTAGTTGACGTTTGACGGAGGCCCTATTAAAAGTTGTTGGTAACTTGAGTCCATTCCAAATAAGTCGAACGTGAGGTGAAGTGTATCAAAGTTAATGATGGAATTCTGAGACTCGCACGGCAGAAAATAAGTTATTTCGTCATGTTTGATAGGTTAGGCGAAGTTTAAATTGGAAAGACAGGACATTACTGGTAAGTGACGCATTGGCTGAGCTTAGCTTCTGTTATGGGTCGCTTGTTTGATTCCTACTCCTATAGGTCATAAAGGTCTAGTGGTCCCATAGGTCTAGTGGTCTTATAGGTCCAGTGATCCCATAGGTCTAGTGGTACCATAGGTCCAGTAATCCCATAGTTCTAGTGGTCCCACAGGTCTACTGGTTCCATAGATCCAGTGGTCCCATAGGTCTAGTGGTCTCATAGGTCTAGTGGTCCCATAGGTCTAGCGGTCCCATAGGTCTAGTAGTCCCATAGGTCCAGTGATCCCATAGACCTAGTGCTCCCAAGCAGTTCTATAAAATAGGTACTCAGTAGCAGCTCTGAGTTTGAAATTTCTACCTGAATACCGACGAACTGCAGGTGTTAATGCGTACACATGCCTATGCACTAGGCACACACACATATACCCATATCGGGGAACCGTCGTGTGATTATCACACTAGGATTTTCCCCTGTAGATATCGTATGTCCTTTTACGAACACAAATTCTCACATATCGCGTCACAAACGTCAAAACCCGAAGCAACTTCCTGTAGGTCATTTGCTCCGTGTGGCAACACACGGCGACACAACACTTGGCGCAGAAGCTGATCGCTCAGCCGCTACGACAGACGTGTCGATAAAATCTTTAATGAATTTTTCCGTAGCAACAAGGAGAAAATAAGTAGGTATTCCAATCAATATGGAAAGTGTGTGAGGCATTGAGCAAGAAAGCAAGATAATTTTGAACGCAGATATATTATTGAACATTGAACCCACTATGAAACACGGCTTAACACTTCATTGAACACTTAATTAATCACGACACAAAATGTTGAATAAACAACACTTTATCCGTACTATAAATGCAAAATATTTCGCACCACACAAAAAAAATGTTTACTGGCAATGTTTATCGCACAATGCGATACACACATCATCCAAATCACCCATACACTCAGCGAATTTGATCCAAACAACAATTCGTCCCAAGTCGATAAAATAACATCACTAGTAACCTCAGCAATGTAAACAAACAAATCAGTTTTGTGGCGAAAAATACTTAATTTCTAACAAATCGCTGTTCGTTAGGATTGCTTCGTAAATCATTGCGTTTCGTTTTAAAAGACGCAATCCCTTGGTTCTCGTTTTTTTATTTCAGTGAAGGATTTAGGAACGTGGATTAGAAATTTAATCTCGTGTAGAAAATTATTTTATTGATTTTAGTACCTACCCTAACAACTGTTATTTTTCTCAAATAACAGTTGTTCTAGAAAATGTTCTTAGAATATTTTTAAAAGCAAACACTACCTATCGAGAATCGATAAAATATAGATAATTCGCTTAATAAAATGTTTGTAAATATAATTGTTTACTTCTGAAATGGAGAAAGGCTTTATTACAAATTCTTATCCACATTAATCTTATCTAAGAAATCCCAAGATACCAAAGGTTTACCTCGAAACCGAGTTTTTGTACACGAAGATTAGACGAAATTTCATGAATATTAAAAAATGGCGCATTGGAGGCAAGGATTATGATTGAACGAATACTTGATTATTGATTGCTGAATCTGCAAAAATAAAATGTATTCGTGCTGAAAATGATGTGGCGGATAAAGAACTGATGTGCTGTTTCTGGGTTCTAAAGTCCGTGTTTAATGAAAGGCTGTCGACGAATTTACGTTACGTCGAATTTTATTTCGCAATTTCGGCCTTTCAATTACCGACTGAATGGTTAAAGAATGAACGACTAATGAAGCATTAGATTACTTTCATATTCAAATAAAATTGATGTATCATCATTCGATTAAATAATGACGTCATTATTTAATGGTTTATATTCAAGAATTGATTCGAGTTTCCAGCGGCTTGTTTTTAGTATCGATGGCAACATATTTGGTATGTGTGGTTGCGACTGCGACTGCTGTGAGAGAGGTTCCGATTCTCAAGTCAAGCAAAGTGTTAATGGGTTTTTCAATGAAATTCTCAGTAGTGGCTCGGAGTTTAGGATTTGTGCAAACCGGGCACAGTATTTACATAAAATTCGTGTTTATAAAATTTGAGTAGATACTATTTACTTAAAATTCTAGTTTATGAATTTTAAGTAGATACTTTTTGTCGTGACATTACATTGACATTTATTTTGACATCTATATTCTAGTCTTAGAAAATATTTAATTTGGAAATGTGAATACCGTGTAGGTTAAAGATACATGAAAACATAACACGAGTAAATTATATACAAATTGTGATATAGTCTGGAGGCTTTGAGAATAACATTTGACCTACACGAATGTCCTGCTGATCTGGTATTGTCGTGCGACAGGTCATTGAGCTCCTTAAATTATGGTTGAGCTACACGATGAGTAATGCATACTTGTCCTGCTGATCTGGTATTGTCGTGCGACGGGTCAAAGAGCTCCTTAAATTATGGTTGAGCTACACGATGACTGATGCATGCTTGCTGTCAATTGGGACTGGTCTACTCAAAGCCGCTATGGTTTCGCATCGCATCGCATTATTTCACTCACATATCTAGAAGTGTTATTTTATGTCTGGACTTTAAAAGAGACAATAATTCTCTATTTGTTTGGGCGTCTCTTCGCAGCTAAAGATCTACTTACAGAAACATACCATCGCGCTTGTATTCCGCGAGTTAGGCAGAGGTGTACTAATGTACACCCACAGTTCGCCGGTATATTTAGGTCCCATGTAATAGAGGGCGAGCCTATTGCCATTAACTGGGCACAAATTCCTAACTACGAGCTGCTACTAGGAATTTCATAGAAAAACCCAATAACACTTTACTGGACCTGGGAATCGAACCCACGACGTCTAGCGTAGCAGTCGCGCTCAGGACCACTTGGCTAATTAGGTAGTTACTTACAGAAAAAATATAATTTCATTTCATCATTATCATCATCTCATCTCATTTCATTTATGGCAATAGGCTCGCCCCCTATTACATGGGACCTAAACATACGTGCGAACTGTGCTTAGGTAATAAAAGCTTGATGGTAGGTATCTATAAAACAAAGTTATACAACTTAATTAATTGGCTCAATACCTTTACAGGTCAGTGCCGCGACGCCAGACATATTAAAAAAAAGAAATCCTTTCCTACTCAAACTTGTCTCGTTTTAGTAAAAGGGACCGTGTGGTTCAATAGTCAATTACTTTTAAAACACTCGTAAAGAAGGTATATCTCCTTTATAGTCCCCTTGGGTGGAATTCTTGTACGTCCAAAGGGCTAAAGAGAGGTACGTAACGTCCCCTAACGACCTTTGTAGATGCCTCATTAATTAATTCTTCGGACAATCCAGATAAATAAGGGATCCCGAAGAGCTTTGAGATACATGAATAAATACATTACTGATGTTATGTCGTATGTAACTTTATTATAAATGTAAAATGTTTATTTATTGTTGAGTGGAATGACGTTTTCGATTACCTAATTTTGATACATACATAGACATACTCTAACGCATTTCTCCCACAGAGGTAGGCAGAAACTATAGATAGCCACTTCTTTTGCTTCTGCCATATTCATACATCCTTCTCATACATACGCACCGGTTGCGTTGCGACCCACACCTGACCATTTTGAAGGTCCTCGACAATAAGATCGGCGATATGCGTATGAATAATTCCATTCCTAATTTTGATGGAATGCAAAAATTAGAAAGTTCTGAGTTTGGATATGTGAGAAATTTTGTTTGTTAAACCACCCACAATACAGGAGAAAATCGAAGTGTGGCAACGGCAAAAAAGAGACAAACAAATAGCATAGGATCGAGATAGATATTTTAACAAATTGTAGACGCTTTGGATTTATCTGTCATGTCTATAAATATGAATAAATAAATAAATAGATGTAGACGTGAGAGAAAGGTGTCTGCCCAGCAGTAGGACATACCAGGCTAGTTATTTATTTACCTAAGCCACATCAACAATATAAACACAAACATTGGTTAGTAGCAAAATACAGGGGACTTAGTCTAGTGTTTAATTCAATTACAGATATGGACAGGCTAACCGTGACCTCGATTTGATGAATGAATCATAATGGGTATTCGAACAGTTTGTTCATTACTTACCTACATAATGTCATTCGGTGCAATAGATATGCACAAAGGTTTCTGTGTATCCGGAATGGTCCAATATAATTTAAATAATGCCGAACATTACCATAGTATTTATTATTAGATCGTTGCAATTTATGAGCTCCTGGTACCTTTATTGCATCTGCGGAATATTGTATATAAGACTATTTCTAGCGCAGCATCCTGTAGTGAATCAATTTATTGCTTGCTTTAAGTAATGTTCAATCTATTCAATCTAATAATTTATTTTTTACTATTAAAAAAAAAATTAATGCTATATTTATTTTCGTACTTTTTTTTATCAATATTAATCCTTTATACTTGTTCTAAGTCCTATTTGTTTAGCAGTTAGTTGCAACTATAAACCATAGATGCTACTAACTGCTAAACAATATGAAGGATTAATATTGATAAAATTTAGCAAAGAAATTAAAAAGAAACTGCATTACGAGAATCCCATTATGACATCCCATCCCATCCCATATGTCATTAGATTTAATAAGTCTGAAAATATTATATTTGATATCCGAATCTGGTAATTAAAAAAAATTTATTCTTCATCCTCTTTGTTGCATAATTATATCAACTTAAGATAGTTTTTAGCTCAGAATAATGACATAGTTTTAAGATCCCCTATATATTTGTTTAATTATGGAATTTGATTTAATTTTGAACAAAGATATATATTGAAAGATCGTAATCATATTCACGAAAAACCTGATGACAGTTACTACAATATAAAATTATACGGAACAAAAGGAGCTATTTAAAAAAGTCTTCCGTAAAAACTTCCCAATGAAACCATTAAAAAAATTATAGAGCACTACCGGTTCGAACAGTTTGCTATCAAAACTTTTTAACTCTTAAAGCCTGTAGTTAATGCATAAGTTTTGTCCCACCAGATGGCGGCACTCGGGAAAAGGACGGTGTCCGTCGATACGTACCGAAAATGTACCGTGTTTCGCTCAGCTCCAGTTACCCTATAGACGCGGTAGAGAAGGGACGTGCGATAATTTTCGGGATGGACCGATTTTCGCGAGTTTAGTATTGTATTTTTCAATTGTCGAAATGTTTTGTGTGTGAAGTTCTGATGGATGATTTGGATGCAGTATTTTAAGGTAAGAAAGTTTAAGTGATTTTTGTGATGTTTATAATTTATGAGATTAGAGAAAGTTGTGGGTAGTTTTGTTTTTTGCTATCATAAATTCAATGGGTCATCAAGTTGCGAAATATGTCATTTTTATTGTTAGTATGGTCCATTTTTGATGTATCCGAAATTAAAATTTGAGATTACTTAATTCAATAGCATTGTAATGTTTAAGTTATGAAATATTAAAAACTTTTGGTAAAGCAATCAAATATTGAGATTTACTTTTACGTTTACTAACGAATTTGATTATTGTACACTGAATACTGGACGAACCGTAACCGTTTCTATTATTTTTATAACAAAATAGTCTGTGATTACAATAGAAATGTGCAAGATTCAACGAGTTCATTTTACGTAAAAAATCAAATATCATAATTTTCGTCATTGCAACTATTTTATCTAATTATATATTACGTAGTTTATTACATACGCTACGCTTCAAAAGAAATAATAGGTAAGTAACAAAATTCTACCCTAATTCTAACAAGGATATTTTGTATTTCTTTCCAAATAACATCACGAATAAAAAGGTGAATGTAAAGACAAGACCTTTGCCAAGCAGTGAAATAGTACAGGCATAAAAAGGAAGTGCAGTAGCATTTAACTGAAAATAAAAATAAAATGCAGCAATAAAACAAACGAAATTTTAATGGAAACAAACGGGCAGGCACTTGCTGTTTATACCCTTTAGTGAATCTGTCATATTTATTACTTTTACATTTTTGTGTGTAACAATAAAGAGCACCATTTATTTGTTGTTTTATATTCCATTCCATTTTCATCGGACTGCCCTCACAATAAACACAACAAGTAAAACTGTTGGTATTTAAAATTAGTATCTAAATTTTAGGGTCACTCGCACCAACTTCTTAAATGTGTTTAAATTGCAATTAAACACAAAATTTCTATGAAAAATCGTATTTAAATACAATTTAAATGTATTATGTGCCTTAGTGAATTAAACATTTATTTCTTATAATTTTTATCAAATATAAATAAAATATGTAATAAGTAAATACCTACGTGGATTTCAGATTTAAAACATACATTTTATTTATCTTATTAATTTGAATGCAAATTTTTCCTAAGTGTTGTTTTCAAATTAGTTAACAAATATCCAAAAGGAAAATAATGTCATATTGTTTTAATGTCTTTGTACCTTAATGTTATTCATACCATTTCAATTAAAAAAAAAAAAAAAAAAACAGGGTAGATGTTAAAAAAGTCAAGACGTTTTTAAATTCATTTAATAACTTTAAAATAGAAATTGTATATTTTTTTTGATAACCAGGTGCTTATACTGTGTTCACTACTATATTTTTACAAGTACTTACGTTTGTGGTGCACTTGATGTGATATTAAAACACTTATTGCACACCACCTGCCAGCTCATCATATATATACACTCACTAAGAACTACTTTTTTTTATATACATAACACAAATCCACAATGTCGCAATTACTGGAAATCATGACTGCACAGAAGTCCCTAGAAGAGGCTTTTATTAAGAAGATGGACGACCTCGAGGCTCAGATCCAGAGTGCGGGACCTGCCAAAGACACTGTCGCAAGAGTGGCTGAAGATTTCCGCACATTTAGAGAGCTCATCTTTTCCATGCTGGGGCTGCTCCGGCAGCAGATTGGCGAGTGCTCCAGACAGATTGATATAATGGAAACAAGACACCGGCGGAAAACGCTTATCTTCTTGGGAGTGGCTGAGGGTGATAATGAGGTCAGTAAGACAGTTGCTCTTGACATTATCAGCAAAAAGCTAGGCCTTAAGAGCATAACTGCTTCCTCAATCAAAGTCTGTCATAGACTTGGGGCCTCTAACAAGGAACACCATCGTCCCATTCTGGTGAAGTTCACGAATATAGATGAGAGGACTGCAGTCTGGAGAGCGAAGGTTGGCTTAAAAGGTTCCCCAGTAACCATTAAGGAATTCTTGACTAAAGGCAGACAGTCCATCTTCGCCAAGGCGCGCCTGCATTTCGGATTACGCGCCTGCTGGACCCAGGACGGTATAGTCGTTATTAAGTCCCCCGATGGTAACAGGCACAAGATTATCACCTTAGACGAACTAAATGCCCTTGTTAGCAAGTATCCGAAAGCACAAGTTACGTCTGCAGCAGCGAGTGGGAGTGGCTTCGAGTCTGGAGATAGACAAAAGACACGTAAATAGTTCAATTGCTAATGTATATAACATTTTATTCCGTAGTGTTCGGGTGTCATTATGTTTGTCTGCATTGAATAAGTCGTTGTGCGAGTTGTTTTTTTTTGTTCACTACTTTTTCACAATAATTGTTTTTCTGTATTTGTTTACCCACCGCTAATATTATTAAGTAATGAGACTTCATTTCAGTTTGGTTTTGTCAATATCAAATGTCATTGTCAAAATGACAATTTCGCCAATGTCACTTTGTTAATAACTCGCGTTCAGAAATCAATTGCCTGTTTCTTTATATATTTTTTTTTCTTGTGACCTTTATTGGTATTGTTTGTGTTTTGTTGGTTTCTATTTGTAAGCTGGCGGGTGGTGCAGTGGTGCAAACGTTTTTAACAGCCTTCTGCATTTGCAATTTTATTTTTCCTGTTTTTTATCTGTTTTCTTATATATATTTAAATATTTATTTATTTATTGTAATATGATATCCGATAATGAATCCTTTTATTCTGCCAACGAATCTGATGATGATAGTTTTTGTTCTGCAGGTGACACACTTGGTAATAATTTACGTGACAAATTTAACCAACCACAAGGACGGCTTTTGAATGTTTGCCACATAAACGCTCAAAGCAGCCCTAGTCATTTTAACGATTTGTATGAAGCGTTTTCTGACAGTAATGTTCACGCCATCCTGATTTCTGAGACATGGCTCAAACCTCATCTTGTATCTACGTCTTACCCTCTGCCTGGCTTCATTCTAATACGGAATGATCGGATTGGTAGGGGAGGGGGAGGAGTTGCTATTTATCTTCGTAGTGATTTCCCCTACAAAATTATATGCTCTTCACCTCCAGACTATTCTGCCTCAGCAGAATTTCTTTTTCTAGAGATTTGTGTCAGAGGAGCAAAGGTAATTCTCGGTGTTATTTATTGTCCCCCCACAGTAGACTACTTCACTGATTTAGAATCAGTATTAGAATCGTTGGGTTCAGAGTATGCTCATCACGTCATCATGGGCGATTTAAACACTAACCTCCTTTCTCAAAACTCCCCGCGTTCCAGTAAGCTCCTACACCTCATTGAGTCGGTTAGCCTTCATGTCTTACCCCTACAAGCCACTCACTACAATACTATGGGCGAAGACACATGGCTCGATTTAATGCTCACGTCCAATCCATCCCTCGTTTCCTCTCATGGGCAGCTTGCTGCCCCTGGTTTTTCCCACCATGACCTCATTTTCCTGTCATATGTCCTAAAACCTCCTAAACCAAAGCCTAAGATTTTATACAGGCGTTGCTTTGCTCGAATGGACGTTGACAGGTTACAACTTGATGCATCTGCTATTGACTGGGAGCCGTTGATGGTAGCCACCTCGATCGATGACAAAGTGTGCGTCTTTAACCAGGTGGTAACGAATCTCTACGATACCCACGCTCCCATCAAAAAGGTGAAACTGAAGCGACCTCCTGCACCCTGGATGACGAGGGGTATTCTGATAGCGATGAGACGGAGGGATCGTGCTTTTCGTAAATACAGAAAAGATCGTGATCATGATAACTGGATTCTCTTCAAGGTTGCGAGGAATCGTTGTAATCAGATGATACGTAACGCTAAACGCCGCCATATTCTCGACAATATCTCGTCTGCTTTTTCTGCCAATATTTGGAAGTTCTTAGGAACTCTAGGTATTGGCAAACTGCGACATTTAGACCTTCCAAATTCCATTTGCTTAGACGATCTAAACAAACATTTCTCTACTTCTATTTTCATGGATCGTCTAACCAAAAATCAAACCATTCATTTCATTGCTGGTCTAACGCGTCCCGATATAACTCCCTTTCACTTTTCTCCAGTTGACTCGGGTGAGATTAAGAAAACAATCCTGTCCATTAAATCAAATTCTGTGGGTTCTGATAACATCAGTCGGAATATGATTATCTCAATTTTGGACCACCTCCTCCCTGCAATTTATTTATTTATTTATTTATTTATTTATTTATTTCAATATATTCAATATATATAGTACATAGTTCCAAAAGAAAATCCTTACAAAACGGATTAAATAATACTTAATAATATCTAAATCTAAAAGTAATCCTAAGATATGACAAAGGCAAATACAATTTTTCATTTGTCAGCTTGAATAAAATACATAACAGCCTGCCTGAACTAGGTTAAACCTGTGTTTCAGGCTACCGCTTTACGTGTTTATTGTTATTTATTTTTTTATTTTTTTTCAAATTAAAGACATAATTAAATTAATAGAAAAAACAAAAGATAATAGAACTAAAGTATACATTATACAAGTAATTTTAACTTATTTTATAATTTCTAACAACTTCTCTGTGTCTGCGTAATTGAGATTCTCTAAATATTCCGAAACTATAATACTGCATTTTTTATAACTTACACTATGTATGTTTAGTATCTTATTAAGTTTATTATATATAAATGGTCCTAAGAATATGTAGAATCTGTTAAATACTGCCTTGTGGAATGCCATAGCAGGTATTAATTTCAGTGTCGCCACTTGTATATTGACCGATTTTCACATATTGTTGGCGGTCGCTAAGATAGTCCGAAAGGAGTTTAAGTTGGGTTCCCCTTATCCCAATTTTTTCAAGCTTGTCCAGTAAAATAGGGCGGGAAATAGTTTCGAACGCCTTCGCAAGGTCTAAAAATATCCCGATAGAGTGCATACCACTATCTAGATTACTAGTTATATAGTCTGTTAATTGATGTACTGCTTGACTAGTTGATTTTTTCGGCCTAAAACCAAATTGCCTATTTGACAATAACTTACAATCTTCTAGATATTTGATTAATCTACTATTTATGATTTTTTCAAGAATTTTTGATAAGCCGGATAACACTGAAATAGGCCTATAGTTATTTAAACTATTTTTGTCTCCACATTTGAATATAGGCTTAACTACCGCTTTTTTAAGCAATTTAGGGAAAACTCCTATATTTAAACACAATTGAAAAATATGCGTCAACGGAGGGGCAAGTTAGTGTTTGAACCTTTTGAGTATATTATTCGATATGTTATCCCATCCCACTGCACACACATCCTTTAATCCAGTAATTATACTTAACACTTCCTTAACATCTGTGTCTAGCAAAACAAAAGAATTAAGTGTAGAAGTCGGCTCAGTTAACAGTAAAGGGTAAGAATTATGTGTATTTGCCCACGTTAGCGAAAAAGTTGTTAATATTATTCATTCCTTCCGCATGGCATGTCTCCTTTGAGAGTAAGTCAAGTGGTGGTTCAGGTATTTTTGACTGTAATGTATATTTTTTTATAAAGTTCCATACAAGCTTACTGTTATTTCCTGCTTTTTGTAATTCACTTTTATCATGCTCACATTTTAATTTTTTCAAAAGATTATTACAATAATTTCTATATCTTTTATAGGTGACAGATAGTATTTCATTATTAGGTGCGAGTTTTGATTTTGTGTGCAGTTTATCTCTATGTCGTATGCAACGAACAAGTCCAGGCGTAATCCAAGGTTTAATGCATTTGTACTTTCTGGGCAGATTTGTTGTAATAGTATTTTTCAATATTGCTGATTGTAATGATTTAATAAAATAACTCAATGCCCAATTTGCATCGTCTAATGCGTAAACATTCTCAAAATTAATGCTGCGTATGTCACGCTCCAGATTTGTCATATTGACTTTAGAAAAGCTGTGCATGCAGTTTTTTCTAGGTATCGATAATTGCAATGTTAGTAAAACAGTTTGATGATCGGTAAGTGCAGAGTTAGTAATTAACGTTATGGCTGGTGAATGCGTTCTTATAATAAAATGATCTAAGCATGAACCGCTTTGATGGGTAGGGTGGTTATGAGCGGGTAAAAGTCCATGAAATGAACAAATGTTTAAATAGTTGTGAGTACGCATATCAGTTTTCCCAGAGGCAATGTTAATGTTGATATCGCCTGTTAGGATTACATTCTTAAATGACGACAGTTTTTTCAAATTGGTATCTAGCGACTCCAAAAATTTATCAATATTTAGAGACGGGGGCCTATAAATAGCCACTACTACGGTGTCATAATTTATTCTAATTATTAAACAGTTACAGTCATGGAATAAGGGCTCTTCGACATTAACTTCTAAGTTATTTTTTATATAAACTACTAAACCAGCATTTTGATTAAGAATTTTGTCGGTTTTGCAATTACCCACATTGTAAATTTTTCACTTCAATCCAGATCTTTTCCATCCGCGTGGTGCAAAGCCCATGTTTTGCCTTTGCCTAAGATCCCTAACCCTTCTCTTCCCAGTCATTTTCGTCCAATTTCCATTCTTCCTTTCTTATCCAAAGTGCTAGAGGCTTGCGTCCACAAACAAATCTCTCACTTCATTTATGTAAATGAACTCTTAAGTTCTTATCAGTCTGGGTTTAGACCAGGTCATAGTACTGTGACTGCACTCCTTAAAGTGATTGGCGATATTCGAGCTGGCATGGAAGACACTAAGGTTACAGTACTGGTATTAGTTGACTTCTCCAATGCTTTTAATACCGTCAGTCACGATATCCTTTTGTCCATCCTTTCCCACCTTCAGATCTCTCCTGAAGTGCTGGAATGGTTTTCATCATACCTTCGGGATCGCCAGCAATCAGTTCACCTCGAGGAGACATTCTCAACTTGGTGCAAGCTGGAAGCTGGCGTTCCCCAAGGCGGCATATTATCTCCTCTGCTTTTTTCTATTTTCATAAATTTGATTACTCAAAAGCTTCGGTGTGCGTATCATCTTTATGCCGATGACCTACAACTGTACTCTCAAGCCAGAGTGGAAGATGTATCTGTCGCCATCATAATTTATTCTAATTATTAAACAGTTACAGTCATGGAATAAGGGCTCTTCGACATTAACTTCTAAGTTATTTTTTATATAAACTACTAAACCAGCATTTTGATTAAGAATTTTGTCGGTTTTGCAATTACCCACATTGTAAATTTTTCACTTCAATCCAGATCTTTTCCATCCGCGTGGTGCAAAGCCCATGTTTTGCCTTTGCCTAAGATCCCTAACCCTTCTCTTCCCAGTCATTTTCGTCCAATTTCCATTCTTCCTTTCTTATCCAAAGTGCTAGAGGCTTGCGTCCACAAACAAATCTCTCACTTCATTTATGTAAATGAACTCTTAAGTTCTTATCAGTCTGGGTTTAGACCAGGTCATAGTACTGTGACTGCACTCCTTAAAGTGATTGGCGATATTCGAGCTGGCATGGAAGACACTAAGGTTACAGTACTGGTATTAGTTGACTTCTCCAATGCTTTTAATACCGTCAGTCACGATATCCTTTTGTCCATCCTTTCCCACCTTCAGATCTCTCCTGAAGTGCTGGAATGGTTTTCATCATACCTTCGGGATCGCCAGCAATCAGTTCACCTCGAGGAGACATTCTCAACTTGGTGCAAGCTGGAAGCTGGCGTTCCCCAAGGCGGCATATTATCTCCTCTGCTTTTTTCTATTTTCATAAATTTGATTACTCAAAAGCTTCGGTGTGCGTATCATCTTTATGCCGATGACCTACAACTGTACTCTCAAGCCAGAGTGGAAGATGTATCTGTCGCCATCGAAGCTGTAAACCACGATCTTGACTCAATCAGGGACTGGGCTGAGAGATTTGGTCTGGCAGTAAATCCCAATAAATGCCAGGCTATTATTTTAGGCAGCCATCGCAACATCTGCAAGTTGGGCACCACTTATATTCCTCCCATAGTCTTTAATGGCATTACCATCCCTGTTACTTCCAGCGTCAAAGATCTTGGTTTAAGTGTTGATCCTACTTTGAATTGGCGATCCCAAGTCTCAAGTGTTAGTCAAAAAGTAACGGGTACCCTGCGATCTCTCTACCGTCTCAAAAATTTTCTTCCAGCGCAAATTAAAGTAATGCTTGTTGAAGTCTTAATTTTCCCCATAATTGACTATGGTGACGTGTGCTACTTTGACCTGAATGCAGATCTACTCAATAAATTGGATCGCCTTCTCAACAATTGCATTCGATTCGTCTTTAATCTCCGTAAATATGACCATGTCTCAGAACATCGAATAAACTTGAAATGGCTTCCTATTCGCCAACGTAGAAATTTGAGGGCGCTGACTACTCTGTTCTCTATACTTTTTTCAACCAATTCTCCATCGTACTTATCATCTCATTTCCAGTATATTGCTTCCTTCCACGATAAACATCTTCGCTCATCTAATAATCGTCTTCTTCGATGTCCTTCTCACCACACTGACTTTATACATTCTACCTTCTTCGTCCAATCTATACTGTTATGGAATGCTCTCCCTCTTGAGATCAGAATGTTAAACAGTCGGCAATCTTTTAAAACCAATGTGCGCAAATACTTGCTGGATAAAACACTATTGGATTCATATCCACATTGACTTTTTCTTCTTTTATTTATTTTGTATTGTATATAAATATGTATAGTATATTATATGTATCGTTTTTTATGATGTATATATTATTTATTTAATGTATGTATTATATAAGTTTTTATGTCTATTTTTTGGCCAAGTCTTCGCCTCATACTTCTTACTCTTACCCTTTAGTGCATCTACCGAGATCATCTCTGCACCACCCTAAGGTCGTCTGGTAGAAAATGCCTAAGGCATTAAGACCGCCTTTGTACACATTTATGTACACAAAGTATAAATAAATAAATAAAATATTCACGTCTTCACGCTAGGTTTCTAAGTAGTCTACTATAATTAGAGGATATTGACTTGCCAGATGACCAATGTAATTAGGATTGATTTCCAGTCATCATTATTAATGGAAATAATAATTAAACATTTATGTTTAATTATTATTATATTTTATTATATATTATACATTACATTATATATACATATACATTATATATTAATTATTATATATTATACATATAAAAACCATTACGCCTCTTTTCCCCGAAGGGTTTGGCAGAGGCAGAGGCATACTAATGTACACCCACAGTCTGCCGTTATGTTATAGGGGACGAGCCTATTGCCATTAAACAGGCACAAATTTCAAACGCCAAACTGGGAATTTCATAGAAAAACCCAATAACATTTTCCTCGACCTGGGAATCGAACCCAGGACCTCTAGCATAGCAGTCAGGACCCAGTTCTATACTATAAGTAATATAATACCTACTAGCCAATAGCCATGTCCTCTTTTATAGTAGTCTTCCACCTGAGGAAGAAGCTTGGTATGTCGGACTCTAGAAACTATAGGTAGGTACCTAGGTACCTACTTGCCTTCCTTAGCCCTATTAGTCTCGGCCTATGGGATTCGTGATATTTGCCACGGCCATGATAATGACCGTGCCCTCAGATTCTAGCGTTTGCTCTGCTCCTCCCAAAGGTCGCAGTGTGATATCTTTTTGTGATTTTATTTGCATTTTTCATGCTAAGATTATAAAGTTATTTTCGTGGTGGGACTCGTGGTGGGTTAGAGGTCATAGCGTCTGGTGTACCTAACCAGAAGACGGGGGTTCGAATTTTTATTTCACGAAAATAACGTCGCAGTGTGATGTTAAATACTTTTCTAAAGATATCAAACACTAAGGTCCACTTGCACCAACTTTTTAAATATGTTTAAATAGTATTTAAACACATTTTTTCATAGTAAATTTGCGTTTAAATACAATTTAAATACATTTATGAAATTGGTGCAAGTGGCCCTAAGGCCCACTTGCACCAACTCCGTAAATATGTTTTAATTGTATTTAAATACAATTTTTCATTGTAATTTTGTGTTTTACAATTTAAACATATCTAAGAAGTTGGTGGAAGTGGCCCTAAATGATTTTTTCAATCTATTTACCCGTCTCGAAACACAATGTACTTAAGTGTTGTTTTTCCCCGTTTTTCTATGAGGCCGTGGTATTACTCCGGTCGAGCAAGCCCATTCGTGCCGGAACGAAGCATTTTTTTTTTTATAACACGAGGGAACCGGAACCGAAAGTGCCTGGTTAATGGCAATAGGCTCGCCCCCTATTACATAGGACCTAAACATACCAGCGAACTGTGGGTGTACATTCGTACGCCTCTGCCTAAACCCTTCGGGGAATACAGGCGTGATGGTAATGTATGTTTATTTTATTACGAATCTTTTGTATGGGAATATAGAAAAGTGTTGTTTTTAGACTTTTCAGGCATTTTTTAAAACTTTCTCTCCGTAAGATCCATCCTCGTACTTTAAGGAATATTATAAAAAAAGAATTAGCGAAATCGGTTCAGCTGCTCTCGAGATTTGCGCTTAGCAACATTGATTCATTTTTATGTTATAGATTATCATTGCAATCCATGAACTTTGCAGATTGATTTATCAGCGTAGTTATTACTTAGCCATAAGCCCCTCTAGTACTGAACCTAAAATAAGGCTACTACAGGGAAATAAAGTTGAGAAGCTCGACTTTATTTTTTAAAGTAGGGTGTCAATATTGTTTTAACCTTAATTGGAGACGCTAAGTGAAGCGGCTCGGGTAGCCCTTAATTTTTTAATTTATCATCTTATTACTTTCCTTAATCGTTGGTTAATGATATACTTAATGGGATCAAAGATGATTGGACGTTTAGCGAAGCGTTTTAGATGATCACCATATCAGTATGTTCGAGTCTGTGTGTTGGTCTGTGTTCGGGTGTATTTTGTGTGGATTGTTGCCTCATGTGAGCGCGATCTTAAATGCAACGACTTCAGAAATTAATTAATAACAAAAACTAATACCGCCAAAAAAATAATGCGTAACTGTTTCGGCCATCTTGGTGCTATTTTTTTACTAGCAATGCTTTGAATTGATTGGATATTTTCGCCAGCAACTTCCGAAACTGTTTTGCACTTACCATTATTCAATATAATTTTAGAAGGTGGTTTAAATTTTTGTTTTTAATGAAATAATTTACAATTTTGAAATCTGCTTAATTTTATAATTTACTTTTTTATTTCTTTATTTTCCTTTCCTTATACACACTTAACACCCAATTCCCTAAACTACTGAACTGATTTTGATGAAGCATTTACTGTTCCTTAGGTCTACACTACACATGTTAAGAAGTTGATAAAGAATAGCTACAGATACAAAACTGTGCAAATCAATATATATAGACAATATTACATAGGGGTCGAATTGATATCCTTTTTGTAAGTCGGTTAAAAATATATAAGATATATAGATACCATCACGCTTCTAACGCTGAATGTAGAGGCAGAGGTGTATTGATGATTGATGAAGTTTTTAATTTCTTTTCAAGAGCAAGTACCTATTTGTATGACTTACAGGGCGTTAGGGTATGAAACATGTTTTGTGTTTGTAAACGCACCCACGATACAGTAGAAAATCAGTAAAAATAAAAAAGAAAAATGTGAAGATAAGAATCAAATAAACTAGCTAACGACTGTGTCAGAAATGTCCGAAATCAGTAGCTGACAGTTTTATTAATAAAATACATACAGACATACCATCACGCCTGTATTCCCCGAAGGGTTAGGCAGAGGCGTACTAATGAACACCCACGGTTCGCCGGTATGTTTGGGTCCCATGTAATAGTGGGCGAGCCTATTGCCATTCACCGGGCACAAATTCCAAACTCCGAGCTGCTACTGGGAATTTCATAGAAAAACCCAATAACACATTGCTCGACCTGGGAATCGAACCCAAGACCTCTAGCGTAGCAGTCGCACTCAGGATCACAAAGCTAATGAGGCAGTTGTATTAATAAAATAAGAAGAGTTATATTACAAATACACACATATCTAATACACATATATTTTTCCTTGAATTAGATCCAAGTTTTTATCCTTTGTGAGGTAAATAATGCCCCGGGAGATACATCCGTTGCCTTTCAAACAAATTCTATCAAAGAACCAACGGCAAAAATAAGTATTAACAATGTTATTAATAAAACAGATAGTCTATTCAGTTCCGTATCTATTTAATAGATATAGGTTAGTAGTAGTAGTTAAGTAGGTACGTAAATAAATGAATAATAATAATAATCATAATTTATTTGCGTAACACATTTAAAAAAAAACATGGCACTTGGATTTTCTCTCTTAGATTTGGAGAAAATCCAAGAGAGTGTTAGTTATGAGGAATTTGTGTTTGTAAAAACACAAATTCTCACATACACAAACACCCAGCCAGACCCATAATACTACCTGTAGATCACACAAATATTTGCTCCGTGTGGGGATGGAACCCACAACGCGTGGCGCAGATGTCGATCTCTCAGCCGCTACGCCAAACGTGTCGTCTTATACAAACACATTGGTACAATCAGTTATAACTTTGACGCATGTGTCATGAATTAAGTGTGTTGCAAGTAGCGCTTGAAAATGCGAATTAAGTAAGTTAATTTCTATATATATTTACAACTGCCCCATTTAGTCTAGTGGTCCTAAACGCTACTTCTGCGGTAGAGGTCCGGGGTTCAAATCCCAGATTGAGCAAAGTGATATTTAGCAATTCTATGAAATACTAGCTTCCGCCCGCGACTTCGTCCGTGTAGAATTATAATCACTTAGTCTTAGCGTGATGATATATAGCATATAGCCTTCCTCAATAAATGGGCTATCTGACACTGAAATATTTTTTCAAATCGGACTAGAAGTTCCTGAGATTAGCGCGTTCAAGCAAACAAACAAACAAATTCTTCAGCTTTATATATTAGTATAGAGTATAGATTTGGTTTTGATTTGTGCCCGGCTACTGGGACTATTACATGGGAACTAATCATACCGGCGAACCATGTGTGAACTTTAACCCACAACCTCTTCTACAGGTAGTTGTTCCGGGTCTGGGCGTTTGTGTATGTTAGAATTTGTCTTTGTAAAATGGACCTACGATACAAGAGGAAATGTTAATGTAACCACGTTTTAAAAAAAAAAACATGAGCAATACTGGCTGTTCAAGCACTTCTCAGTAGGTTGTTACCTACTGAGAAGTGCTTGAACAGCCAGATTTGCAGCAGGTGTTTATATAAGATCATAGAAAAACACCGTAACAGGCCAAGGTCCGAATCCTTTTAAAAGGCCGGCAAGGCACTTGTGACTCTTCCGGTGTTGCAGATGTCCTTGGGCAGCGGTAGTCGCTTACCATCAGGCGATCCGTCTGCTCGTTTGCCCACTATCCCATAAAAAGGAAATACTGATCTGGAATTCGAAACTAGGACGATCAGCTGCCGCTTTAGCGACAGCTATTCCAATGAGACACTTAATTAACGTCTTTATAAAAGACGTTAATAGAAATGTCTCATTCTCTCTCTCTCTCTTACTCTCTCAGTCCCGGTAAATTGACTTCACTAATACGACGTACAATCGTACAATTCTATTACTCAATGTGTGTAGCAGACACTGCACTACAAAAGACCAAACGAAGTCAATTAAATATCGCAAAATGCATTTGTCAGAAGAATTGGAAATCCCCCGCCCCATAGACGAACGTGCCATAGAAAACATCCACCCCATCTAAACCATTTTCACATAAGACGTCAACAATTCACGTTCGGTAATCTGCCCTTATAAAAGAATCTCGGAGGGTTCTTTACCCTGAAATCCCTTTTATTTTATTAACGAGGAAACGGGGGATATTTGGACACTGTACTTATTCGATTTGAAATCTTAAGTAGACTATTGATTTTGAAATAAGGTTTTTTGGTTATTGTATTTTTTATAATGGTAAAATATTACCCTTATATATTAACACGGCATTTATTATTCCACTTAGTTTTTCTTTTTTTGTAATTGTATAGGCTTTCAAAATATCTTGTAAATCTATCGATTGAACAATTTGAACAGAACAGATTTTCATATAGGTAAAATAATATCTGTAGGTACCTAATCATTTGGTTGGGGATTGCGAAAAAGTTGTTTAATAAAGTTAATGATATTGGTCGTGCGTTTCTTCAACATTTTTAATTTTGAATTTTTTACAAATACTTTTTTCATATTGTCATATTTATTTAAATCAATGTTCTACAATACAAAGAATACAGTGTAGAAATACAATTTTAAAATTCCTCTACAATATTGCAAAATAATAATTACGCGCTACCAAGTACGATGGAATGCGTGACTGAATAAAATGAAAAAAATACCTCATGGCCATTCTTGTGTCCACGTATACCCGATTACACCCTTTACATCGCTTGTACGCGGCTCTCGATAAAAATGCTATTGATAAAATGTAGATACTTTAGGGTTTCGATAGAGGTTTACTCTGCTGTTCTCACACAGTTAGCCTAAATGTTTATGTCCCAGTTAATAAAAGGCATGCCTATACAGCAATTATTATTATTAACCTCACCCAAAGTAAAATTTCTAAGTTATCCTTGGCTGATGCAGAGAATTTCTTAGAAGAATAACACTCTTTCTCTCGATCTACCCAGAACAGAATAAGCGGTACCTATGCCTTTGTTTGACTCATACTGCGGATTCTGGGAATCGAAGAAAGCTCTTGAGCAGTAGTTATGGAAGAAAGAACGAGAGGCCTTTGCGTTGAGAAGATCTCGACTGATTATAAAAAAAAAACAGTGTGACATAAGTAGGCACATGCAGCCAAAAACTGAAATCTCACCAAAAGTGTTCCTTTATGTACCGGTTTTTATCATTATTAAGCATATTTCATCCATTGTAATATTATAAATCCGCAACTGTGTTTGTTTGTAATGATTTCGCGGGTAAACCGCTTAATAAATTTCGAAATGTTTTGGTTTAGACATGACCTAACTAGCAATTCTTCCCAAAAAGTATTTTCGAATGCAAGTAAAATCGCGGCTAACAGCTAGTTAAAATAAATGACATTATTCTAACCAAGCTGCAGTAACATAGACTACATTAAGAAATATAAACTTTTATACTTTAAGTACTTTTTAAAACTCGACTCTTAAAGAATATTAAAACAACGGTAATTGTAACAGTTTAACTTATTAATTATGTTGATTCAGGAGAAAATAAATAAAAACGAACAAAGTTTCGTTTTTGTTGGTTAGTATAATTTACAGAGTTTATTATTTATAGTTAACCGACTTCAAAAAGGAGGTTGTTTTTGAGGCGTCAGTACTTTGCTGCTTAGCTAAAATAGAACGTTATTGTACTTAGTGGACTATAGCCTAAACCCTCTTATTGTGAGAGGAGACCCGTGCCCAGCAGTGTGTTTATGGGTCTTGTCTATGTGTATGTGACAGTTCCCAACTGTCAAGTGACAATTCCTTTTCCCGCGGATTCGGACAACGAACAACCATGGCCATGGAAAAGCATTGTACTAATGTTTAAATAAATTACTAATTGATTGTCAAGCCAACTTGTTTAATTCATATAATTACTTACATTATGTCCGGAGATGAAGGACAACGAAACATGGTGTCAGGTGGTACGTCGAATCCACCGCCACTCCGTGGGATGAGTTTCCAAGGAAACTTATACGAAAATTTCAAGACGTACAAACAGAGGCTAGAAATTTACCTTGCTGCCACAGGTTTGGACGAAGCTAAGGAGAAACGAAAAGTAAGCATTTTACTTAATTACATTGGTGACCAGGGTATTCGAATTTACAATTCCTTTAATTGTAATGGTGAAGAATCTTTGCAGCAGATTATAGACAAATTTCTTCTTTATTTCGCTCCAAGAAGAAGCCTAACAATACAAAGAAATGAATTCTTCACGGTGTGTCAAAATGACAAGTCACTTGAGGATTATTTTCAAAATGTTATTAATCTTGGGAATACCTGCGAGTTTGGAGACTTGAGAGAAAGCCTAACAGCTTCCAAAATTATAGCTGGTCTCAATAATAATTACAATAACCTGAAAACAAAACTAATGGCAGAAGAAGACAGTAAATTAAGCTTAGACTATGTTATGAAGTACCTACTCAGTGCAGAGGCTTCAAACAAATATGTCAAAGAAAAAGTCGAAGCACAGACCAACATGAACCACAATGAAGTGCTGGTAATAAATAAAAGGGTTTCCACCAAAATGATAAAGAACTGTCGATACTGTGCGTCTAATCATAACTTAAACCAGTGTCCAGCATATGGAAAAAACTGTCTCAAATGTCAAAAACCAAACCATTTTAGTAAGGTTTGTCGCAGCTCTAGGCAGCAAAATATTCAGAAACAGGTAAATATAGTTGAAGAAAGGAACAGTGCTGATGACAGTGAGGAAAGTGATTTCTTTGTTGGTTATATTGGAAATGAAATAATTCAAGAATTCTATAAATAAAACAAAAATACCAATTAAAATGGACACAGGGGCTGCATGCAATGTAATTGGAACTGAGGTTTGTAGACAATTGGATTTAAAAAATGCAGAAATATTACCTTGTGACAAAAAAGTTATTCAACTTGATGGTAAATGCATACCAGTTAGAGGTACTTGTTGGTTAGAAATTATTCATCCTAATAAAAAGAAATATAATGTCAAGTTTATAATAATTGAGGGAAACATTCCCACTCTTCTTGGTTGCAAAACATGTTTAACATACAATTTTGTTTCGGCAAACGCAAATCTCGTAAATGTACATAATGTCACATGTGGCAATGATGAACGTTATAGTTTAATAAAAAATTTGAAATCTAATTTCAGTGAGCTATTTGATGGTGGTCTTGGTTGCATTCCAGGGACAGTAAATATACAGTTAAGCAGTGAAGCAGTCCCATCTGTGCAAGTAGCTAGACGTGTTCCATTTTCATTGATGCCTGAGATGCGCCAGGAGTTGGATAGGATGGAGAAGTTAGGCGTTATTGAAAAGGTAACAAAACCTACCAAATGGGTCAATAATTTAGTTCCTGTCAGAAAACCAAATGGTAAATTGAGAATTTGCATTGATCCAAGGGCATTAAACAAATATATTATACAACCCAAATATCAATTGCCAACTCTTGATGAAATTAAAAACAAGATGCAAAATGCTAAAGTTTTTGCATTATTGGATGCATCTAATGGTTTTTGGATGCTTAATTTAAATGAAAGAAGTTCAGACCTTTGTACATTTATTACCCCATTTGGCAGGTATAGATTTAAAAGGCTACCATTTGGCATAAGTTCCGCTCCAGAAGAATTTAGTAGAATTATTGCCCAAATGTTTGAAAATGTAGAAGGAGTAATTCCGTATATTGATGACTTATGTATATATGGCCAGTCAGTGAAGGAACTCAATGATAGATTAGTACAAGTGATGGATATTGCATTAAAAAATGGCATTAAATTTAATGAGTCCAAATGTAAATTCTTTGTGTCAGAACTCTTATTCCTGGGGCACAAATTTACTGCAAATGGCGTATCTCCAGATCCTGGTAAAGTACAGGCAGTGATGAAAATGGAGCATCCTAAAAATAAAAAAGATTTGGAAAGATTTTTGGGAATGTGTAATTATCTTTCTCGCTTTATTCCAAATTACTCAAAAATAATAGAACCTTTACGTATACTAATGAAAAAAGATTCTGTGTTTAGCTGGGATAGCAACCAAGAAAAGTGTATTGAGATATTGAAAAAAGCTTTGTGCAGTAGTCCATGTTTAGCCTTCTTTAACACTAATCAAGATATTGTATTGTCAGTGGATAGTTCATCAACAGCAATGGGTGCAGTAGTTTTGCAAAATGGAAGGCCAGTTGCATTTGGGTCTCGTTCTCTTAATTCCACAGAACAAAATTATTGTCAACTAGAAAAAGAAATGTTAGCAATAGTCTTTGGGTGTTATAAAATGCACCAGTATGCTTATGGTCGTAAAGTACATGTAGAAACAGACCATAAACCTCTGGAAACATTGTTCAAAAAGCCTCTTTATAAAGTGCCAGCAAGACTCCAAAGAATGATGTTAGCTGTACAAGGTTATAATTTAGAAGTTAAATACAAACCAGGCAGATTACTGTTCATTGCAGATACATTGTCACGTAGCTGTCCTAATATTGATGATGAAGTTAAGATAAAGCAACTCCATAAGAATATAATTTGTCATGTAAAACTCCAAAGAGATTGTTTGCCTGTATCTAATGTTCAACTAAAAAGAATTCAAATGGCAACTAATTCTGATCATGTACTGAGTAAAATCATATTTCATATAAAAAATGGTTGGCCAAAAAATATTGTTAATGTGGATCAAAGTATAAGAAATTACTGGACCTTTAAAGATGAGTTAAGTGTTTTGGATGGCATTGTATTGAAAAGTAACTTAATTGTAATACCAGAATCCTTGAAGGCTGAAATGTTAAAAAATATACATCATGGACATGTAGGTCTAAGTACTTGTAAAATCAGAGCTAGGTCCTGTATTTTCTGGCCTGAACTGAACAAAGATATTGAATTTTTAGTTAAGCAATGTGAACCTTGTGCAAAATTCAACCCAAATCTACAAAAAGAACCCTTAGTAAATCATGTCATAGAGAAAATTCCCTGGCACAAGGTTGGCATTGACATCTGTACCCTTCACAATAAAGATTTTTTAATTTTCATGGATTACTATTCCAAGTATATTGAAGTATGTAAGCTTGATAACTTGTCGAGTGATTGTGTTATACTGAATTGTAAATCAATTTTTGCAAGACATGGCATACCAGCAATTGTAGTTACAGACTGTGGAACGCAATTCACTTCAGATAAATTTGAGTGTTTTACAGATGTTTATAAATTTGAGCATATTAAATCTAGCCCAAAACATTCACAGTCCAATGGACAAAGTGAAAGTGGTGTAAAAATATTCAAAAAAATATTTAAAAAATGTCATGAGGATGGATCGGATCCATACCTGGGATTGTTAAATTACAGGAATACTCCTAAACCATATATGCCATCTCCTGCTCAGATGTTATTCTCTAGAAACTTAAATTCATTGTTACCAATTTCAAGGAGTAATTTAAAACCTAAAGTCTCACACTATGATAATAATTATTATAATCATTTAGACTCAATAAAGAAAAGCTATGATAAAAAATCAAAATCTCTCCCAGAATTAAATGTAGATCAAAATGTTTATTTAAAAAAATCTTTAGATGCTAATTGGACTAAAGGCAAAATTGTAAAGAAGTGTGATGAGCCTCGTTCATACATAGTGGGGGATGAGTTAGGGAACAGGTATAGGAGGAATAGAAAGTACATAACACCAAGTAATTCTTTTGATTTTAATGATTTGAGAAACAGAGAAATAAGAAAGGAAAATATAACATTTAATTTTACTGATGATAATGCACCAGATATTTCATCTGTAGAAATTAATAAATCACCTGTTGTTGAATCTGATATTTTACCAGGTGAGCCTAGTACTACTGATGAATCCTGTATTGAGCCCCTTAATAACTGTGTGAGTACATCTGAAAAATCAACAAATATTCATGTCAATGCGCCCACTCCTAGTCTCGACGAAGCCAATAGCTCACATCATAGCGAAATTATTAATGTAACGCGCAGTGGACGTCCGATTAGAAAACCGATCAAGTTTAAAGATTTTGTTGATAGTTCAGATTTAGAGCAATAAGTTTAGTTTTAGAATTAAGAAAAATTGTCTTGAAAAAGGGGGATGTTTATGGGTCTTGTCTATGTGTATGTGACAGTTCCCAACTGTCAAGTGACAATTCCTTTTCCCGCGGATTCGGACAACGAACAACCATGGCCATGGAAAAGCATTGTACTAATGTTTAAATAAATTACTAATTGATTGTCAAGCCAACTTGTTTAATTCATATAATTACTTACATTATGTCCGGAGATGAAGGACAACGAAACACAGTGGGACATATAATGGGTTGGATTATGTTATTGTACCTATTCATAATTTGAATAGGTACAATAACATAGCATAACAATTTGAAGCGGCGGTAGCCTAATGGCTAGGGCGCCGGACTTGCAATCATGTGGTTGCCGGTTTGAAACCCACCCATTGCACTACCGACGTAAACCCACTAGTAACACAAGCATTTTAGCTTAGCACGAGGGGTTAACAAGAATACTAGTAATGTGCGATCCACATAGCTAGTAAGCTTTTTTTTTAAAAAAAAATCGAACCGTAATATAGCCATTGAAATTGGGCAAATGACACTAAGAAGCCTGCAGGCCTAGCCAAGTTTAGAATCTATTATCGCTAGCGCTATAGAAAACTATTAAAATGTATGGGAAGTCGACGTTCTGACCACGTGACTTAGCTTACGTTATAGGTATGTTCTTCCCATACATTTTCTTGATTGATTTTTTCTTTCTTGATTCATAGATTATAAACTTGCCTAGGCCTACTGTAGTTGCAATATGAAGTTCTAAAACAAACGAATAAAAACAAAATGTATGGAGATGACATTTGTGCACGCTCGATTAATTGAGATTGTCAAAAGCTTATGTCATTTGCATAAACATATTGAGAATTCTTTTCTATTTAGTATTCATGGCACTTGTCTTCATGCTGAGATTGCCACTTACTATGAGACCCGTATTACATGGGACCTAAACCTACATTATGTACCTATGTGCATTTATCTTATCTTGTGTAGGGCCACGGCAGCAAGGCCTCAGTGCACTTCGACCCAATAGGATCTTTTGTGTTTAACCAATGTGCATTAGTTTTAACATACCATCACGCCTTTCTTCCCCGAAAGATTAGGCAGAGGCGTACTATTGTTGTAGGTACACCCACGGTTCGCGGGTATGTTTAGATCACATGTAATAGGGGGCGAGCCTATTGCCATTAATCGCGCACAAATTCCAAGCTCAGAGCTACTACTACTTGGAATTTCGTAGAAAAATTCAATAACACTTTGCTCGACCTGGGAATCGAACCCAGTATTTCTAGCGTAGCAGTCGCGCTCAGGACCACTAGGTACTGAATTAGTTTTAATTTGTTTATTTACCTATGTAATTCTATGCAGTGTCTGTGACTGTGTAATATACTCTTTACCTTTCTTTCTTACTCCTCCGCCTAGTGCTTAGAGAAGCACAGGCGTGATGGTTTGCGTGTGTGATAATTAGAAGTCAACCCCAATATTCAGGGTACCCAATATTTAGGAATTTCCACATAAAATCTGAATATCAAAGGTAAAAAATATTCTCACATGGAAAATATAAGTATTATTTTCCTCTACCGGAGCATGCGTGTGACACATTCGTTCAATGCTATCCTGTTTAGACATGTTCAGGGTAATCAAAGTACTGAGTATTCCGAATATGTACTACATGTGACGAAACTTTTTGATAGGGAGTTGAGTGTTTCTTTGAATTGTGTCCCTATGGACGCAAGAGATATTTAGTATGTATTACTGAAGTATAAACACACTGAGACGAATATAAATAAATATAAATATTCTGGGACATTTTTACACAGCACCATCTAGTCCCAAACTAAACAGAGCTTGTACTATGGGTACTAGACAATGGATATAATTCTTTTATACTTTTTTTGTAAATACATACATAAAATACGTAAGAAACACCCAGACGAACACAAACACTTATATTCATCACATAAATTTTTGTGTCCTGTGGGAATCGAACCCCGAGGTCATCAAATGTTTTTGATTTGTATTCTTCAGGGTTTATTCTGATGGCATGAAGACCACCTTTGTACCAACGGTTCATATCTACTTTTATAAAATTATAAAGAAGCTGTGGCTGTACATTGAAGATATAAAAAAAAAAACCAAGTGGGTTAGGGTATATGAACGACTACGAACCCAAAAATGTGATTTTTAAAATTCTTGTCTGTTTGTCTGTTTGTTACGACGATTACTATTACTTCAAGTACAAGAATAAACCGAGGTTGTCTTAATTATCAGAATTATACTCTATGAATCATTTAAAAAAATACCGAGTGTTATGACAGCGTAGGATTGCAGGAAAGAAGGGTGACCAAGTGTCAAAAAACACCCCTCTCCGTAAAAAACATGTACACTCGCCGAAAAAACTAATTTACGTCATAAATTTAATTCTGTCACCCTTATCTTGGCGAGCAAACTTTTTACTGGAAAATTAAATTAAAACGACAAATCTTGTTGGTGGTGTCGCATCTTGTCGGAGCAAATAATGTTTAGTATGTCACTTGGCTTTAAGACTTTTGATGATAAGCGTACTTTTTTAAATTTAGAAATAAAGTTAACTTCAACTTTCTTTTTTCTTTACGATTATTAAATGTAATAAAGCTTTTCGTATGTCGGTGGGGAGGAAATAACACATTTATGAAAATACTAGCTTCTGCCCGCGACTTCCTCCGCGTAGCGTGATGATATATAGCCTATAGCCTTCCTCAATAAATGGGCTATCCAACACTGAAATAATTTTTCAAATCGGACCAGTAGTTCCTGAGATTAGCGCGTTCAAGTAAACAAACAAACAAACTCTTCAGCTTTTTTTAGTATAGAGTATAGATTTGTTACTAAACTGTATTTTGCTAATATTTCCAGTTTGTCGATTAGATTCAAGTCTGCCATAGATTGATAATTAATTATTAATTTTCACATGACTACGAAAAGCCACAGGAGCTGTTTTGGATTCCCAAGGCCATCCCTGCTTCTAGGTACCTATTAACTATAATAATTATATATTTTACTAGCTTCTGCCCGCGGCTTCGCCCCCGTGGAATTCGGTCTGTCATCACATCCCCCGGGAATGGGACAAAAAGTATCCTATGTCCGTCTCCTGGTTCTAAGCTACCTCTCCACCAATTTTCAGCCAAATCGGTTCAGCCGTTCTTGAGTTATAAATGGAGTAACTAACACGACTTTCTTTTATATATATATAGATATGCATCATAAATTTGATTATATAAAAATTAAAGATACGGGCGTTCCTAAATTCTGCTGGAATTAGTACTTTTAGAAAGTATCTACCAGCTAAAAGCAATTATTATCATGATCACAAAGTTTATTTTTCGGTATAATAAGGTATTTTAAACATTCACATTCATTCCACCTTGTTGATAGCTGTACCACCTATCTTCAATTATAACAACATGATCAATAAGTGTAATTTAATTAACTTTGACGCGGATACGCGAATGAACACATAAACAACTTCAGTTGGCTGTCACTTAAATTAATAGCACTCTACGTAATAATTTAGTTTAATAAATTTACAGCTGCATTACAAATTGCCTCATTAGCCAAGTGGTCCTGAGCGCGACTGCTACGCTAGAGGTCCTGGGTTTTTCTATGAAATTCCCAGTAGCAGCTCGGAGTTAGGAATTTGTGCCCGGTTAATGGCAATAGGCTCGCCCCCTATTACATGGGACCTAAAGATACTGGCGAACTGTGGGTATATATAAGTACGCCTCTGCCTAACCCTTCGGGGACTACAGGCGTGATGGTATGTTTATGTTATAAATTTACAGTTTCAGTTTAACTTTGCAATCGGTATAAATATACAGTGTTAGTTTCAGTATAGGCGAAACCCAGGACACGTGTCTAGTACTTTTATGTAATGAATCTATGTACAAAATTTCAAAACCGTATCACGAAAAATCACAAAATTATAATATAACATACCATCACGCCTGTATTCCCCGAAGGGGTAGGCAGAGGCGTACTAATGTACACCCACAGTTCGCCGGTATGTTTAGGTCTGTGGTGGCTACAGCTGCGGTGGCTTTTTCGCCGCCGGCCGTCGACGAGTCAAGATGTTCCAGTGTTGCGTCCGCGATGGTTGGACTTGTGTTCGTGCTCATCGATCAGCGGGGCTCCTGTCCTGTCTCCGACTTGGTGGATGGTCAAAAACGTGAAAAGGTTCTTATCAGAACTGCTGCTTCAACGCCGTGAGTGCCCGTGCTGCTGTGAACTGCTTTCCTGTCTCTGGCGTCAAAACGTAAAAGTTCTTATCAGAACTAGTTGTCGCTGTCAAAACGTGCTGTGATGTGTGGTGGCTACAGGTCCCATGTAATAGGGGGCGAGCCTATTGCCATTAACCGGGCACAAATTCCTAACTCCGAGCTGCTACTGGGAATTTCATAGAAAAACCCAATAACACTTTGCTCGTCCTGGGAATCGAACTCAGGACCTCTAGCGTAGCAATCACGCTCCGGACCACTTGGCTAATGAGGCAGCTTGTTATGTTGACCTGCTGTACGTTCAAAAACATGCTCACCAAGTTTTATTGCTTCCGCCCCGCTATGCGCCCGCGCCTAATGCCGCCGTGACCTGCCATGATTTGTGTTGATGGAACGATACTTAGGGCCGCTTGCACCAAATTTTTAAAATGTTTAAATTGTATTTAAACACATATTTACTATGAAAAATGGTGTTTAAATGCAATTTAAACATATTTAAGAAGTTGGTGCAAGTGGCCCTAAGTGCCTCTTGTAACGTTTTTTAAATAGTTTTGGAGCAAACTATAACATGGTGTAAACGTTATTGGAATTCAATCATTTACTTACTCGAAATAAACTATATTAAGGTCTCACTTAAACTAAAAATAATGTTGTTTAAGCGAAACTTACTTATATTTTTAACTATAAAAAAATATCAATTGAATTGAGAACCTCCTCCTTTTTGAAGTCGGTTAAAAATCAGTCTAAACTGTGTAATTTTTACTTAGGATGTCGATAAAATCTTTAATTTCATCTTTGTACAATGTCTACAATCGATTTTAAGCATTGTGTGGTTATAGTTATAACATAACTTAATCGACATCTATATTTATTTAATCTCAAATTTAACTAGTCATGAGTTTTGAAGTTATAACAATTAAGACTGGACAATGGGATTGTTAAATAGATTTTTTTGGTACCTTTAGGCCTTGTTTCGGGACGTGTGTGTAGACGGCCTTACTGTGGTCAGAAAACACTATGCGTTTTCATTAATATTCGGAAATCAGGAAAGATAAACGACCTTCCACTTAAAATAAAAGCATTGCTATTATAACCAATCCAATAAAACAAATTGAATCCAAGGTACTCGAGCACACACCATCGTTCAGATCTGATTACGTTTCCCTTTGAATCGGAAAACAAGGTGAATTCTCAATAAGGGAAAAATTCAAATTAAACAATCCAACAAACACGGCCAATCAAAAACTCAATACATTTCAACTTAACCCGTCCGTTGCGACCGCAAAAACATTTCGGCGCCGAACTCTTTTGAAATTCCGAACGGGCCAAAAACAAAAGAGCTAATTTGTCCATTCGAACAAAAACGAAAGGCTGACGAGGGGGAAAAAAACAACAGAAATCTTTTCCATTCTTCATTCAAGAAGTGACAAATGCCCTGAGACATGGACGGCAAATGGCGCGAAATTAAAGCCTAATTCTTAAAAGTTGTGAGAAAAAAATGTGTTATTTTCCGAGCCGTGAATCGTGTTGATCTTAATTAGGCCACTCGAGTGCTAATTCATCGTTTATTCGCGGTTATGTTAATCTTAAACGTTGAAACGAAAGATTGGGGTGTAAAGATGTGACCCCAGCTTTGTGTTATGACCGACATTAAAGTTTATGGGCCTTGAGATAGATGCTGCGTGAGAGCCCTGTCAAATCAGGTGTGATAAATAACGTTATTTTGATGGGGGCTTATATTTTACAACGTTCCAGCGGCCATTAGGGTGATAGACTACATAACTGCTTTTAGCTTTACACAACATTTAAAACAAATTGAATTGAAAATTTGTTTGACAAATCTTGAAGTTGTTTTTGACAGGCTATTGATTGGTAGGCTCGAGAGAAATTGAGCAATATTTCAAGTTATTGTTAAAGAACGCTTGTAGTTTTCAAAACATAATTCTGTTAATGTCGTCCAGCCTTCGTAAAAACTTAAATGATAATAGTTAAAACTGACTACAATATTTATTTATTTTTATTTATTTATACTTCTATGCACAAAAGTAGTACATAAGGCGGACTTAATGCCATATGGCATTCTCTACCAGTCAAACCTTTGGGTTTGGGAGAAAAAGTTAAAAATAGGTACAAAAAAATAAATATCTGAGTCAAATAGTAATGCAAAATAATATTATCATAATATACAAAAATACATAAATACGTATAATTCAACTAAATAAATATTTATATATATATAAATATATATTATGCCAGATAACAACGTTAGTAGAGAATTTATCAAAATGATATCAAGAAAAGTTAATTCAGCGACTTCAAATAGTATTCGCGAACTTTACACTTGAAAGAGAAAATGGTTGGAGCTTTTTTAATGTCAAGTGGAAGACCGTTCCATAGTTTTATAGCAGAGACAGCGAAGGAATTTGAGATGAAACCTGTATGGTGCGAAGGGATTTGAAGTATGAAATTTTCAGATGCTCGAAGGTTGCGATTATGAGAACAGTCTAGAAACTGGAAAAAACTTTTGAGGTATTCAGGAGAACCAGGATCATTGAGTATAGAAAAAAGCATACAAAGAGATCTAAGGGATCTTCTTTGCCGGATAGGAAGCCATTTAAGCTGGTGACGATAGAGGGATATGTGGTCATACTTTCGGAGGCCAAAAATGAAGCGAATGCAATTATTGAGTAGACGATACAATTTGTTCAGAAGTTCTTGAGATAAATCACAGTAACAAGCATCTGCATAGTCTAAATGTAATATTTTGACTTATTATCCCAATCATGGTGACAGGAAATATTTTAAATGCTTCTTAAATGTTGCACACACACCTGAAAAAAAGGCTAGGCTTACTTCTGGGAAAAAGTATTCAAATGCGGTAATGCTTTTTTTAAAGAAATAACACAACTTTGTTATTATTTCTGAGCGGTAATGATGACTTTAAATTAAGGTAAAATTAAAAGTGTTATTTGTTATTTCGTAGACTACGTTATAGCCCACAAGATGGCTTAAGTTGCATTCTTGGTAAAATTGTATTTCGCCTCGGCATTTAAAGGGTTAAATGCGAAATTTTATTAACTCTTTCTCTTGGACTCTTAAATTCTTACTTGAATTAAGAATACACTGGCGATAATCTAAATAAAAAATATGATAGAAATATAATTTTTTTAAAGGGTATAATTTGAAAGCTCACCAGAAATTTTTTTTAGACTCTAAGCCTAAGAACCAAATAAATAACTCAAAATTCAAAAGACTATAACAAGGGTCCTAAAATATAGGTATTATATTATGGTTCATCGGTCGAAGGATGACGTGCGAGAGTTGATGCTTAAGATATTTCAATAATGTTTATTTTGCCGCTTGCTTATACCGATGCTAAATTTTATTAATCTGGTATCTCAGTGCATTCTACTGAGAGCCATGTGGTTTGGAATGGGTTAAAAATTGAATACAAAAAAAGAATACACTCCTAATATTACACACATTTACTGTTTCGTGCTTTTGCATTCTGTCAACAATTCAATTTAAGTACCTAATTGTTGTTGCTCGAATGATTCCAATTTAGATTGGTGTTTGAACGACTGCCTATAAATTCAATTAACTGACCAATTAGTTGATTAACACTGGCAGTTGGATTTATTTGTATTTTTTTAATAATAGACGTGACTATTTCACTTGGGCCCGTGAGGTGATTTTTTTTATATTGTAAATACTTGTTTAAGTTAATAAAAAAAATAAGCTCATTGTGTCGTCGTGATCTTTGTAGGTAACTTTAAAAATTTTCTTGCTATTTTGTGTCAAATAAATTTAAAAATATGAATTTAGCTGCTAAAGGCACGAATTGGACTAAATCGAATACTGCTGCTAAAGTTTAGCAGCCTGACTTATAATCACGCAACAATACAAATGTCCTTCCAGCTAATATTTTATATTATCGCCAAAAGTCAACATGGTCTATTTTCCATTAATGCCAAGATCTCAGCTATAATTTATCGTGCCCAGCGCCATTTTCTATTTTTTATTTAACTTTCGTAGAGGACTAGCACTGAGATAATTAATATTTAGTACTCCAAGAGCTTCTAAACCGTCTTGATGAAGAAATTTTATGAAAATCCGATGTATATTTCTGAGAAAAAATTTTCTTGGCAAAAGAATTATATATGCATTTTTTTGTATTGGATAGGGGAGAGCAAACGAGCAGACGGATCACCTGATGGTAAGCGATAACTACCGCCCATGGACACCCGCAACACCAGAGGAGTCACAAGTGCGTTGCCCGCCTTTTAAAAGGGATTGGGCCTCCGGTAACCTCATTCACTCGGCGAAACACAACGCAAGGGTTGCTTCACGCCGGTTTTCTGTGAGACCGTGGTATCACTCCGGTCGAGCCGGCCCATTCGTGCCGAAGCATGGCTCTCCCACGTAAGATGTATGAGCTGTACTCATAAACTTAGATTTTTTCTTACTAGATGCGGTTATGCGGCTCTCAGTCCTCCGGATCCCAATTACTGGGCAATATTGATAGGTATATATCTCAAGCATGAACTATTTTTTTTAAATTCTGGGCGTATGATTATTAGGTTATTTTTACTAAAGATTGTAGGTAGTCGTATCAGACCGGAAACAAGGCATTTTCTTCTTAGCATGGAGAGTTTCAGTAATACTTAAAATAGTAATAGAACGGCCACGGATAACGCATAAAAGATCTCAATGATTTTTAGAAACTTAAAACTTCATATTTTCGTGAGTGGGTAATTCGTAATTAGTTTCACTTGCACCCCGAAAAAATACTTTTTCAGGCCAGGGTACCTACCTTATGTTTTCTTACGATGCTATCTATCTCCTTGTCAAAATTTATTGAAATCTGTTTAGCTGTTTAGGCGTGAAATGCGTCAGGAGTTCAAACAGAGTTATTCTCACATTTAAAATATTAATAACTGCCTCAATAGCCAAGTGGTCCTGACCGCGACTGCTACGCTAGAGGTCCTGGGTTCGATTCCCAGGTCGAGCAAAGTGTTATTGGGTTTTTCTATGAAATTCCCAGTAGCAGCTCGGAGTTAGGAATTTGTGCCCGGTTAATGGCAATAGGCTCGCCCCCTATTACATGGGACCGAAACATACCGGCGAACTGTGGGTGTACATTAGTACGCCTCTGCCTAATCCTTCGGGGAATACAGGCGTGATGGTATGTATGTATGTAAAATATTAATAATTAAAATAATATGGACCAACGGCTTAAAAGATTATCTCTTTATATCTTAGCTTTTTCCGCTGCATTGACTTGGGCACTCGGACTACACTAGATTCTGATTAAAAGTAGATTTTTAATTAAAACAACCCCTCAAGTTAGCAGTATCGGCTGGACTGAAGTTCTAAGTGAAAAAGTTTTTGAGGAAGATACCTGGGAGTCTGGCCCAGGAGTTTGAGCAAAGTGTTTGATGTACAAACGTAGTTTTTGAACGAAGGTATTTTAGGATTGAAAGAAAAACATAAATCTCATTAGTCCAGTGCTTCTAAGCGCAACTACTATAAGCTCCTGGGTTTGATTCCCTGATCGTGCGATGTGTTATTGGGTTATTCTATGAAGTTCTCAGTGAACTGGTGAACTATAGTTGTACATTAGAACACTTCTGCGTAACCGTTTTGGGAAATAAAGGCGTGATGGTATGATAAAAAATATTTAAAGACACTTCTGTTAGTGTTCATCTGGGGTCGTACTACCACAATTCTACCAATAAGCTGACTATATGACATTACTCTGAAGGTGTGGACCATGGCCTCCGGTTGAAGGGAATTGTAGCCCATGAAATGACTGAGCCCAAGAGACTTAACCGCTCAGGCCCAAGAAGAAAGAAAGAAACTCACATGATTCTTTTGAAAAACTAAATTTTACGCATCAACGTTCGGCTCTCTGATTGGTGAAAAATGGTGAAGGTCATGGATTAAGCCAATCAGCATGCAGTACATGGTCGATGCCTTAAAATCGAGTCGGTAAAATTAAACTCACATTAAATGGGCTACTATGGTCTCAGATGACAATGCGATAATGATTCCTTATCGTTTTGCTATAATAATAAAAAAAATATCACTACTGGATCTGATCGACTGGGGAAGTACGTCCACTTTGCAGAAAATCTTAACCAAATAACACAACTCTTTAGTAGCTATGTTGTGTTCCTAACGATGAGCAAGGTCGCCAGAGCTCTACGAGGAAGCGTTGTGTTCGCAGTGGGGCGACCCACGGTGGTGTTTAAGCATCACACTTATTGTGTCCTGTTCTGCCCACCCACCCTCTCAAAAAGGGTGTGAAAAGATTGTTGCAGGGTCAGCAACGCGCGAGTAATACCTCTCTGGTGTTTCAAGCGTCCATAAGCTATGGTAACCGCTTATCATCAGGTGGGTCGTATGATTGTTTTATATCACTAGGGTGGCCTAGTGATATAAAAAAATAGACTTGTTTGCTTTCGACCCTTGTTTTGCCTTGTTTGCAATGGAAAGCATACGTGATATAAATACCCATGCAAGTCATTCAAATAAATGCCCTTCCGGGCTTTGACTCTCACATGATGGAAAATAATAAGACTAGAGCCGATATTACATGTGAGGGTGCTAGTTAGCCAGGCGGATCATTAGATCCTTCCACCAAGCGTGCACACGTGCTTTTTCAGAAATATAGGCGTGATATGTTTGTTTCAGAAAAGAATCCACGATAGGGTATTGTTTTTAAAATACTAAGAAGGCTATTTTCTTTGCTGTTTGAAAGACGAGGCTCATTCAAGTTATATTCGAAAAGTTGGTATTCAAAGAGCATAAAAGACGCTACTCCTTGCATCTTACGACCTTTGATACCTTAGATTCTCGTAATAAAGAGTTCACAGAACTGAAGGTTGAAATTTTGAAATAAAGAATTGATAGTTCCTTCGAAGTCAAAATGTTTTATTTCATCGAAGTTACTCATCTAGCATTTATGTAAAACAGCGTATTTATTCACTCCAACTACGACATAAATATACAACGCAAAGCATTTAAAGATATCCATTATCTTCAGATACCTATGTTCACTGAGAAAACTCCAATTTCTATCATCTAAAATTACACCATTTGACGATAATGTTGTTTCTATCTCAACATCAGCCGTGTCTTTCTGTCATAAAATCCTTCATTTTGAGGTCAGAACAAAATGATTAAATTTCACGTTTCATCTAACCCCTAAATTACACGTTTAAACTTGGAAAAAGTGTTTAAATACCCAAAAGTTTGCTCAAACCCTCCCGCTTTTATGATTGTTGGGAAACTCTTATTTATGGTGTTAATTTATTTACGGGAGTGAATATATTAAAAGTCTTAAAGATATTTTCGGAGGTTTTAAGATAATTATATTAGTATTGTTGTAAGATATTTAATGAGGAGGCTTAATGAGGAACACGTGGCTTAACGCTGATCCGTCGATTTGTGAAGTAAAGCTGAGCTAGACTAGGTCAAGTTATGGATAGGTCAGATAAACCCTTCCATGTCTAGGAAACCGCGTTAAGCTTGTATCATGCTTATGTCATTTTTTTTTTTTTAATCTTACTAACAATGCGGGTCGCACATTACTAGTATTCTTGTTAACCCCTCGTGCCAAGCTAGATTGCTTGTGTTACGAGCGGGTGCACGTCGGTAGTGCAAATGGGTGGGGTTCGAACCGGCAACCACATGATCGCAAGTCCGACGCCCTAGCCATTAGGCTACCGACGCTTCATTTATTATAAGTTTCTTACAATATTATTGATATTGTCCAAAAATGTGGTTGCGGAGGTTTGATGCAAGTAGCTTCGTGTAATATACTGATGTGCAGCCGAATCATGTAGACAGGAAGCCCATCCTAACATAGTTAGAAAAAATCTAAAATAAACATTAACATACCATCACGCCTGTATTCTCCGAAGGGTTAGGCAGAGGTGTACTAAGGTACATCCACATTTCGCCGGTATGTTTAGGTCCCATATAATAGGGGGCGAGCCGGGCACAAATTCCAAACTCCGAGCTGCTACTGAGTTTAAAAAAAAACTAATAACACTGCTCGACCTGGGAATCGAACCCAGGACCTATAGCATAGCAGTCACACTTAGGGACCACTAGACTTACGAGGCAGTCTAAAATAAAATAAATTATATTATTTTATTGACTGTTTGTAACTGCCTCATTAGCCAAGTGGTCTTGAGCGCGACTGCTACGCTAGAGGTCCTGGGTTCGATTCCCTGGTCGAGCAAAGTGTTATTCGGTTTTTCTATGAAATTCCCAGTAGCAGCTCGGAGTTAGAAATTTGTGCCCGGTTAATGCCATTAGGCTCGCCCCCTATTACAAGGGACGTAAAGATACCGGCGAACTGTGGGTGCACATTAGTACACCTCTGCCTAACCCTTCGAGGAATACAGACGTAATGGTATGTTATATCATATTATTTTATTCTTGAGAGGCTGCTGTTTGCCTGATGTTAAGCGACACTGCGATCTACGATGGAGCGCGCTTGCCTAGAAGGAACCGATTCACACACGATATTCATAATTGGTTCTATAAACATGATTACAAGTGGTTAACATTTACATAAGAGCTGTTTTGAAGTAGATACTCGACTTGACAAGTATGTTAGGAGGTTTGGTTCAAAAGATATAAGTAAAGTAGTAAGTATCAAGTTTAATATAACTTAGATTCCAAGTTTTATTAGTTTTCGACACGGATGAGAAACAACAACAAATATTGGAACCGTTACATATTTTGTTACGTCACAGTATCTTATATTGATATAGTAGAAACCTGTTATCTCCAAAAGGTGATAAATGTAACATTATATACCATCACGCTTATATCTCTGATGGGTTTGGCAGAGCTATACTTATATGCTTCCACAGTTTGCCGGGTCCCATGTAATATGGGTACCGAAACCAAATCGAGTACAAATCATTTTTCTGAGCTGCCACTGAGAACTTCATAGCATAACCCACACAACACTGCTTGAGCTAGCGATCGAATCGAAAGAATCGAATTCAAGACATTTAATATAGCAGCTCGGTGGTAGTTTTTTTTTTTATGGTATAGGGGTGCAAACGAGCAAACGGATCACCTGATGGTAAGTGATAACCGCCGCCCATGGACACCCGCAACACCAGAGGAGTCGCAAGTGCGCTGCCCGCCTTTAAAAGGGTTTGGGCCTCCGGTAACCTCGACTCACTCGGCGAAACACAATGCAAGCGTTGTTTCACGCCGGTTTTCTGTGAGGCCGTAGTATCACTCCGATCGAGCCGGCCCATTCGTGCCGAAGCATGGCTCTCCCACGTGAAAAATAGACTCCAAAGTACCTCTTGGGGTCTCAAGTTCAAGATCAAGTTCAAATATTTTTATTTCCATTAAGCTTTTACAAGAGTTTATGAAACATGGTTCCAAAAGGTTGATCCTATGGAGAAGAATCCGGCAAGAAACTCCATGGACATGGTCTGACTGGCTGGAGACCACCCTTACTTTGGAGTCTATTGTAAAGCACCTTCCTGTATGTTTCCCTGGGTTGGTGCGGCTCTGTCAGTCTACAGTCTGTAGGGGATCTAAAGCCACCAGCAACTCCTCTGGTGTTGCAGGTGTCCATGAGCGACGGTAACTACTTACCTACTAGGCAAACGTAGTGTAGGGCGCCCGCTGGCCAGGTGGAGTGACGACTTGCGGAAGGCAGCTGGCAGTGACTGGATGAGGAAAGCCGAAGATCGGGCTCTGTGGCGTTCACTAGGAGAGGCCTACGTCCAGCAGTGGACAAATATTGGCTGGTGATGATGATGACGATGAACTACTTACCACCAAGTGACTCGTCAGCTCATTTGCCGACTTATTCCATAAAAATGCAGCTATACTAATAAAGCAGTTAAATCTGTACTTACATATGTATATGATATAGAAAAACCGTCCGGTGTTCTTAACTCGAAATACCCACATAAGTTCGAATTCTGCTTTCAAGATTGATTTTTTCAATCTCTAAAAATAATACATAATACTAATCTCCCTCAATTTCCACCTTAACCGAAGTATTTTACCACTCTCCGTTGCTTTTACTTATCGTGAATTATTGAAGTTCCATCCATCAGCAAAGGTAATGGGTTCAATAGCCACAAATCCCATGTGGTCAACGTACCTTCACATAACAAGGGAAGTGAATTCAAATGGGATTCGGGGTCCGAAGTAATGATATTCTGGAGGCTGACATCTTACGATTGGGTTACGAAGATATAAAGTTGATAAAGGTTCTTATTACCTACTAGTTGACCTGACAGACGTCGTCCTGTTCAAATTTGAATTAACTTGAGTTTATTTAAAAACCCCTTAGGAAAAAGCACATTCGGTTTTTCACAAAATTTCGTTTTTTGGGCATATTTTTAATTTTTTTCTTCCCATTAGGGAAAACAAGGTTATTAAACCTTGTTCGGACTATTAAAAACATTTTAATTTTTAAATAATCCACATCGGCCCAGTCTATCTCAAGTAATTAATTTAGTCTATAATACGGTTCCGAGCAGATAGCAAGAATCTGTTTTTCTCAGAAATCAGTACCTATTATGCGAGTTGCTAAGCGTTAAAAAGGCACCTCTCATTTTGAGAGTAACTGAACAACGGGACGTTACAGCACCGAATTATTAATATCATTTGCAGGAAACATTCAACTCAAACATAAACTAAACTCCAAACACACTAATAACGAAACTGTGACGTTGAAGCAGTCTTTAATTAATTTAATGGGAACCGTCGTACTGTCTAGGACTGTCGAGATAATATCAATTTAAAGGGCCATTCTGACTTGGCCCTAAGCCGCTCTTAATGTGTCAGATGCGGTTTTGGCGTAATACTCAAGGCGTGATATAAGGCAATGGCCAGACAATGGAGGGTGCCTATGCCTTAATAGGTTCGGCTTGAGACTGTAAGGGTTGAGTCCGAGTGATAATAGAATTGGGTTGTTGTGATGCCGGATTAAGGTTCCCTGTATTATATGGCCTTGTTGTGGTTGTGGATTTCAAGTAAGTGTGGAACTAAAGCTGGGAAATAAGGTAGGAAGCTTATTTTATTTAGCACTACGATCAAATCTAATTACTGAGTGTAATCAGCATGCCTACATCGTAAGCCTAGTTTATAACGATCTTGACATACACCAACGATTCGTCGTTTCGATCAGTTTGACGCGACGGATCGTACAGATAAATCGTACCGTATATGGGGCCCTTTATAAGTGAAGAATGTAATACCTGGTAGGTATTATAAAAGAGTGTCGACGGCGTTTCTTGCAGGATTCTTGATCATAGGATCAGCTTTTTTAAACCGTTCAATAATAATTAGACTCATAACGTTTCGTGAGTGCTCGTAAAATCTTAGTTATTTGAAGTAAAATCAGTTGAATTTATCTAGAAATTAAGTCGATGCAGTTGTTTTGTCTGAAATATTTATTCAAAATGAGGTTAGACTGGTAGCCGACTTAAGTATGCTGAGCAATTTTGACTAGACCGATCCATAGCAAAAAATACTGAGTTCTAAAACGTTTTTTTAAACCTCAAATTCGTAACGGAATAGAATAATTTTAATATATACTATTAATTTTACCTTTTTATTATGCCGATGGGGTGGGAGGTAGGAACTTCATGTTTTATGAATGAAAAGGTTTTAATTAATTAACGATTGCAATCTCTCTAAGTCGTTTCAATGGAATATTACTTTATTAGAGTAATTAATTAATGACTTATTTTGTAAAGGTTTGGCAGAAAATATGGAATATTAATCAAAATATTATACAACTTTATGTCAAGACTAGCTGTTGTCCGCGGTTTCAGTCGTATTCCAAAGTATTTTCCAAACAACAAGTACTCTGTGTTCTACGTTCTATGTTCTACCAACTCCCATTTATATAAAACTAAAATTCATCAAAATTGGTTCAGTAGTTTATGCGTTAAAATGTAACAAGCATCTCTGTTCATCTGTCTATATAATGAACATTACAATAATAATTTGTATGAGACTTCAAACAAATGAGTCGCGGGATAATAATTTATTTATTTAATAAGGTTTTCCCACAGCTTATGCATACAACGCTTATAGTTTAAATATACACAAAGTGGCCTCCGTCTTATACACAAGCCAATTACGGGCCAACCAGCATTCATGTTAAGTTCGATAATAAAATTATAATTTAATTATTGAGATTATTAGGATTAAACACATTTGAAGGATTACAATAAAATAGAATAATAATAAAACGTAGCAATAAGTAATAACAATCATAAAAAGTAATATGAAATTGAAATATGGTATGTCATTAACAATTTGAACACTATAGAATATAATTATAATCTGAAAATAATAGGAAAATAATAGAATAAAATACGTTACATTAAATAAAGCTTTTTAACTATCTGTGCTGTGAGTTCTCAGAGATTTCAAAATTTTAGATTTAAATGCGCTATAATATGAGATAAAACATTATAATTACTACCAGTGGTATTAATCAATATTTTTTTGACCGCATTTTCAACGTGGGATTAATTTTCGGTATGAATCCGGAACTAACAGACTTAAGTGGGAGATACTCATAGGAAGGGTATTTGTAAAGAATATTTATATACCTTTCGAAAACTTCCATGATCAGTAATTCTTGCGCATTATAGACATAATATAACCTCCGAGATGCCTCCTAGTGTCGCCTAGTGACAAAAACACGAAAACCAATTGATACCAACAACTTACTAACTTTACTAGGTCAGCAGGTTTGTGAAAATAGGCTCTTTGCCAAAGTTTGCCTATCCTTTCGCTAAATCTAGCGTTCGGCTTGGAGTAACGCGATATAGGTATTATAGAATAAAATAAACAAAACAAAATATTTACTTAGTAAAACATAAACATAACATAACTTACCATACGCCTGTATTCCCCGAAGGGTTAGGCAGAGGCGTACTAATCTACACCCACAGTTCTCCGGTATGTTTAGGTCCCATGTAATAGGGGGCGAGTCTATTACCATTAACCGGGCACAAATTCCAAACTCCGAGCTGCTACTGAGAATTTTATAGAAAAACCCAATAACAGTGCTCGACCTGGGGATCGAACCCAAGAACTCTAGCATAGCAGTCGCACTTGAGACCACTAAACTAACTAACGAGGCAGTTTTACTTGGTATTACTTACATAAAGCGGAGGTATTAGGAATTCAAATGGAAGTAAGCAGTGATATCCTAATGGTAAGACCATTAGACTGGCAAGTCAAAGGTCTCGTGTTCAAATCCAAGGCACACACCTCTGACTTTTCGAAGTCATAATTATGCGTATTTAAAGTTAATTATCACGTGCTTAAATGGTGAAGAAAAACATCGTGAGGAAACCTGCCTCACGATGCCTGAGAGATTTTATCGACAGCGTGTGAAGTCTGCCAACCCGCATTAGACTGTCGTGGTGGACTATAGCCTAATCCTTCTCATTTTGGGAGAAGACCCGTGCTAAGTAGCGGGACAGTATAATGGGTTGATTATTTATTAGACTGCCTCGTTAGCCAAGTGGTCCTGAGCGCGACTGCTACGCTAGAGGTCCTGGGTTCGATTCCCAGGTCGAGCAAAGTGTTATTGGGTTTTTCTATGAAATTCCCAGTAGCAGCTCGGAGTTAGGAATTCGTGCCCGGTTAATGGCAATAGGTTCGCTCCCTATTACATGGGACCTAAACATACCGGCGAACTGTGGGTGTACATTAGTACGCTTCTGCCTAACCCTTTGGGGAATACAGGCGTGATGGTATGTATGTATGTATTATTTATTAGAAATTTTCATTCTGCCTGCCTTCTATGTAGGGGGTGGAAGTGAGAAATTACCCTAAAATTATAGACTAACTCGTAGATCCTTAAAAATTTTCTAATGTGAAGCACAATTTTATTATTGTACTGAATCATAAGCGGTAATTTAAATCCTACAGTTTAACCTTTAAGCTTTCTCAAAATTATTCCCTGGTGAAGAATCTTAGTCTTCCATTTACAAAGTCTTGTCAATATACGGCAATCATATTACATTATTTACTTCGAGAAAGCTATATCGAGTACATCCGGGAATACGCGTCACTTCTAACCAGCGAAATAAATTACTAAAATTCATTCCCCACTGAAATCTCTGTACGTACCCAAAATAAATCACTTAATACGACACTCAAAAATCCCACCTGACATTATTATTCGTAGAGCAAATACAAATTCGATCCCGTCCCATCTCCTTTAGTCTGTCTCGACATTCTATTAAACGTACTCCAAACACATTTGCCTTTTTCGTCGAGGAAATTGGTTCGTCGGCTTATCTCGAAGAAAAACCTATTCTGTATGGCACTCTTGGTTTATGTGTGTAAGTAATTTAATGTGCCTCTAAGAAGGGAATTCGTCACACGCTGAATTTTTAAGACTGTTTCGAATTACGAATTGAGAAGCTATTTTTGAAGTTCGAATTATTTTCTCTGTAAAAAGTTTTGGTAACGACTGTACTTAAATTTTATAGGGTTGCCAACTTGAGAAAATGTTATTCTTATAGTAGAAGTCGGAAATAGTATGATGTGTAAACATTTGCAAATTTTTTTAAGGTACAGATATTAAATACGTATAATATCTAATCTTATTCACTTAGATTTTATTTATACGTCTTCTCAATATACTAGAAACGTAAGTAATATATGAGTGAATTTAGCATGATCTTTATTATTTATTGTACCTACACATAAGGCGAGATTATCTCAAAATTGAGTTTTCTGCCAGCAAACTTTTGAGTGATCTTGCTGAATGATCTTACAACTTGTTTCAAATGATGAAATAAATGAATCACATAAAAATTTGAGCAAACACTACATACATATTTCCGGCCTTTTCATTCCATTCTATAGTCATGTTTTCCATTAAGGTAGGTAGGACCTTTTTGTTATGATCCAAGCACAGCACTAGTAGTTTGACTCGTGTCAAATTCATTCATTAACCTCCACATGCATGATCGTACGTAGCAAATACTATTTCCATATAAAAAATATATTTAAAACAAGTAGACAACCCTGAGTTTTACACATAAAAACGTGTAGGTACAGTCTCAAAAATAATATCGCCACGTATTTTTTAAATATCGAAATGGCAATCATAAATATAATTATGTATAATGCTTAGCTTACACGCTGTGAATTTAATATAAAAAAAAAACTAAGCGCTAGAATTCTTGTAGACATTATTTTTATTAGCAAATAAACGTGGTACCAACATATTTTTTCACTGTTGCTAAATATTTTCTGAATGTCAACTTAGTGTTAAATAAATTCTATAAAATGTACTGTTTTATTACTGAAAATGTAATGCTAATAGGTGTAGCAGCTGACGGGTCCATACGACTTCTGTACTATTTCGCACAGTTTTTTTTATAATTGTAAGTTTAGAAGTCTTCATCGTGTTTGGGGTGGAAGGATAATATAGCCAGTAAAATAAATAGGAAAATATGGGAGGAGGTAATGCTCCTGGTATTGCTTATCATGCTAAAGTTACCGTTTGCCATCGGACAAACCGAATTGCTATCATCAAAAATAACAAGAGAAATGATTATATCATTGCGAATACAATGATAACAACATTAATATTTAAAGTTTTCAAAATTTGAGAGGTAATAGATATAGGTGACTGCTACAGTTATTGACCACTTAAGAGAAAAAAAAAAATCTAGACTTTATAAAAAAATATTCAATAGAGATACAGGTTCCTATGATATACCAATAAACGGGTAATATATCTGGGTAATAGAAAATTAAACAAATGATATTAAAATCAAATATTTATTATTAAGAAAGATTGATTAAATCAAATTAGGCAAGAAATTCAGTTATTGACCATATAAACACAATTATTGTCATACTGAGATACAGTTATTGACCATGCACAAATGAGCATGAAAAAATGAGCATAACTCTAAAACAGCTGAACATATTTTCATAAAACATAGATTAAAACACTTAAAAACATTCAGGTAACAGTTACATAAATCTTTAATTAAATAGGTTCATTTGTTTTGGAGATACGACGACACATAGAAAAGATAAAAAACTTAAACTTTTATCACCCTCTCCGGACATTTGAGCGTAAACATAATAACAAAATTATATAATCTTTGAACATTATTTAAAATTTAACATAGTTCACACCTAATTCTTTCTCTCCTGCTTTTATTATATCTAGAAAATCTTCATTTCCTTGGTCACCGTCTGCATTGTTAGAAATATTGTCATCATTTTCCATACGAAAACATTGGGGGCATAAAAAATTATCACCTTCTTCTTGAGGTATATGTACCTATAAGATGTGATTTTGGAATGCATGACCTGGGAAAAAGCTGTTTCACATTCGCAACATGGTAATATTATAAACTTTACTCTTCTTTTGCACGCACTACAAGTAGAACCAGGAGTTTCAGGTTTTATTTTTATTTTTAACTTCTTATTCTTCATTTACTCTTTTTATCTTCCTTTTTCGGTCTCTCTCCAGTTTCTTCTGCATTTTTTCTTAAAAAATCTTTTTTTTCTTCTAATTTAGTGTTTGCATTTCTAGGAAATCCATTCTTCTAAGAATTTCTCTTCTTTCTGTAGTTAGAAAGGGTCATTTCTCTTTCTGACTACAGAAGAAGAGAAACTCTTGGACCATTGTCCAAAATTGCTTTTATGTTCGGGTGTTTTAGCTTAAAATGTGTGGTCTACCATACATTTTAGCTGCTGCCCGAACAGGGATACCTTAGTCTTCTAGTCTTTTCCAATTGTTCTTTGGTATATTGCGGTACTTTGGGCATGTTGAATCGGTCTGATAGGAAATACAAATAGGAATCTAGTAATTGACCACTTAGATTCAGTAATTAGCCATCCCCGGACAATAACTGATCCGTTGCACTTACAACGCTGAGACTTTGGGAAGACCTTAATTATACCTTAATAAAGCCGAAAATGCATTAAAAACACTTATTTAGGAAATTCAGTTATTGACCGGGGGTGGCTAATAACTGAATTTAGAACAAACTAAATTTAGTAAGTAGCCGGCAAAATTTATGGATGTTATAATTAGTTCACAAACTTTTAAATCACTCTAATATAACCACTATTCAATTACCGACAGATAAATAAAGAGTTTACAAGCCTAAACCAACAAGTTATTGATAAAATCACGGATTTTTAAAACACTTGCCTTAATTTTTTCGTAACGAACTCCACCACTTGTCACGACTTTTTTTAACTGAACTGACGAAGAAAAAAATACGCCATCTAGCTCAAATATTACAAACTAATACGAAAGAATGATAATTGAAGGTGCATTTTTTGTCTTTTTCATTCAAGTGGGTTGTTCCATTATCTTATTTCGATCAATTTAGTCTCAAGTGGTCAATAACTGTAGGGTGGTCAATAACTGTAGCAATCACCTAATTTTAAATTATGTAAGTCATAGGTTAGGATAGGATAGGTAGGTTTTATTTCATTTAGACCATTATTACAGGTACTTTTAAATTTTCAAATACGATACGAGTAAGATAATCGTATCGTCTAGATGTCGTCTAGACACGTGTCTAGTAGGTATTTTTATGTAAAGAAGCGATGTACAAAATTTCAAAACTGTATCACGAAAAATCACAAAGTTATAAGCTTGTTATGTTACCTGGTTGTCCGTACAAAAACATACTCACCACGTCCTTATTACCCCCTCCGTTTATACAGCCCCCTTTAATACCGCTATGACCTGCCGTGTGCTCGGTGTCCCACTTTACCACATTATTGGGACAAACAAAAATATAATATAGTGTAAATATTGCGCTCCAAAACTCAAATCGCTGACGTTGGTTATAGGGCCGCTACTCTAAAGTGGAACTGGGCCGGATATGTGTGCCGCATGTCTGATGATTTGTGGGCTAAACAAACAACGAGGTGGAGTCCACAAGGCGTAAGACGACGTGGGAGGCCCAGGCGGAGATGGCGGGACGAACTGGACTCCTTTTTGGGAAATTGGGCCGAAAAATCAATGCACCAAGAGGAGTGGAAGGAGGGAAGGGAGGCCTTTGCCCTGCAGTGGGACAAACCGGGCTTATAATAAATAAATAGTGTAAATATTATTGTAATCGATTCAGTTACTTATTCTGAACAAACTATATTAAGATTTGGCAAAACTAATGTTGTATATTCATCAAAGTTCACCACCAAACATGGTTGGTACTGATCGATCACTGTCTCAAACATCATTCCAGGTACCCGTATTTAATACATGCCAACATTCCCAACCAAACCGAGGAACACACAATTTCACCTAGAATTACATCGATTTACTAAACTAGAATCCTTTAGCGTGACTTAAACACACACAGTTCAGCAAACATAAGACTACCTACTCCAATAATAGTTCTCGGACGTATAGCCTTTATAGCAGTGTATATAGAAACAGAGTTCACAAGACATAGAAGTAAGCTCTCCCTAGAGCAACTATGTCACGCCCCAAAACAGTGTGTAGAAACTAACAAATCACATTTCCACATTGTATTAAATAAAACAGGGAAGACGTGGCTAGAAAACGAGCGTTTAGGGCTGGTTACTAATGCTGTGATTGGCGTCAGGAGAATTTGCTACTATGATATTGAGGCTAGCTTATACAATGTAGGTAAATGAAGAAATTAATTTATTGTTTACAACGACTAGATTAAAGGATAAACACATACATAGGTGCATACATGATAATTTACCTACATAGTTACGCAAATACGTTTCCCAAAAAGTTAATCAAGACGTCTTGGATTAATAATAGATCTTTGAATATCTCGGCTGGCTTTTCGAAGAGCCATTGCTGTTTTATATAGAAAATAATTAGTCACCGTGTAGCCCAATATGATAGAATGTGCAAGTAATTAGTCAAGCGGCTCTTCGGTCCTACACTATAGGTCCTAGATTCCCAGGTTAAGGAAAGTATAATTGGGTTGTTCTATCAAATTCTTAGTAGCACCTCGTAGTTTGGATTTGTAACCAGGAAACCGGCAATAGGTTATAGCATAGGACCTAAACATATCGGCAAACTGTGAGTGTATTAGTATACCTGCGTGGTGGTATGTGATTGAAAGGAACATCTAATAAGGCTCCCTGATACCATAGATGACCATACCATACCATACCATATCATGTGATGTACTAATATACTCCCACAGTTTGACAATTAGTTCAAATCCCATATAATACACCAATCCCGAACTCTGAGCTCGTATTAAAAATCTATACTTATAAACACTACTTGACCTGAAAATCTACTAACAGTTGCGTTTAGAATGACTTCACTCATTTGTCTGTGGTAGTTTACCATTGAAAACAGCAAAATCGATAATAGTCGTCGAAAGGCCCATTTCTCTCAATCTTATGCCAATATTCATCAATCGCAATTGGATTTCCCTCAGTCTATTAGTTCAATGCCTCGCTCATTTCCCGGCCCTAACGCAAAACTAGCAAACGCTGTAACTTGTGTTATATATTGACAAGCGTAGCTGTGAAATCGTGCTTACTACGTTCACGCTCCTGATTGGAACTAAAATAAGCGTGCGAATGTGCGCGCGGGGGATTGTGGCAACTTCATATTTGTGTTGCTGCAAAATGAGGCACAACTTTCTGTGTATCTATTGTTGATTAGGAGGAAAAATAAAAGGGTATGTGGTTGGCTTTTTATAAATGTTAAAACTCTTTCTGTGATTAGTTGTTTTTATTCGTGGGAGTGCCATGCTTCGGCACGAATGGGCCGGCTCGGTCAGAGTGATACCACGGCCTCACAGAAACCAGGCGTGAAGCAGCGCTTGCGTTGTGTTTCGCTGGGTGAGTGAGGTTACCTACCGGAGGTCCAAACCCTTTTAAAAGGCGGGCAACGCACTCGTGACTCCTCTGGTGTTGCGGGTGTCCATGGGCGGCGGTTATCACTTAACATCAGGTGATCCGTCAGCTCGTTTGCCCCACTATCCCATAAAAAAGAAAGTTGTAACTGCCTCAATATTTTAGTATGTCTAAGCACGATTGCTGTACTAGGGGTCTTAGATTCGATTCGCAGGTCGAACAAAGTGTTTGTGTGGGATGAATGTCAATAGGGTCGCCCCTATTACATGAAACCTAAACATACGGGCGAACTGTAGGTAAACATAAGTATATTTCTGCGTAACCCTTCGGGAATACAGGCGTGAAGGTATATGCAAGTAAGCCTTTCTACTTGGAACAGTAGACACACATGTAATGGGGTAGTCACTCCGGGTGCTCAGTTCGGTAGAGTTTACGTCATAACACATATCCAACCGGAGTCTGAACTGTAAAATGGTTCTATTGAAATTAAAGGAAGAAGAGGTGCAGGCAAGGAACTAAGTGATGAGATTATGGCTAATAAAGAAGCGTAAAAAAAACTTACTGTGCCGATCCCAAACAAATGCGATGAAGGTTTAAAAGGCTTTAAAACTTTCTACAAATTAACAATCAACTAATATTTAATTGTAAAATAAGAAAAAACTACAACATCGTCTATATAGACTTTAAGCATGAAAGTTGATCTTATTACTACAATAATACTCAAAAACAATATATTAAACTTTACCGGGTGTTCATTTTCCGAGCGGGTTGTAAGAATTGCAAGGTAAATGGATTGCTACTACGCTTACAGGCGACGAGGTAGCTAGCTGTCACAATATCTCTATCTGGCAATAACTTACACGTGGCTCCAAATCGTTTTAAAAGATTTCGAACGTCACGATCATTTGGCAGTATGGAATAGAAATCCGAAGGCGGTTTTGATCCCAAAAAATATTCAGGTAAGCATCTCGTGAGATTGCATAATATTATTATTTTTTATAAAAGTATTAAAGTGGATCCAAAAGATGGTAGTTCGTGTAATATTTGTGTCTATGTTTAAGTCTGAGTGTATTATACTAACATAGTTTAAGTAATTTGACGACCTCTGTGGTTTAGTGGTTCGAGTACCGGTCTGCTGAACATGAGGTCGATTCCCACAGGACACAAAATTTATGTGATGAATATAAGTGTTTGTGTTCGTCTGGGTGTTTCTTATGTAATATAAGTATGTATTTACAAAAATAAAGTATATAAGTATTATATCCATTGTCTAGTACCCATAGTATAAGCTATGCTTAGTTTGGGACTAGATGGTGTTATGTAAAAATGTCCCAACCGACCAACACGCCTGCCGTGTATTCCCCGAAAGGTTAGGCAGAAGTGTACTTATGTACATCTCCAGTTATGTTTAGATCCCATGTAATTGGGAAAGCCTATTGCCATTAACTGAGAACAAATCCAAGTTTCAAGCTGCGTTCTAAAAATAACTAGACCAATGAGACAGTTTTCATTTTTCGTAAATATAATACTTATGATAAATATCGAAATACAAACTTTCTTGGTTAAAACTAATCAAGGCAAAAAAAATACAATGATGATTTTGATATTAATAAAAATCATAATAGACTAAGATAATTCTACATAGACAGATCTAAAAAGATAGATAGATAGATAGCATATTCTTTATTGTACACCATATTGTTACATTTTTACAAATTATGTTGGTATGAATAGTTACAATGGCGGTCTTATCGCTAAAAGCGATATCTTCCAACCTTAGGGTGGATTTTAAATAGAAGAAAAAAAAGTAAGTGGGGGAGGGTAGCTGTCGGTGTACTGCTAGATAAAATTCTATAAATAGGTACTTAAACTAAACATTATAATACTTATATATAAACATAATAAATAAATACTTATAATATATATATATAAATACTAGCTTCTGCCCGCGGCTCCGCCCGGCCCACGGGAACGGGATAAAAAGTATCCTATGCCCGTCTCCTGGTTCTAAGCTACCCCTCCACCAATTTAAGTTAATTATTAATTTTCTTAATTTAATATTAATTTTCTTAAGTTATAAATAGTGTAACTAACTAAAAGGAAGTCGTCTTTTATATATATAGATATATATACCTATTGATTTTGATTATTATAATAGTTGATGAAACGAATCTAGATTTATGTGGATAAAAAGATACTTTAAGACAAAACATTAAAACTCTCTAAACAAACAACAAAGCATAAACATATAAAAACTATTCTTCGTCGTGAAAAAAGCTATGCGAAACAAGTAAAAATGTACCAAAGAAGGACAAAATTAAAGTTAGCGAGCACAACTTGCTACCATTGTTGTCTCCGACTTCCTTTCAGTAGTTCAAGAGAATGTGTCGAACTATGTTCACAGGTTTGTTTGTCGCACTATTAGTATTTAGAAAGTTCAGTATTAACAACTTGTTGGCCTTTGAAAGACCAACGTTGTTGTTTTATTCGTATCTATTCGTTCAGCGAATTCCTTTGGCATTATTGCTTTTCTGTGTTTTTACGCGAAAAGATCTCATTATTTGTTTTCATCTTCATCATCATCATATCAACCTATTGCCGTCCACTGCTGAACGTAGGCCTCCCCCAAAGAGCGCCAACCATCCCGGTCTTCGGCAGCTCGCATCCATCCGCTACCAGCCACCTTCTTTAAATCGTCGGTCCATCGTGTCGCAGGGCGTCCCACACTACGCTTGCCCATTATTTGTTTTAGGTAATATTATTTATGTATTATTTTCTATACAAATCATTTATCAATTTTCTTAATACTATATAATTTACTATCACGTAGGCGCGATAGTGTGTTAGGGAATAAGATATTCCTCAAAGGGTTAGAGAGATGTAATAATATATAACCATACTTTGCCGATATGTTTAGGACCCATGTAATATAGGGCTAGCCTATTGACATTTTTTAAAATCGAAACTCCTAGCTGCTATTGATAATTTCATAGAGAAACCCAATAATACGTTGTTCGATCTGGGAATCGAATTTGGGGCCTCGTGGGCAACTAGACTAATATTGCAGTTTATAAAAGATTAATGTTGTTTAAATACGAGTATTACTCAATAAGTATTATGTATATAGGGAAACACAAAGCATACTCAGATTCCAAACAATTACCCCTGGAACTCAACAATATTGATCTGGAGAGGGAAACAAACCCATGACACCCAGCAGAACGAGTGATTCTCTTAAATGCTATACCAAACCTGCAGTTGAATTTAACTTTTTTCTAAGCTTTAGATACTGTTACCATTCAATAGCAAAGTAGTCGCACAAATCCTTTATACAAAGTAACCAAATACTGGAAACAGTGTTACCAACCGGTGAAGATAGAAAAGTAAGGTGCCTAGGCTCCTAAAAGCTTTTACAACGGAGAACTTAAAAACTGGCTACTTTTTCTGTTAGATACAACTCGTTCTTTCACTAACCTCACAAAATATTCAACAGATGCAAGATAATCTGGTTGTTTGAAACGAAATGTTTAAGTTTTAGATCCTAGTTCAGATGTGAATATAGTGAAAACTTCTTAGAATTGACAGTATAGTTTTGCGAAAGATTTACATTGTAGGTTTTTATAAATTCAAGTGTCCTTGCAAGTAAAAATGTGGTTTGACTATTATGTAGGTATAAAGTCCTAAGTAATAAGAAGGAAAAGTGACATGAACCTACTTTTTACGGATTTTATCGCGATATATTGTTATTATTTAATTCCCGACGTTTCGGATCCTTTTCAGCATCCATGGTCACGAGTAGACTGAGATGTTGGACGTCTTAATGTTAAAATTACTAACAGCTACCTTATATATTTGTTAATTATTAGCGATCCGATTCACGCAGAACGAGCTCACCGTATACTTTGGTATTGCAGTTTTGGGCTTGGATTTAGATTTAATGGATTCTATATTGGGGTTCCAAGCAGCTGGTAAGACCCAACAACCCCTGGTAGCAGTCGTGTTTTGGACCACCAGGCTGAGATGTAGAGAAAAATAACAAATTGCATAAAGAAAGCAAAGGGAAATAGAAATGTATTTTACGTAAAATATTGAACAGAAAACATAAGATACGTGCAAAAGATCCAATTTACAACTCCAAGCTGAAAAGAAGGCAAACTCAACCCCAATAAGATTATCGAGTGCGGGTGATTAATCCAATTACTTCACGGAAAGAAAGAGCTCCCAAACTTCATTTTGTTTCGTTAGAATCGAATCAAATCAACATTTTCGCAATACGAACGACTCAGGTTCGACAGTAGAATCAATGTGGACGAGCGATTTTAACTTACGACTGGAATATTAAAATAAAGTAACATTGATTGGTAAATTAAACATTATTTACTTTTACGGAAAATTACGCTGCTAATCACAGAATAATTCCCATTCACAGAATAATCAACGGAAGTTTTACAATGACTACCAGCTTTTATGAAAACTTTAATATAATTGTAAATTATTCTTCTTTAATAAAATATTTTTTGCACTGAATATTTTTATCGATAATCGATAATATACATAATTCCACTGAGTAGGTACCACGCAATACTATTCGTAGGGAGACGTTGGAGAGATGACCTCTACCAATTTTGCCAATGCAGTATGTAGAAGCCCATGATAGAAAATGTGGACCAAATTAAGGAAGGCTTTTGCTCAGTAGAAAAAAAACCTGATGCGATAAATGAAAGTTCTCGTCAGACTAATCGCAAGTTTACACCTGCACTCAACGTACGTACGAAGTTTTTACGTACCAGAAGAATCCTTTCCGCCCGAACGGGCGTTGTTTTCCCCTCGATTTCCATTCACTCTTACAGTCCGGAACGTGGGATCCGCATTTGTGCGCAGTCGTACAAATGATTTTTATAGAATTTTAAACTTATCTCAGTTCTCCTTGTGGATCTGACTAGAATTTAGTGCTGCAAAAATTTCTTTCTTGTTTTATTTTGGGGACCATACCTTTTTTGATTTATGCATTTGGGTATAAGAGAGAAAATGCTGTTACCAACTTAAAAAATAAATTTAATTCAAGCAAAAACCTTTGCGGATCAATTAAAAATGCACCGAAAATGCATAAAATTATAGTAATCGAACACAACTTGTTACCAGGTACCAAATATTAAAAATCCGGTAAGTGTTTTGCCGTAAATAAGTTAATGTCGTAAATAAGTTAGAAAAGGTAGAAAAAACCAAATCTGATATAACATGTAACAAAAAGGAACAGGATTTCAGATATGAATAAAACCACAATAAATACGTAATTAACTTTTTCTGCTACCGCCCATAATTGATTGGACATGGAGATAACGAGATTCAGCGTTCCATTTTCTTGTAAGCCAGAATCAAAAGATGTTCTTCTTCAAAAGAACTGTTCTCAGAAAAAAAATGCTTTATCTACATATTTTACTGTGACTGTGAAATTGAAAGAGAAATGTGGGAATTGTATCAAATGGTATACTGAATTTGTTGAAATTATTATCAGATTTTCTAGCAAAAAATACTGTATTAATAAAAACCTGAAAATGTTTTTATTATTCAGTATTACGTTTATATTTTCGTCAATTTCTAATTTATTGTCAACTAGATAAATTTCCTGTACAATCCAAGGGGCTTCTTAGAACAAAGGTAGCTTAGGTCCTTCTCCAAAATTCTATCTCTTTCTATGCCAAAATTCATTAATCACAATTGTTACTATGGCATTTATAATGTTAGTTTGGATGTGGATGGTAAAATAGTTGATCAATCTAATACACTATTCAAATAAAATTTATCAGATAAGTAATACTAAAGCAGTCTTCCATATGCACATCTAAGCATGTCTAATTTTTAAACTCCCAAGAAAAGGAAAGACTAAAGATATCTAAAACACCCGCCAAACTTCTGCCAATGCATCTCGCCTCGTATAAGCAATCTATTTTTCTTCACTCCGCGTCGATACACTGTGTACAAGACGCATACCAACTTTAAATTTACTTTATACGTAGTGCAGAACTTTATCGTTCCAGTGCATACGTACTGCTGTCTTGAATAAAAAACTTAGTTCTATGTTCGCGGGCTTGCTCTTGTTTTGAAACCAATATTTGTTCAGCAATAGGCATTGGAAATAAATAGGATTTGCTTCCTACTTTTTAGTTTATTAGTTAGTTTTATTTTAACAGTAAAACAAACTATTTATTATAGGGAGGTGTTTTTATTATAAAGCTTTTGGTTGTTGATGTCAATTTACCAGTTTCTTGGATTTAGCTCTTTGTCTGTTTTATATTATGTTGAATCCTTTTTCTTTAACTAAGGCCCACTTGCACCAACTTCTTAAATGTATTTAAATTGTATTTAAACACAAAATTCCTATGAAAAAATGTGTTTAAATTCCATTTAAACATATTTCAGAAGTTGGTGCAAGTGGCCCTTAGTCTTTTTTATTGTAGTAATTGTCACTTAGTTCCCTTTGCTGTTAAGGCGTTTCAGGTTTTCAGGAGAACAAAACATGACATCAATGTAGACACAGTTAGGTACTAGTATAATATTCTAGTAGGACAAGTGGCTAATAGGTAATAGGATAACTTGCTAATGTAGTAATCTAGGCTATTAATCGTTGATTTAGTTAAAACGGACCGCAGTAAACTTTACATAAGTCGGTATCCAAGTAATTTGCTCTACTTAGCATTAACGGAACCCCAACCTCGCCCGTCTTCGAACCCAAATTTATCAAGAACCTTCCGTCACTAAATCCCCGAAATGATGTTCGACATTTCCCCAAAATGTAGACCTTAACCGAAATTGGATTCGGTTTTCATATATCACGAGCGATCCCTTAAATTTAATTTCCCCCTAAAATACGCCCAACAAAAATTATAACACGATAAATTCCATTCACAAAAAGGCGATGCTAAACCCTAAAATCCCTTCCGTGGATCAGTTGTAACAATACGGGCGTTTCCTGCAGGAAACGGAAGGTGGGGCAGACGTTCTTGCGAATATCTTTGTGTGGAACAATATTCTGCTACCTTTGTTATTGTTTTCGTAATGTCAGCCTTTAGATAGAAATATGTTCGATTCAGCAATAACGTTTCCAATGATATAACTACGAATTCTTGATACATAGATTTTTTTTTTATAAATGTTAGTAAAATTTCCACGGTCCACGGTAAATTATATTCAAATATGAAATGATGGAAGGGTTCAGAGAAATTTTAAATTAAGAGCTTTGATGTTTCAGGCTTTTTTGATCTCTTATACAAAATTAATATTGTGCAAATTCAAAATTCATGTTTGTTAAATGTTTTTTGTAACAAACATTATGTTATATTATCGAACCTTCGTGGGTAGAAACAACAATATTTTAATTGTAACAACAAATAAAAAAACATTCGTGAAATAAATTATTTTTGCTTACACAGGAATAAAAAAGCGATTATGAATATTGAGGAAATTAATCACAGTATCGATTTATATTTAAAAAATATAAATCCTCTTTATACAGTTCATGGAAACGCATTAGTAAACTACGACTGTTTTGATTCAATTAAAATATAATTCCTCGTATATCAACTAATACAGATAAAAAAAAATCAGTCTGAATTTACTAAATATTATAATTTAGGTACAAAATGATAGCAGGTTAGGTAAAAAACATATCTACGGAAATACAGAGAAAAATCACGAATCAATCTGCAAATTAAACATGATAAAAAGAGCCTCAATTTTCCTATAAAATCGGCCGATTCTTTACGGCAGCTGTTTGAAAATTCTCTCTATATGCTAATAAATAAATTAACCTCGGCAAGAATTGATTCGACGTCTGGGTAATGTCGCAACGAACAAAAAGCCGATGGAGAATGGAAAAGCAATTATCGGTGGAGTCTTCACTCAGAGTTTTCAATAAACGCGTTGACTCATAAATAAACTAACTTTTTATAGTTTTCTATCATTTTTTTTTAATTTGGCAAAGGACTGGTGGCATTGATTTTGGCTCAGATGCATTAAATGTTACGCAAATATATTAATTAGCTTTATGTTACTATCTAAGCCAAAGTTTGTACTAATATAACAAGACCGATAAAATGTATACTTAGTAATAACAACAATTCTTAATTACAAACTGAAACTTAATATCATCATAATATTTATTTATTTATTATGGTTCCCCAACAGTTGTTACAGATAAATATAGATAGGAACGTATAAGTATTTGTGTCTTATGTCTAACTGCATATATGCTCCAGATGTCAGTATTGCCCAGAAATTTGTTTACAGAGGTTATTGGCTTTCTTTTTATGTAAGATACTGATATTCAGTTGTATCTGGTTAGGCTGGAAGCCCACCCTAACATAGTCGGAAAAATACTACAAGGAAGATGATTTTGTAAAGTTTAACTTCACTACTTCATTTGCCATTAGTTCAATGCATATACTCTCAAATAACTCCTCATAAAATACGATAAAAATCTTTATTATGTTGGCTATTAAAGTACTGGGATTCCTTAAATAATTCCTGGTGCTATTAATATTAAAAATCTGAGATAAAATATTTGAGTCCTAGAAGTTTTCAACACAAGCTCCGCATTTCTTTTCATATTCTTTGCAAGTTCATTAACTGTTCTAAAGATCTCATAATCGTTCAAAGAACAGTGGAAAACGTATCTTTTGAAAGAAGGAAAAAATATTTGACCTTCAATTAAAAGTTTCACGCTTCAAGCTTGCGCTTAATTAAGGAGCAAAGAAAAGGTTCAAAGAAGCAAATACTCCTGACCTTAAAACAGTGCCATGGGGAGCTTTTGAAAGTATGAAAGGCGTTTAAAGGAGAACCATTAATCAAAACACTGGAAAAAGCTGTCCAGAATTGTGAGATTTAGGCCCACTTGCACCAACTTTTTAAATATGTTTAAATTGAATTTAAACACTATTTTTCATAGAAATTTTGTGTTTAAATACAATTTAAACACATTTAAAAAGTTGGTGCAAGTGGGTCTTAATCCTGATTTCAGAGTAGGTTACAAATTGTTAAAATATTTAATATTATTTAGATTTTTGTGTAAACAATACCTTAATTAATGATGTAGAATTGAAAAGTTATTGTATTATTAAACTGGTTCTCCCAACATTACTCTTTTCTGTTCCATCTTTTCATGTCTTATGTATTATATGTGTTCATCTTGTGAAGGTCTATAATATTATAGTCCAGACCTGGACTTAAAGACCTAACTGCCTTTCATACTTTCAAAAGTACCTAGTTTAGTCTTTCAATATATCCAAATATGAAGAAAACCTTTTGACACAAATAGCGAATTCTATACCGCAATTGAAGTGTATTCCATACCGGGATTGAAATTACTGAAGAGTTAACGTTCATTATATAGGGTCTCTAACATTAATGTAATATACACACCACCAGATTTAAGAGACTCGCTTACAATAAAAGCCTATACTGACAAGGATCCAGCAAAAAACATCTGAGGATCCTTCACGAGGATTTTCATTCAGTACGAGTTTCTCTGGAATCTCGCTAAAAGGAAAAAATATATATCTCAAGATGAAGATCGTTTGTGTTTAAGTCGTTATTCGTGCGGAGTTGAAAAAAATTTTTTCAAGAATACGCCTTTTGTTGAAAAGATGGTTTAATCTGATATTTAAAAGGATTCTTAAGTTTGAAGACGATACGGGTAAAAAAATTCGTTGGGAAAATTTGGGAATTCTTAGTAATATTCATAGCCGATCTTGGAATGAAATTAATTAGTATTTAATGCTCATAAGAATATGTATGCCATATGATTTATGGGTCTCTAAATCTTCTTAGTTTTTTTTCTAACAATATAACATTATTTTTAGCGAAACCTGAATATAGTTTGTACAGAATAAGTAACTGAATCGATTCCAATAATTTTTACACTATGTTATATTTTTTCCCAAAAATATTTAAAAAAGATTACATGACATGCCTGCATCACATGCATGACAAGTCATGGCATGTCATAGCGGCACTAGGCGCGGGCGCACAGCGGGGCGCGGGTTATAAGACGCGGTAAGCATGGATTTTTACGGACAATTATGTAACATAGCAAGCGTATGGTGTAACTTTGTCTTTCTTTCTTATTTTTCTTTTCTTTCGTATAACTATGTGATTTTTCGAAAGTCAGTCAGTGACAGTTTTGAAACTTTGTACATAGATAAAAATACTAGATTCGTATCTCGGGCATATACTTTAAAAACACAACATTCGTTAGTTTTCCTACAAGGGTAGCATTTTAGATTAGGTCTACACGTCTGTTATTTATTTAACCTTTTGTCTGTCTGTCTGCCTGAGAACATCAAAAGCTAATACCGATATTCAATAGCCAGGTTTCAATAAACTAAAGTCTGCCTACCTGACTGCTTGTTCTAACTTTTGAAGTTTAACCAGAATAATAGGCAGGGGAGAATTTTCCAGAAACTGGCCGTAGAAAGCTAGATATTACTAATTCGCCTAGTTTAATAGTATTTTCTGTGGCCAGTCTTTAGATTGGTTCATACATGTATTTGTCTGTATTCTCATAAAAGGTTAGGCAGAGGTGAATTAATGTATACTTACCCACAGTTTGCCGGTATGTTTAGGTCCCATGTAATAGGGGACAAGTTTAGTCTATTGCCATTAACTATGCACAAAACCAAACTCCGGGCTGCCACTGATTAGAAAAACCTAATGCCTAACACTTGGTTCTACCTAGGAATCAATCAAGTACCTCTAGAGTAGCAGTAGTGCCGACGATGCCAGTTTTGAGCACATCACTTAATCACAAGCCCCCAGTTATAGAATTCAAAATATAAAAATGGTCAATAGTTCCTTCATTAAACAATCAACCGCGCATAAAAATAGCAGGATGATAAAATCATTCAAGCCTTCAATATCTCGGCTACCCACGCAATAACCGATTCCATTGATTTCATTATACACTTCCAAAAATATATTATTGATGTTCTTTTTTCCATTATGAAGCTGGAATTAAATTCCTACCCCGACGTGTTTTATGCACCCGCTCGTATTAATAGAGTTCGTAGAAAAGTTTTATGATCATGAATTTCGATGAAAATTGATGTAAAATGGAACGTTTTGGTTTATTATTACTGGAGTTTGTTTGTGGTATATTTTATATGATTATACACATTTTTTATTGAAGTAAAATCAAAAATGTAATACCTACATGTAGGTATTACATTTTTGATTTTACTTCAATAAAAAATTTTAGAATATCTTAATATTCAAATCCAAACCAGAACCGCTAATGAGGTCACCATTAACATTTTTTTGAAATTTTAGAGGCACTAAAATTGCCACTAAAATTTCATTAAATTGTTAATGGTGACCTCATTAGCGGTTCTGGTTTGGATCCCGGGTCGATTAGTGTTAATGGGTTGTATTCTCTGTGAACAAGTGGGTGAAATTCTTATACAATCACATTGTATTCCCCAAAGAGTTAGGCAGAGGTATACGTATGTACACCAACAGTCAAATATGGGATAATATAAATTGTGGTGTTTAATACTTGCAGCAGAATTAAGTACCTTATAAGCAGTCTTTCTAGATACTTATGGTATAATACACCATACCATCACGCCCGTATTCCCCGAAGGGCTAGGCAGATGCATAATAATGTAACACCGGCAGCTGTTGGCCGGTATGTTTAGGTACCATGAAATAGGGGGCGAGACCGGGGAAAAATTCCAAACTCCGAGCTGCTACTGGGAATTTCATTGGTAAACCCAATAATTCTTTGCTCGACCCTGGAATCGAACCTAGGGCCTCTAGCGTAGCAGTCGCGCTCAGGACTAATAGGCTAATGAGGCAGTTATACCATCAAGTTCATTCTCTTCAACGCTTAGGCAAAGGTGTAGATAGTAATGCAGGTATCTTTAGTCTCATATGGCGTGATCCCCAAGCATCGTCGCTTTGATATCACACTATAAGGCTAATAGGCTCGAGCCTATTTATATGGTCGTCCTATATACAAGCCAATTACAGGCCAACCAACATTTTCAAATGATTGGTTCGATATTAAATGAGATCAACAAAGGAAGAGTTACAAATCACTTTAGCCATAATTACTTGAATAATATTATATGGCCTATTACCATTAACCGGGAACAATTCCAATCTTCGAGTTGTGACAGCGAATTTCATAGAAAAACCTAACAACACTTTGCTTGAACTTTGATTCGAACTCGAGTCGAAGTTTAGCTTAGCAGTCGCGCTTGAGACCATTTACTGAGATAGATTGAAGATAATCTTTTTGTGTTCTTTTTTTGCATTTTCCATGCTAAGATTATAAAGTTATTTTAGTGAAAGAAATAATCGATTTTACTACATGTTTGGCGTAGCGGCTGAGCAATTGGCTTCTGCGACACGTGTTGTGTGTTCTATCCCCACACGGAGCAAATATTTGTATGATATACAGGTAGTTGTTCCGGGTCTGGGTGTTTGTGTATGTGAGAATTTGTGTTTGTAAACGCACCCACGATACAGGAGAAAATCCTAGTGTGGTGGCTTAGTGGGTAGTCTGGTCTATCTAACCAGGCTCGAATCATGCCCGCAAGTCGAATATTTCCTTCACTAAAATAACAGATTGAAGATAATTTATGACCAGATATAGAGGTAAGATTCCCATTAAACTATAGGATACAGAAGGCTGATTCAATTACTAATGCAAATCTTATTCCAATAATAGAGGTTGATCTATTATTCTGGGATTCAATTATATTGCGAGTCGCGATTGTTTTACGCGTATGTAAATGTGCGTAAGTTTGTCGGTTTGCATAATTACCTATAACAGTTGTATCGCATATATTTATATTAACAGTGTGTGTCAGACAAATAGTCGGTACAAATGTCTTTGTGGTTTTGCCTTATTTTATTAACCCCTACGCCAGTTGACGGGTTTGATAAGTTTAACATGTGTATCGGTCTGTCAAACTTCGAGCTGCTACTGAGAATTTCATAGAAAAGCTCTTGTTGCTCGTCCCGGGAATTAAACCAAGGTCGCCTAGTATAGCAGTCGCGCTCAGGACCTCTCAGCTAATGAAAGATTATATTACCTACGTATTTTTCACTAATTAAATCGTATCCTATTGGGGTACCTTACAATATTGTTAGCAATCATTATTCGATACAAAATACGTATGTTAGTATAATATTAAGCTATAATAGGTACATACATACATAGTACGTGAATCTTGATCGCTGTACTTAGCTTAACTAAAACTGATAGGAAGTTTGTAAATTACGGTCAAGTTTAACTAACTACATGGGAAAACCTATAACTGTCAGTCAATTATCTGTGTATGTAATAAATCAAAATCAAAATTACATATGTAAGCTTCTGACCGCGACTTCGTCTGCATGAACTTCAGAATTCAATGTCCGACCTAGATAAAAAGTAGCCCATGTGTTATTCCAGAATATAATATATTTGTTTTTGTGGCAATTTAATCCAGATCCGTTCAGCCGTTCTGACGTGAAAGGGTAACAAACATCCATCCACATCCTCACGAACTTTCACATTCATAATATTAGTAGGAGACAATATATAATAGATGGCTCTTTTTGAACATCATTTGACGACACGCATGGTGAAGTAGCTGAGCGATCGTCTTCTGCTACACGTGTTCTGGGTTCAATCCACACATGGATCAAATATTTGTATGATCTACAGGTGTACCGGGTGTACCTATTTGAGTTAGTATTTGTAAACGCACCCATGATACAGGAGAAAATTCTAGTGTAAGGCAAATTATAATAAAAAAAAAAGTTATTTTAGTGAAGGAAAAATTCGAGTCGTAGGCAGAATTTGTACCTGCGTCTTCTGGTTAGATACACCAGACGCTATGACCTCTAAGCCACCGTGAGTCATACCTGCCATGTCGAAATTTGCCTTCACATTCTGAACTTACGTCCAGTAACAACTATTGAAAGCAAGTTACTTTGCCTCTCAACCGACATGACTTACCTTGCGATTAGTTCTATCGATATTTGCCTTCACATTCTTCGACATGGCAAGTAGGACTCGCGATGGCTTAGAGGTCATAGTGTCTGGTGTATCTAACCAGAAGACGCAGGTTCAAACCCTGCCTGCGAGTCAAATTTTTCCTTCACTAAAATAACTTTATAATCTTAGCATGAAAAGTGCAAAAAAATCACAAAAAGATAATTAAAAAATACATTATGGGTAGCCTCCAAAATGCTTCACCATTGCTTCATTGCTAGGATGGAGAAAGTGCGCAACAAATTCCCCCTAGCTACATATTTCTGTCTGATAAATTAATTACTAAGGCTTCAAAAGTTACATGAAAACAGAATCTCAGATTTTCGTTTGGAGTATTTAATTAATATTTCATTGCTACATGTCACCTGGCGCACATATTCACACAACGTGTAAGCGCAAGTCCTCGTCAATTAAAACATTGAGTTATAATTACAATAATAAAACCCTAAAGTCATTTTGAGACACGTAAGCATTTTTTTCAAACACTAACCACGAGAGTGTACTGCAGTCGTACCCACAATGAGATACGCATACAATAACAATTTGTGCAAAAAGGTTTTAGTTTTCCTAACTCGAGCCATTGACGGATCCAGGAGGCCATAGTTTAAGGCAACGTGCACACCATATCACAACAAGGCACGTGCCTCAACTTCTCTAAATTAAATGCGTATTAATAGTTAACTGCCTCATTAGCCAAGTCGTCCTGAGCGCGACTGCTACGCTAGGGGTCCTGGGTTCGATTTCCAGGTCGAGCAAAGTGTTATTGGGTTTTTCTATGAAATTCCCAGTAGCAGCTCGGAGTTAGGAATGTGTGCCCGGTTAATGGCAATAGGCTCGCCCCCTATTACATGGGACCTAAACATACCGGCGAACTGTGGGTGTACATTAGTACGCCTCTGCCTAACCCTTCGGGGAATACAGGCGTGATGGAATGTTATGTCTAATACGAGCTTAAACGGTGAAGGAAAACATCTTGAGGAAACCTTCATGCCTGAGAGATTTTCTCGACGGCGTGTGAAGTCTGCCTACCCTCATTTGGCTGGCGTGTTGGATTATAGCCTAATGCCTCTTAACCTGAGAAGAGACCCATGCCCAGCAGTGGGACAGTACTTATAATGGTTTGATTATAGAACTGTGATGGTATCGGAAAAAACCGGGCAGTACAAACCTCCTTCCCACCAAAATCAAACAGCTAAAGTTATATAATTCTGTGACACGTAATATGAACATGAAATTTATACCAAGGGTAATGAAACCCTCGAATAAGATAATATGATTACCTATATGTTGAAAAGGGAATTTTCGCAAACAGGTTTTTAAGTGCCGCCTTACTAACGTTTGATCCTTAATTTTGTTTTGGAGTAAGGGGTAAAGGTTTTGAGTTTTGTGAATTGTGTGATAATACGCTAGGTAATAACTTATATTTTATACCATCACCCCTGTATTCCCTGAGGGGTTAGGCTGTAGCGTACTCATGTTCACCCACAGTTCACCAGTATGTTTAGGTCCCATGTAATAGGGGGCGAGCAACCGAGTTGCTTCTGAGAATCTCATAACTCAAGTTCTATAGGACGATTTTGTATGAAATTTGGTGAAACTACTCGAAATTCAGGGTACTTTTTATTAGTACCTTTAGATAGTTTCTTAGGTAGGTATTGTACGAGAGGGAAGTCGCTGGTTACTTAGTGTCTTAAAAGAAAGAAAAAGTATTTTCGCACAGAATAACGACACACCACACTTGCACCAATGTCCAATGTGTCAAAAATAAATTCTTAAAAATACAATTAAAATAACTAACCAAGAAATAGAATAATATTATTCACGTACTAGCTTCTGCCCGCGGCTTCGTTCACGTGAAACTATATCAGGAGTAAAAATGAAAAACCAACATTGATGACCTCTTTTTTGTATGGGCCTCTATACATTAGGGAGGTCTAGCTGTATCTCAGGATTCATTTAATTAATTGTGATAAGAAGTTCACCAGTTTTTAAGTTGGAGCATATACTTTCTAACAGTAATAATAAAATTAAAATCTATTGAGTAGTTTTTGCTCCAACCCGTGACAAACAGACAAGAATTTCAAAAATCACATTTTCGGATTCGGTGACGTTTATATACCATAAACCACGTGTTTTTTTTAAGTATGAATGTACAGACATGGCTTTTTTACAATTTTATAATAGTAGAGATGTTAGAAATCAGTGAAAAAGTAGATTGAAGATATAGTGACTGCATTTAAGATATAGGACCCAAGGAATATATTTGCGATGGCTAAGGTTCCAAACATGATGGGACAACCAGGTTTCTACTAGGTTCAACAAGGTTTCCGGCATAATTAAGGACGTACAAAATGATCTATTCTTCTTATTCTTCTATACTTTTAATATATAAAGGTGAAGAGTTTTATTGCTAGTACCTTCGGTGATGGATTTATTTAAGATTTATGTAAGAGATTTATGTAAGAGATTAATGTTAAGATTTATGTAAGAGATTTATGTAAGAGATTTATGTAAGAGATTTATGTGGATTTATGTAAGAGATTTATTGCTAGTACCTTCGGTGATGGATGAATCAGTAGAAGTTGAGGACGGAATCAGTATGGATGAAATTGTGAAAGCGATGAACAGTATGAAATCGGGAAAATCTGCAGGATATGATAGGATATCTGCCGAAATGCTGAAGGCTGGACAAGGCGTGGTAGCTAGTCAGCTGTACCGCCTTTTCAACTTGTGCTGGAGTAATGGTCTTGTACCAAAAGATTGGTGCAAAGCCGTAATCGTGCCACTCTACAAGGGAAAAGGGTCACAGCAAGATTGCAAAAATTACCGAGGCATTAGCCTTCTCAGCGTGGTTGGTAAATTATATGCAAAAGTGTTGATTGAAAGAGTGGTGAAAGGAACAGATGATAAAATATGGGATGTGCAAGCGGGATTTAGGAAAGGTATGGGATGTATGGACCAGGTCTTTTCTTTGCGATGCGTAGCTGAAAAATTTTTGGCCAAAAGCCAAAAAGTCTACTGCGCATTCGTGGATTTAGAAAAGGCCTATGATAGAGTAATAAGGAATGAATTGTGGTCAGTACTGTCTATGTATGGGGTGGATGCCGGCCTGATTCGTGCACTGAAATCTCTCTATGAGGATTCCAGTGCATGTGTCAGGATAAACGGGACCTACACTGAATGGTTCAGCATCGATAAGGGTGTTAGACAGGGATGTGTAGCGTCACCGTGGCTGTTCAACTTATTCATGGACAGTTGTCTGAAAGATTTGAAAGACAGTGAATGTGGTTTAAGAATGAATGAGTTACTTGTCAAATGTCTCCTCTATGCCGATGATCAAGTTATCCTTGCATCGTCGGAGGAGGAGTTACAGGAGATGGTAACAGTTATGGATGGCGCTTTTAGGAATAAGGGAATGAAAGTGAATGTAAGTAAGACGAAAGTTATGATTTTTGAAAGGGAAGAAATTATGACAGTGTGCAATATTTTGATAGGTGGCGTAAGAGTGGAACAAGTAAAAGAGTTTGTATATCTGGGTTCTTTGTTTACTAGGGATGGTAAGCATGAGAGTGACATTGAAAGGAGAGTGAGTGCCGGTAATCAAGTGAATGGGGCGCTGCACACTTTCATGAATAGCCGAAGTGTGTCCGAAAAGGCTCGGCGGGCTGTAATTGGGGGTGTGTTGGCGCCGACACTAATGTATGGTAGTGAAAGTTGGGTATGGCAGAAGAGACATGAAAGTAGAATAAATGCTGTAGAGATGAGAGCGTTCAGAAGTATGTGTGGGGTAACTTTGAAAGATAGAGTGAGAAACAGCGTGATAAGGGAGCGGTGTGGTGTGAAAGAAGGTATAGTAACAAAGATTGAGAAAGGTATGTTAAGGTGGTTTGGGCATGTACAGAGGATGGATGAACGGAGATTGACGAAACGAGTATACATGATGAGTATGGATGGAAGAGTTGGAAGGGGCCGACCTCGACGAACGTACGACAACCAAGTTGCGGCCGTTCTTAAAAAAGGACAGGTTAAGAGCACCCTAAACCGACGTTCATGCATGAGGAGGTTAATGAACATAGATGAAGCGAAAGTGGTATGCCAGGATCGTAGCAAGTGGAAATCTATAGTCTCTGCCTACCCCAATGGGAGACAGGCGTGAAAATATGTATGTATGTATGTATGAAGAGTTTGTTTGTTTGTTTGTTTGAACGCGCTAATTTCAGGAACTACTGGTCCGATTTGAAAAAATCTTTTAGCGTTAGATAGCCCATTTATTGAGGAAGACTATAGGCTATATATCATCATGCTAAGACCAAGTAACTATTCCACGCGGACGAAGTCGCTGGCAGAAGCTAGTATATTATAAACCTAATAACATTACTCCTCTAAAGGTATTGAATGGGAAATAATTCCATTAACTTCCTAATACATACTTACATAAAAAATAATCTCTTAGAGATACATAAAAAAAACTGTGGACTCAATTCATGATACAAACATGTTTTGGCAACGTTAAGTTAATAAATTACTCATGCTTGGACGTACCCCCGTGCGCACAGTCCTGCCTTCAAATTGTATGGGTCACTTATGAATAGCATAAAGACTTGTGTGGCTTTTTGTACACGTAAAAATATTTTATCTTGAGAAGATTATTAAAGAACATTGTATTATTAACAGGTCACGTCTATCTATAAAAGAAATCAGATTTTAAATGACATAATGTTCACATGGATATTTTTATAAAAAAAAGTTATTGGACGTGCAGAGTAATTCGACCCATCGGTTTGAATTATTAGTATCTTAGCTCGTCGGGTTCACCAAACTACAGGTTTTGTGTAGGTTCAAGTCCTACCTATAAAAATATAGGTACTATTAAATAATAAAAAATATACTTACTATAAATCAATCAATATTTCGAATAGTGAGTGCCCGGTTAATGGCGATAGGCTCGCCCCCTATTCATCATCATCATCAGCCTATAATAGTCCACTGCTGGACGTAGGCCTCCCCCAATGTGTGCCATTTCACCCTTTCCTCGGCCTGTCGCATCAAGCTACTGCCGGCAGCCTATTACATGGGACCTAAACATACCGGCGAACTTGGGTGTACATTGGTACGCCTCTGCCTAATCCTTCGGGGAATACAGGCGTGATGGTATGTTATGTTATATTTCGAATAGATTTGAAAAGTCATAGCCGTTTTAAACAAAACAAATCTACTCAAATCCGTATATAATAAAAAAATATTAGTTTTGCGGTAACCCTCAATCCGCTTATTATATACATAAATATTCAATCTTTGTTTTATTAACCAAGATTGAATATTTCTGCGATAACAATATTGTTAAAAACCTCGATATTAAATAAGATTAAGCATTAAATATTTATATTTGAATCTTACAGTCAAAATTATTAACCAGTAAAAAGTATTTTTACCGAAAATAAAAACATCTGGAAGTCTTTTTGACTCAATATTTTGCTCGTATGTACTTTTAACTAAAGCTTGCACTCCAAAGTAGTTTTGAACTTGCAAAAACAAACGCACAGATCCGGTACTATTACCTGTAGGTCATATAAAATGTTTGCTGCGTGTGTGGATCGAACCCACAACACGTGTTGTGGATTTTCCCCGTGTAACGGGTTAGAATACTATTCCTCACAGCCGCTCAGATTGGCATCACATATGTGGCAAGAAAATATCTGCCTTGATCGGTGGTAGAACCTCTAGAAGTCTAAACTGGCTAGCGACCACCCTTGCCTACACACCTTGGCATGTGTTCGGACTTTCATGGGTGAGAGCCAGTTCTCCCTGGTTTCTGTGGCTCTAACTGTCTACAGTTCGATAAATAAACAACACTTTTAATTAAAACTTTAAATTTAAATGAATATTGAAGTGATAATTAAAAAAATAAATCTACATAGTCCTAATAAGCAATATTTTTAGTTAAAACAACCTTTGAGCGATTAAAAATGTTGACTGTAACATATACCTATAATGTTCTTTGGTAATATTTTTGAACTAGCCCATTAATTTCTCTAGGGATTGTACAATAAGGCGAACGATTATTGAAACACGATTTATTTTACGTATTGTTGTAAATTTTGGGAGTAGCAATATTTAATATTCCGTAACACGACGTAAGGCATTATTTTGTGGGTAATAAAATAAAGGGATAGATTTATCAAATTTGAAAAAAAATCTGCTGCTGATTAGGAATAACATATATTTATTTTACAGTTTTAACTTTTTATAATAGTTTTTAACTAGTTATTTGTAACTAGTGAAGATATAAATAGAATAAAGCGATGGTTCACAAACTAGGTATCGCTTGTCTCCTGAGGAACTGAAATCGATTTGATACGATTAGGTACCACATAATAGGGGCGAGCCTGTTGCTATTAATCGGTCAAAAGTCGAAACTCCAAGCTATTTTATTTTATTTTTTATTTTATTTTATTGCTTCAGAAAACTTACAGCTAATGTACAGATAGTAAAAATAATATTGCGAGAGGGCCAATTACAAGTTTTCACAAATAGTGCTTAGACGTGAGCCAAGACTATGCTACACCTACATAAGTTTAAGTACTTAATAAATAAAAATACAAGGAAAAAAAGGAGAACTAATTACACCATCTGGGCTCACGCTGACAAGTAACGTGGTAGACAGCAGCACTGGATTGAAAGAAAAAAAAATAATATATAAGTAAAAAGGAAAGCACACAGGAGTTTTGATGAATATTTCAGTGATCATTGAAAAAATAGTTACATAATTTTTTTTTAAGTCTAGGAACACTGGTGGAATATAAATCAATATCTATACTCTGACACATCGCGTTATACGCTCTGCAAGCTCTAACCATGTAATAATTTTGTCGATATGTGCACCTTACAGAGGGAATATGCAAGAGTTGATGCTTTCTTAACAACGCTGATGGTACACGAAGCCCAATTTGGCTCAATAGCTCAGGACAATCAGTTAAGCCATTCGCCATATTAAACAAGAACACCAAATCAGCCATTTTTCTGCGCTCAGATAGAGGGAGAAAGTGAAATTTTTTGCAGCGGCTGATGTAGTTAGGTAAATAAGTTTTAGACCTATATTGGATGCACCTTAAAAATTTCTTTTGGATATTCTCAATACGGTTAACATACACATTATAGTTAGGATTCCAGACTTGCGAGCAATATTCGAGATGACTGCGTACAAAAGAACAGTACAGGATTTTAAGCGTTTTGATGTTTCTAAAATCAGCTGATATCCTCAGAACGAAACCGAGCGCTCGAGAGGCCTTCTTTACAACATTGTCAATGTGCGTGTCAAATAGAAACTTCGAATCAAAGGTGACGCCTAAATCTCGAATAGTATTAACCCTTACTAGTGAAGAATTTGCAAGTTTATAGTCGTAGAGAATAGGGTTAGGTTTTCGCGTGAAGGAACATATGCAACATTTGGCCACATTTAGATCCAAATAGTTTTTAAGGCAGTAGTTATGGAAGCGGTCAAGATCGTGTTGAAGATGGAAAGCGTCCTCAATGGTTACTATCTGGCTTAGAATTTTCATGTCGTCAGCAAACAGAAGAATTTTAGAGTGATTGAAACATTCAGAGATATCGTTTACAAAGATATTGAAGAGTAGGGGTCCCAACAACGATCCTTGTGGTATTCCTGAAGGAATATACATAGGTGTAGATGTGTAACCATTGAGAACGACAGTTTGACATCGATTTTTCACATAGGATGAGAACCACCTAAAAAGGCTCCCACCTATACCTATAGCGAGAAGCTTGCGTGGAAGTATAACATGATCCAAGCGATCGAAGGCCTTGCTGTAATCGGTATATATTACATCAACTTGTGAACGCTGAGAGTGAGACATACATTCCGTCAGATAGTCACTGCATAGAATAAGATTAGTTGTTGTAGACCGCCCTTTTAAGAAACCATGTTGCCGGTCACTAATATTGAGTTTTATAGTAGCGTATAACTGTCTATAAATAATTTTCTCAAATATTTTGGCAAATATACATAGTTTAGAATTGGTCTATAATTCTCCACTAAATCTCTGGGTCCCTTTTTATGGATCGGTGTGATAAATGCTGACTTCCAGATCATGGGCACAATACCTACCGCCAGTGACCGCTTGAAAAGGATTGTAAGAGGAGCAGTCAGACTCTTAGCACAGTGGAGTATTAGAACAGGTGGAATATTGTCCGGGCCACCAGATTTAGTTAGGTCAACTCCTCTTAGCAATTTGTACACTTCAAGTTCTTGAATCTCGATTGAATTGATGTCTGAAATAATGTTCGAGTCTAGCGCACAATCGAGTTCAGACACGTCATTCTTATCAGAATTGATACGAAAGTTTGAATAAAAATAATCACTAAACATGTTGCAGATATCCTCACAGTTACCGGAAGTAGAATGCCCATATTTAAATGTGGAAGGATATGTATTGCTTTGCTTTTTGGATTTGACATACGACCAAAATGCTCTCGGAGTCTTCAATATATCTTCTTCAATCTTTGATATATAGCTATTAAACATATCACTTTCAATATCTTTAGCTCGCTGACGCAACAGGACAAATGACTGATAATCGGAGAGATTCCCGTATTTGTTAAATTTAGCATGATACTTCGATTTTTCCTTGAGGATTTTGATTAGAGGTTGTTTGTACCAAAGAGGATATTTACTACACGGAAAGACCGACTTAGAAGGTATATAGATATCACGCAAACCATTGACAGTGTCGTAAAAGAACGAAACGGCATCTTCAAGCGATCTACCGCTAAATTCACGATGCCAGTCGACTTGGCTAAGCTGGTAATTTATGGCTGAATAATCAGCCAATCGATATAAAAATTTTGTACGAGGACATACAGGCAGGGTGTGAAGTTCAACAAAATCAGCAGAAACACAAACAGCCTTATGGTGGGGGTCTTCCGGTACCAAGGGGTCCGTACAATATTCAACTGAAACATTGTTATTTGACAATACTAAATCCAATATTCTATTATTATAGTTTAGGTGCGAGTTATACTGCGAAAAATTGCAGATGGTAAAATTGTCAAACACATTAACTTGAACAGGACCTTGGATATTACTAGGGTATAAAGACTGGCCATCATCATCTAATGACCAACTAATGTTGGGTAGATTAAAATCACCCAACACCATAAACATGTCGGTTGGCTGTCTTCGAACGATATCCAATAGGTTGTTAGAATAATTGGATAACTGAATTGCTTGTGGGTAGCCAAGATTTTGATTACAAATATACACAACACAAATATGCATTTTATACGATACACGCGGTCTTTTTTTATAAAGGGTCAACGTTACCCATATGTCCTCGGCAGATGAGTACCATTCACTACGAAGCTCAGCCACAAGCTGGCGCCGCACGGCAATAAGGACACCTCCCCCCAAAGACTGATTAGTATTAGAATAATTTCTATCACGCCGCCATACAATATAACGGTCGTCGAATAGTTCATTATCCTTCACACCCTCGACAAGCCATGTTTCGGTTAAGCAAATAATATCGTAAGAATTAACACAAACATTCCGATAGAATGTTGACGTCTTTGTACGCAATCCTCGAACGTTTTGATAGAAAACATTAATAGGAGTCATCGTAAACTAAAGAAATAATTAGTGTTAAAATAGAAATAGTAATGTAAGGTACATTTGGTCTCACTTAGAAAAAAAAAGTATATATCTTTAACAATGTCATAAAAAATGAGCGAAGTTAAGCTAATTGCGACTTTGGCGTAATAATAATAGATTTTAATAATAAAAAAATGGCAATGCTCCACACCGAGCGATAAGCGTACAAAAGGACAGTCATTAAGGAATGCGCATAAAAACAGTTTACCTGAGATTCTCAATCTATGTAGCATCGAGTTGATACATTTGCAAAAATACATCATTGTATCAAAGTGTTCGTGAAATATTATTAATGGAAAACCTTCTTTAAATCTCGTTCCGTTCGAATGTGATATGTCGGTGAAGTAGAATTTTTCTTGACAAGAATCTTGCAACCAACAACCCAAGTGTATAAAAAACCTTGTTCTTTGGCAAGTGTTTTAGTCTTATTTAATAGCATTTTGTTGTATAGCGATAAGTGATCGTTGACGTAGATGATATTTTCCGACTGGAGCCCTAATTTGCTAGCTGTTATTGTGGCTTTAAGTTTTTTAGCCGCAGCTACAAAATCATTCTTTAGATATCTGTTGTGAATAGAACAAATTATATTTTTATTACGATCATTATTGCGCATTGGGACTCTCGCAATATAGTTTATCTGCTCCTTTGGGATACTACATCCAACAATTACCCCTATCTTGGCAATTATTTCAAACAAATTTTCCGAGTTTGTTGTTGGAACACCCTTGATTTCGAGATTGTTCATTCTTGACCTTTGCTCACTTTCGCGATTTAAGTCTTCGAGTTCAGAACAGCGATCTCTCAAAGATGACATCTCCTCTTTGGCCTTCTTGAAACTGTTCACCTCATGCTCCAATTCTGAAACCTTGGAAGTCAATGTCACGACCGAGTGATCCATGAACTCGATGTCTGTTTTGAGACTTGAGTACTCGGATCTGATTGATTTTAGTTCCACCAGTTCATTTTGAATAGCTTTCACATTTTCTATTAAAGCTGGCAATTTGTCCATTTGTGCGGAAAGAGCCTGGAGTTCTGACATAATGGTTTCCATGTCAACCGTTGATGGCTTAGCTGCAGTCGAAGCCGTGAGGCGCGGGCTGGATGCTGCCAAGGATTTGCAATTACTGCACTTCCATGTATTCCTGCGATCTCCCAATCTTCGCCATCCACCCTCAGAGATACCAGCGCAAGAAAAATCGAACTGGCCCATGCATATTGAACATTTGACCCCGTCTCCAGACTCAACTTCGCAGCGTTTACATTTAAACATCTCGTGTAATTATCGATAACTTTGAGAACCGCTTTTACCGTTGGTCGCCAACCGAAATGACCAAAGCGAATACGTGCAGCTAATTAGCTGTCTACCGACAAACTGAGAAATAACGATTACTGAGAAATAACGTATAAAAAAATTCAACGCCACTTTGATCTGGATCTATAACTGAAGACGCTCAGCAATATTACTAACCTACACTAGACAAAACTCAAGTTCAAGTTCAAATGTTTTTATTTCAAATAAGCTTTTACAAGCGTTTATGAAACGCTATGATTCTAGTTGCACGGTTCCAAAAGGTTGATCCAATGGAGAAGAATCCAATGGCAAGAAACTCCATTAACAAAGACGCAGTAATATTTTAATTAATAACAAATGCTGAAATTTTACTGTTATAATTCAAAATATTAAACTTACGATATCATTTTAATTTTAAAAGTTGTTTTGTTAATGTGTAACATACGAAAATAATATTAGCAAAATTTTCATTTAATTAAACTTAAGCCTTGGAACATTTAATTAGCCATATGTGTGACATATGGCATATTAAATGTCTTCTAATTCGCTTACTTTGTTGCGGAAAATTCTCAAATTTGTAATCAAAATTCTCAAAATTTGACGGCACGTTTGGCGTAGCGGCTGAGCGATCGGCTTCTGCCACAAGGGTTGTGGGTTCGATCTCCATACGGATCAAATATTTGTATGATCTACAGGTAGTTGTTCCGGGTGTGGGTGTTTGTGTTATAAAAAAATGGTTTGTAACGTTCGTGAATTCGTGATAACCTTACATTCCACAAAAAGTTATACCAGTGTACTAGTTATCAAACTGCTGGCCTGAATGGAGTAAAATAAAATTAGGAAATTACGATTAGATCTAATCCTAGTTACGATGTTAGATAGAAATATAACGATAGCAACCCTATTCCAAATTTACAGATAGGTGGAGGGGAATTTACAGATAGGACAGGGGCGCTGGGGCGGATTTTCTCCATAAGAATCTTAGGTTGGAGTTTTGATTTGTGGTCGGTTATGAATAAATAGACCCAAACCCTGCGAACAGGCATGTCAGTGTGATATCTTAAGCACTTATCCTTCTATTTCCTTTAACATGCATACACTGACATCATTCCCACAATCTTTGAGCCTAGTGTATGAAACGGATCAACACAGCACCGCAATCGCTTTGAGCGCGTTTACTTTGTGCTCCACGTATGCATACCACTATTACAAAAAGCAGACAATGGTCGAAAAATTCAGGTCATAGAATGCATTGACAAAAGAATTATTGTCTTGTGAATAAAATTGTGAGTTGGTACGAACAGGGGACAGAGTATTGTTTCGTAGGCTGTTGGGATTAACAAAAAAATGTTGATCCAAATATTACATAGATGAACTAGTTACTTACTACATTTTGTTTTGTGGTAGGATTAGCAAGAAAATAGGGTTATACAGGGCCATTTTATAGGCAGCGAATTCCACAGCATATACTTTGGAAGACTATAATCGCGTACTGTAAGGTTGCAAAGGAATTTCATTCTACATACAGTCAGGCTGTGGACTGCGCTACCTGACGAGGGTTTCTTTAAAAAAAGTAGTTAAAAGTTGTTTACACAGTCAGCAACGCACGAGCGACACTTAAGGTGTTACATACTTCCAGAGAGGCTATGGAAGCTGCTTACCATCAGGTGTGCCGTAAGCTTATTTTCCACCTCAGTGGTATAAAAAAACATTATTTATTATTACTGTGTCTATACATTGAAGATATTTAAAAAAAAACACGTATGCTATGATGGTATATAAACGTCACCGAATCCGAAAATGTGATCTTTAAAATTCTTGTCTCTTTGTCTGTTTGTTACGGGTTGGAGCAAAAACTACTGAATAGATTTTAATTTTATTATCACTGTTGGAAAGTGTATGCTTCAACTTAAAAACTGGTGAACTTCTTATCTCAATTAATTAAATGAATCCTGAGATACAGCTTGACCTCTCTGATGTATAGAGGCCCATACAAAGAAGAGGTCATCAATGTTGGTTATCATTTTTACTTCTGAGATAGCTTCACGTGAGCGAAGCCGCGGGCAGAAGCTAGTACACTATCAAATAAAAATCTCACTGTAGCAGCTCGATGTTTAGATTTCTGCCGAGGTAATGTCAATACGGCGGTAGCCTAATGGTTAGGGCGTCGGACTGGCGATCATGTGGTTGCCGGTTTGAAACCCACCCATTGCATGCATCTATGGAATTTGTGATTCTAAAATAAATGACAATAATAATAATAATAAAAATTGCACTGCCGACGTGAACCCACTCGTAACGCAAGCATTTAGCTTAGCACAAGGGGTTAACAAGAATACTAGTAATGTGCGACCCACATTGCTAGTAAGCTTTTTATGAAAAAAAAAACGAATACGCTCGCCCCTATTACATAGGCTCTAAATATATTGGCAAACTGTGGGCGTTAATTGGTACACCTCTCCCTAACCTTTCGGGGAATACAGGCGTGATGATATTTGGGTAAGCCATGTTTAACCTGAGGTTTGAATAACATACTGTTTATTTAATTTCTAGATATAAAGAAAAAAACAAACACTCATTTTGTGCCGAGTTAATGTCAATACGCTCTCTCCCTATTACATAGGCTCCAATTCTAAATATATTAGCAAAACGTGGGTGTTAATTAGAAGACCTTTTTTCTAACCCTTCGGGGAATACAGGCGTGATGGCATATTAAAGAATAGCTTCTGCCCGCGACTTCGTCTGCGTGGATTTCATAATTGTGTCCGACCTAAATAAAAAGATTCCCGACTACAATACATCTCTGTCCCAAATTTTATCCAGATTCGTTCAGCCGTTCTGTCGTAAACGAATAACGAACATCAATCCATCCTCACAAACGTTCACATTTATAATATTTGGCATATGGCATATTAAAGATGAGGTTTAATTAACATACCATTTATTTACATGCATACATATTTTCACGCCTGTCTCCCATTGGGGTAGGCAGACAATATGTAGATTCCCTTTTTTGAGAATGGCTACAATTTGGTCGTGGTACGTTCAACGAAGTCGGGCCCTAACAACTAACACCATTTATTTCATTACTTAATACAGTAAAAAACAAAAATTCAAACAACTTAATATTTTATCATTTTCGCGATACTTTAACTGTTTTATAGTGAATTTCATAGCTCACACTAACATAAGCTCGCAATGAAACCATTTGCAAGCACTCAAACTCGCCTCAACAGTCCTCAAAACGTGCTAAATCTGAAAACTATTCACATATTATTATTAATTCGGAGCACATACTCGCTGTCGTTTATTTAAATGTACTCCCAGCGAGCGAGTCAGGCGTGTGACTTAATTCCGGAATTCTATGCCACGCTTTACACTGTCGAGCGTGTATCTAGTTACTCTAAGAATGTCACAAGTAAAATCAGATAGAAAACCCACAGAACCTTTTTTTATATCTTCTTCTTCTCTACTATTGGAACACTTTTACACGTGGGAGAGCCATGCTTCGGCACGAATGGGCCGGCTCGACCGGAGTGATACCACGGCCTCACAGAAAACCGGCGTGAAATAACGCTTGCGTTGTGTTTCGCCGAGTGAGTGAGATTACCGCAGGCCCATACCCTTTTAAAAGGCGGGCAACGCGCTTGTGACTCCTCTGGTATTGCGGGTGTCCATGGGCGGCGGTTATCGCTTACCATCAGGTGATCCTTCTGCTCGTTTGCTCCTCTATCAAATAAAAAAAACTATTATAAGATTGTAAAAAATCTGTGTCTGTACATTGAAGATATTTAAATAAAAACGAGTGGGTTAGGGTATATAAACAATCCCAAAATGTGATTTTTTAAATTCTTGTCTGTTACGCGATGGCGCAAAAACTACTGAATAGAGATGTTCTTATCACTGTGAGAAAGTATGTGCTCCAACTTAAAAACTGGTATACTTCTTATCTCAAATAATATAAAAAAGGAACTTGTAATACAGCTTGACCTCTCTAATGTATAGGGACCCATACAAAGAAGAGATCATCACTGTTGGTCTTTGAGGTTCCAGTGAGCGAAGCCGCGGGCAGAAGCTAGTAATGAATAAATTTAACACACCAAACTGCATAATTCTCAGCAATTATTTAAAACAAAGTTGTATTACAATCATGAACTAATCTATGGAGTGTCTTGCCGGCTCTTCTCCATAAAACCAACTTTTTGGAACCATGCAACTAATTTTGACTTTTTAGCAAGTAGGTTCCTCTTTTAGTGATTTTAGTGGTCTTATTGATTAAAGCATTTTGACTTTGACTTTTGACTTTGACGAGTCCAAAATTAATGACGAAATAATTTTGGAATTCACTCGAAGCCACCCGGGAATTTTAGGGTTGACCACGACCATTCACAAAATTAATTAGTTTATACAGTGTCTAAGATGGAGCACACAATCCAAAGAAATTTTTGTCGGGCTTCTAATCCGTTTTATGTAGGCTAGTAAGAGCAGTTCAGAGATCAGTGTCCCGTGTTCACTTCTATTGAAAAGTTCGCGCATTTTCATGCAGAAAATCCTGTCAAGGGATGGCCTTATATTACTAAATCATCCTCACAAAAATGGGCTAAGTGCTACCAATTTCACGTTTAATAAATATAATGTATTTCGTCTCTTAGTACAAAGAAACCTCTAATGAATAGCATATAAAATGAATTAGCCCCTTCAGTGTACTTGATGCTACTTTTCAAGGTAACTTGCCCCACTAAGCACCGTCTAGAAGTCGGGTTATAGTAAATCCTTTCGGGAAGCGAGTGAAACTGTGGGCAGCAGCTAGTAAATAGAATAAAGTTGTAATTTAAAAAGATGTAGCAAACTTTATCTAATCCTAAATCTAATAATTTCCTGTCCGGACTATAATGTATTTCGTCTCTTAGTACAAAGAAACCTCTAATGAATAGCATATAAAATGAATTAGCCCCTTCAGTGTATTTGATGCTACTTTTCAAGGTAACTTGCCCTACTAAGCACCGTCTAGAAGTCGGGTTATAGTAAATCCTTTCGGGAAGCGAGTGAAACTGTGGGCAGCAGCTAGTAAATAGAATAAAGTTGTAATTTAAATAAATACATATTACCTTGGTCACCACCAAAATTAATATAAAGTTTATCAGTAAGTAACTGCCTCAATAGCCAAGTGGTCGTGACCGCGACTGCTACGCTAGAGGTCCTGGGTTCGATTCCCAGGTCGAGCAAAGTGTTATTGGGTTTTTCTAAGAAATTCCCAGTAGCAGCTCGGAGTTAGGAATTTGTGCCCGCTTAATGGCAATAGGCTCGCCCCCTATTACATGGGACCTAAACATACTGGCGAACTGTGGGTGTACATTAGTACGCCTCTGCCTAACCCTTCGGGGAATACAGGCGTGATGGTAATGTTTATCAGTAAGTAAGTTTTATAAGTAGTAAGTTTTTGTGGATCTACTGTAACTATCTTTGTAGTGGCTATCGATTGAATCAGCATCTTATTCACTGTTGTTCATTGTAGCGGTCTGTTGGGAAACTCTTACTCAATTCCCATTTTCCCCTATGAGCTGTAATGGACATCTTCTGGACTAGGTATACCAATCACCATTAGTATAATATAACTGATCAAAGAGTACTCTTAATTCTATTCTCCTCCCTATTTATAAACTTCAAGTTACTACTGAGAATTTTATAGAAACACATCAATAACACTTTGTTCTACCTGGGGATCAATCTTGCCTGTCAATTGTCAATGTCAATAATCTCTAAATAGTCTGTGGTTCATGGAACATTCTACTCCAATGATAATCAAAATGGCCGGGTAATAGAAAACTTTATCATTCTAAATATTGTTGTAATAAACGCAAGCAACAAAATACACCAAGTTTCAATACAAAACCCAATCAGTCTTATACCTAAACACTTACTATCGGCAGCTGTAAATCCGAACACTAGATCAAAGCGGCGGTAGCCTAATGACTAGGGCGTCGGACTTGCGATCATGTGGTTGCCGGTTTGAACCCCACCCATTGCACTACCGACGTGAACCCACTCGTAACACAAGCAATCTAGCTTAGCACGAGGGGTTAACAAGAATACTAGTAATGTGCGAACCGCATTGCTAGTAAGCTTTAAAAAAAAAATGTGGCGGGATCTACTATTTATTCATCTATTTTTACATGTAAGACGTAAGTACAAATGTAAGATTTTTCATCATCATTCTACATTGCAAGATGTAATAATAGTGTTTGTTAAAAAAATACAAAAAAGTGTTGCTACCACATAATTTTACATGCATGTAACACCTTAAAATGTTGTATATTTCAAGCAGTATTATAATTTACCACTAAAAATAAACACCTACAAGCATTATATTCCTACTCAGAACCACGACATAAATACACACGACCACAACTCAACTCTCGCTATCCAAAACCGTTTTCACAACGCAATCTTCACATAAATCGAATATAAAAAGCGTAATGGACCGTTGCGTATAAATACGACACGTCTCGCCGACAAACGTATCGAACATTCGAAATCTTTTATCGTATTGAGAGAACTTAAAGGAACTTTATGACAGATACAGGAGAGAATCGAATATGTGTACATAGTGTTTGGCTTTTTTGTCAAGGATTTAGCTGTTCATGTAGCCATTTCTAGGTGGATTTGCAAAATATTCAGTCTCTTTGCCACAGTGACTAAGCAATTGATTAATGCGCTATGAGTTGCGGTTTTAATACTCATACGAAAATAAATAATTTGTTTATTTCTGTTTGTCAGACATATAAATATTCATTGCCACTTACTTACAAAAGGCTAATGATCAAGGATTTACACGGTGACTTCGTTAGGTATATATGTTCGTCTCAAAAACATTAATATAAATAACCAAAATGTAATTAAAAATTAAAAATAACCCCATACACAAATATCTCTAATATTTTGTCTCTTTACGTTTTGTGTCGGAGGACTGCTGAGTATATAAGATACACACATACATACTTAAAGTCACGCCTCTTTCTCGTACCTCTCCTTTCTCGCCTCTGCCTACCCCAGAGACCACAGACTTCCTCTTGCTGATTCTGACATACCTCTTTTGCTTCATCATTTATGATAATAAGTAGAAAATAGTAAAATAGCAGCTATCCTAAGCGTAAAAATAAACAAAGTCGTGCTTCAAGACCGATTTTCTACTACTTAGCAGTAACAAGAAGCGATGACCCTAAACCTCTGTTTCATCGGGGGTTAAAATAAAGATACTTTTAAATATCTAAATGATATTTCCTTAACGGTAACAATTTAGTAAAACAGTAAAAAGTTTAAACACTCATTTCTAAGTCAATACGCATTTAGAATGCTGCAATGTTCTTTACACTAAAAAAATGTTGATCCGCCCGAAACCTACACACTAAAATGCTTTTAAATCGTAATCTCCTGAGTTTCCCCGGTAACAAAGAGGATTCGCGGCTTAGAGGAGACTCTGACCGTGTGGTACTTGGCGTTCCCACGTTCGGGACAAAGCCAAGGCTTGCTTTAATAATTATGTATAATGTACTTACTGGCTTGCTTTTAAGGATATTACTTTCGATGTGGAATTAGGTGTTACTGAACAATGAATAGCTATTTAAGCTATTAAAATATTCATAATACCTATAGGTGAGTACATTTTACAAGTAGCATTTTTTTTTATAAAAAGCTTACTAGCAATGCGGGTCGCACATTACTAGTATTCTTGTTAATCCCTCGTGCTAAGCTAGATTGCTTGTGTTACGAGTGGGTTCACGTCGGTAGTGCAATGGGTGGGGTTCGAACCGGCAACCACATGATCGCAAGTCCGACGCCCTAGCCATTAGGCTACCGCCGCTTAATTTTACACATCACAAGAACAGACGTAAATGATAGATCGTTGTGACGCAAGAACATATAAAAATTCAGCCTGCGTATATTGCTAGCTATTGCTATTTGATAAGTATTCGATCAATGAATTCAATTTTTTATACACAGGCAGGCACTGCAAATCGTAGACAGGCATAGCGAACATCTAGCCCTTAATAATAATTTGTGGCGGGTGTGGATTGCTGAAACGTAATAAAAAGGTTTTAGACTAGTTATCAATATTAATTCCTTGATATAAAACTACTAAACTTTTTTACGGATTTTATCGAAAATTGTATTGATATTATTTAATTCCGGATATTTCGGATCCTGTACAGCATCCATGGTTACGGGTATGAATCAATACAGCGTGATAGAATCACTATGAAGTAGTTTTATTCCAATACTAGCTTCTGCCCGCGGCTTCGCCCCCGTGGAATTCGGTCTGTCATCACATCCCCCGGGAACGGGACAAAAAGTATCCTATGTCCGTCTCCTGGTTCTAAGCTACCTCTCCACCAATTTTCAGTCAAATCGGTTCAGCTGTTCTTAAGTTATAAATAGTGTAACTATCACGACTTTCTTTTATATAAATAAGATAAGATAGATTCGCCGAAGTGTCAAAGAGATTAGAATAATTATTCCTTTTATTCAAACCGTGTCACAAAAAACACACAAGACATGATGAAAAACATGACAGCTTCCTAAATAAGTAGACACGTACATAAATAAAAAGGTCGTTATAAGGTGTGGTACATAATTTAATAATTTACCAACAGAATTCAAATTTAAAATTGAACACAAGTCAACAAACTCCGTAGCTGTTATTAATCCTAATTCCTATCACGTAAAGACAAAGACCTAACCTTGGGATCTAGGAATCCGTGGAACGTCGGCATCTCGATCATTTGCCTCATTAACGCTGACCCTTTCACCACAGACAGATATTGCCTACGTTAATGTAAGAAGTATTGATAGAACACTTTAGGCTATAAAGGGGTCATAAGTTGAATATTTTATAATAGTTTCTAGATCTAGTTAATTAAATATTTGTAACAGAATATAAACATACCATCACTTTTTTATATTCTTGGGGAAGCCGAAAGTTTATTTATGGAAGTAAATTCTCACTTCGTTTTAATATTCTGCTGCTAAGAAATAATCTATACTAATATATAAAGCTGAAGAGTTTGTTTGTTTGTTTGTTTGCTTGAACGCGTTAATCTCAGGAACTACTGGTCCGATTTGAAAAATTCTTTCAGTGTTAGATAGCCCATTTACTGAGGAAGGCTATAGGCTATATATCATCACGCTACGCGGACGACGTCGCGGGCAGAAGCTAGTGTGATAATATTATTGTGTTCCGGTTTGAACGGCAATGTGAACTTATTGAGCATTGAGACTAAACTGACATATTAGTGGTACGACTGGTGTATTGCTGTCTGTAGATTGTGTACCATCGGGTGGTCCATATGCGTTTATTATCTTATTACAATAAAAATATTAATAAAAGGCGATAACTACTGCTAAGAATTTCATAGAATTACCTAATACTCAGTAGCTATAACATAACTTTGATTTCTCTTTATGTCAAGCTGTCAGTAGGACAGTTGGACAAAGCGGACAGACAGACATTTCTGATCAGATTCAGTTCAATTTCCGCAATGCGGTAGTATCCCTTGAGCGAAATTACAGAAGACATGTTTTTTGAATTGAAAAAACAAACTTTCTTTGGTCCCACAATATACTTAAAAACAATAAATAGCTTAACAAAACACTGTCAATCCTTTATCAAAATTACTGGGTTTCCTTCTCGAGAAACTTTTTAAGTGTTGAAAAGAAACCGGGCTAAGGGATAGTACAAACTTGGACAGTTTAAGTGCCCAGCCTGCTTGAGATAAGGCCTACTGGATGTGGCCAGGACGTTAGATAGCCATTGAGTTATGAACGGTCAAGAGTAACATAGATGTTAGAAGATATTGATATGGTTATTTAATCTATTTTCGAGCAAATTTTGGGAACATGTTTTTTATGAAAAATTTAGAAATTTCAAAGTAGTTTTTGACCAATTTATTGATCAATGATTGTTTTTATAGCATCAGCAACATCATAGTATGTTTTGTGGTAGTACTATTTTATTAATTAACTAGCTTCTGCCCGTGAATTCGTGTGCGTGGCCTTCACAATTGGGCCCGACCTGGATGAAATGCAGCCTATGTGGTATCTATCTCTATACTATATTTTATCTTGCATTCAGCCGTACTGGCGTGAAAGATTAACAAACATCCATACAAATTTCAGGTTTATAATATTAGTAGGATTTGAATATATCATAATATTAATCAATATTAATAATATTTTATACTCTAGCACTATGTTTAATTAAGAGACATATGGCTGTTTATCGCGTCAAAAATTCTACGAAATGTTTAGCAATGTTTGAAAAAGATTTCTAATTTGAAAGCCGAATAGAAATTCCGTTAATCAGATTAGAGTTTATACGTGACTCTTGAAATCATGGATATGACTTTGAAACAATATTCACGTAACAAATACATGTAACAGAGATAACAGAACACTTGTCAGAAGTTCCTTCAAATTCACTCAACAAATTAAGATCAAACTAAGTTTCTTAAAGTCACTTCTAGGCACTTTACGCTTATATCAGTGGTGAGGCTTACTTAATTATGTACTAACTTTACTTTACTTTTATCGGGAGATCAAACCCAGTTTGGGCCACCGCGTGACTTATTTAAAAGGGTTCCCGATGAAATTTTGCACTGTTCTTCCCAAAACGATTTTTTATTCGTCCAAAAGTTGGGCCCGGTGGACAAACTGTATCATTAAATTATGTTTGTTTAAATTTTTGTGAATCTCGGTGTTTGTGGGTCAAGGATTGGGAATTTGTTGCTACTTTGTAAATTGAGTTGGTTTTTCACCAATTTCGAAGTAAAGATTTAATTTTTAGTTACTTTTTTGTTTAATAACGCCTATGGGTATTGGACTTCTGGAGTGATCGTAGTTTATTAAATTCAATTACCTATTATCATGCACATCAAACTGCATGATTCTTACATTATATGTACTAAATTGTAAAAAAAAACAATGTTATAATCTGTATTTAAATGAGTATCTATGGAGTTTCTTGCCGGTTCTTCTCCAGAAGAAGAAGATAATATATTTGGAACCGCGCACCTAGTTTTTGACAATTCAAAAGTACAGTATTACTGACGAGTATTAATAATTGAAAATCTAATTTAAATTGTGTTTGAATTTCTATTTATTTTGGTACCTATTTTGTTTGTATGGGTAATTAGACCCTAATAATTATAAGAAATCAAAAAAGATATATACGCTGCTACTTATTTTAATAAAATTCCAGTAAGTTTAAAAATAAACTCGGGCAAAATCATGCTTATATTCCTTAGTAAATAAATAAAAGCGCACAGTTTATTGCAAACTCAATAAAAAAACAATTACCTTATAATTCAGAATTCTAAGCCAGCAAATAGCTTCACGCAAGCCCGTACTTATGGGAAAAAATCAAATTGCTCCAATAAACGGCTTCATAAATCAATTTTTATATAAAAAGCTGGGCGATTTTAAAATAACAAGCATTGCTTTGTAAAACTGTTCATGCTTTTTTTATATATATTCATTTTATGCTGTGTTTATTGTGGCCACACGTGTAATTATAACAAGATTTTATGGATTGGGAAATATTGTGCTACGAGTATTATCCTAATCTATACTAATATATAAAGCTGAAGAGTTTGTTTGTTTGTTTGCTTGAACGCGCTAATCTCAGGAACTGGTCCGATTTGAAAAAAAAATTCAGTGTTAGATAGCCCATTTACCGAGGAAGGCTATATATAGGCTATATATCATCACGCTACGCGAACGAAGTCGCGGAAGCTAGTATTATTATAAATGCGAAAGTTTGTGAGTACGCATTGATGTTTGTTATTCTTTCACGCCTGAACCGTTGAACGGATCTAGATAAAATTTGGCACACATATAGATTATAGCCGTGAATAACACATAGACCACTTTTTATCTAGGTCGAACTCAATCATGAAGTCCACGCAGACGAAGTCGTGGGTGGAAGCTAGTATTTTTATATTTCTCCATCTCACAGGGGGTGCAACTAATCCAAGCTGCTACCAAAAATTTTGTATAAAATTCCAGTAGGTATCACATTTTGCTTCGTGTGGCAATCGAACCCAGGACCTTATGCAGCAGCAGCCAAGCTTGAAAAACTAACGCTCATTAAAATTAACTAAATATTTTACAATAGATAAGTAGCATCTCTTCTGATTGTATTTATCGACATATTTATAAAGGAATGGTATGTTATATCGTTTCAACTTCAACTTCAAATGTTATTATTTCAAATAAGCTTTTACAAGCGTTTATGAAATGTTATGATTCTAGTTGCACGGTTCCAAAGGGTTGATCCTATGGAGAAGAATCCGGCAAGAAACTACATGGACATTATTTTAAATAAATTATGTTAAAATCTTCACTGGTACAATATTGTGATAAAAAGATGTGTGGACGTTGAAGGATGTCCAAGTTTGACCGAAGTCGACAAGTTTAAAATCAATATTTTATATAGTTTTCATATAAATACTATTTGAAAAAGATATTGATCGATACAAAATGAAAAATAAATGATATCGCTATAGATATTATAGGCATACTAAAATGAGAATCATATATTTGTGAAAGTTCAAATAACTATCGAAAATTATATATTTCAGTACAAATATATTGATATACTGCTTTATTATATTTGAATATAGATTTATAATATTCATATATTTTACAAATAAAGAACTTAAATATTTTATCGTAAAATTTTACTGGTAAACGTGAATATCTATGTGAAAACGTAAGTTTATTATTGGCCTGTATAATATTATATATTTTTTATCTATAAAGATACGTGACCTAAGCTTTATTGCTATTTTATTTCAAGCCTCAAAAGGATTTTCTATCAATAAAAGTGTGTGTAAAAGTTAAGTTAGTATTTTATACACTTTGTAAAAAATCTTTCTGATCTAAAAGGGTCATATAGTTATTACGTCATCGCCAAAATAAAAACATTATAAGACAATTAAATAACTATCTTTTTGTGCATTTTCCATGCCATATCACCTTTAAGACGTAAATTCAGAATGTGAAGGCAAATTTCGACATGGCGGGTGGCACTCGCGGTGGCTTAGTAGTCATAGCGTCTGGTGTAACTAACCAGAAGACGTAGGTTCGAATTCTGCCTGCAAGTCGAATTCTTACTTCATTAAAATAACATAACATTAGTTAGTTAAGTGAGTTAAGCAGAGGCGTACTAATATAAACCCACAGTTCGGCGGTACGTTTAGTTCCCATATTAGGGGGCGAGCCGATTGCCATTAACCGGGCACAAATTCCAAACTCCGAGCTGCTACTGGGAATTTCTTAGAAAAAAACCGATAACACTTTGTTGCACCTGGAAATCGAACCCAGCACCTCTAGCGTAACACTCACGCACAGAAAAATGAAAACATCCTGATCAGTCATAGTAAGCTTTTCCCTCAGTATCAGCGACATTAATTGGTCACCCATCTAAACACTGACCGCAGTAAGCACAGTTGAACTTTCGAGATCTATTCATCGCTATATTTATTGCTTTCCATGACTCACTCCAATAGAAACTCAAATTCGTAAAACTAAAACTACCTTCCTTACAATATATTATATTTGGGGTTCAATTTCATGCACTATTTGATATACGCATGTGTTATTCCGGATCAGCCCTACTCTAGGCCTTCCAATCTATTTGCAATTTCGACCGGAGGCCTCTAAAGATTTGTTTATTTCGGGCCGATTTGTGGGTTCAAGGAGATGAGATTTATTCCATTGCCTGCCTTCTATTCTATTCTATTTATATTTCGGGGACGCTGGCAAGCACCAGGCGGGCGATCAGTCCTCATGTTGGGATTATTTCACCCAGTTCCCCATTTTGGTGGATCCCGTCATGGGTTACTGGCGCTCGGCGTCGCAAATCTTCCAGTAGCCTTGCAGAAGTCCACCAGTTGTCTGATGGTATGTTTAGGTCCCATGTAATAGGGGGCGAGCCTATTGCCATTAACCGGGCACAAATTCCTAACTCTGAGCTGCTATTGGGAATTTCATAGAAAAACCCAATAACACTGCTCTACCTAGGAATCGAACCCAGGACCTCTAGCGTAGCAGTCGCGCTCAGGACCACTTGGCTAATGGACAATAAATATTATTATTTATTTCTATAGCATTGAGATATATAGAGATCAGTGCTCATAATTATAATTATCATCTAATCGTGCGTCCTTAACTTTCATTTGTTATCTCGTTCATTCCTTTCTAGTCACAATACTTATTCTCTTTCACTGATTCCATTCATACATATATAAATTTAGGTACAGCAAATTAGCGACTCTATAATCATCATATTCCAACGAAATGTAAGTGGTATTTGCTTGCAACTTAATCTACGACTTCTCCTTTACAATTTCAAAGTTCACGGCAATCTTGTCTGCTACTTACTGGCAGCATTGAAGCTTAGCAGCCCTAGAGAATACTAGCGTAGCAACTTGCAGCAAATTTAATCACAAGAACCAGTTTCTTTTTTTTATAGGCGAACAACGCGTCTCGTGATTCTGAAAGGCATTTTAATTGGACTGGCTTTGAAAATCAATCCCGTCGAAGTAGTTTATATAGCTATAATCGAAGCTGGTCTAATTTCAGTCTTAGATATACATATAAAGAATCTCCCTCTTATTGAATTTGATTATATATATATATATATATATATATATTGTTATTATATGATATATATTATATGATATGATTATAGATATATATATTGATCAATATATTGTGATAGATTACCACAATATATTGAAATTTTACGCATTTCTAAGTTTTAAGTTGTATTGATCATAATTATTATTTAAGTCGTTTATTTTAATGTCTCATATTTGCGTAAGTGTCAGAAACCAGTATTGCTCAATAATTATGTTTATAAAATATTGCAAAAATAACATATTATCTAATTAAAACAAAACCGAAATCCATAAGTTCCACTATACTTTTATACATATCTCACTAGATGGTGAAGACACTGCCTCCTGTAACTTATGTTATTATCTAACTCGAGTCAGAGTTTCAATTTGTTGTAACTAATAATTTTATGTCAACAAAACATTATTTATATAAAACTAGTTAATAGTTAGGCAGATCAAAATATGAGGTAGGTTTTATGTCAAAGAAAATAATTAATGATTATAATGTTCTCATAAATTTTCAATAAAAAGATTTAATTGTTCACGTGGGAGAGCCATGCTTCGGCACGAATGGGCCGGCTTGACCGGAGTGATACCATGGCCTCACAGAAAACCGGCGTGAAATAACGCTTGCGTTGTGTTTCGCCGAGTGAATGAGGTTACCGGAGGCCCAAACTCTTTTAAAAGGCGGGTAACGCACTTGTGACTCCTCTGGTGTTGCGGGTGTCCATGGGCGGCGGTTATCGCTAACCATCAGGTGATCCATCTGCTCGTTTGCTCCCCTATCCCATAAAAAAAACTAGGAACCTTAAAGAAGAAAATAAATTGCAACTACACATAGCTGACTAGTTGCAACAAACAGCACCAATTCATGAGCATGATTTGTCATAGTTGTTCATTGAATAATAAGTATCAGTCACATCTTCAAGAGAAGTGCAAGACAATTTCCCTATACATTCTTGGCTCTCTGAATAACAAACAAGAATTGTCTTTTATGTTCAACTTACGTATGCGTTTCTTCGTACTCTTGAACAATAAAATCAGTGGCGCTGATATTATTGAAGAGAATTTGAACAAGTTTATAGTTTAAAATTGACATAAAACTGGAAACAGTTACGTTAGACTTTATGTCTTCATAAAACATGTGTTTTCTTGATGTAGATCGATGAATTCTGTAGTAAGACAGTAAAATATTTACTTAAACAAAAATAAGCTTCAAACAATCTGCTTGCAAAAATTTATTTCAGTTAACAGCACATCGCAAATTCGCACAAAGTATTTACTGTCTCTTTGGCCTTATAGGAGATAGCATGGCAAATTGTGAGGACGTTTGTTTGATTTTCAAGTCGGAGAAATTGTAGAGTGACAATATTTTTTGAGATTTGATTGGGAGACACAAATGTCAATGGTCATCCTAATTTTACAATTAGTTTACAATTCAAAAAAGGTAGTCACCCGTTATTTTTTCTCGATATTGGTCTTTATCCCACTTTTATTTGAAGCTAATATGGCTAGTCGTTATACAGGTGACACTCAATAAAATATTCCATAAAATTCACAATAAAAACGACCATAGAACCCCTTGAACAATATCCATTAAAACTATTAAAACCAGACCAGTATCACCACATCACACCAGTTAAAAAGATATATAATTTTCCTGAACAATCAAAACATACTGAAGCATAGGGTTGTCATAAGTCGCAGTTTACTCAAATGATTTCGGCACATATAGTATTCATTGACGTCATAGCAAAAATCTTATTAGAAAAATGTTGATTTGATCGCTAAAGGCTTTAAATACATATACAATATTATTTTTCATACTAGCTTCTGCCCGCGACTTCGTCCGCGTAGCGTGATGATATACAGCCTATAGCCTTCCTCAGTAAATGGGCTATCTAAACACTGAAATATTTTTTCAAATCGGTCCAGTAGTTCCTGAGATTAGCGCGTTCATGCAAACAAACAAACGCTTCAGCTTTATATAATAGTATAGATATGCGAAACCTGAATATAGTTTGTTCAGAATAAGTTAGTGAATCGATTACAATAATGTTTACAAGAATTTATATTTTGTCCCAAAAATATTTAAAAAGTTACAAGTGCGACACCGAGCGACATCATATGCGCACAAAGTCACGGCAGGTCATAGTTGCACAAGGTGCTGGTGCACAGCGGGGCGGGTGATAAGACGTGGTGAGCATGTTTATGTCTGACAAACAGGTAACATAACAATAAGCTTTTAAATATGTGACTTTTCGTGGTACTATTTTCAAGTTCAAGTTCAAATGTTTTTATTTCAAATAAGCTTTTACAAGCGTTTATGAAACGTTTGTACATAATTTTGTACATATATTCTTTACATTATAATATTAGACACGTGTCTCGGTTAGACTATACTCGCATATACTAAAACTAAGGTACTCGTACTGTTTATAAGATTAAATGATTGGATGAAGACAAAGGATCCGTTAAAATAGTCACCACGACATTACTAAGCAATAGACTCTCCTCATACCAATTTAGGGAAGAATATCCTGATTGGACATAATGGTGGTACGTGGCAACCACAACCTACAGGCGCCAGTAACACCACATGTATCTCTCACATTGTCATCTTAAGACCTCAGTTGTTAAGGCTTATTTAGGTACATTAGGTACTGTTTAACCCTGACAAAAATAATATTAGCGCATTATTGCCTATTTGACAGAATATTCAATAATGCGTTGGCTCCACAGTTCCAAGTACGATCACTTATTTATGGCAACCCTAGCAGAGCCTACAAATTAATACGTGCATATGGAACTCAACATTTAATGGTTTTTAATGTGAAATTTTATATTTTAAACGTAACTGCGGTATAAAAAGCTTTGGAGTAAAACTACTCCATTTGAGGGCTCGTACTATTAAAATATTTGATGTCAGCAAAGGAATTCGGTTTAGAAAATTGCGTCGCATTTTCGAGAGCTTTACGTTGCCTTTTGAATTCTTTTGAAGGTATCTTAGGAAAATGTATCCTGTAATGAACGGTTTTAGTATTAGAATTTTATACCGTCATAAAAAGTTTGATCAAATATTGCTTTCGCTATCTTTAAGAAAAAATGAATGTATGTCGCATATGAACGTTTTGTGGATGTAATTAGATGAAAGATGAGATGATACAAATTTAGAGTGATTTATACATATGGGAACAGTAGCTGTTGCACGTGCTTTCAGTCGCTTGGAAAGGACCTTTTTTTATTCAAACGCTAGTCTGCATCTTTTTCCAATGTCCAATCTATTTTTATATGAAAATTAATTAAAATTGATTCAGCGGCTTTGACTTGAAAAGGTAACAAACAAGGAGATAGAGCTACTTTCTCATTTAAAGAATGGATAAGTTTATACTAAGACTTACCTGTGAACCTTAGCATAAGCCGCATGTATATACTTGACTATATTGTCTCCGTGGATTACCTATCTTACAGCTTGTTATAAGGCATGGCCGAGGCACCAACTTGCATTACGTTTTCTTATTGTATTATTGACAAACGAGTATAAGTAGCAACCGCAGAATAAGACGCCAGTAACAACAATAGTATCAGTTGCATGTTTTCATATACTAAGCCTCATTAACCCAATTATTTCACTGGCAACATTTCTCTTAAAACTGAAACATAATTTTGCCATATTATTAAGTCCCAGAATCGTTGGTACCAAACCAGACGAACTTAGTGGCAAATTTCTACCACCAGAAAATGATTGACTACAGTTTTACCGCAGAAAACAAAAACAACAAAATATTTCAGCCATTCTGAATATTTAAACAGTATTCAACGAATTATAAAAAAAACACAGTGTGTTTTGTGACTGTACCTGCACACGATTAAACTGAAAATGTTTCTGTTCCACCAAAAAATACGGTAATTATGTGCACTCAACTCAACGAACGTGTGCTCGAGTTTTTTTAACAAAAAAAGTTCATTTTTTGTTACTTTTAACAAGCCAGCAGAATGTAGGTTGCCGGTTTTGCATATATGCTTTTAAGAAAGCAGTGAGTATGCTAGTTTAACCATTAAGATTTTCTTACATGTGAGATAAGCTGGTTAATATCGATGTAAATTAAAAGGAATCCACGTTTTCTTTGCAAGGTATGAGTAAAGAAGTCATTTTTTAAGTCTTTCTTTGCATAATTCCAGGCTTTTTCCTACGGTTTTCTGAGGATTTCTTATAGTTACTTGATGTTAGAAGTATCAAGGTATAATAATTATGTTGGTAAGTATTATGGAGAAGAAGCCGAGTTCTCTATAATAGACATTTGACTTTTCTCCATAACAGGAGTTTCTATCGTTGGCAGAATATTTGTTTTAGTAGTATCTTTAGTATAGCTGTATTTTGACGTGGGAGAGCCATGCTTTGGCACGAATGGGCCGGCTCGACCGGAGCGATACCAAGGCCTCACAGAAAACCGGCGTGAAACAACGCTTGCGTTGTGTTTCGCCGAGTGAATGAGGTTACCGGAGGCCCAAACCCTTTTAAAAGGCGGGCAACGCACTTGTGACTCCTCTGTTGTTGCGGGTGTCCATGGGCGGCGGTTATCTCTTAACATCTGGTGAACCGTATGCTCATTTGGTGCCGTATCCCATAAAAAAAAATTGTTAGTTATAGTAGGTACTTTACTAATTTTAGATGGTTGTATCAAATACTGGCATTACTTTAATTCTTCAATTTTTAATCGTTCCTACTCTTTTATGTCCCACTGCTTGGCAGATCTTATTCTAATTTAGATAAGATTTAGATTTTCTATCCTGGGCTCCATATTTCCCAGTTAAATTATATAAAATCAAATGTTTTTCAAAAAGCATTTAAATACATGTTTACGACATTTTTCACTCAATAGGAATTTCCTTGTAAATCGTTTTTAATTTATAGTTACAGTAACAGATGGTGCAGTTATTATATTTAATAAGCATCTCACGTAACGTTTTAACTTAATTATACCATTCAATAAGAAATCTGATTTATAGGGCAATAAAGGTGCAAATTTATTATATAAGCTTGGTAATAACAGCTACTACAGATTGCCTTGCCTAAAGATTATCAGCTAGATACTTGTCACTACCTCCAGGACCTAATCTTTCCAAAGTTTGTGTTGACATCGCCAGGAGACTCGCTTGTTCTGTGAAGTATAAGTTTGAAACTCAAACTGTAACTATACATTGAAATGAAACTACTTTTTACGGATTTTATCGCGGTATATTGATATTATTTAGTTCCCGACGTTTCGGATCCTTTACAGCATCCATGGTCACGGGCTGACTGAGGTGTTGGACGTCTTGATGTTAAAATTACTAACAGCTACCTTACATTTTTGTTAATTATTAGTGATCCGATTCACGCAGAACGAGCTCACCGTATCCTTTGGTCTTGCAGTTTTGGGCTTGGATTTAGATTTTATAGATTCTATAATGGGATTCCAAGCAGCTGGTAAGACCCAACCATCTTCTCTATTGAAATTTGGGTGTTTTTTGATTTCAATAGCCTCACGAATCATCCTGGGTAGGAATCGGTTTTCTTTTCAAAAGAAAACCGATTAACAAAAATGTAAGGTAGCTGTTAGTAATTTTAACATCAAGACGTCCAACACCTCAGTCTGCCCGTGACCATGGATGCTGTAAAGGATCCGAAACGTCGGGAACTAAATAATATCAATATACCGCGATAAAATCCGTAAAAAGTAGTTTCATTTCAATGTCTAATATTCGCGTAAGTGTCAGAAATCAGTATGTAACTATACAATAAAAAATATCTCTAAGTAGGTACATCTTATCGATATCATAAAAAACGATTTTCAGAACATTTTACATTATCGGTATTATAATGATAATATCCTATTATGATAAGTAGCCTAGATTTAAATTCTTAGTGAATAATTGAATTGCGCGTATATTGTAGTATTTTTTTTATTATGTTGATCTAACTCTCAAGCGATATTACAAAATGGGCCAGGTCAATTTCCTCTACATAATAATCAACTCATTATATGTCCCACTGCTGGGCACGGGTCTCCTCTCACAATGAGAGGGATTAGGCTGTAGTCCACCACGCTAGCCTAATGCGGGTTGGCAGACTTCACACGCCGTCGAGAAAATCTCTCAGGTATGCAGGTTTCCTCACAATGTTTTCCTTCACCGTTTAAGCGCGTGATAATTAACTATTAATACGCACATAACTTCGAAAAGTCAGAGGTGCGTGCCTTAGATTTGAACTCGAGACCTTTGACTTGGCAGTCCAATGGTCATTTCACTAGGCTATCACGACTATAATTATTATATAGGGCTATAATTTCCTCTATTAAGAAAAAATATGGCTGAACTTCAAAAGTTTTATATAAATTTGTTTATTTATACAGATACAATATTAAATCTTAATATTTATTACTAGCTTCTGCCCGCGACTTCGTCCGCGTAGCGTGATGATATATAGCCTATAGCCTTCCTCGATAAATGGGCTATCTAACACTGAAAGAATTTTTCAAATCGGACCAGTAGTTCCTGAGATTAGCGCGTTCAAGCAAACAAACAAACAAACAAACTCTTCAGCTTTATAATATTAGTATAGATCTACTGACCCTGAACAGGATCTTAAAGAAAAGAAAGAGCTAATTTATACGAATACTTTAATAACGATAAAATATGCTCAAGAAATAGACTAATGCCCTAGCTTTATGCTGAACTGGAGCAATTTAGATTTTATTAGTATACCCACACAGATTTTAGTACCTAGTGCTAACATTTTTATTAATATCTGTTATGTTGATGATACAGAAAATATTCTTTGATAAAAAGCTAAGTAAATGTAATAACGTTTATATACCAATTTCTATTCCTTCTTTACGATCATGATTAAATTCCGTTCTGAGGAAGCAAGTTTTCATCTCGATAAAGTTTTGTAAGTAAACAGAGTGTAAATAGAAATAGTTCTTGTGGTCTTAGTAATAAATAATACGAGTAACAGCAATCATTCGATATCGTTATATCAAACTTTATAAACCTACTGGTTTCTGACACTTACGCGAATCTAAGACATTGAAATAAAACTTTTTTTAACATTGTACCTATTTATATTATTTAATTTCATATAACACAAGCTTTAACAGAATAACTGCAGGACCTGAAATTATTTTTTTAAGAACGTCAACAGAATCGATTACTGTGGTTTATAATATTTTTGAATTTTTCTCAAAAAGGTAATTACAATACCTGAAACTATGACAGAAACCTATTTGCACAAATTATTATTGTGTGCGAGCAACGATATTGTACGGCTTTGTGGATATGATTACCGATTTTGACGGAACTTTCACGGGCAGCTGGTGTAAGAAGGAGTACCTTAGGCTACTTTTTTTTAAAACACAAGGACGAAGTCGCGTGTAACGCGTAGTTTAAAATAAAATCCTTATCTGAATTTGAACTGAAAGCTGACCCCAGTTTTGTTGAATGGAAATACTTGGCAGATACCTAAATAGAAATGAAGATAAATTCAGTACCTAAGAATTTCAATTCAGTAAGTTTTGTTCCAAGATTAGGGGACGTACCTAAAGTACCTACTAGTTGACTGATTATTCATTATCATCATTATTATTATCGGATTACGTATTATACTATTAAAAGATCACTGTAAAACTATAAATATAGCTTAACAACGATTCAAAAATAAAGAAACTTTCATTTAATGTTATGTATTAGCTTCTGCCCGCGACTTCATCCGCGTAGCGTTATGGTATATAGCCTATAGCCTTCCTCAATAAATGGGCTATCTAATACTTAAAGAATTTTTCAAACCGGACTTCCTGAGATTAGCGCGTTCAAGCAAACAAACTCTTCAGCTTTTTATATTAGTATAGGTAGATATAAAGATCGTAGGTGTCATAGCAAGTTGTGACGTCAATCCACGTGTGTGACATTCAATACCATGGTTACATTGTTTTTGTGAGAAACGGGCCGAGCACACTTGTCGACCCCCACTAAAAATTTTTAGTTAAGTTAGAATTTTACCAAATAATAATGCTTAAACCCGCAAAATAAAATTTCAAGTTGAGAATACATAAATATACATAAATATATATTTAATGAATACATAAATATATATTTAAAACAACAATTGAATTTATATCTAGATCTCCAATATCAATAAAAATAACTAACATTAGTTTTTACAGCATCTATATACCCGAAGATGTGCTTGTTTCTTTACAATTCCGTATCCAATTGTTATCGTTCTGATACCAGGACATTACAATTTTCCTATTGTTCCTGTAAGACAGCTATCTACAGCATTCATCGGAATTGAGACCTTTATTTTACAGTAGTAAGATAGAAATTCTATCAGCAGTGAAAATTCTTAGATGTTAGTGGAAGTGGTTCTGGTATAGTGGAATAAAGAATATGAAGTTCGTTGAAAAAATCTTCGTCGTTGAATTTTAAAAAATGTCTTGTTTTATTTTTGTATAGAATTTTACTTGATTCAACACGAGTAGTCGAATTCTAGTCTGCCTTGAGTATATATTATTTCCCATACTTGATTTTTAATAAATATTTATTAGCTACTTTCATTTACATCTCATTACAGAAATGAAATAATATAAATTTTCAGCTTGACCTGATACTTCTAATTAATTTGTGAATTGTTACAAAGCAATTTTAATCACATTGATCCTAACATACTAATTATTATAGGAACCTACTTTAATTAGATGAAAAGTGAAAGGGATACTGACTTCAAAGTTATTCCTGCAATTACTTTGATTCTTACCCGAGGCAAATATTTATCTATTCCATGGATATTTGCTTTGAATTTGGGTGTACTTTATATAAATAAATAAATAAATAAATTATCTAACGTGGGAGATGTAATAAAAAAGAAGTCAAATAAAAATAAGAGTGTTGTCTCAAAATTAATGCACGAACTTACTTTTATAACAGCTTTTACTGTCAGTATTAACACAAATACCTAATTTAAATTAGCAAAAGTAATATGGAATACTAGTAATGAGTTTAAAGACTGAATTTTGTAATAAACAAAAAACATTATACCACTCAGTATCTAAATATTTTCACAGAATTTAAATAACAATATCGAAGTATAAAAAGATACATTAATTTGAGTTGTGCTTTCAAATAATATTTATATAACAATACGCTTACAAGGCTTAGTGCGTATTAATAGTTAATTATCACGCACTTAAACGGTGAAGGAAAACATCGTGAGGCATGCCCGAGAGTTTTTCTCGACGTGTGTAGGCGAGAGTGGTGGACTATAGCCTTATCCCTCTCATTGTGAGAGGAGACCCGTGCCCAGCAGTGGGACATATAATGGGTTGATTTTTATTATTATTATTATAATAGGCTTACGAGGCTAGGTCCATCTAATGCTGGACCACAGCCTGTCACGATCGTGGCGCATTTCACGAAGCCCGTGCTTGCTTAGGGTGTTTTAGTCGGTACGAGTCCGACATACTCCCCCGGCCCCAGGTGTCGGCCCATCCATGAGGATTTTCTGTACTAGAAAAAAAGGCATAACACTAGGCTAGGCTATTACTGCTTCACGTAATAATTTACTATGATTTGAAAAAATATTTTTAAATAAGCACAGGTCCACAATTAGATCCGAATTCTTCATCTGCGGTCTATTGACCTTGTTGTTGACCCCCTACTTCTTAAAGAGTGTTTGGGTTTAAAGACATCTACCCTTTAAAAAGATGTCACCTACAAGTTTTAACCCTCTTCACTCAATTCAGAGACAGTGACAGTAGGTACTTTACTCTTGATCCCATATTGGCTTAAATATACCACTATTTCTACTGTGTGACCCTAACGCTTTATTTTACCTATGGAGGCTATTTTAAGGAGACATGCAAAGTAATAAATTGTATTTTTTTTAATAATTAGGTTTAGGTACTAGTAATTTTGGGGTAACTGGAACTTTTTTCAATTTATTACTATGGACGAATAAGTAAGTAATTCTATAAAAACTGGACCCAATTACTTAATTTTCATAGAGGTTAAAACAATGATTTCCATCCCTAATTACCATTACAGCAGAACCTTCGTCTTTGATCTATGAACTAGGACCACTAATCAAATAATCTATGCTTTGAAGCTTTACACCCACACACACTTCAAGCAAATTTGATTATGTGTAAATATGATCATATGTACGTTAAACCCAGAAACAGATTCCGTGCAAATCTATTCCAAACATCAACATCAGTTGTGCGTAAACTGGAAAAAAAACGTTGTAATGATTTTGATTAGAAAACTCTAAAGGCCAACCTTTAACCTACCAACGTAAGAAATTTTGCTGTCGACAAACTTTCGTAGCGTCATCGATTCTCCAAGTAACAACTGTTCAGCAACACAGAGTGAAAACACACGTTTTATGTATTGTTAGCTGTTTTATAACTACCTATTGCTTCTTTTTAGTTTCTACCTAAAAAATATAACATATTTTCAACATTAATTTAATCATTTTTATATTTCCTTAATAATAAAATAATTCTTTCATCTAAAGAATACCACCATTTTCATTGAAGTGAGTTTAATTGAATTCGATTTAGAGCTACACAAAGACTTTCAACCCAAAATTCAACAAACACGTTAACACTAACTACAAAACATTACCCAAGACTCAGGAATTCTTGTACAGTACTAAGCAATCCGATAACTTTGTTCAGTAGCACTTAAAATTTCGGAGGATGTTCCTTAGCAAGATAATCGTCCACGTCTCCGCCAACATTTGCCTGCCGTATGCACCCACAAATTCCCACCTTTGTGACATGGTACACCACTCTGGTATTCCGGTATTTACGCGAGAGCCAATCGTTATTTTAACCCGTCTGCTCTGTGTCATTGTCGCTCCCTTCACCGCAAACTTGCAATAATTGGCGTTGTATCTGTATGAAGTTTGCTTTGATAAAATACATATCTCTGTGTACCTATATAGGTTGATGATGGTTATTACGTACGCATCATCAAAATTTGTATAAATACTCGAGAAAAACCTCTGTAATATACGGACAGACAGTTAATTTAGAAGGTTTTGTATTCGTTTGAAGTCGTGGAACGCTAAAAACATTCAAATAGGTATATTTATTCAGATTCCTTGAAGCGCTAACCATTTTGATTTTTTTTGTAATGCGTTACATCTTGTACCTTTTAATAATCCTATCCCACTCAACCTAGACTGTTTTTCATTCACGTCTACATTTGTACTTATGTTGCTCTCGCTTAAGGCTTCTATACCAAATTTATTCCGTTTTTTACAAGTGAGCCGGAGTTCCTTCAAGAAGTTTTCTTCTTATTGACCTTATTTCTTGTAAATATAATTTCAGCAAGATAATGTTTGTCAAAGTTTCTGGAGTATGTATAAGTTTTGAAACTTGGCTTTAGATTACCTAGATGACTGCCTAGTCATAGAAAGCTGACAAATTTTCCTTTTGTTATGTTAATTAAATTTATTATATTAGCTGTATTTTTTATCCTGTTTGATTTATATCAAGAAAACCAGTATCATAATAGAATAATAGCAAATAATGAATGCCACGTCTATCGTGATGAGGTGTATTAATTGTATTTTAAAATTCCAATTTCACCCTTTTTAATTTTCTATTACAAATTTGCTAATTAGTAGTAGAATTGGAAAGGCTGAAATTATATAAAGATTTAGCACTCCAGAAAATACATAAACCAATTACAAAATAGATAGGTACACAATTATACTTCTAATGGCCTAGCCAAAAATTTATCGTAACAGGATCTATTAGTAGAGTAAATACTCAAAACATTTTAACTGTGTATTATTTTAAGTAAAATTAGAAAGTCTATGAGCTCTACATTTCAAGAAACAATTGAAAATCCCCCTCCTATCTCAATTGAGAATAATTTAGTTGTTTATTAATTGTAGTAGCTTTGAAAATAGAAATGTTTGAGTACCGAAATAATTTTGAATTCAAAATAATATTTGGAATCACAAAAAGTTACGAAATGTATTTTTAAATAGAAATGAATTCTAGCTATCTACAGTATCTATATTTGTTTATTTATGAAATCATCATCCTCAGAAAAAAATGTTATAATGATTACTCAAGTATGGGTTTATTAAGTTGTAATCATTATGTTATGGTCCGATTTCAATTAAAACCTAAGTTACGCAGAAAGAATTACGTTTTCATTTAAATTAAAAGCAATTTTATTTCTTAACCTTTTCAGGTACGTGCCAGCTCAAGATGTTATAATACACGCGTAAAATTTCTACTGTTTCAAGGTAACAAGCAAATTATTATTGTATGTTAAGTGTAGTTAAGTTTCTGGTTCAAGTGCTCACGAGATTGAGATTTTAGGGTTAAAGTTTAATTAACTAACTACGTTTCATAATCAATTTTGCTGAAGATCTTATTTACGAAGATCGTAGATTATCTTATACTTATATAGAAAGAGCCTATTTATCTTATTCAAATACATACTTATATTTTCATTTTATGTGATTTCTGATATTGTAACATAGTAAATATAAATTATCTATACTAATATTAGAAAGAGGAAAGATTCGTATGTAACTATGATTGTAATGAAATGGCTCAAAACTACTAAGTAGGTCGATTTCAAAAATTCTTTCACCATTTGAATGCTACGTTATTCCTGATTAGCATAGGCTATAGAATATTTAGAAAAAAGTTAGAGATTTCTCCACCCGTGCGAAGCCGGGGCGGGCCTTATAATTATTTTTATTTTTTATCAGGAGATCCGCCTGCTTGAATGCCCCCCTATTCCATAAAAAAATGTAAGCAAATTCATCTCTTCATGTTGGCACTATTTACCTACGTGACGTGACTTTGCTTTGAAATATTTTGTATTCCGAATTTCGTGTTTTCTTCCTTGTGGTGTCGTTATCTGTCAGTCAGACACGGAATTGTTTTGAAAAGTACGTAAAATACACATCTAGGCAGGCATTATTTTCTTGTTTGATTTAGCGTTACTTATCACTGTGTATTTTTTTTTGATAAATAATCATTATACTTAGGTACTACGCTTACAATTATGCTATAATCAAAGTAATTCGAATGCAATGAATTCATTATGATCCAACATTAAAATAAAGATGTTCTCTTTCAAGAATAGAATTATAAAGCAAAATAAATTACTATTAACAAAAGGATATTCATTTCCTAATGTCCCTTCTACCTCCATCAAATTGTCCACAAGCGCCTAACATTCAGCCCTTAATTCTCGGGATCGGATAGACTTATACAAATCCGTTGAGACGGTATTCCTTTAGACAATTAGGTATGCTTCGTGAACAAATTGCGAGTGTTCAGAAGCAGCGAGATAGATCTTGTTTTACTTAATCTCTGATTGTGCCCCTAACTTTGGTTGTTAAATGTTTTTTGGACATTGTAGGATTGTAAGAGGTGTGGGCCATTAGTATAGCTGAATTTATTATCGGAACGGACACAAATCTTTTTATTTATTAACCCTAAACTCTTATTATTAGGTTGTTGATTTATATTGGTTGGCTATTTTAAACCAATTATAGGTATTTTGGCAGGGAAACATTTAGAAACTTATTTTATTTGCAACCTTCATTGCACAAAATATTTATTACTAGCTTCTGCCCGCGACTTCGTCCGCGTAGCGTGATGATATATAACCTATAGCTTTCCTCAATAGATGGGCTATCTAACACTGAAGGATTTTTTCAAATCGGACTAGTAGTTCCTGAGATTAGCGCGTTCAACCAAACAAACAAACTCTTCAGCTTTATATATTAAGTAGATATATACATAGTATAGATTACTTATTCATAAAACGTCATATAACTTTATTATAGCTATAAAATGTTTTCTATTAAAATCCCTCTGATTTTCAATATCAAACATTAATTAATAAAACAATGGAGAACAACTAGATGGGTCAATCAATACCTCGTGTATAATATTTTAATTGAACTGAATTGAATAGGAAGCCATTATTAGTTTAATATTCTATTATTACAAATGAAGGCATTATTTTGCGAGATTGTAAGGTTGTATTATTAATATCTCAATCATAAAATAAATCTTTCAAGACTATAAAATTTTTGGTCTGTTTTCGTCATGATTCATCGTCTTCGTCGTCATGACTTATCCACCCACAGTTTTAAATGTTATTCAGCGAGGTTGCAGTTTCTTCTAGCAGCAAGCAAGGTTCAAATATACGTTTACTAAACTGAAAGACGCAGGTTCGATTGCTGCTCGTAGTATAATTTTTTCGTCACAATTTTTTTATCTTTAACATATTTTAAAATTAATTGTTGCCTGTGGTTTCTGTAACACCCTCAAAAACTTTTTTGAGACAAAAAGTGACTTATATCTTTTCCTACGGTCCATTTGGCTCTATACCAAAATTCATCAATATTGGTGCAGCGGTTTACGTGTAAACGTAGCGATCAATCCGAGAGATTTACACATTTACAAAATTAGTCATAATATCTGCCAGTAGAAGTCTACTGCTGAACAAAGGCCTCCCCCAAAGACATCCACGAGGACTGGTTGTATGCCACCTGCAACCAACGACTCCCAGTGATCTTTGCCAGGTAATTTAGTTGGAGGTCCTCCCACACTACGCTTTCTGGTGCTTGGTCTCCACTAGAGAACCTTTCTGCCCCAGCGGCCGTCAATTCTACGAGCTATGTTCCCCACTCACTGCGACTTAAACTTGTTAATCCTATGTCGGCAACTTTAGTTCTTCTCCAGATCTCCTCATGATTTGATCGCGTAAAGAAATATCAAGCACAGCTCGCTGAGTGACCTTGAGCTTTTTTATGAGGCCCAACCAATATGAAAGCGAACTATTTAGTAGTAAATATTTCACATAAGGCAATACTTCATTAGTACAGTGATCGCAAGCACGGCAGCTGAGTGAATGGGTTTGAATCCCATGTCAAGCAAATCATAAACAATAGTATTTTTTTAATCATCATCTTTTTTAAGAAATCTTTTTTAAGCTTTGAGAAGTATGATTGGAGTGAAATTGAGTGACAGGATAAGAAATAGTGTGATAAAGGAACGTTGTGGTGTGAATGAAGATGTAGGGACTAAAATCGAGAAAGGTATGTTGAGATGGTTTGGTCATGTTGAAATAATGAATGAAAGGAGACTGACTAAACAGATATACGAGAGTCAAGTGAATGGGAACGTAGGAAGGGGAAGGCCTAGGCGAACGTTCCGAAATCATTGAGGACGTTTTGAAAAATGGCTTGGCCAAGAGTACCCTAAACCGACGTTCATGTATGAAAAGATTGATGGGTGTGGATGAAGCTAAAGAGGTATGTCAGAATCGTAGCAAGTGGAAGTCTGTGGTCTCTGCCTACCCTTACGGGAAAGAGGCGTGACTTTATGTATGTATGTATGTATCATCTTTTTTAAACGGCCACTTCATAGTGAGCGACCACGTCTCTGTACCATAACGTCATGTACAAAATTTGTATGGATATATTACCTATCTCGTTTCAATAATAGAGAAGAATAATGAATGTAAATGTATTTCAGATACGATAAATTATTCCTCACTAATCTTTATCATATTACTGTTTTCGATTATTATGGAGCTTCTCTTCTAGAGGTATTATTTTACGATCAGAATACTCGTACATAAATTGTGTTTAATTTTGATCCAAGGCTCGATAAAAATATATTTGGGAATTTATTTGATATTTATTACAACAAATCCTGTCAGTTGATTTAAATAAATATACATATAATAATAAATTTATAATGGACCGATGTTTGTACATTATAGATATTGAAGAACAAATAATATGGGGGTCTTTATTAGAGCAACAGAAGCCATACCATTTTTTTTTAGAATTTTGATATTTGTACACGTTTCACGCTAACACTACTGTATGCAATTAAATACAGTTTTCACAGTGGTATTGCTGGAGGTTCAACTTAAAATCTGGTGCATATTTCATATCGATACGTCATTTAGAAGCCGAGTTATAGTAAATCCTTTTGGGAAGCGAGCGAAACCGTGGGCAGAAGATAGTTTTTGAAATAATAATGAGACATTATAGCCATAACTATTATCCTTCCTGTATAACCGTTGCCTGCATTATCTTTAGGCCTAATGTGAGAGAGACTAAGCCTAATTACCCAAATCCAAACACAAAGCAACTATTGAGAACTTCATAGAAAAATTCAATAAAACTGCTCGACCTGGGAATCGAACGGTCTGGGTTCGATACTCTTGTAGTAGTATTTATTACCATTAGACTTGTAAAACATTTTACGAGGTTTATAAAGTAAATAATACACTATATAATTCTGAATAAAAAGAAAACGTGTAATTTAATATTCCCAATGTCCAAGGTACATTTTCCGACATACTGAATGAGGACTTTGTTATTATATGGACAAATATTGTTATTTTCCCAAACGAAGGAAATTTGACAAAACAAAGGATTCTGTTTACCTTTTCTTACCTTCAATTTCCAACCCATTCGAACCCTTCCATTAGGGATGGTAGTCAAGAAACATCTTAAGAATAAACCCTTGTAATTCGTAATAGTTCACCTGTGTCTCCTTAAGCAATACAATGCAGATTTCGCTTGCCGCTTGTGCCAAAAACGTATCGACAACCCTAACAAATTTCGTTATAGCTAAATTCGATTCTCTTTGTGCCTCTGGGATTCTGTAATCCGTATAAAGCTATCTTCTAACAACCCATGAGTGGATTTCGACTTGCAAATGTGTTGATGTCGTATGATTTACTTCCGCCCACAGACACTTCAATTAAAGATAATGAGTCATTAGATATTAACCATTAATAAAGTAATGTATCATTAAGAAATAGCGGCTAGTATGTCGTAGTAAAACACAATAAAACTTTACTTAACCTGGGAATCGAACACAAGACCTCTAGCGTAGCAATCGCGCTCAGATCCACTAGGTTAATGAGGCAAAAAATAAACTTTCATTTAAAATAGTAATTAATTTTAATCCCTTTTTTAGATTAAATATATTATTAGTTTATTTATTTAGAGACTCCAAGGTAGTTTAATCTTGATTTCAAACTCGACTGTATAAATACAGATTTCAATATTTTAAAATTAGTGAATGGGTCAATATTTGAATATTGCAATGATTGGATCTATTTAAATTCCAAATATGAAACAGCGTGGTTTGTGGTTATTTAAACACAATAGTGCACATGACAGATTATATTTGGATAGTTTGTTATTACGTAACATATTACATAAACGGTGAGTACATAATATAAATATTCTACGACATTTTACACAGCACCATCTAGTCCCAAACTAAGCAGAGCTTGTACTACGGGTACTAGACAATGGATATAATACTTATATATTTTTTTTGTAAATACATACCTACTATAATAATGATACGTAAGAAACACCCAGACGAACACAAACACTTATATTCATCATATAAATATTTGTGTCCCGTGGGAATTGAACCCATGACCTCATGGTCAGCAGTCCGGTACTCGAACCACAGAGTTGTAGTTAACTAGTTACTTATAAGCCGTTACATAATTATCTACACTACACTATGATTAATGTATAATTAACATAAATGTGTAATTTATACTAAATGTCGCTGATATCACCTTAAGACTTAAATGTAGAAGACAAATGTGACTGCCTTGATAGCCCAGTGGTCGATAGAGTAGGAGTTTGGGATTTGTGCCCATTTAATGGTAATAGGCTCGCCCCCTATTACATGGGACTTAAAAATACCCGCGAATTCTGGCTGTACACTAGTATGCCTCTGCCTAACCCTTTGGGAATACAGGCGTGTATAAAGTTATGTATAAGGAAAAGCTTATTTCAAAAAATCTTAAGCACAACAACACCAACACAATATCTGAATTTCAAGCCATGACGTAACCAAACACATAAATTCTGTGTCTACACAAGGCAATTCAGCATTCTGACATTAATTTAAACGCATTCATAACCATTTTAGGTAGACCTCCCGAATTTAGCTAAGATATTAATGCTTAAACTAACTATGCGGTTAAACCACTTTGCGTATTGTTTGTTGCTAAATTTATTTTATTTAGAAATGGGAAGCAACTTAATTGACTTCGAAATAGGAGGTTTTTTTCATTCATTTATTTATTACAATAACAATACATACATATTTTCACGGCTATCTCCCATTGGGGTAGGCAGAAACTCATGAGAAGATCATGGTACACCACTTTCGCTTCATCTCATACATAATCGTAGGTTTATGGTGCTCTCCCCGATATGTATAGGGCGGACTTCAGATGAGATACCTAAAAAGACGAATAAATATATATTTGTTCTTAGATAAGTACTATATTTCTATCAGATTTATTCTTCAAATAATATTCTGTAAATACATTGTTTGTTGTTGATCCGAAGAAAATCGTTAATTTCTAAATCACGACGCTGTTTATTCAGTTACCCTTCTACCCAAAGTGATTCCAACAAATGGATTCTATTCCAAAATAAACATTCGCCAATTATCTTCGTAAACTAGACGTCAAATTGACATTTATTTGACATTTGAAACGTAGCTAAAATAATACGAAATCTGCGTTGCCAAGTGTTGGCTGAATGAGTATGGTTCCGCGAAATTTTAGCTAGAGAAATTCAGAATTATTTTAATTTGAGGCTGTTCTCAAGAGATGCCTTACTGTGGTTTTAGCTTGTACTTTGACTTGATTAGTGTGAGCTTGTTTTGAGTTATTTCTTATTTGAAACTTAATTAATTTAGGCGGTTAAATAAGGTGCGAATAGGATTCATTATTTTATTTGAATGAATGAGATGTAATTTTAGATGTGGCCAGAATTACAGTATTAAAATACAAAGTTAATATTATTATATTAATGGGTAAAGAAAAACATTACACACACTACACGACACACTGTCACACACTTGAATGATGAAAGTATGGATTTATTTATTCATACAGGAAACTTCACAGCTTACAGTTCATAAGTAGAATTGAAATAAACTTAGCATAAGCCAATAAAGAAGTTTACAATTAATTATTGATAATTATAGAGAGATGGACAGTTTTATCTTTTATTCAAGTTAGCTATACCTACCTGAGTGTATGTGTACGTGTGTGTGTGACTGTCTAAAAGAGTGGTGTGTGTGGGGTGAGTGTATGTGAGAAATTGGCAATAAATGATTAGCTATCCGATAATATTCTTAATACGTTGGTTTTGAAAGTGGATACTTTCATCATTTATATGTTAACCCTAAACACATGAATGATGAAAGTATCCATACTTTCATCATTCATATGTTAAACACTGTGCGACCATTATTTAGAGCCACTTGCACCAACTTCATAAATGTGTTTAAATTGTATTTAAACACGAATTTTCATAGAAATTTTGTGTTTAAATACAACTTAAACACATTTAAGAATTTGGTGCAAGTGACCCTTAGTGTAATTCCACAATGACGTCTGTCACAAATTATCTTATTAAGATTGTTTTTTTTAAAATGTGATATGGGTGAAAAGCCGTGATAACTTAGTGATATGACCATTGGACTGTGGGCAGTACTCGAGACCCTAGACCCAAGACCTCTGACTTTTTGAAGCTATGTGCGTCGTAATTACCTATAAGTTAATTATCACGCGCTTAAACGGTGTAGAAAAAACTTCTGACAGATTTTCTCGACGCCGTGTGAAGTCTGCCAACCCGCATTAGGCTAGCGTGGTAGACTATAGCCTAATCCCTCTCATTGTGAGAGAAGACCCGTGCCCAGAAGTGGGACATATCTGGGTTGAATATAGTTGCATGATAGGAGGTAAACTAGCAAACGCATCACCTGATCGTAAGTGATTAACGTCGCCCACGGACACCTGCAACACCTGAGTATTCGCAAGTGCGTTGCCTGCCTTTTAAAGTTTGGGCCTTCGGTATCCTCACTCACTAAGCGAAACACAACGTAAGTGTTGTTTCACGCCAGGCCGTGGTATCACTCCGGTCGAGCCGGCCAATAGGGTATTTTACACCACGTAAGAAAAAATATAAAAATGCATGTTTATGATAGATTTTTAAAAAAGTAAACGAGAAACGTTAGTATTTTTTTATTTATAAAAATGCACGGCAAATATTATAATTCAAAAATAGTCTTTTTCAATCTGTTTTAAAACGCCATCCGCCATATTGTATTCCGACGTGATGTCACTCCGATAGTAACTTGACGTTACTTGGTCTTTTGCAGTTGTATTGTTTACTAACGAAGTGACGTCACGACCCGAAGTAGCATGGCGGTTAGCGTTTCCGCTAGAAAATTCAAAATCATAAATTAAAAATACTTTTTTAAGGCATTTTGGTTTTATAAAACTGAAATAAAAATTCTACTGGTTCATTACGATCTAAGGATTAATTTAAAACAGTTTTCAAAAAAAGGTGTAATACCCTATTCGAACCGAAGCATGGCTCTCCCATGTAAAAAAATATATGTAATAATTACTTTCAATTAAAAGTCTGCGATATAAGTTCAAGCTACTATTTCACTATGCTCTGAAATCTTATACAAGTTTCAGTATAAAATGGAAATCATATTATAGACATCGCGAATTTCACGTTTATGTCAAACTCTTCAGAGTTCACTCTTCACTGTTTACAGTTTATCACTAAATGGTAGTGACATTTCTGTAAATAACAGCTTACGAGCTACCATCGACTATTCCATTATAAACGATCTTATCTATCTCTATAATATAAAATACGATCACGTCTGTATTCTCCGAAAGGTAAGGCAGAGCCGTACTCACAGTTCGCCGGTATGTATAGGTCCCATGTAATAGTGGCCGAGCCTATTGCGAGTACTCGGGCACAAATTACAAACTCCGAGCTGGGAATTTTATAAAAAATCCCATAACACTGCTTTCGACCAGGGAATCGAACGCAGGATCTCTAGCGTAGCAGTCACGCTCAGGACCACTAGGCTAATGAGGCAGTTATCTTATCCATCTATATCAATAAAAATTAACTGCTGCATGTTTGTAAGATCATCGGCTATATGTCTAGGTTTCATGTAATACAATATAATACATTTTTTTTAAAAGGCAAGCACAAAAGATCCCCTTTGGTCGAAGTGCTCTGAGGCCTTGCTGCCTCGGCCCCTAACAAGATAAGATGGTCGCTCTCTATTACCTACCAACCTACTATTAACCGGGTAGGTACAAGTTATTACCTACTCAGAATTTCATATAGAACCTTGAAATCGAACCCAGGACCTAGCGTAGCAGTCGCGGTCAGGACCACTAGGCTAATGAGGCAGTTATCTTATCCATCTATATCAATAAAAATTAACTGCTGCATGTTTGTAAGATCATCGGCTATATGTCCAGGTTTCATGTAATACAATATAATACATTTTTTTTAAAAGGCAAGCACAAAAGATCCCCTTTGGTCGAAGTGCTCTGAGGCCTTGCTGCCTCGGCCCCAAACAAGATAAGATGGTCGCCCTCTATTACCTACCAACCTACTATTAACCGGGTAGGTACAAGTTTAGCCAAAAAGGCAGTAATATTCAAGTCACCGTATTATAATGTGCATGGTGTGTTAGCCTTTAAGTAATTGCTACACTTTTAAATGTAGGTATAAAAATAAATCCAACTATTCATGAATTAGTTTATGCAATTGTTGACTTACTTTAAAACTTTTTTATTATTTTTTTGCATTTTTCATGCAGATGCATGCATTTCGACATGGCAGGTGGGACTCGCGGTGGCTTAGTGGTCATAGCGTCTGGTGTATCTAACCAGGAGACGCAGGTTTGAATCCTGCCTGCGAGTCGAATTATTCCTTCACTAAATAACTGACCAAATAAATAAATAAATAAAGTCAATTTAGATCAAAGTTATTTCTGTTATAAAACTGGGTTCCCAATTTATAGTACACATATTGAAATTTCACGCTCTAAAACATTCACGCCTAAAACAGTAAACGTTGACAAAAAGTTATTTTATAAAATACAAAATTCAATACAGGCCTCTGCTTGCCCGTGAAAAAAAAACGGCACACTTCATAATTAACGAAACTTTAACGATGTTGGCAATGGACTCGACTGAAAAAAGGACAAAAACGTATTTGAATTGGTCTATGCAAATTCACTTGGTTGAATTTACCTTCATTGTGTAACCATGGCTGTAGTTTAATTTTAAACTTTGTGTTGTAGAGTGTAAAGTTTATTTTAATTTATGATGATGAGGGCTTAAACTTGCTTGCATAAATTGTGCGATTAGGGTTGTTGAGTTATAAGTTATCCTTGTTAAGACTGATCGGATTAGGTCATTTATAGCTTACTTGCTGCCTTAAATGACTTTTTGAGACTATCTATCTCTTTGCCAAATTTTATTTAAGCCTGTTCAGCATTTTAGGCATTAAAAGGTAACAGATATGTAGTTTCTTTCGCATAACCATCTTAATTTTAATGTCGTGAATCCGATAGCACGTTTGAAGTAGTGGCTGATCGATGGGATTCTATAATACGTGTTGTGGATTCGATCCCCACAAGAAATAAATATTTGTATGACTTACATACAAGTAGTTATTTAAAGTTGGGTGTTTGTGTATATGATAACTTGTGTTTGTAAGCGTATTTGTAGTGGGAGAGCCATGCTTTGGCTCGACCAGCGTGATACCACGGCCTCACAGTAAACCCGCGTGAAGCAACGCTTGCGTTGTGTTTCGCCAAGTGAATGAGGTTACCGGAGGCCCAAACCCTTTTAAAAGGCAGGCAACGCACTTGTGACTCCTCTGGTGTTGCAGGTGTCCATGGGCGGAAGTTATCGCTTACCATCAGATGATCCGTCTGCTCGTTTGCTCTCACCCATGATACAGGAGAAAATTCTTGTTTGGGGCAACGTTTATGAAAATGAACTAGAGCTCTTGGATTCAAATCCCGAATCCGAAGTCCGATAAAAGTGATATTGGGTCTTTCTATGAATTTCTCAGTAGCAGACAGCAGTACGAATATCTATTTAGTGACAATAATGTTGGTCCTTATTACACACGAGCTGCCCGGTACGGCTTCGCCCGTTTTCCCTTAGGAATGAAGCATTTCCCCGCGGTAAAAAGTAGCCTATGTTCATCAGGAATAATGTCGGCTACTAATGGTAAAATAATTTTTCAAATCGGTCCAGTAGTTTCGGAGCCCATTCAATACAAACAAACAAATAAATAAACAAACAATCAAATCTTTCCTCTTTATAATATTAAGTGTAGATAATCTATCTTATATATATAAAAGAAAGTTGTGTTAGTTACTCCATTTATAACTCAAGAACGGCTGAACCGATTTGGCTGAAAATTGGTGGAGAGGTAGCTTAGAACCAGGAGACGGACATAGGATACTTTTTGTCCCGTTCCCGGGGGATGTGATGACAGGCCGCATTCCACGGGGGCGAAGCCGCGGGCAGAAGCTAGTTTAAAATATAGAAAAGTATGGGTGTACAATAGGACATTAGTATTCTAATTAATAATACCTCCGCCTTAAGAGAATACTGGCGCGATGAATGTAGCATTGACATTTAACGATCTTCTGTATACTACATTGGATCATCTCTAGGATCCAGTAAAGCCTTATGAGCTGAGGTTTTGTGGTGAACCCTTGACCCAACATATCCTTAGCTATTAGCGGTTTTGTAAGCCATGTGGGCAGAGCCTTTATCTTTAGATAAATTACCTCATTGGTATTTTATATATAGTTTTCTCTGAATAATGCATGCACTTTTAAAAAGTCATACGTGCTTAAAGTTGAAGGAAAACATCGTGAGGAAAGCTTCATGACTGAGAGATTTTCTTGACGGGGCCTGTCAAGTCCACCAGCCCGCATTAGGCTCTCATTCATCTCGCCCAATCTCTATCATTCTAAGAGGAGACCCGTGCCCGGCAGTGGGACATTAGAAGGGTATGATTATGTTTTGTTATGTTATGGAAACCCTTAACTACTACTGAGATTTTTAGAAAAACAATCATTATTTGATGATTTGAACTCGGGAATAGAACTCACCATATCATGCTCAGCAGTGTTTGCAACCGCACCGGAAGTCTAATGAGGTAATTTTCACAGTAATGCTTTAAATTATCCTAATATTCTTACCAAAATTACTTTATCATTACTAAGTTTGATTATATCATTAAAAGGCTGGGAGGAAATGATGATATCAAGCCGAAAACAATTATGTGGAATTGACATTAAGGCTCAAAATTGTGAAAATTTTCAGGCTACGTTACGCCTTATTACATGTATGTGGCAGCCAGATTATAAAGACCGAAAGTCTCTTTAAATTTAATGCTTCTATTTCTGCAAGAGCATAGTAACGTAACTATAATAACTAGAAAAAATCGACAGCACATAAGTACATCTATACCTATATATTAAAAAAAAACCTGTGCGACCCGAAAGGGATATACAACGTGTCACAAGCGGCGGTAGCTTAATGATTAGGGCGTCGGACTTGCAATCATCTGGTTATCAGTTTGAATCCCACCCATTGCAATACCGACGTGAACTCACTTGTAACACAAGCATTTAGGGTACGACCCACATTGCAACTAAGCTTTAAAAAACAAATTAAAAAAACGGAATAAGCGCAAGGCCTGAAAGTAAAAATACCTTCAGAATCGAATACTGAACCGGTTACAGTGAATTTTAATAATTGTTATTATTTTCCGAAAAGATAATTACAATATTTATAAAGTTATTTCATGAAGGAAAAATTCGACTCGCAGGCAGGATTCGAACCTGCGTCTCCTGGATAGGTACGCCAGACGCTATGACCTCTAAGCCACCGCGAGTCCCACCTGCCATGTCGAAATTTGCCTTCACATTCTAAACTTACGACTTAAAGGTGACGTCAGTAACATTTATTGAAAGGCTCTTTGCCTCTCAACCGACATGACTTACATTACGGTTAGTTCTATGTCGTACGATGCTACCATGCCTTTTCATGCTAATTTTTATAAAGTACAATATTTACCTGAAACCATGGCCCCTGATCCATCAGAGGCTTGAGTTAGCTCGAGTTATCATATCACCAAATAAACATTAAATAATCATGAAAGTAAACAAATACAATACACCCACAGTTCGCCGGTGTGTTTAGGTCCCATGTAATAGTGGGCGAACCTACTGCCACTAACCAGGCACAAATTCCAAACCCAGAGCTGCTACTGAGAATTTCTTAGAAAAACCTAATAACACTTTGATCGAACTGAAAATCGAACCCAGGACCTCCAGCGTAGCAGTTGCACTTGGGACCACTAGACTGACGAGGCAGTTGTATTTTTTTGGTATAGCGGGCTTTTTTCCGCAGCTCCACGACTAAGCGCGTATTTTGCGTGTGGGTGGGACGATGTTGGGTTTTCAATCAAACCACCCCAACTCCTCGAGAAAGGCCGACAAGCGCCCAATGTTGCCTACGGTCTCTCGGAGACTACTCGGGTTGCCGAGGTACTTTGCCCTGTATGTGGCGACACCAGGACAGTGCAGGAGCACGTGGGCCGCTGTCTCGTCAGCCCCCAGGCAGGCTCTGCAAGGGGGGCTGTCTGTGATACCTATAACAGAAAGATGTTTATTGAAAGGACCATGGCCAGTAACGGCTGCAGTGACTGTCCTCAAGTGTTGTTTGGACAGCTGTAGTAGCTGCCTGGTAAGAGGCAGTTGTAGAAAATAATTATAATATTATATCAAAATGGGGTTATTAGAACAATTTTGTGTATTCCAGCAATAATACACCATTCATAACATAACATAGTCAACCCACTGCTAGTCACAAGTATCTCACAATAAGAGGAATTAGGATATACTCCACCACATTAGCCTAATGCGGATTGGCAGACTTCGCTCGCCGTCCAGAAAATCTCTCAGAAAATTCGTCATTATTTTGCCTATATTATTGTCTGAATTTAGACGCTTTCTTCGACAGCTTTCTATCAAATTCCTAAACACTATAAGCAGCGAAATATTTCAAAAACTCGCTTCGAATATATCAACTAAGAACAAAAAGGAATTCATTTTTACCCTCGGGCGAAAAACTCCGTACTGGTTCACAGCGGTTGTATCCAGTAAATTCCGGATCATTCTAGAACTCTGGCCCATATTTCGTGCGCAGCGTGCCGACATCGCTTGGCAGTAGCGAAATTTAATTCCCAAGCTTCTTGAGCTTAGTGTAAAGCGTAGTGTGTGTAGCATTGTACGTAGGATGTGTTGTGTACCATCTTAGAGAAATAGGTCACTTATATTTCGGGGTATTTAGGTATAATAATTTTGTGTTCCTGTCGTGTTGGTAATTCCCAAAGGGTCCCTTTGAAATAGGCAAAAGGTAATTTGTAGCAGTTCTCAGGTATTACGGTATTTAGGTCCTAAATAATTTTGCTCGACTATATTGCCATTATTTATGGACTATACTTTCCTGTTGTGTGATGATTAGATGAGATATATAATACAAATTATGCCAAACTAGCTCTTCCTGTCTGCCTGTTTGTTCATTACGTTTTCGCGGGGTATCCGCCAACTTTGATGAAAAGAGCCTTTGTGACCAGTTATTTCAAAAATTCCTTTGGAACGCATGCGATGTTGCGAGAAATACCTAGTTTAAATATATATGCACATAAAAAAAATAACAAGCATAGCAACCATTAATAAAAATTAAAACATTTTAGAACACCGGACACTGTTATTTGCGACCACAGGAAAACATGGGCTACACTTTATTCAGGAAAACGTATGGCCCCCTTGTGGAAACAGTGAGGTCGCATTGGATCTCAAGTAGAGACCAGAGAGCTAAATAACACAGTCACCAATAATCGCCTCAAGCCTTTTGAAGAATACTAAAATTGTTTCTAGAACTTTCTGGCAGTGTAATGAATACTCGCCGTTTCCATATATACTTTTTTTAAATAGGACAACTTCGGGAAGTATGTGTGGGGTAACCGAGAAATAATAAGTGAAGAACAGTGTGATAAGAGAGCGGTGTGGTGTGAAAGAAAATTTAAAAAGGTATGTTAAGGTGATTTGGGCATGTAGAGAGGGTGGATGAACGGAGATGGACGAAACATGTATACATGATGAATACGTATGGAAGATGGAAGGGCCGACCTTGGCCGAACGTTACGAGGACAGGTTATGAGCACCTTAAACCGATGATCATGCATGAGGAGGCTAATGAACGTAGATAAAGCTAACGTGGTGTGCCAGGATCGCAGTAAGTGGAAATCTATAGTTGCTGCATACCAATGGGAGACAGCCATGAAAAATGTATGATGTATACAGTATGTAGACCATTTAGTAGTACCAGTAGCTTGCTAGGTTAAAGCGTCCGGTGCCCAGATCCAAATTTTTTCTTCTACAAAATTTGTATTTTGGGAATGTTTAGCACGCTTTAAGCAAATGAAAATTTGTAATATTTATCTGACTGGAAGTATAGTGATTGAAAGTCGTTGGAGTATCTGTCAATATTTTTGTTGGAATACCAAGTTCCTCGTGTATTTAGGTATTAGTCCCAGTTATTATACAAAAGCCTTTTAAAGTGTCGTCTTAATTGCGACACGTTTGGCGTAGCGGTTTAGCGATCAGCTTTTGCGGCTTTGTATGACCTTTGGACATGTTGAGAGAATGAATGAAAGAAGATTAACGAAAGGAATTTATAAGGCGAAAGTCAGCGGCAGCGTCAGGAGAGGTCGTCCTAGAAGGACATACGCCGATCTCATTGGCAAGGGCCTTCAAAAAGGTCAGGTGCGTAGTACTCGCAACCTGCGAGTATGTATGAGAAGATTTTATGAATGTGACAGAAGCAAAAGAAGTATCCAAGAATCGTAGCAAGTGGCGGTCTATAGTTTCTGCCTACCCCTGTGGGAAAAACGCGTAAGTGTATGTATGTATGACCTACAGATAGTTGTTCCGGATTTGGGCGTTTGTGTATAGGAGAATTCGTGTTTGTAAAAGCGATACAGGAGAAAATTCTAGAGGGGCAACGTTTGTTTAAAAAAAACAAGTGTCAAAATCGGACTACTATTGAGAATTTATTTATCGTTGAAAAACTTTTATTAAAACCCAGTTATTCGTTGGAAATCCAACTCAGGATATTTAGCAGCTGGACAATGACAGTTACACAGATTGCATTGTTCATCTTATTATATCCTGCTTCTGTATTACACAACACTACGGAATACATCAGTATTTTGCCAAAATAAACTGAATACTTCCTCTCCCAACACCTGCGTCCACGATGCTGATTCCGTCTCTCTCTAACACAGGCTGTGTGAATAAGACGGCGATTTATTTATGTTACTGATGCACCTAGTGAAATTTGAAACGGGCAAAAGTATTTTTGTGTTACTCACTATACTAGAGCAATAAAAAGTAATACGGTATTTAAGTTCCATTACTTTAAATGGAAAATTCGTAATGAGAAAATACATCTTTTATAAAAAACTTATAAAAAACATTTATAAAAAACTTCTAAATAATCCAGCTTATTTTAAATTTTGGCCAATAAGAGCAAGACAGTGAAGTATTGTTGCTAAACAAAGAGAAATTGAGTTTTTCTTGAAAAAGTCCACGAAAAACTTTAAGTCCACTTTTATTATGCGTATCGCCGAAATTTGGAATGCGCTTCCCGAGTTGGTTGGTTGGTCTTCCCCGATAAATATAATCTGGGTGCCTTTGAATCACGAGTGAATCGGTTTCTTCTAGGCAAGTGCACTCATCACTCACATCGTAGACCGCAGTGTCGCCTAACATCAGGCAAACTGGCGGTCAAGCATAATCCTATCAAGAATAAAAAAGGTGTTTCTTTTTGTGTTAATTTATCGGTGAATATTTTTCTCGTACACCGCTCAGCTTTCCTCGCTCATTTCCGATAGTAACGCAGCCTAATTGAAAATAGGTTCAACACTGAAAGGTAATAGGGTCGCCCCCAATAACACTAAAACATACCAGCAAATTGTTGACGTACATTGGTGTATCCTCCACCTAAATATAATAACATAAAGTGTTGCAGGAGAAATGAAATCAAGTAAAATGTGTACTGGGCTCTCAAGGCGAATCGGCGGGCATTAGTAGTTGATTTTTATACGATGTTACTGCAATGTTACATCTGACCTAGCTCTCAGAAGTATACCTAGATTTTTATTAGAGTGAAAATTCAATATGAAAATATCTGATAAGTGAAAATAAAATCTGCAGAAAATTGTTCTAAAATTATTTTTTATCATTAATTATGTCATTGTTTAGTAGTTTGTTTGATTCCCAACTTGAATAAATTAATATTTTTCTATGAAATTCTGTGTAATTTTGAGCAATTGAGACTTTGGAATGTAATAGCAGACACGCAAAATATAATTCTATAACACCGATAATAATAGATTTTAGTCGTGTTACCGTACACAACGAGATACAGGGGAGACCCCTTTACAGTCTCCCCCCCAGGGATGTGCCCAAACAGGCGTTGCACAGGGGGTACTGGGGTGGTCTTTTAAGAGGGCACAGTGCCCCCCGTTTTGTGCTGATGGTGGCCACCGGGGTGGTTTTAGTGGGTAAAAATCCCACACTCCCCGGTCTTAATCCCCGAAGACCGGTCGCCTTTTGAAGGTTTCCCCCCGTAAACAAAAAAAAAAAAAAAGGTGCGTAAAATTCAAAATTCTGGGAGAATGGAACACCTTCTGTGTACATGCAATGCAATGGCTGAAAAGCCATGCCTCTTGGGGCAGCAATATCCAAGGACTGCAGACTCAAACCCCCAGGCCTCATTATAAAGCTCATGGAAAAACTGTTTGAAGAACTGGGAGAAGATGAGGATTGCGTACATATATAGGGGACGCGCAAAATATACCATTGGGTCGAAATGCACTGCTGCTTTGCTGCCTTGGCCTCGCATAAGATAAGCTCAAAATTAAAATAGTAAAATAAATAAAACTGCTATTTTCATTGACACAAAAGAAAGTTTACAACGTGAAGCCTTTTCGCTTACCTTTCTTTAATGTAAAAGAAAAATCTTGATTCTGAAAAAAAGCACCTCTGTTTAATAAGGACGATATTCTTATCTTTTGCACTTCAGTGTAAAACGAAACCTTAAGCTAAGGCTTATTTCTCAGAAAACTCTCGCCCGAGACAATCTAGAACGGGCTAAATTCAAAAAAATATAACCAATGAGAACAAAACTGGAGCATTCATAAAATTTCTGTTCGCATTTGTGCGCTTTTAAAAAGAACTTGGAATAAATGGTATTTTCGTCGCTCCGTATTGTATACGGCTCAGACGAAGTAATAGAAGTTTGAGATTTGCACCTGACTCTCTCTTTTTCATACGTTTGTCCTTTCGCTTCATAAATAAATTAATGCAATTTCACTTTGTAGTTTTTGTTGCTAAAAGTTTGAGTCTTCCATGTGAATATTTAACGAATTAAGCCCGTCATCTCGTACGCATGGATGCTAAAAATTTAATTTGAGCAGCCAAAAAAGGCCACACGTTAAAGTATGCAGACTGCCTACAGGTATAACCTAGATTAATCTGGCAGGATAGCGTCAGATAGAAGAAAATAAAAGCGGTAATAAAAGTTGGCCAAAAATAGTTTTAACAGCAACTGGTAGATGAAATTTTGTTATACGACTAAATTACCGGACGGCTCAAGCCAAAATAGACCTTGCTACTGTAGGTTGTGAAAGTAAAAAAAAAAACTTTAGTCTGATAATCTGGTGGCAGTTCCAGTAGGCGACGAAATTAACCGAACCTACCCCATACCAGCAGTTACACGATAAACTGTATACATAACTACACCTCTAAATAACCCTTTAAGGAATAACTACTAATCTAAACTAATAATCAGCAATATATAATTGATTAATCCTGAAGTTACAAAGATACTTAAAACGGTAAATTTAACAGTTAAACCTACATTTTATGGTACCTTGAAGTAACTGAATATATTTCTGGGATACTCTAATCTAATTCTGCCTTAAGTCCTTAAATTAATTATGAAGTAAGTCGTGGAAACTTATGCTTCGAATACTAATTTGTAGGTGGGTAGGTACTGTTACATTAATGTGACTTAGACATTTGTCTCTACTTTTATATTAATCCTAATGGATCGTCTGCCACCTTCTTCTTCTACTTCTTAAAATCAAAGTCAAATTCAAAATGTTTTATTTCAATTAGACCATTATAGAAGGTACTATTGAAAAGTCAAAACTAGTTGCACGGTTCCAGAAAGTGGGTCTTATGGAGAAGAGCCGGCAAGAAACTCCACAGATACTCTTTTTAAAATAAAATAATCATAATTACAATATTAGCTTTACAACTTTGTCTTAAATACAAATTATTTGTCTTAAATAGTTGCTGAGAATTATGCAGTTTATGTGTAGGATTTTTTAATTAAATTACAAAAAAAAATATAAAGAGATTGCCACAGTAGGTAAGAGCTGACCAGCCCCGACAGACCGTTCACGAGTATGACGTGTGTATCAGCGTGGTTCGACTCAACCATATTGTAGGGAATAAATTATTTATCGTATCAATGATCCAACAATATTAGAGTTATATGAGGTCACCTCAATGGTGTTAAGTGTGGCTGCATAGAGCTCGTTCCTCTTGCAGGTGACACTCCTCAAGACACTGCTGGTACACAACATAATATTAAAACAAAGTCCCTCTGTTCTGTCTGTCTCATTCTATTCGCGATAAGCTCAAAAACTACTGAACGGATATGCGTTTTCCACTAGGTATTGGACAGAGTGATTCATGAGGAAGGTTCTGAGCTATTTGACACCACGCTACAACTCTTAGGAACGGGGCAATGCGGGTGAAACTACAGGCCAATCGTTTGTCAAATATGTAATAGCTTGCATATTGTACCATCAAGCCCTTATTCCCCAAAGAGCTACAGTACAGTTTGCCGGATTGTTTAGGTCCCATGTAATAGAGGCGATCCCATTACCAATCCGAGCTGCTACTGAGAAATTCATAGATAAACCAAATTACACTGCTCGACTTGGAAATCGAACCAAGGACGCCTAGCGTGGCAGTGGGACTAAGAACCACTAGGCTAATGAGGCAGCATACAATATACATTAAGCTCTAAGCTCCCTAAGTTGGCTAAAGTCTGCAATAGTGACAAATTCAAATATGTTCTGTTTCTGCTAAGCATCACATTGTCTACAAAAAAGTTCATTCTCCTTGAGTCTCAAATGTTTTTTTTTTTAATCCAGGCCTACGTATTGCACTAGCTTAACAACCAAAACGTTTAATCATTCCAACAGAACTGTCGAGCCGAGTAATCCTTGCTATATGAGCGCTTAAGAATCGCCTGTCGCATTCAAATTTCACTTTTATGCCGATATAAATAAGAGTTTCGCTTCTGTATTTCGCTTCATAGTTATGAAATGCTTTGTGCTGTTTTGCTTGCGAGGGGTTACGGATTAAACTCCATGTTGGCGCAAGTATCGGGGGTTTTGGTGTTGGTATTACCGTCAGTAAATGTTTTGAAAATAAATGCATCGAACTCGGTTTATTTTCAATTTTAGTACATTGGTAGCCTATTTGACTATAGCCATAGACTGCAAAGTTATAATCCAATCCATTGCAGACTTACCCTGCACTTCCGATATACGTATTATGTACATTTATATTGTGAAAATATGCGCATGATTCAGTTTTTTATACGTATATAAGATATAGGTACCTACATTATTATTGACGGTCTTGACATAATACTATTAATGAAAAATCTAATAACACTGCTCGACCTGGGAATAGGACCCAGGACCTCTAGCGTAGCAATCGTAATGAAACAGTTTTTTGTAAAATATGTGTTTCGGAAATAATATTAAAATGTACACAACAATGCAATGTTTAATTTTTTATGCAATTCAATAAAATACCAGAGCTAAAAACAACGGAAGTGTAAATAAAAATATGCATATCGGTGGGTTGAAAACAAAAACCATATCTGTTTAGTTGCCAAGTCGAAGCTTTGTGTCTAGCCAAGTGGCCAAGATATTAACATTCAACCTTCTTTAGTTCAGTGGGTCAATGGATTTATACACTTAACTTGGGCTTCTATTCTGGTATTTAATATTTTCAAAATCGTCATTCAGTGACAGAGAATCAGAATTGTCATTGTTCTGACAGTTGTGTCTACTAAATCTGTCAGATCTTATGTCATTCTTGTCACTGGAGGACTATTCTGATACAATTTAAACAGTCTTGGGTCCTTTCTGAATTATTTCAGCCTTTCTGCCATCTATTGTTATTAAAATTACAAGTTTGCTATGTATAGTAATATCGGAGGCCCAAACCTTTTTAAAAGGCGGGCAACGCACTTGCGACTTCTCTGGTGTTAATTGGCGGCGGTAATCGCTTATCATCAGGTGATTCGTCTGCCTTATCCCTTAAAAAAAGTATAATATGTTTCTGTAGATACAACTATAAGTACTCAATACAAAAATGTACGTAGCGCTATCTAGAATTCCTTAATAGGTAATTGATTATAATCAATTACCTATTAAGGAATTCTAGGTACATTTTTCTAGGTAGCGCTATCTAGAATTCCTTAATAGGTAATTGATTATAATCAATTACCTGTTAATTAATGATGGGAATCGCATTAGGACTCAAATTTCAACTCGGATTTGCGCCCATACATTTTTCCGCGATACAAAAGTATTTGATACACAGGAATCTACCTTTTTTCTTCTTGCATTGTCATGTAAAGCAACATAAGAAAAGGACAAAAGAAAATTGTAATAAATAAATATAAGGAAAGCAACACACAAAAAACGCAGCCATATTCAAAACCTGGTATAAAAACACCAACCTCACCGTCTGTAATATGATTAACATAATCTTGTGGCGGTGACTCACAAACTCTTAGACACATCCTGTATACGAGTAAGAGAAAATGATATATCGTAAAAGTTTCACAAAACACATCACGTTGTATAATGTTCTTGCTTATTTTCTGTTTTTGCATTCTCGTTCCTAACTTTTAATATGTTATGTTTGTATCTGATGCTGGTGTTTCGGATTTCTTTAACGCTCGGGTTTTGTATTTTGATTAAATTTTGCTTATATATTTTTTTCTTATTTGATGCTTTGGTTATAAATTAGCTTTGACCATATTGTTAGCACTCAACCCGTCCTTTATTATTGCGAGATTTTGCCTCTCATTATGCCCAGCAGTGGGGGCAGAATTACCTCTTTGTCGTTGTGATGCCAAGGAAGAAGTTATTCACTTTTTCGAATTAAAAACCTCCTCTTATTTTTGAATACAGCTAGTTATAATACTTACACAGAAGATTGGAGTGGTAAATCCTGATTTTACGAAGTAAGTTTTCGGTAAAAAAATAGGTAGTTTTTGTTACGAGTTAAGTTATCTACAAAACTTATTAATAACATTAACAAAATCCCGACGTTTCAGATCCTTTACAGCATCCATTGTCACAGGCAGATTGACGCTGTAAAGGGTGCAAAATGTCGGGATTTGGATGATGTCAATATAACGAGATTATTCAATAGGTTATGAAAATGTTATCACATTTGGTTTCCAATTTTCATATTGGTTTCATGATTTACTAGATCAAATATTAAACGTTTGCAAATTCATAGTAGGGGAAGCGTTCAAACTGCATGATCATAGGTATATTTTATGCATGCTTTAACCTCAGTACAATTTCATGCCATTAAGTATCATGCGCTCGCTTCGATTGTCCAATATTTTTTTATTGTGTTAAACTCTGAGCTGCTACTGGCGACTGTTATATTATTAGTATTTTCCTCATTACTAGTTTGTATTTGTGCCCGGATAATTGCAATAGGGCCGTGATAGCCTAGTGATATGACCATTGGACTGCCAAGTCAAAGTTTTCGAGTTCAAATCCAAGGCACGCACTTCTGACTTTTCGAAGTTATGTGCGTATTAATATTTAATTATCACGCGCTTATACGGCGAAGGAAAACATCGTGAGGAAACCTGCACGTCTGAGAGATTTTCTCGACGGCGTGTGAAGTCTGCCAACCCGCATTAGGCTAGCGTGGTGGACTATAGCCTAATCCCTCTCGTTGTGAGAGGAGACCCTTGCCCAGCAGTGGGACATATAATGGGTTGATTATGTATGTTTGTTATGTAATTGCAATAGAATCCTCTCTATTACATGGGACCTAAACATACCGGCAAATTTTAGGTATACATCTTTGTATTAGTACATCTTCAGGGATGGACATGATGGTATGTTGTTTTTAAATTGATACCCTTTCGGTCTGGCTGATCAAGCGGTTCCTTAAGTCACATTGTACAAATAATTCCTTCAATTTAAAGAATTAGCGTGAAATTCATAGTATCTAACATAAGCCTCCGAAAATATGAAGCCACTTTTATAAACGGAAAAAATATATATATATATCTCTTTTATAAAATTTACCATGGGAGAGCATTACTTTCGGCATGAATGGGGTGGCTTGACCGGAGTGATGCCACGGCCTCACAGAAAACCGGCGTGAAACAACACTTACGTTGTGTTTCGCTGAGTGATTGAGGAAAGCCTTTTAAAAAGGCGGTCAACGCACTTACAACTCCTCTGGTGTTGCGGGTGTCCATGTGCGGCGGTAATCGCTTACCATCAGGTGACACGTCTGCTCGTTTGCCTTTCTATCCCAAAAAAAGACCTTTCACATACTATCAGATAAATAAATCATGTCAATACGTATAGCCAACATGCAAACATTTACATTATATTCCGTGTGTGGGACGTATTATTCAATCATATATATACCTACAATTTACTTAATGACCCTTAAAGAAAACAGAATGAGATGTCATGGTCAATACGGAAAACATGTAATATGACATGTTACAAAAATATCATTCTTCATTTATCACAATGACATCGCTAATGTAATTAGCAGAGAGTTATATAAACAACAAAAAGATTTTTTTGTTGGCTGAATAAGTTGATCTTTTAAACTTATCTTTTTATTCTATAAAAAGATGTCCACCGTCACTAAAAAAGCTTTTGCGTAAAAATTTTAGTTTTTTTTTAATTGCAATTTGTGACTTTTTGAGTACTCGAACGATGGTTGGTCCCATACAAGTTTTTGATCAGTATTAGAAAAAGGATCGATTGGCATCAAAAAATGTTTTATTTTTATTTTTTATGGAATAGCAGGCAAACGAGCATATGGATCGACTGATGGTAAGCGATCACCGTCGCCCATGGACACCCGCAACACCAGAGGAGTCACAAGTTTCTTTTTTGCTAACTGTATTTTTTTTTTAAACCTGTGAATGAGGATCAAAATTCCATAAAAAAATATGGATAGTCTCCTAAGACCATTTTCGTGTAGCTGCAATGGATAAGGTACTTCCCCTTACTGCCCGGCTGAAAGTTTCCACCCTGTATTATATATGGACATGGCTTTGACAGATTCCAAACATACATACATAACAAAATGTCTTCATACGGTTAGTGATTAGTTTACCACAGGAAAACCTGTAAATGTGTGTATGTTGTAGTTTGTCTAAGGACACCTAGTTTCATTTGTCGCTTTGATTGTTAGTGTTTTTATCACATAGAATATTTTTGATCTTGAAATGACATCGGGAAAACAAAACTTGTTTCTGTAGCAGCTCACAGTTTGGGACTTGGAACCGGCTAATAGCAATCTACCACACAGTTTATTTACTATCTAGAAATGACATTGGGTTCTCAAATAATGTGAACCTTCGTTTAACATTGTCGACTTCGGTCAAACTTGGACATCCTTCAACGTCCACACAACATCTTGTTATCTCAATATTGTACTAGTGAAGATTGTAATATAATTTATTTTAAAAGAGTGTCCATGGAGTTCCTTGCCGGATTCTTCTCCATAGGATCAAACTTTTGGAACCGTGCAACTAGAATCATAAAGTTTGACAAACGCTTGTAAAATCTTATTTGAAATAAAAACATTTGAACTTGAACTTAATAGGAAAATAATAGAAAGAAATACATAACGATCCTTCTGGCGCAGTCGGGTAAAAAAAAGAAAGATAATGTTTTTATTTCCTTCCGTCTCAGCAAATCCAAATACAAATACAATGTATACAATATACATTCTTTCAATGTTAAACTCCTTCATTAGATTAAAGGTTCTAAGTGCAACTGCTACGCTAGAGGTATTGGGTTCGATTCCCAGGTCGGGCAAAGTGGTACACTATTTTTTTATGAAATTCTCAGGAACAGCTCGGAGTTCAGATTTGTACTGGGTTAGGCTCGCTCCCTATTACATGTAATGTTCAGAAATAGAGTTAAGTAGCCGTAAGCATCTGCAAAAACTCTAAGTGAAAATACCAATGTATGGCTCGTGCCATTCGTGTAGACACGTGAATCAATCAAATTTGCACCTTACGCTTGTGACATAAGAAACACACAGGGCGTTCTCATGACCTTAGTATACAGTATACCTAACCATCTCTCAGCAATATAAAATACTGATATTTGTCGTATTTAATTACACTTGGGACCCTAATATACATACGAAAAGGCTTTGAAGATGATGATTCAGTATTTACGTTGTGAAGTTATTTCTATAACTACACGTTGTTCCCCCAGATTCGCGTAATACACAGATGTCGCTACAGAGTTACTAAATCTTAAAACGGCGATAAAGGCCAGCTGGCTCGCTTCGCATAAATATCAATACATACAGGCACTGATAAGTGGCTACTTGGCAACCAACATAGAACATAAAATATACGTGATGTAAATTTCTGGTGCCAAGACCAACCAATTACTTATATCAACATTAGTTGACATTCTATTATTATACTTATCTTTATTGTATTTGGAATAGAATATTAATTGATAAATTATTATAACATACGGGGGGCTGAAACGGCTTTTTTCAATTATATTACAAAACTGTTTACGAATGCTACGGCGTTCTAAATATGAATTAATTTATGCTAAATGTAGCCTGCATTTAGCATAAAAACAGTTTAGCCACAAGGAAATATTCTAGTAATTACTTTAAAGTAATTTGGATACCACAGAATTCATCATTAATATTGTAGTTTGAATCATACTAAGATTCAAAGGAAGTGGCTATCTTTACCCCTAGCTATATAGTGAAAGCATTAGACCATTATAATGACGTCAATAATATTATACTTTTTTTTTCTTTTAATAAAGACAGATAAATAAAGCCTTATTTCAGTAACACCGTAGGTCTAACACAGATATAATTAATGGATACGAAGAACATGCAGTCTCGAAGGAAAGTAAATATCTTTGGAATAAACAAATAAGAAGTGGACACTGCTGGTAAAATAGGAAGGGCAAACAAAATAATGCACGATGAAAAAATAAAATTTAGTTGGAACTAAATTTGTCATAAAGACACTGTAACAGAACAGCTTTGTTACAAACATGATCTAGTGTGGACTTAACTTTATAAAGGAAAACAATATTATTACGACGATATATTTTGAATCCTACGTTCCGCAGTTGGGAAAGCGAGAAAGCCATAATTCTCCTTGACGGAACACTAACAAACGTTATTTTTCATCTCCCATATTATTTGTCGTGCTACAATTTATTCTTTTGAACGATAAGATACTGGATGCGGCCATAGGGTGTAGCATTTTAATATAAAAAATAATAGTACCAGATCGAAGGAAACGTTTCAAAGTTTTGAGTATCAATCAACCCTCATACTGTCCCACTGCTTCACCAAACAATACAGTTCACCAAACTGACCTAGTACGGGGGCAGACTTCAGAAGCTATCGAAAATGCATGTCAATTTCCGCACGATGTTTTCCTTAACCGTTTAATATCAATAGCCACATAGCAATTATCAGACTATTTTTGTTCTAATATTATAATTGCCGGAGTAACTCTGTTTGTCCATCTATTTGTTATCTTTTTACGCTTTAACCGCTGATGCAGTGTTAATAGAATTGTTATAAAGTGAGATTGGAGCTTGAAGAACTTATGCTACCGTTTGCCTAGAATAATCCTGGTAACAATGGTATAAATGTGGAATCAGGGTTAAAAACTAGTATAGAAGCAAGGCAATCAAAATTAGATAACAATAAGAGTAAATTTATTCTGAAAGAATCGAACAATCAATTTCTCCTTACATATTTTCTCGAACCACATCCAGTCAATTTGCCAACTGATCCAATATTAATACCCAATTTGTTCCGCAAGGTGGCGCTTAGCTCATTAACATAAATCATGTTCAGACTTCATATCGCAGCGTTAAGCGAGTTTACGACCAATGTTGTGCTTTGTCTGTTGGATGACGTGTAAATTTCCATGGCTTTGCAAAGGAATTATAGAGATTTTGTTACGAGACTTTGGTTGTGTGTGTCATATGGGAGGCACCGCAACTTAGGCGGACTGCGTTGTTGTATGGGCGTTACGGCTGAAGGTTTAAGGGCGGCGGCGGGAGAGGAGTGCTGGTATCACATGTACAGGTTAAGCTGCGCTTTTCGAGGTAAGTCTATAGATTCCTAGCACGAGTCTTGTTTATCAGACAAACACCTATGAGAAGCGTTAATTTTATGTAGATAGGCTAAAGTCCCAACAGTATTACATCTACTTTCTTCTTATTTTATTGCCCTTTATTACACGGGACCTGAACGTGTTAATTAGTACACCTCTGCCTAATCCCTCGGGGAATACAGGCGGGACGGTAGGTTCTTAATCTATATTTTCACCTGAATCAAAGTTCAACATCCCCCACCTCTACTTTATCAAATAGCAATTTAAGTAAAAGTCTTCTAGATATTAGATTAACGAAGTAAGTATCTAAAGTAATTTCAGAGCATCAATCGTGATTTCTCGGAATACATAAGTGAAGATATTTCTGTGAATTTACTTATGTACCTAAGTAATTTTAAATGTGCTGAGATTCGGGGGATTGGATAAGAAGAATATATAGCACAGGATAAAAGTTAGTTGTTATTCGATAGACATTATGATAAGGTATTTTCCATTATCCTCCATTAGCAAGTAGAAATTTAGAATATATGCCTTAATATACTTAAGTTGCCACTTGCTACGATCTTGGTACATTATTTTCACTTCATCTTTATTAAGCTTATGTTTGATCATCGGTTTAGGTTGCTTAACTTGAACTTTTATGAGAACGTTCGCAATTTGATTGCGGTAAGTTCACATATCTTTTTTTTATAGGATAAGGGGCAAACGAGCAGATGGATCACCTGATGGTATGCGATAACCGCCGCCCATGGACACCCACAACACCAGAGGAGTCACAAGTGCGTTGCTCGTCTTTTGTAGGTAACCTCCCTGTCTCGGCGAAACACAACGCAAGCGTTGTTTCACGCCGGTTTTCAGTGAGGCCGTGGTATCACTCCAGTTGAGCCGGCCCATTCGTGCCAAAGCATTGCTCTCCACGTTAACATATATGTATAACCGACCCTTGTGGAACTCTTTGGGGGAGGCATTTGCTCAGCAGTGGACTTCTTTTGGCTGATATGATAGTCGCCTGAGGTCGCCTACTTCCAATTCTTCCATCTGTTCTCACCACCATCCAAGCTCTCCGCCGATATAATGTATATTCTAAAAATTAATTGATTTTAGTGATCAATAGCGTAGGTAGAACTTTAACAACTCAAGCAGGTATTTCCAAAATATCCTGACGTGTCGATTTCAACAGTGAATGATATTGTAGAATCAGGTTTTTTTTATTATCTTGTTAGTCTAGTTATCGTTAGCGTAACTGCAATACAAGAGATCCTAAGTTAGATATTCAGTTCGAGCAAAGCTTAATTGGATTTTTCTATGAATTCGTCAGAATTTTGGATTTGTGCTCGATGAATGGCAATATAATTGCTCACCGTCTATTAAATGGGATACAATATATTGGCTATATAATGTGGATATACATTAGGACACCTCTGCCTATCTCTTCGGGGAATACAGGCGTGATGATATATTATGTTACTATCCGACCTTTTATCAACAGCCTCATTAGTTTCGTGCAAAGCGCTACTTTTATACAAACTTCACTAACCTTTCAGAAAGCGTTGGAATACATGTAAAAATTCTAACACATGATGGTACTCCGGAGGTAATATATGAGTCAGCTTTTAAGTTACTTTCCTAGAAAACTTGCCAAGTAACGGTGTGCTGGCAAAAATTGCTTTGAGACTGAATGCCAAAGAGTGATTTTGTTTTTGAATCCCGTGCGAACTGATTTTCGCGTCAAAGTATTCATGCGGATTTTTGTGGAAATTTTGCGTATAAAACTGCTCTAGTAGAAATGTTTTTCAAACATACCATCATACTGATGTACCCCACAGTTCGCCGGTATGTTTAGGTATCATGGATTAAGGGGCGAGCCACAGGTCCCGATTCCGAGCTCAATAAATAACACTGCTTGACTTGGGAATCAAACCCAAAACCTCTACATAATATTCGCGCTTACGACATCTCGTGTTTCCCACGATACACGGCTAATTAATAATTATATTTTGTAAACGTTTTCATAGGTAAATACATTTACATACACTCACGCTTTTTCCACAGAGGGAGGAAGACACTACAGACAGCCATTTGCTTAGATTTTCGCATACTTCATATATCATAATAAAAAAGAGGTCTTTAATGTTACCATTCAACCAAATTTGCAAAAGCTCGTAGAGAAAATCTCACTATGGCTTTCCGGGTCTAAAACAAAACATCAGAAAGTCAAATGCAGGCATTCTCACGTAAGCAACGTGTTTTGCCAATCAAAGGACGACACGGGCGAGGTTTTCAGACAGCACTAAGTCACAGCTAACGAACCAAACAGTATGGAAATTCGGACCGCCTTTGAAGCCTCGTTTACACATTTCGAAAACGAAACGAGAGATTTGATGTTGTATTATTCCGTTTCCTTGAGAGGCGTTGGCTCCCAGTTTTTTTAGAATTATGGCTTTTATTTCCATGTTATTGTTCCAGTTTTGGTGCCAAAAACTAGTTTTTATTGGCGGAATCTTGGAGGCGTCCGGTTTTTAATCATGTTTATTTTATTACCGTCTAGTACTATTTTGCTCTAAAGTGTATAAAATAAGGATTTTGGGACGCTTTATGAGCACCACAATTAATGAATTACAACTTACACTCAAGTATAAATTTGAACGATTAAGACTTCCAATTAAGCCCGCAAGATCTGTCGACACTTCATGCAAGAATTGTACGTAAAGTAAACACAATCAAGATAACAGGATATATGCTGAAGTAGCTTTGAAAAGATTGTACAGAAAAATAGCTCTAATTAACACTGATGTATCCAAGAACGACGATAATTACTGTTGCCAGAACTGCTAATTGTAAGATTACGTCTCATTCTATCAAATAGGAAAATTACTAATAAAACGAAGGTTAATGTCATTGCCAAGGCGAAATAACTTCTCAAAGAACAACTGCTTAGACATGACAGTCATAAATCACATTAAGTTACACATCAGTGGAAGCAGCCATCGGTTTCAAGTCGAGACAAATTATTCAAAATGAGACGTTAATAGGGGTCAAGGTTGAAAGATGAAACGCCACGAGACAATTTCCAAGAAAAATGAAGATATTTTTTTCTGTTTTAATTATTTTCGGCAGAATGATTCTTGTCTTAACAAAGGAATTCGTAGAATTTATGAAGGCGAGTGGTTTTAGATGTTCGACAATCTGTCTGGACAGTTTAGCACAGTTTATTGACTGGAGTGTTGTTTTATCCCATCTTGTGGAAGTTATGATCTCATTGTTAGTGGATTTAGATAAGTATTACACTAATTATTTTAATGATGTCGAAATTTGCCTTCACATTTTTACGTCTTAAAGGTGACGTCAGTGACAACTACTGAAAAGCAACTTTGCTTCTCAACCGACATGACTTACTTTGCACTTAGTTCAATGTTGTGTCAGCCAGAAGACGCATTAAAATAACTTTATAATATTAGCAATCTTGTATTTTTTTGTATTTGGATAATGCGATAAAAATACAAGAAAACATAAGTATGACAGACATTAATATTAAAATAAGCTTAAGGAATAAGCTTATATTTTAATTTTTTACAGTATAAGCATACCTACAATATCATTATTAATCATTATTTCATTATTGGTTTAGTCGTCCTAAACGTAGCTGCTACGCTGAGGCCCTGGGTTTGATTCCCAGATCTGAACTGATTTTTCTATGAAATTCTCATTAGCAGATCGATGCTTAGGATTTGTGTTCAGTAGGCTTGCTCCGTCTTATATGGAACACTTACAGAAACAGAAAATGTAGATTAGTACCAGATGCCTTTGCCTAATGGGAACTGCCACTGCCTATGGGGAATACAGTCGTGATGTTACATTAACAACATCATTCGATGTTTTTTTGGTGACCATGTTTTAGCAATATCATTAAAGTAACAAGATATAATTCCAAGTCGATACAGACCCGTGGATCCCTTCATCAACTAGACAATAGCTTATAATCTTCAAATGGTCAGTTTTTCTTTAAACATAGATAAGAACACTCTCGTTAAGTCACATTCCAAGCAAAACAAAATTAAAATCGATTCCATTCGTTTGGGCGCTAACACCCCTCTTTTAGCGTCGGGGGTCAAAAACAAGGTGAACTTTTAAAGAGCATTTGTGGCCCATACTACTTGCCTAGTAGTCTCTCTAAAATCTATTTAAAATTTCTCCACACCACCTAACGTGTGGCGAGTACTCCTATATCCTCTCCCGAGCCACACCACGTTACCGCATTGAGTTGTGGAACTCCTTAATTTGTTTTATTCTTGTTAGACCAACCAATTCTGGTAGAGCTGTAATAGTGAAATAGTACAATTAGCCTAGTCTCACTTGAAAATGCTCATTCAAATTGAATTGTGATCATTGATGGAACTCATTCAATTCCTTTTGTTGTTGGATAGGAACATAGTAGCATAGTTGTCTGTTATTCATTCATTAAAAACTAATTGTAGCCCACGGTTTTATTCCTAATCCAGTACTATTGATTCAAAAGGCAGCCTATGTTCTTTCCAAGGTCTCAAACTATCTCCATACTAAATTAAATTATACTTGGTTCTGCGGACACGTAACAGATACAAATCATCCATTCCCGATACTGTCTTGACTGAATGTATATACTCACGCCTTTCTCCCACAGAGGTAGGCAGAAACTACAGACCGCCACTTGTATACTTCTTTTTTTTTTTTTTTTAAATAGCTTACTAGCAATGCGGGTCGCACATTACTAGTATTCTTGTTAACCCCTCGTGCTAAGCTAAATGCTTGTGTTACGAGTGGGTTCACGTCGGTAGTGCAATGGGTGGGGTTCGAACCGGCAACCACATGATCGCAAGTCCGACGCCCTAGCCATTAGGCTACCGCCGCTTCTTTTGCTCCACATTCCTACGTCTTTTCATAAACACGCAGTTACGCACCTACCCTTTTTGTAGGACTTCGCCAATAAGATCAGCTTATGTCCACCTAGGGCGAACTCTTCCGTCCACCGCTACCGAGCCACCGCTGACATTCATCTTATAAATTCCTTTCTTTAATCGTCTTTCACTGTCATCGTCACATCCAAACCACCTCATCTTATTTTCTTTCAATACGTGTCACTACATTATATACTCAATACTTTATTGCATTTCATAATATATACAGAATATATAGCTTATAATCAAAAAATCAATTATAGACCACGTCGAGTACAGTAAAGATTATACAGTTTTGTATAAGAGAGGGGTGTTTTTTTTTTAGAACGAAAATTGATAATATATTCTTTCAGTCCGCAAAGTTGCCTTATCACACTGCTCCACCATAAAGGCACCAGTTATTCGAAAAAGTATCTAGACTGTTTGGATCTTTTTGCCAGAGGTAGAACTTAATCGGAATGTCAGTTATCCTTCTATTTGATTGGCATCTGCATCAGCATTCCTGTGGTGTTCACTGTATCGCAGCTATTACGCTAGAGTGGAAAATGAAACCGCCGTGTCTATTGCATGTAGTGTTTTGTTACCTTCACTGCTGAATCTATCATTTAAAAATACCATCACGCTAGTAGGTACTCTTCAAAGGACTTGGTAAAGGTGTCCTAATGTACTCCATTAAACGGTCACAAATCCAATGTTTGAGCTACGACTGAGAATTTCATAGAAAAATCTAACAACGCTTGACCTAGCCTAGTGCCTAGCTGTGCTAGCTAGTGCTAGTAGCTAGCCTAGGGGTCCAGAGCGCGACTGCTACGCTAGAGGTCTTGGGCTCGATTACCAGTTAAGCAAAATGTTATTGGGTTTTTCTATGAAATTCCCAGCAATAGGGTCGCCCCCTATGCATGGGACCTAAATATACCAGCGAACTGTGAGTTTACATTAGTACGCCTTTGCCTGACCAATACTAATACCACAGGCGTGATGGTATGTTATGTGTTATGCAAAAGCACCCATGATACAGGAGAAATTCATAGTGTGGGGAAAGGAAAAACAGAAGCGGCTGAATTGAAACAATTGAAATCCTAAACACTGAATACGTCATCAGTTGAACACTCAATGTGTATAATTAATTACCTCCTGGGTGGTACGGGCGATCAGTTAGCACTAGTTTGCCAACAGTTTGTCAATGTCAGTTGCAAGTTACCAACTAACTTGAACTAGTATCGCGGCGATTGCTGATGTCAAACTATATGCTTGTCATCGTTTAGAAGTAGGCCACGTGGATTATCACGCCTGTATTCCTTGAAGGGTTAATAACATAGAAAATTTACAGCAATGTAGATTCTTATTTCAAAACCCTTACACTTAAGAACACACGCTAGGATTTTCTCCTGTAATGTGCGTTTCCAATCATAGATTCTCACATACACAAACGCCAAAATCTACCTCGACATCATACAAATATTTTTTCCATGTGGGGATCGAACCCACAACAAGTGTAGCACGAAGTCCATTTTTCGGATTTTTCGATGTGTTTACAAATACAATTCATATTCCCATTATTCCATATGCATAGATTCCCATAACAACTATGTATATCTAGGCCATATATTTTAAATTCTTTTTGGGAATTTAATCTACGATCAACGACAAACGACGAAACAAAGTTGACCAGTAAAATGCTTTCTTGAAATTGTTGTTTGTGAAGTTTTAAAAACCGTTGTATAAGTAGCAAGTTTTTATTTTGTTTCTCTTTCTTATTTAAAGCTTCCGTATTATTATTAAAAGCTATTCCAAAACAGTTTTTATAAAGAACAACGCAATAATATTCATTATGACACCGGCGTATCAAATGTTTACTTAGGTACCTAAAAATGACACTTTCTATACCAAAGAATAAGCTCTTTAGAAGCTAATTTCATTGTAATAGCTTATGTAACTAACTTTGAGTAAAATGTAGCTAAATTAAATTACAATGACTAACTAGACAATGCTCAGTTTAGTTTAGAAGCCGATTTTGTAAATTTAAATTGTCGGCGAAAATAAATTATTTTCTCTGCTGGGCCGACAAATTACTCGGCTAAAAGAGTAGCAAGTCTAAAATCTTAATTTCATGGGAGACTTGACATTTTAAGCTCAATTATTACCTGTATTAAGACAAAGCAAAAGCATAACATACCATTTCTGTATTCCTCGAAGGGTTAGGCAGAGACGTACTAATTTTCACCCACGGTTTGGCGATATGTGTAGGTCCCATGTAACAGGCGGCGAACCTATTAGCAATCACAAATTCCAAACTCCAAGCTGTTACTGAGAATTTCATTTTTTTTATGGGATAAGTGGGCAAACGAGCTGTCGGATCACCTGATGGTAAGCGATAACCGCCGCCCATGGACACCCGCAACACCTGAAGAGTATTGAGTGCGTTGACCGCCTTTTAAAAGGGTTTGGGCCTCCGGTAACCTCACTCACTCGGTGAAACACAACGCAAGCGTTGTTTCACGCCGGTTTTCTGTAAGGCCGTGGTATCACTCCGGTCAAGCCGGCCCATTCGTGCCAAAGCATGGCTCCCCCACGTGAAAAAAAACTCAATACCGCATTAATTGACATTGAACCCAAGATTTGAAATCTCTACCGTAGCAGTCACAGTCAAGACCAGTAGGCTAATGAGGAAGCTATTCTAATTAATAACATAGATAGGTATAGAAAAAGTATAGAAAAACAAAGCGTTTGCATAAATATATACATTTTACAACCGATCCTGTGCCGTCGTCCTTAGTGATCACTATCATAATCATTATGGATTGTCGTAGCAGGACTCCCCACTGTCCCCATACCGCCACCATGATCTTTTATTATGCCGAGAAGATGTTAGGCGAGGACGCAGATCTTGTTCCATTCAAAAAAACCAAAAATTTCGCCTATACAGACATTTAAGTACTACCACTACTAAACAAAGTACGAATTATATCCCAAAACACAATACATTGCCTTGTCTTTTCAAAACAACACAATAATGCTGATGCTCAAAGCGCAATGAATATCAAAAGTATCGGAAATTTCTCAAAGCCCTTCATTTTAATAACACCCATTTAAGGGCTCGCCCAACCCAAAAGGATTTTGTTTATAGCCCATTAATGAATTTCGTTCAAGAACCATTGCCAGCAGACCTTTCATACCTTAATTTGTAAAGGTATTGGATATTAAGCGGTGATCGTCTTTTGTATGCCCCGTATTGTTTGTGGTAAATGGATCCATAGCTAAGTTTTGCTTACGACTCCTTGTTCATATTTCGCGGAAACAGCTCATGATTTTTATTGCCTTATCGTTTTCATGGAGTGGATGCTAGAAATCAGTAAATTGTTACAAATAAGCTGCAAATGTATTAGTAGATTTCTTATAGTCTGCAATTTTATACTTTTCAAACGATATTTGTCATCTATTTCATCTTCAATCTCGTAGGCTAGTTTACTTATAATATCAAATGATCCGAAGTACCTCCATACCGATTGGATTGAAAAATCCTGTCCAATCCTGATCGACCAAAAATCATGAACACGATACCATCTACAAATCTCGCTCAGCTATTGGTATTTGGTAGAAGCCTTTAGATAAATTCGTTTGCATTTCACCAAAAAAAACATGTACCTATTAAACCTCAATGGTATATGATGCAGTGATTCCGGAGTTTCACTTCCCGTCAAAACCACACTATGATGGATGATCGGTTCATTCATAATGTTATTAGTTCAATTGTTACGCGAGGGTAGATTAATTATTTTGTGGAATTTCTTTTATATATAGATGATGTGGTCATTTTTAGTTGCCTTATAGAAAACATTTGAAAAGTTTTGATATTTTCGGTAAGATTATTGAATCGAGATGTATTTTCATTGTATTTATTTAAATCTACTTTTCAGTTCATTTTATCTTTTATAACATTTTTTGTTAAATTATAAGGAATTGGGTCGCCTAAAATACTGTTGTTATTTACAATCAAGACAGTTTTTTTTTTATATAACCTGAATTCACTCAAAGTACAATCTTTAGCAGTAATATTGTCTATAAATTGAGGAGTTTTAGATTGTTAATGATTTTCTATTAACATTGTTAAATGTACAGCTGTTTAAGGCCCAGTTGCACCAACTTTTTAAATGTGTTTTAATTGTATTTAAACACATTTTTTTATAATAAATTTGTATTTAAATACTATTTAAGAAGTTGGTGCAAGTGGCCCTAAATATTGTTGACTGAAGTTTAAGTAAAAAATAATCAAAATTACGAAAGGAAGGTTAAAGGGGACGGCCACACTTTGATTAAGTTTGATTAGGAATAAGCTTTGCAAAAAAACTGTGTTCACGGGTAAAAGATTACTTCTATTGAAATAAAACTACTTTAAACGGATTTTATCGCGTTGTATTGATGTTGTTTAATTCCCGACGCTTCTAATTTCTTCTATATTTATTTAGTTCGTAACAAATAACATGAACAAATCTAAAATTATAAAGAGAAATATTTTGGTTTATAAATAAAACAGAGCCTAAACTAAAATTTAATGTTTCTATCTTCAGTATTGATACTGAAGATAGAAACATTAAATTTTAGTTTTAGTACAACTCGCACTTTGACTTTACTTTGTCCAACAAAAACAGCAATCGTTTGTTACGAAGGCTTGTAATTAGCAATTGTGCACAAGCATAATTATCATTTATTATTTAAATTTGTCATTAGTACCTAAGCATGCTTTCTGTAAAATAAACTCATTGCCGCAGGGATCTTGAGACAAAAACAATCTCTACCTCGGAATCGAAAAAAAAAAAAACTCCAAGACCTTTAACGTATCATTGACACTTACGATCTCTAGACTAATGAGGCAGATGCAAATATTTAAATTACTTTTTAATTCGTGAAAATATTGAAACCATTGATATAATAACATTTTGGTTTACAAATTGGTTGTTTTGATTTCGCTGTTGAAATTAATTTCCACTGCTGTTCCAATTAACAACTCATATCTGATTTTGATTAGTAATTTACTCTTCAAATATAATAACTACTCATAATATAAATTACATAAGTAGGTTTTATATCTTAGAGTTTATTATTCAATAACGTTAAGAAAGAATTAGTTCTAATGTTGCGGTTGTAAGCTCGAGAAAAATAAGTACCTTTTATTTAATGTAACCATTTTTGGTAAATGATCTCATTGATTTACCTTTTTGATTTAATAGTCATAGATAGAGTCGTAGATATGAAACATTTTCTTTTCTACAGAGCCACTTCTGCGTTACTCTTATAATTTATGCAAATACTTATTATACAAAGAATAAAGACTTTTGTCTACGTTTGCCTGTTAATATCTATCAGATCTATTACTCATAAATAATACAAATGTGCTTTATGGCATTCTTGTATTTATTTCGAAATAAATTCTGCCTTACTGTTTATTTCACGTTGCAAATAAAATTAAAGCTATTAAAATCAGTATCTTTATATAAGTCTCTTTTAAGATTCACAGTTTGACTTAACGTTCCGAGACTACAAATCTTTCGTCGAGCCTTATCTTCTAAGATCTAAACTATGTAACCACAGTTCACAACTTCAAAATACACTGTACCTAACTATCGAAAATTACACCTTTATCAGTATCATATATCTAGATATTATCAGGCATTTAAAGAAGTATAGTAGTATTAATTTGGAAAACTGTCTCCTACAAACTATGGATCAAGTCCAATCATCTGACCGTTAACTTTCCTTTTATGCTAATATAATGAAACTCAGGCTGACTGCGGAACTTTCTTAATATAATATTCCAAAAGTCAAACAGTTGAGGGTACGCCATTTATAATTTTAGGCAACGATAGCTTTGCCCTTTCTAGTTATTCCTTAAGTTCTATATCAATTTGGTGTTTGAATTGGTAAGTTAAATATCATAGCAGGATAAAGATACTACTGTTTAAATTGAATATTATGAACCTCTTGTGTTATTAATAATCAATATTCATTATTCAGTATCAATCAATGTTCGCTTCTATAAAGAGTATGTGATTGCAGACTCTTCAATTAATTCCATACAAAATTACGGATTCCAATGGAACGCTGAAAGAGTAATCATCACATTTGTTTTAATATTGCGTTAACTAAGAAATGTCTGATGTATATCAAATTATTTCGATACACCTACACAAATTTATTTACTCTTTTAAATCAGCCTTAGGCTAGGTCATTCTAAAAATATATTGAGCTAATTGTACCCTTTTGGTTTAGTCCTAGGGTTATTGCATTTCGTCTGGCTATCAGTGTACCTACCTAATTTGTGTCAGAACTTACCAGTTTGAGCCAATTTATGTTTTAGATGCTAATTAAGTTTAAGCTAATTTTATTTAACACGAGGGTCTTTACCCTGTATTGGCTGCAGTGGCCATAACAAGCTAGTTAAAGATAGATTTATTGAAAAGAGGTACACTAACGAAATCTTGTGGGTCTATTATGTACGCAAGAGAAGCTTCGCTCACTCATAAAAAAAGAAAAAAATAAAAAAGTTTAGTTTTGTTTTTGAAATGGAATCTGATACATGCACCTACCTCGACGACGTTGTCATTTATTCGGTCATATCGCGTTATTCTCGTTTGTTTCTAAACTTGAAAACAAAAAAAAATCCATATCGGTTTTTGTTTTTTTTTTTAATATACATATAAAGCTGAAGAGTTTGTTTGTTTGTTTGAACGCGCTAATCTCAGGAACTAATGGTCCGATTTGAAAAATTATTTAACTGTAAGATAGGCCATTTATTGAGGAAGGCTATAGGCTATATATCATAACGCTTACGCGGATAAAGTCGCGGGCTGAAGCTAGTCGGTTTATAAATGGCCTAATAATCACGTAACAAGCAAATTAAAAAAACAGACAAATTGAAAACGTATTTTTTTTAATTCGCGTTGACAAAATACAATTGATAAAAATAATAATATTAATAAAACAAAAAACATTCGTAAAAAACGTTTTATTTCAATGTCTAAGACCTATTCTCTTTCAGAAAATATTTAAGAAAAGATAGACAATAGAATTTCCTGTTTCCATCCAATTCAAACAAAACAAAATATTTACATACATTTTATATCCCACAATACTGTTTACTCAATATCATGATTGAACTCATCAATAACTCGGGAGCTCTCAAAAACCGTTATTGTTTTATAACCTTTGTTTATAACATTGAACAAACAAGGTCGCAAATGTCAACGTTAATAAATCAAAGGGAAAGAGACTGATGAAATTTTATTACAGCATTTTAAGTTACTTTCAATTTCTTTAACAACTTGTTTACTTGGGCGGCATTGGGAAACGTTTTTTGGTGTTTGGTTTGAATGAAGAATGATAGTGTTTGTTGATAATAGATTATACTTATTTTTGTGAAGGAAAAATTTGACTCACAGGCAGGCAGGATTCGAACCTTATATAACTTTCATAATTATATATGTTTCCTAAATGTCTGATAAATACAGAAATTCATCAGCTACAATTTTATTAAATTAGCATGATTATAAATTTCAAACTAAGGCCACTGCAGTGACAGTATAAGTTTTAGAATGGTTTGAACTAGTATTGCGTAACTCATACATGTTATCTTATCTTGTGTGGGGCCGAGGTAGCAAGGCCTCAGAGCCTTCGACTCAATGGGATCTTTTGTGCTTAACTCATACATGTTAGTAGAAGAACATAATCAGCCCATTATTCTGTCCCACTGCTGGGAACGGGTCTTCTCTCAGAATGAAAGGGATTAGGCTATAGTCCACCACCACCTAATGCGGGTTGGCATCACACGTCGTCGAGAAAATCTCTCAGGCGTACAGGTGTCCTTGCGATTTTTTCCTTTACCATACGCATAGACTTCGAAAAGTCAGAGGTGCGTGCGAACTCGAAACCTTTGACTTGGCAGTCCAATGGTCTTATGACTAGGCTATAATTGCTCACTAGAAGCTCAAACACCTAATTCATTAAACACTGAATGCAAAATCTTAGCAAATCATAAACAAAGTAGGCACTTTGTCCCCTGCACCATTTCTGTCCGATTCACCAACAACAAAGCGAAATCCGCTCGTTTACTCGCCCCCTTCTCTACATAGAACCACGGAACTAATTTGTTGTCCTTGCGAGATCGATCAATCACGGTGACAAAGCACGGACTCTGTCGACACTGGCGAAGTTTTGTCGATTTTAGTCGATTAGCCAGTTTTGGGAAGCGCGAACTGTTAAGCGGGCCTCTTGACTGATTGTTATTTAAGGAGAAGTGCTGTTCTATTTTATATTTTAAGGAAGAATGATATTTATTACCTGCATTTAAGCATGTTATCTTGCTACTTGAATATTTAGTTAGACTAGAAAGTGAGTCCAATATAATGGGGAAAAAGGATAAAAAACTGAACTGAACTTCTTATCTCAAATAATTGAACTGATCCTAAGATACAACTTGGCCTCTCTGATGTGTACAGACCCATATAAAAAAGAGATCATCACTGGTGGTTTGTGATTAAATTATTTTTAGGATCCATTTTTGATCCTAATATATAGCTTCAGGTGAGCGAAGCCGCGGGCAAAAGCTATACAAGAAATGAAAGTAGTAAACAGTCACGCTTTTCATATTTAACTCTTATACATCTTCACTTCTTAAATACACCAGACGAACAGAAAGTTCTCGAACGATCAATTTGCTCTCACAATCATGTGCAATCGAGAAGCATCGGCGTTGAAACTCGACAACGGTATTGTTCACCCGACGATTGTTCAAACTTGTCCCTGTGTGCTCTAAGGGAAGTTTTAGTTGTTCCTCGTAGTTCTAACACCTTATCTATATACCGTATGGAAGCATCTTCTACTTGTGTTAAGGTAAATTCATATGAGTAATATTATTTTCCAACATGTTTATTATTTGGTTGTAATATACGCGGTAATTATACAAAGTATAATTTCGGTCCAATTCCAGTGTCATATGGGTTAATTTTCTAATTAAAATTTGCCCTAATTAGTTCGAGTTTCACGTTGTTTTCGGTTTAGTAGAGTATCGTTTGACATTAACAAAACTTTAAAATTAGACCTGAATTATCAGGTAAACTAAGAACTTGTAATACTTGTCGAAGATGAGAAATTATAATTTTTAAGTTTATTTCCAAGTTTTGGGCTGTTACAGAGCAAATCGCAATAATGCTTCGCTCGATCTGGGAATTCAACGCAGAACAGAAAAAAAAATAGCTATTAGTGGCCACGCTTGCAATCACTAATGAAGCTGGCAAGTATTTTTGATGCTTAAATTAAGTTTCAGTATTAAAAGACTTAATATTACTTACGTGTAAGCAAGTTTACAACTTCCAAGCAACATAATAACTTAATCAACTCTAATAATTTAAGGAGAAGGACCCATTATACTTCATCCGTGAACAAAATTTCCGTCCTAACTTCAAAGATAATTGAAACACACAAAGCGTAATAAAAACAAAAACCCAAAGTTTTCAGAATTGCTCGGCGTTTCCAGCCAGGCTTATGTTGAGAGCTTGCCCTTAGCCCCTTGCAGTTGACGAATTGTACCAGTTAAGATTAAGACAACTGCCTCTTCATACTAAGAAGCGGGACAAATTCGCACCAGCTAAGATATTCTAGGCTGTAATTAAAGGATGAAACTCAAAATGTATGTCATTAAAATTTGAATTGCTTCATTTTGTTGCTGAATAACGGGACCTCGTTGGATGTAAATATAAGGTCTGTGCTCCTTGTGTTATCATTCCCAAAAATGGTTTGGTAGGCTTTTTCATTTGCACAATTTATTAGGGTTTCTGGATAGCCTAATACAAATGAAATGTGGAACGTATTTATTATAAGACCCTACTTTTAAACCAAATTTTTTGGGTTTTATTATGAGTGGTTTCAAAGGCTTTTATTTTTGATCCGATTATTTTTTTATTATTACTTTAATTTATATAATAAGCAGTGCAGCTTAGTGATAAATATCGAACTGCCAATTTCGTGGTTCTCCAATTAAAATCCAATGATATCAAACATCTGACTTTTTGGAGTCGTGCGCGTATTATTAAATAAATATCACGTGCTTGTAGTTGAAGGAAAACAACGTGAAGAAACTTGCATGTCTGAGAGATTTTATCGACGGTGTGTGAAGTCTGCCAATACTCAGTAGGGTAGCATAGTGCCGTTATGACCTACACATATGACCTATACATACCAACTTAATTATTATTGCGGCAGCATGCGACCAAAGCTATGAACTGGACACTACTGTTCTTGGAAATAGGAAAATTATTGTCTTGTTTTATACTTTTCAGTTGATTTTTTCGTTTTAGTATTTTAAGATTTTGTTTATGGGATAGGGGAGCAAAAAAACGGACGGAACACCTGATGGTAAGTGACAACCGCCGCCCATGGACACCCGCAACACTAGAGGAGTCACAAGTGCATTGCCCTCCTTTTAAAAGAGTTTGTGCCTCCGGTATCCTCACTCACTCGGCGAAATACAACGCAAGCGTTGTTTCACGCCGGTTTTCTCATTCGTGCCGAAGCATGGCTCTCCCACGTAATAAAATGTTTTCAATAATGTAGGTAATTATAAATTAGCCCATTCGATCCCTTTTGAAATTAAATGAAATACATAGTTAACATAACATTTAGGCCCACTTGCACCAACTTCTTAAATGTGTTTAAATTGTATTAAAACACAATTTTTCATAGAAATTTCGTGTTTAAATACAATTTAAACACCTTTAAGAAGTTGGTACAAGTGGGCCTAACAGTGGCAGGTCAAATAATAGAGCTGGAGACCGCAATGGCGGTCTGCCACTGCTGGGGTCGCGGATGAATGAAATGTCGCTCCCGTAACCCCAGCAAAAAGTGGTGAGGCGAAACACCCGTGTGGTTTTAGTCGGTAGGTCACCCACTCTGGGTGGAGTCCGACACACCCCGCCGCCTTCCCCGGGCGGCGGATGTCCATGAGGATTTTCACACGCACAAAAAAAAAAAAAAGTGGGCCTAACAGTCTAACAGTACATTTATATTCCGTAAGTGAAACGCCCTTTTTTAAGAAACAACAAAACAAAAGCAACTCAAAACAGAAGAGCGTGATTTCGTAATGGAGGCAACAGCGCGTTTGTGCTAAGAGTTAAACAGTCTTAGCAGGTTATTCGCAAGTGTACTTAACTTGCTAACACGACGTGAATACCTGCTTGTTTCCGCTGCTACAATTTACACAAGCTTGTCCCAGAAATAAGCAAAATGGACGAAACACGTGTATTCCAAATTTGAAGATTTTGAATCGTATTTTTTTTCTTTTTGGAATGTAACGTGATAAACAGTTTTTTGATCTCCGAATAACGTGGACAGAGGCTGATAACTTTATCGAAGGATTAAAGTTGAATTTTTGACAGATTTTCTATAAAAAATCTGTCAATCGTCAATTTTATTTCTCGTAAAAGATATCTAACGATTGAAAAATTAGACTTAAAACAATTAAATTGATTGTCTGGCAGTATCTTTATAAGCGATAAAACCACCATTCTTATCTTAGTTTTATTAATTCTTGTAAAATGTCTCTTATTATGGTGAATAATAAAGATTATAAAATAAATTTCAACTGCGGGCAGGATTTGAACTTGTGACATGGTCCGCGCTCGCCGCTCCTTCTCCGCACCTCAAGCCTCACCCCGCGTGTCGCTTTGACTAGATCTGCAGACGACGCGTGGGCCTCCTTATTCCCGCTGCAGCTGCCCTAGTTAAGGGCCGTCCTCTACCAGTCGGACCTCGCCTGGAAGCCTTCGCCGAACCCACCCTGAGCTTAACTCAGCCTACTCCTGCCTTAATGTACTTTAAATTTTAATCCTAGTGTCAATAAATTTGTATATTTTGCGTTCCGAGTGTAATTTATCTCCACTAAATAGTTACCGGCCGGCCACGTTCCTAAAACGTGTCCACCACGTTACAAATTTGTATCTTAAGGTTAGATACTATGCTATGACCACTAAGCCACCACGAGTCCCACGCTAGGTCGAAATTTGCCTTCACATTCTGAATTTACGTCTTAAAGGTGACGTCAGTGATAACTATTGAAAATCAAGTTACTTTGTTTCTCAACCGATATGATTTGCAGATGACGCAGGTTCGAATCCTATTTTTCTTCATTTAAATAACCTTAATCTTACCATTAAAAAATACAAAAAGACAACAAAGATTATTCATTTATATGCCATAAATTCTCTAACTGAAAACAGCATCAACACGTAAATTCACGCTACTCTAACTTCGAGACGCAAATCTAATTTCCATTCTGAAATACAAAATTTGAGGGTACTTTACACAACATTCGAATACAAATACATTCGCGCCACAGTCGCCATTTATCTCTGCTATTAGCTAACTAGTTCCGGAGTTAGCATTGAACGAACAGACGAATTGCGGACGTGCAAAGTTAGTCTGCTATTCTCCAATATCGTTAATTGAGTTGCTTTTATAGGGAAATATTTAATGACATAAAGGTATAGTAATTTTGTGAGTTACGTAAAAGGTAACTTGTGTGTTTGAGGCTTAATTAGGGCATTTTTTTTCGTATTGTTCTTCCTATACATTTTATTTATTTTAAAGCACGTAAGGGCAGAATAACATTACCTTTTGTATTACCATATCCTGTAATTTGTTACTGAATGGTCAAAAAATATTAGCCTATTGCCATTAATCAGACACAAATTCCAAACTCCGAGCTACTACTGAGAATTTTATAGAAATACCCAATAATACAAGACCGTAGCATAAAAATCACACTCGGGACCGCTAGGCTAATGAGGCAGTTATTCTTATTATATATTTTTTTATTATTAATGTAATTTTATATTAAATTAGTAAATTTATAAACTGCCTCATTAGCTAAGTGGTCCTGAGCGCGACTGCTACGCTAGAGGTCCTGGGTTCGATTCCCAGGTCGAGCAAAGTGTTATTGGGTTTTTCTATGAAATTCCCAGTAGCAGCTCGGAGTTAGGAATTTGTGGGTTAATGGCAATAGGCTCGCCCCCTATTACATGGGACTTAAACATACCGGCGAACTGTGGGTGTACATTAGTACGCCTCTGCCTAACCCTTCGGGGAATACAGGCGTGATGGTATGTTTTTTTGATATTCTCATACAAAAATTTATTGTTATTATTTTTTGGAGATAAATTGCGGATATTATTTTATAAATTGGTAATTTCCTAAGTCATAACTTACGAAACATTTACTTACACAAAACAAATTACATACTAAAAGTTTGTAAAAGTTGTAAGAATAAGTTCGAAGTTAGAATAATAATAATATGTTGACTTCCAACAAGTCAAAGTGGAGATTTATTTCCGTAGACAATGAGTGCTTATCGTCGGGATTCCTACGAAGTCAGAAGTTTGTATCTAAACTACAATTGCCGATTCTAGAGATAAATATTTTCCCTGAAATCTGGTAACTTTTATAACTGAAGTAGTACTTCAGATCAATAAGAATTGTTGATAGATGATATTGATATTGGCTGCTAAGCTAAATGTCCTGGGTTCGATTACCAAATCGAGCAGTGTTATTGCTGCTATGAAATTTTCAGTAGCATTTCGAAGTTTGGGAGTTGTGCCCAGTTAATGGCAATAGGCTCGCCCTCTATTGCATGGGACCTAAACATACCGGCAAACTGTGGGTCTTTGATAAATATACAAACGTGATAGAAGATATTTGAATAATCACCGTGTTTCATCTTTTAAGCAAAAGTATTGAATGAATCTTTATTATATAATTTAATTATTTTAAGAATTGTCATTGGAAAGGTGTTTGTTTTATATGATAATGAATAAACGTGGCAGTGAATAACAGTGATAATAGTTCCATATATACATATGAATGCATTTTAAGATAACTGATTAAAATAATTACATACTTTACATAGTATACCTATCATGCCGTTACTCCCCAATGGGTAAGAAAGAAATGGACTTATCTTAACTCCTAGTTCACCGGTATGTTTAGGTCCCATGAAAAAGAGGGCGAGTCTATTGCCATAAACCGGGCACAATTCAAACTCCGAGCTACTACTGACAATTACATAGAAAAATATAATATCACATTGCTTGACCTGTGAATCGAACCCAAGACTTCTAGCAGTGCAGTCGGGTTTGTTATAGTATAGTCATGATATAGACAAAGTAAGTAAATTTTATTTAAACCATAAAAACGCGTATGTCCCGTGCATTCTACGGAATAGAAATGTTTAGACAATGTTTTCTGCGACTTCCTAGAGATTCAAAAATTTTGCATACCTACATTTATTCCACAGTGAACTGGGTTTCTTGGTGGATTCTATTTTCAAATGCTTGGTTTAGCAAAATCTTTCAATTTCAGGTTTGATTTCAAATCTCCTTCGTGTCGATGGTATGTTATTTTTAAATCTACCTCATTATGTATATCTTCTAGAAGAAAAAAGAAAGAATGGGTTTTATTCGTATTAAATAAACCCTACCGCATCTAATTTAGTATCGACTTATTAGTTTACAATTTCGATTTCTCATTAAATAAACAATAAAACATTATGAATAGGCAAAAAGTTTAACTAAGCTTTGGTTGTTAAACTTTTTGGCTTTAAAAAAATCACAACGAATATAATTGTAGGATTAGATAACGTAACACAAGAATGCCGTCGGTGCTGCCATTCCCATATTTGTGCTGGATGTCAATTGAAATGTAGATATTCATATATTTATTTGCAATCCATAATGTAATACAGGTGATAAGTATAATAATCAGAAACAATTATGGACCCTGTCGGGCACAGCAACTTAATAAATAAGTAGGAGAGGGAGAAGCTCTTTAAATCTTGCGTTATAGAAAATACGATGATGTGTTTATGGGATAGGGGGCAAACGAGCATACGGGTCACCTGATGCTAAGTGATTACCGCCGCCCATAGACACCAGCAATACCAGAGGAGTCATAGGTGCGTTGCCGGCCTAATGAAAGGGTTCGGGCCTCCGGTATCCTCACTCACTCAGCGCAACACAACGTAAGCGTTGTTTCACGTTTTCTGTTTTGTAGAACTAAATGCAGCCACGAAGGATTTTATTACTCCTACTAAGTCAGGCACAAATCCAAACTTCGAGCGGCCACTAATTTTACAAAAAATCTTTTTTTGAGCTGTAAAACGAACCCAGGGCCTTCTGCTGTAGTAGTCGCTCTCGAGATCAACGAGGTAAGTCAGATTCTGATTTGACATTGACCCACGAATCTATACTATTATAAAATTGAAAAAAAGCTGTGTCATTGTGTGTTTACATTGAATAATATATAAATAAAAAACAAGTGGTTTGTGTTATGAAAGTCTCTGAACCCATAAACTTGATATTTAAAATTTTTGTCTGTTTGTTACGGATTGGCGCAAAAACTATTGAATAGATTTTAATTTTGTTATCACAGAAAGTAATTATGCTCCAACTTAAAAACTGGTGATGAAACTTAGAAACTTCTTATCTTAATTAATTAAACGGATCCTGAGATACAGCTTGACCTCTTTGATGTATAGAATCCCATACAAAGTAGAAATCATCACTGTAGGTTATTTATTCAATTATTTTTGGGATCCATTTCTAACCCTAATACTTATAGCTTCAGCCGAAGCCGCGGGCTAAAGCTAGTGTAATATAATTTTGTGACCAATTTATGCCAAGCTTAAAAATCTTAACAAAGAGTAGTAAAACCCATTTCCAAAATTATGAAACAATTTACCCACTTTACTACGTTTCAAAAGCGCAAACTCTCAACTCCCATTTTTTATTATGTTAATTGGACCCCAGATTACTTTCAAAATTCTTAGGAAAAAAAGAAAATGCGAAACGATTAAAGATTATTAAAACAAAACCAGTGTTATGGGTTATTTCACGTTTATTAATTTCATTTGAAGTTTTACGAGTATTTTTGAGATTGTTTTGCTTCTCTGTCGGTGGTCTTAATTTGATTGTGAAGAGAAAAAATTGAAGGAAATCCAAAAGTTTTTAAGTAAACATTCATGTAAATATACAGATGATAATTATTTTTTAGCCAAATGGTCCTGAGCGCGACTGCTACGCTACCGTCCTGGGTTCGATTCCCAGGTCGAGCAAAGTGTTATTGGGTTTTTCTATGAAATTCACAGTAGCAGCTCGGAGTTAGGAATTTGCGCCCGGTTAATGGCAATAGGTTCGCCCCATATTACATGGGACTAAACATACCAGCGAACTGTGGGTCTACATTAGTACGCCTCTGCCTAACCCTTCGGGGAATACAGGCGTGGTGGTATGTTATGTTATGATAATTAAGTTATTTTTTTATTACATTTGCTTTAATATTTACGTTTTTGCCTTTTTATCTGACATGAAGATCGTTTCCCTACATTTCAAGGTTTTAATATCCTTCACGTCTCTCGTAACCAGGACGACATTTATTGCCTTTGTAGTACTCGTAAATATCATAGAAATATCCTACATAAAAACTCCAAAGTCTGATCACTAACAATAGATATCTACAATGGTAAACGAAGCTTCTATTTTGAATATTTTTCTGTACAACATAAATCATATTTAGCTTCGAAACATCCATAAACTGGGCGAAAAACAAAGCTAGCTACAGATTTATACGATTTTGTTTTGCTATACAACGTTGTGTGAGGATATAATAGCCTTGTTTACTTTGCACTGAATATTAGCGCAAATCGAGTTATAGCCGGTAATAAGTTTACGAGAGAAAAATATATTATATAGTGCTATAAAATATGCGACAATATTTTGTTTACTGAATTTTCTCTTGGCAGCGTGTAAATTGTAGACAAGTTTGTTTTAAGTTGTAAACTTGTGAAGTGTCTGAAACATGTTTAGTTATGTATAACTTTGTTAACAATACGTTTAACATACCATCACGCCTGTTTTCCCCGAAGGGTTAGGCAGAGGCGTACTAATGTACACCCATAGTTAGCCAGTATGTTTAGGTCCCATGTAATAGGGGGCGAGCCTATTGCCATTAACCGGGCACGAATTCCAAACTCCGAGCTGCTACTGGGAATTTCATAGAAAAACCCAATAACACTGCTCGACCTGGGAATCGAACCCAAGACCTCAAGCGTAGCAGTCGCGCTCAGGACCACTAGGCTAATGAGGCAGTTGTTAATATTACGTTTACAATATAGCCGTAGAAGAATCTATCTGTAAATCAAATAACTTTTGTGTTTACAGATTAACATGACTATTACTTACCAGGTCATGATAGTTGTTAACGGGGAAGTTATCCATGCTCAATGACTTAGTTCAATACTTTGTGTTGGTTACAATTGCTGTATTTCAATCATCAACTAATTATTTACTGTCCCAATATTAGACACGGGTTTTCTTTCAGAGTTAGAGTTACATAAGACGACGATAACTTCCAGCGAACTAGAATAAATACACATAAAATTACCCCTGACATTTTTAATAAAAAAAATATAATTGAGAAACTGGTCCTTTGTTCCAACAGACAATTCACAAATTAATCCCACCATATTACAAATATAATTTATGTTAAATTATAACCAACAGAATGCTCTATTTTAACACTATATACTAGTCATCAATTCATTCTCGTTTAGACGTAATGTTCAACTTAAAATCATTACTTTTTACGTTTTTTTTTTGTGTGGAGATATCAATGTAGCTTGCAGAATAAGGAAAGCAATCTGGCAATGAACTGTTAATGTATCCTAATGGATTGACATGAGAGAAAGTGTGAATGAATCCAGTGATTGTTGCAGTATGCAAGAATATTATGTTATAATCACTACCCGAGATCATCGCGGAATGGTATTTAGTAGTTATGCGGCGCTTACCCATCACTTGATATTATTTGTTATGATTGCCTGATTGTTTTTTTAATACTCAAAAGGCCATTTCAGACATTGCCCTGCATTGTCCCACTCACATTATTTGCATTATTTTATGGAGACCATGATTCTCTGAGTTTGTTTCGGCGTTTCTTCTCAGAGGTCGTCAGTTAGGAAATGCCGAAGCCATCTAGCTATAACAAAAAACAAAATATTGACTTGTAAAAGTGACTCTAATGATCTACTTACAGAAATAAATATCATTTCATTTCATTTCAATGGCATTGAATGGCATGTTTTTACCCATGAATCCGTGAAAGGTGTTTATTATGCCCTCTAGATAATTATGACTAAATATCAATTTTTTACAAATAAGAGTTCCATTAGATCTCGTAAACAAGAAAAAGTATCCATTCAGTGTTTAGACTATTTTCAAAGACCTTCAGAGCAGAAAATAACAATCACTATAAACTTATAGCAGCTTAAGAACATAAAACTTTCAATAACCAAGTAATTATTTGGCTGAAATAAAAATCTGAATTCAAGTCACGCACCAATAAAATTACTTTCGCGAAAGTTCCAGAACGTTCCAGGCCAAAATCGTTTATCTGTATGTAAGGAGTCCTAAACGATGTTATATTCTGTTACATCAGCTAATTCTGTTTATCTGACTTATTTATTGGTTTATTATTGGGTTCTGGTTTATGTAGATAAGTTTTATCGTAATGTATCGGTGTGCTATTGTGATTTGGGATCAGTTATTTCATCGACATAAAATAATAATTATTTTGATAAGTAATAAAGCCCTGCGACACGATGGACCGACGATTTAAAGAATGTGGCTGGCAGCGAATGGATGCGAGCTGCCCAAGCCTGGAATGGCTAACCATTCCTTCTTTGGGGGAGGCCTACGTTCAGTAGTGGATGGCAATAGGCTGATATGATGATGATAATGAAAGCTCCAAGCTCTACTTTTGGGACAAATCAAATTTTAATTTAGTTAAGTGTAGTTTCGCAAGATATTTTTTTTATACTTTTAAGGTGTCGCAAAAGCAAAAGAAGTATGTAAGAATCGTAGCAAGTGGCGGTCTATTGTTTCTGCCTTACCCCTGTGGGAGAAAGGCGTAAGTGTATGTACGTATGTTTAAGGTGACAAACGAGCATTCTGAAGGTACGCAGTTTCCGTATGGGCGCCAACAACACCCGTGGCATTCTGGGGGTGGAAGCAACTTTCAGAGCCAAGTGTAGTTTGGCAGATATTTTTATACGTCTAACGTGCCACACCTTAGAGCGCTCGCGCACTTATGGTTTTTAGTCGGGCGATAGTTTGATCGTTCTGGGATTCACTATGGAGTTATATGGCAGTGCGCGCATTTGACGATTAGAATTCGACATGAAATTATACACGACTACTACAGCGACTAAACTATCGGTAGACTAAAAATCACAAGTGCGCGTTAGCCCTTAGAGGGAGACAATAAAGAAGGCCGTGCAACGACCCACATGACCACAACTACTCTACCAAGAGTATACGATTAAGAAGAAGAAGAAGGTGAGAAACAAACTTTCGGTCGAGTTGGTAAGTTGTTGGTAAGCAGTAAACGTAGTGAAACACCTGGGGCATTTACAAGGACCGATGCTACACACTGACTGACGCATACGTGCGTGCGTCAACTGGGACCGGTCTACTCAAAACTATCACAGACGATGGCTGAGTGAGCATTTTTAATGCATTGATACCCGCCCAGTGCCTCGAAGAGCACGTACATAAATCCGTCGTTTATGATAATCCTGAAAGCCTAAGAATTCTTACATTAAGTATTTTCTTATAAATATCGGTTTTGCCCAGAAGTCTGAAGATACTTGCTCGTCATTTTGGTAATGTGAAATCACCTATTTCAGTTAACAAAAAAATATTTACTCTGATAATTGTCCAACAATAATAAAGGTTTATCACACTTAGAAAAAATACTCGAAGTATCTAAACTCCGAAAATTTTAATTAAATACGATCGTTTTTCATACTAATCAGGGGTACATTTCCCCAAATCTGGACAATTCAAGCCTCCCGCAAATACCATCTATAATTTTAAATGTAAAGTATCTTAATATTAAGCAGTTTGTAGCGAAGACGCTTCAGCCCTAAATATATTTCCAAAAATAACAATACAATGTGAACTACACTTTGTTTTACGGAGTTAAGGTTCATTTTAAGATTTCATAGTAAGGGGTGAGGAGAGCGGGTGATTATGTAAATAATGCTATAATGACGTCATCATGGGTCATGTCGTTTGCTTTGATGCGAGGAAGCGATATAATAAAATTTGAAATGTGTTCGTTCTTGAAATTTAAATGAACACAGTTGATTCTTAACAAAAAACTGATAAGACTTTACTGAACAATGTCTAGGGATTTAGTGAAGGAAACGTCTTTCCAAATGTCAGTCATTGTTGATAATGGGGAGCATTAAGATCTTAAGAAAGGCACCTAAAGTTTTATTTTCTTGGATCGTGAGAAAAATGTACTTGGAATAAGAATGTAATTACAGGGCTAATTTTGTCGAATATAATACTGTTTGAATTCAACGAGCAAGCGAATGGGCGAGTATGAGAAAATATGGGTTTAAATGCGAGAATCCGACAATAGTTTATAGATCTACGTGACATGAGGTGGGGGATTATAATTGGAGTGTTTAATAGAAGATTCTAGCCCCTAATCTTAATTGTTTAACAGGAAAGAAAGGTGTAAAATTATCAATTACAGATCCTTTACAGCAAACTGTGTCTGAATCTGTCAAACCATTATGGATATAAGTGGTAACATTCATTTGTTGGCAAAAACAAACAAACAAATAGCTTCTTGTCGTAAGCGCATAATAATATACTGTCTCTGTTCGATTGTGGGTAAAAAGGGATAGCTGTGCCACGCAGTCGACTTGTAAAATCCAGTGCAGCTCTTGAGTGTAAGGTTCTGGGTTCGATTTCAAGTCGTATTGTGTTTTTCTACCAAAGTAATATCGGCGTTTGAATGTATATACCCTATTAGTGGCAAAAAAATGCCAAACCGCTGTTACATAGCAAATACAAATATATTATAAGTTTTAGTACGTCTCTGCCTAACGCTTTGGTGAATATAGGTGTGATGGTTCTCTATATAGGACCAAGACCAAATAGCAAATTGATTAAAATTTGTTTAAAATTGCTATTTCGTAGACTTTCTCTCATATAATTAACTGCAGCTTAAGTATATATTTACAACTGCCTCATTAGCCAAGTGGTCCTGAGCGCGACTGCTACGCTAGAGGTCATGGGTTCGATTCCCAGGTCGAGCAAAGTGTTATTGGGTTTTTCTATGAAATTCCCAGTAGCAGCTCGGAGTTTGGAATTTGTGTCCGGTTAATGGCAATAGGCTCGCCACCTATTACATGGGTCCTAAATATACCGGCGAACTGTGGGTGTACATTTGTACGCCTCTGCCTAACCCTTCGGGGAATAAAGGCGTGATGGTAATATATTTATAAATACTTTGAGAGAATAATATTTCTGGATGACATACTACCCACCTACATGTTGAAAGATCGATATTTCCGAAGATGTATAATTCCGTACATTGTATGTAAGGAGTTAGTGTGTTATCGATCTGTTATTTTACATTTACAGGCAAACCTTTTGAAGCGGCGGTAGCCTAAAGGCTAGGGCGTCGGACTTGCGATCATGTGGTTGCCGGTTCGAAACCCACCCATCGCACTACCGACGTGACTCACTCGTAACACAAGCATTTAGCTTAGCACGAGGGGATAATAAGAATACTAGTAATGTGTGACGCACATTGCTAGTAAGCTTTTGTAAAAAAAAAACCTTCATACAGCCACTGAATGCTTTGAAATTCACTTTCTCACGATTAGATTTTTGTATGGCTTTACAGGGTAACTGGAAGTTCGACGTGTTCCTTCTAAGGCGTAAATTCAAGAGTTGATAGTTTCGTCGAGTTTCCAGTAACTCCGTCTGCATTATGTGTTAGACGAAATCACTCGATAATTCTACCACTAAGATAGATAATTTCACGTGGTAATAAAATGTCATATAGATTAGTCCAATTCAGAATATTTTCAGATGTGGCAGAACTCTGACTTTGGTCTGTTTTCATATTGCCAAATATTCTGTCATAACATACCATCACGCCTGTATTCCCCGAAGGGTTAGGCAGAGGTGTACTTAGGTACACCCACAGTTCGCCGGTATGTTTTAGATCCCATGTAATAGGGGGCGAGCCTATTGCCATTAACCGGGCACAAATTCCAAACTCCGAGCAGCTACTGGGAATTTCATAGAAAATCCCAATAACACTGCTCGACCTGGGAATCGAACCCAGGACCTCTAGCGTAGCAGTCGCGCTCAGGACCACTTGGCTAATGAGGCAGTTATTCTGTCATTGTGCTAACATTATTGAGTTATATTTTAAAGGGTGATATAGCCAGTGAATCACTGAGCAAAAACTGAGGTGACAAGATGATAACTCGAAAGTGATACTGCTTTTGAAGGCGTTCATCAACTGCGGTTACCGCTTAGTATCAGATGCCTTATGCCATGGTAATAAAGTAAAAAGTACCAGCGATGGCAATGGTAATGGCAATAGGCTCACCCCCTATTACATGGGACCTAAACATACCGGCGAACTGTGGGTGTACATTAGTTCGCCTCTGCCTAACCCTTCGGGGAATACAGGCGTGATAGTATGTAAGTACCAGCGATTTTTGTTACAAACGAGTGAATTACATCTTTGAAGACACGTTTGGCGTAGCGGCTGAGCGATTGGCTTCTGCGCCACGTATTGTGGGTTCGATCCCCACACGGAGCAAATATTTGTATGATCTACATCCGGGTCTGGGTGTTTGTGTTTGTAAACACCCACGATACAGGAGAAAATCCTAGTGTGGGGCAACGTTTTATAAAAAGAAAAAAATAATGAACCGTGGATGTACGTTTGTACAGCTCAGCCATCAAGGTATACAAAAATGTGTTATATTATATTTTATTATCTTTCTCATAATCTATTTTTTATGGGATTAGAGGGCAAACGAGCAGAAGGATCACCTGATGGTAAGGAATAACCGCCGCCCATGGACATCCGCAACACCAGAGGAGTCACGAGTGCGTTGCCCACCTTTTAAAAGGGTTTGGGCCGCCGGTTACCTCACTCAAGCGAAACACAACGCAAGCGTTGTTTCGAGCCGGTTTTCTGTGAGACCGTGGTATCACTTCGGTCCAGCCGGCCCATTCGTGCCGAAGCATGGCTCTCTCACGTTAAAACTATCCAACAAAAGTATTAATATTACTTTGGTAAGGACTGTAAGTCTGAACTTTAAAAGAGACCATGATTCTCTGAGTTTGTTTCAGCGTTCCTTCTCAGAGGTCGTCAGAGAGGAAATGCCGGCGCCATCTAGTAAAAAAAATATATGTAAAACAACTTGTAAAAGTGTCTTTTTAAGATCTATTTACAGAAATAAATATCATTTATAAGGTAACCAATACAAAAATCACATATAAATTGCGAACTTTTCACGTAACAGCAAGAGATTAATTAAAAAATCATCACTCATTGTTGATGTTTTATTAATTCGACATAATGGTAGCGCTGAGTCAACAGTGGCGTCCACACAATGAATCATCAAAAGCTATGATTGATGTATCCTATAAATAAATTATCTTTTCAACTTGCGGGTATTTAACGTGACGAGAGAGGGGATGTTTTTCGTGTTGGGATTTGATAACTGGTACTTACTTAATATCTATGGACCATTTTACGTACCAACACACCTGTATTGCCCGAAGGGTTGGGCAGAGGCGTATTTATGTTCACCCATAGTTCGCCGGTATCTTTAGGTCCCATGTAATAGAGGGCGAGCCTTTTGCCATTAAATGGGCACAAATTTCTGAATGCGAGCTGCTACTGGGAACAGACGGATCACCTGATGGTAAGCGATTACCACCGCCCATGGACACCAGAGGAGACGCAAGTGCGTTGCACGCCTTTAAAAGGGTTTGGCACTCCGATATCCTCATTCTCAGCGAAACACAATAAATCGTTGTTTCACGCCGGTTTTCTGTGAGGCCGTTGTATCACTCCGGTCAAGCCAGCCTGTTCGTGCCGAAGCATGGCTCTCCCACGTATTGCTTTCTATTTTTGCTTTTTTCTTAAATTAAAGGGTCAAGATTACCAAGTTTTCAATATATCCTATCCTACTAATATTATAAATGCGAAAGTTTGTGAGGATGGATGGATGGATGGATGGATGTTTGTTACTCTTTCACGCCAAATCGGCTGAACGGATCTGAATAAAATTTGACACAGAGATAGATTATAGTCTGGAATAACACATGGGCTACTTTTTATCTGAAGTCCACGCCGACGAAGCCGCGGGCAGAAGCTAGTTCTATTATAAAACATAACATATTAGCACGCATGTATTCTCTGAAAGGTTAGGGAGAGTTATACTATATTGAGTATCTCATAAATCTTTAAATATACATATTTAATTATTGCTGTAAGTTAACTAAACCTAACTGCCTAAACTTATTAGCCTAGTGGTCTTGACGCGTTTTAGACCACGTCAAAAGCGGTACTGCTACGCTAAAAGTCTTGAGTTTGATTCCCGGGTTGTTAAGTGTTATTGAAATTTTCTACGAAATTCTCAGTAGTAACACAGTGGGATTTTTGACGGGTTATTAGCAATAGGCTCGCCGTCTATTACATAGGACCTTTGAAGCGGCGGTAGCCTAATTGCTAGGGTGTCAAACTTGTGGTCATGTGGTTGCCGGTTTGAAACCCACCCATTGCACTACCGTCGTGAACCCACTCGTAACACAAGCATTTAGCTTAGCACGAGGGGTTAACAAGAATAATAGTAATGTGCGACCCACATCGCGAGTAAGCTATAAAAAAAAAGAAAAAAAGGTACCGTTTGTAAACTAATAAGCTTTTCAAGAAATTTTTGAAAAAATGAAAATTAGTAATTTTTTAGCGTAAAATACCAGACGAAATAAGTATTTAACAATAAAACATAGTATTATAAAAAATATCCAAGTCTTTCAAGAAATGACCGGTAATGAACTCTCTCGTTTGCTACGGAAATCTTCACAGTAGCTCCGAAACAATACAGAAATAGTCTGTATTTTACAAACTGCTAATTGTCCATTATAACGCTTTGAATACCTAATTAAAAATCGATTCTGTACAGAAACAAATTAATCTTCGTTACTCAGGGTTGCTCTTCTATGCTCTGTAATTATGTTGATATTTTAGATACATTTATTTTAATGAAACTTTGAAACAGTTGCTAATTATTTATTTATGTCCGAAGGATTTTTTGATTAAAAAGGGTCGGATATTCACGACCTTGCTTTAGTTAATGATAATTAAATACTTTTTTTATATAGTATTCCCCGAAGGGTTAGGTAGAGGCGTACTAATGTACACCCACAGTTCGCCGGTATGTTTAGGTCCCATGTATAGGTGGCGAGCCTATTGCCATTAACCGGGCACAAATTCCAAACTCCGAGCTGCTACTGGGAATTTCATAGAAAAACCTAATAACACTTTGCTAGACCTGGGAATCGAACCCAAGACCTCTAGCGTAGCAGTCGCACTCAGGACCACAAGGCTAATGAGGCAGTTCAATTAGAATATCGAGTCCTAATTATTATAATGAAACCCCCTTTTCACGTGGGAGAGCCACGCTTTGGCACAAATTGGCTGGCTGACCGGAGTGATACCACGGCCACACAGAAAACCGGCGTGAAACAACGCTTGCGTTGTGTTTCGCCGAGTAAGTGAGGTTGCCGGAGGCCACCCGGTTACAGGAGGGAACCCTTTTAAAAGGCGGGCAACGAACTTGTGACTCCTCTGGTGTCGCGGGTGTCCATGGGCGGCGGTTATCGCTTACCATCAGGTGATTCGTCTGCACGTTTACCCCCCTATCCCATAAATGCCTAATGGCTAGGGCGTCGGACTTGCGATTGTCAGAATAGGGGGTGGTGTATGTGTGTTTATATAGAGTAGATATAATTTTAAGGAATCAAACAAATGCATCACTTTAAATCAAATCAAATATATTTCTCAAACGCACGGTTCCAAATAGATTCTATGGAGAAGAACCGGCAAGAAACTCCATAGTCATATTCATTTTGATATTCAAAGTTTAACAAGCTAATATCAACACCATCACATCATTTATATTAAATCATGACAAGATGTGGGTATATACAATATATTATTTTACTCAATTATGTGGGTAGATACAATATATTATTTTACTCAATTACTTTACAATTAATTATTTCGTTACGGGTACTTTAGCTACTAGAAGTTCGTTTAATACAATAAACGATTTAGCATCCAAGGCACAACGGTAATAGAAACAGTAGCTTAATATCACAGCATACAAACAGTAGCATAATAACACACAATATAGTAACAGTATCATTATTGTTATAATGATACTGTATACACAGCATAGTAACAATATCAAGAACACAGCATAGTAACAATATATAAGAACAGCATAGTAACAATCAGAGTACTTAACTTTCACACACAGCAGTAGATCCTTGACTAACTGATTTTGAGGAATACCTCCCTTTTTATAAGTTTCTAAACAATAGAACAATATTAGCAATACCGCGCCATTTTCCACCAATCAGAGATCGTTATGTTTTTAGCTGAATAACAATAAACATTAGCAATAATATATAGATCAAATTCATTAAAACTATTAAAACATGGTAGGATAATTAAGCAACTTCGAAAACCAACAAATATGTGAACGTTAGCTTTAACACAAGAAATCATTGCATCAATTGACTGTCCTATATAAATTAAATTAACAAATAAAACCTGAGGATCATTCTATAAATCGTTAATTGATTTATACTCACTATACACAAGTCTGAGAGTAATTATTTATATACTTCGTAGTTAGTAAATAAATTGTACCATAGATCATAACTTTCGTTCCGAAATCATGATCTATGATATAGAACAACTAAGAATAAAACATTCAGAAATACATAAAACAATAATCAAGGGTCATATACAATATATATTCTCATACGATCATGTGGTTGCCGGTTCGAAACCCACCCATTACACTACCGACGTAAACCCCCTCGTAACACAAGCATTTAGCTTAGCACGAGGGGTTAACAAGAATACTAGTAATGTGCGACCCACATTGCTAGTAAACTTTTTTTTAAAACAAAATAAAAAATAAAATACTGCCTCGTTAGTCTATTAGTTTCAAGTACGACCGCTACGCTAGAGGTCTTGGGTTCGATTCCCAGGTCGAGCAAAGGTTTTTCTATGAAATTCCCTACTGAAAATTTCATAGAAAAACCCAATAACAGCTCGGAGTTTGGAATTTGTGCCCGGTTAATGGCAATAGGCTCGCCCCCTATTACATGGAACCTAAACATACCGGCGAACTGTGGGTGTACCCTAGTACACATCTGCCTAACCCTTCTGGGAATACAGGCGTGATGGTATGTTATGTTATGTAAAAAATAAAAAAATAATAAAAAAAGTAATTTTGAGAAACGTTAGCATATTTTTTTAAAGAAATTAGTTATACCAGCTAAAGCAAAACTGGTGACTGTACTACAGTCGTACCCATAACGACCATGATATCGCCGCACACATGCACATAATAACAATTTGTGCAAATAGGTTTTGCGAATTAACAATTTGCGCTTATTCAGTTACAGGTTGTTTATGATTCATACATCATCCCACCTATTCCCCGTAGGGTTAGGTAGTGTTGTAAACAAGTGTAAACATCTGTACTCCAACAGTTCGCCGCATCATGTAATAAGGCTCAACATCTACCTAGTAAAGCATTCCGTTATCGGCATATATTGCCTCATTTCTCGCTGTATTTGATTGCAAGGCCTCTACGCGAAATAATTTAATTTAGCTTGGTATTCCAGCTCCAAGAAAACATGCAAAAAATTCAAACAGCTAGCTTTCTATTACTTTCCTCACTCAGTAATTATTTGCACCATTCAAACAAAGTTAACAATGTATTTAGCATTTTTACATTGTACCAGGAACCTTTACACAATGGTACACAAAACAAAGTCACAATACTCTGTTAAGTAGGTGCCTCCAAGTAATTTTCGCCGTGTAGATAAACTTAGTGTTGTCATCGCTTTATTTCTTTTCATTGTATCTGAACCCTTTGTGAAGGGTGACAGTAACTCCATTGTAACCTTTGTGTAAGGTTTATGATGTGCAACTTCTGTCGGTTAAAGCTTCTCTATATTGCTTTGTATTGTCCAAATTAAATTCAGTTTGCGCCAAAGGATTTTATTCTTCAAGACCTGATAAACGAAAAAATAAATTAAATTATCTCTGGATCCTAAAAAGGTTTTATATTATAAACTTGATATACAAAATGAAATTTAAAAGGGATTTAAAAATAGAGCACTTTATTCCAATTTTGGAATAGACATTCTAAATGAACTGGAAAATGAATCTCTCGTTCGAATCTCGTAATCATTGAATAGAATTTAAATTTGAACGAAGGAACAGAAGTGTTTTTATTCAAATTATGAAGCTGAATTTTAAACTGTAAAAAAAACATACAATTATGAAACTAAATTGATGTCTTATTTTATCTTGTACAATGTACCTTTTCCAATTTAGTTTCCAGTAGCAATATTAATGTTCAATATAATTTAGATCTAGACTAAAGAGGCAGTTTGCTTAAAAATACATTACATTAACAAAAAAAAACGTAACTCACATTACTACGCGTTTGACACGAAATGATTGCTACTTTTTTTAATTCATTTTCATTTGATGAAACTATGATTATTTTCATGGAAAATTTCATATCCAGCTTTTGTCCGCAATTAAATATCATTCAAAATCATTTATCGCTACACTTGCTATTTTGCTCCTTACAATGATCGTGAAAAAAATCGATTTTGAGCAGGCTGTGTGAAAAAGATCGCAGGTGTGACGTATGAAAAATTATTTCATATGATTTTTCACTTAGTATTTGGGAAATTCCATGCCTAGTATTTGAAAGGTTGAAAGTGTTGAGTATATTCATCACTAGTATATATCACCAGATGACCAATAGTTTCTATACAACCTTAATTTAAGTATACTTAATGCGAAACCCGAGACTAAACACGAATACTAGACACGGTCTAGTATTTATAAGAATCTATGTACAAAATTTCAAAATTTTGTAATGAATTATAAGCTTGTTATGTTACCTGGTTGTCCATATTACATCATCATCATCAGCCTATACTAGTCCACTGCTGGACTTAGGCCTCCCCCAATGTGCACCATTTCGCTTGTCGGCTTGTCGCATCCAGCTTCCGCCAGCAACCTTTCGCAAATCATCACTCCATCTTGCCAGAGGGTGTCCTACATTACGTTTCCAAGTCGCGGTCTCCACTCAAGAACACGTCTACCCCGGCGGTTGTCAGTTCTTCTACAGATATGGCCAGCCCACTGCCACTTCAGCTTGCTAATTCGGTGCGCCACATCCGCATTTGCGCTGTCCGTATCACATGCTCTACCCACATTACACATTTTATTACCCCCGCCCGCTGTGCGCCCGCGCCTAGTGCAGCTATGACCTGCCGTGACTAGTGTTGTGCGCCTAAAGATAGATACTAGTGTCCCTTGATGTCCCGCTTGTAACTTTTGTACATATTTTTGGGACCAAATATAACATGGTGTAAAAATTATTGGAATCGATTTAGTTACTTTTTTTTTTATAAATAAATGTATTGGTTATTTTTATTGTTACATACATTGATACATATAAATCTTTCCTCTTTATAATATTTCTTATCTATATAACCTAAAATAAAAACCAAAAAAATAGACACGCCTAGTCAAAGTACTCCTCCACATCACTGTCATCGGGTAACGTACCCAGAAGACTGGCTGCATTGCCACGTTGAATGGCAATGCTAATCCTTTGACCAAAGAATAAACCAGCCCTCTGATCCCGCGAAGAGTCGACAAGTCTCTTAGAAATTTCTTTGAATAGATGGCGCGCACTCGGACCCCACGGCCCGAGCGTTTCCACCCCAAACGGCTCAAAATTATAGTTCCCATTGAGGTTGCTATATTTGCGCCGTTTGAGGGTCTCTGCACCAGCAGCGGCAGCGCCAGCACAACCCGCCGAGCTTGGAAGATGGGATGGAGCAAGGGTATCGACGCAAGTTGCATCCCACACCAAAGGCCTACCCAATTTCCATGGCAATAGTGACATGGAAATTGAAATTGAAATTTAGTTACTTATTATTTACAAATCGTATTCAGGTTTCGCACTTACTAAAAATAATGTTGTAGATAAACGAATATATAATAGCACCTAAGGTAGGCGTATAAGTACATAGTACACTATTGCAGTGTATTTTACTTCTCCGGTGTAAGCGTTTAAGCTAGTATAGGTAATTGCGGTCAACACAAATGTTAGTAATGTTCACAATTAATGGGCTTATGTTTACTTGATATAATAATGATTTGTAGCAATGTTTGTGTTTAAATTTTGATTCCCAATTTATGGAAACTATTAAAAAGTTTGTATGGATGTTTGTTACGCAAAAATCTGTTACGTATAATAGGTAACTCATACATTAGAATAACACATTTATATTCAGATTTCAACGCGTGAGAAAGCTAGTATATTATATAACATAACATACCATCACGCCTGTATTCCCCGAAGGGTTAAGCAGAGGCGTACTAATGTACACCCACAGTTCGCCGGTATGTTTAGGTCCCATGTAATAGGGGGCGAGCCTATTGCCATTAAGCGGGCACAAATACCTAACTCCGAGCTGCTACTGGGAATTTCATAGAAAAACCCAATAACACTTTGTTCGACCTGGGAATCGAACCCAGGACCTCTAGCGTAGCAGCCGCGCTCAGGATCACTTGGCTAATGAGACAGTTATTAGTATATTATATTTTTTTCTGTAATTAGATATTTTAAAGACACGTGCAAGGCATGGTCAATGTTCACAGTAGTCTTGTAATCTCCAAAGAATAGGCAGAGATAGCCTATTACCAAGGTACGATCTACTTCTATACCAAAATCCATCAAAATTGGTTTAAAGGTTTAGCTGTGAAAGTATAACAAACAAAAAGATAGGGTTACTTTATCATTTATCATAATTAATATGTAGTTATTTGTGTTATTATATATCTTACGATTTTGCAACTATTTCTCTATTACAATTCTAATATATTTAACACTAGCTTCTCCCCGCGGCTTCGCTCACTTGAAGATCACGACCAACAGTGATGATCTCGTCTTTTTATGGATCTCTATACATTAAGAACTCAAGCTGTATCGCAGGTTCCGTTTAATTAATTGAGATAAGAAGTATAGGTACCAGTTTTTAAGTTGGAGCACATACTATCTAACAATGATAACCAAATTAAAATCTATTCAGTAGTTTTTGCGTCAACTCATAACAAACAAACAAGAAAGTTATTTTAGTGAAGGAAAAATTCGACTCGCAGGCAGGATTCGATAGGTCGAGATCGGTAGGACTCGTGGTGGCTTAGTGGTCATAGCGTCTGGTGTATCAAACCAGAAGACGCAGGTTCGAATCCTGCCTGCGAGTCGAATTTTTCCTTCACTAAAATAACTTTATAATCTTAGCATGAAAAATGCAAAAAAATCACAAAAAGATAAACAAACAAGAATTTAAAAATCAAATTATTGGGTACGGAGTCGTTTACATACCACCCACTTGTTTTTTTTATATCTTCAATGTACAGACACAGCTTTTTTTCAATTTTATAATAGTAGAGATTAAAGTCTTTCCCAAAATTTATTTTAACCACGAAACGTTTAAATATTCGTAAACGTTTAAGGATTTAAATTTGTTGCAAACCCTAAAGTTCAGTTGACAAAGGATTGAGGTTAGAGGTTGATTGCAATCTGTCTGGCTACTCGTATCTGTTGGGATCGATGGCTCATTTGCTTCTAATCAAGCCTTGTAAGGGTAGGGTTAATGATCAAACTATTGAACGAACGACTGGTAATTGGTCATTTGAAATTTATAATATTAGTTATTATTTTATCATAATTGGCATAAATATTCTTAATTTTAATATTAATGAAATAATAAAAAGCGGCGGTAGCCTAATGGATAAAGCGTCGGACTTGCGATCATGTGGTTGCCGGTTCGAAACCCACCCATTACACTACCGACGTAAACCCACTCGTAACACAAGCATTTTAGCTTAGCACGAGGGGTTAACAAGAATACTAGTGATGTGCGACCCACATTGCTAGTAAGGTTTAAAAAAAAAGAAAAACGATATTAGTATTCGAACCTGCAACTCCTCCAAGTATACCTCACGCTTTAGCTCATAAGTTTAATAACGTCGAGTTTCTCTTTCTCATTCTACGTCTCAAGGTGACGTCAGCGACATCCGTTGACGATGTATTACAATAATAGTCATTATTGTAATACATCATCTATAGATGTCGCTTAAATAGATAATAGATTTAAATATTATATGGATAAATTCTGGTTGAGTGTTTGATAGGCTCTTAGAGCACATTCTTGAAAAATGCTACAAGGATCAAAATAAATTCTTGGTAAATAATATACTATTTCAAAGGAAATCTTTTCAGATGCCATCCATCACATATTCTTACTGACATGAATCTCAACAACGGCTTTACAAAATGTTCAAAGCAGCAAACATTTTAAAATTACATACCATCGCGCATCATACACGCCTGCATTCCCCGAAAAGTTAGGCAGCGGTACTAATGAGGAGTCAAAAATTTAATTGCAGACGTGAACAAAGAACGTCTTATTTGAGGTTAGATACGTTCCTATTCTTGTCTCACATATTATGTTTAAGTCTCATGGAATAGAGGGCGAGCCTATTGCCATTAACCGGACACTAATCTAAACTCTGTGATGCTGTTGAGAATTTCGTTGAAGAACCCGGTAACACTTTTCTCGACCTGGGAATGAAACCCAGGATCTTTGGCGTAGAACAACGTGGCAGTCATTTTAAAATTTAGGAATTGAAATTCATAACCGTTTGCAGTTTATTCAAAACATCTTGAATGCCTATCTGACATAACAGAGAAGATTACTGAAACAGATACAGTAATGGTTTTTCCATTAAGCTAAATGGCCGTCCTTTTAGAAACAAAAGGGCATCTTTCAAATGTGCGAGTAAACTCGAGTTTGGTCCAAAGCTGTTGAATAGGACGGCACACAAAAGGTGAAATGTTTCGAGAACTGGTGATGACGTCGCTATGTAGGTAGAATTTGCTCTTCCTGAAGTTTGAAGAGACCAATCGATTATGCACGCCATTTTCGATTCTGATTTTAAATGTTTAGCAGTAAGTTTTAAAATACATAGCGATATTATACTTATTTTTTTTCTAGCTCAGAACCATCGGTTATGAGTTCGTCAAGTGTGTTAATTTTTAAATAGACTAGATAGAGATAGAAAGGGAATGAGAAAGAGAGATGGAGATAGCATTATCTATATTTATTTAGATATCTATTTAATATTCATCTATATTTATCTCTCTTTATTTTTATCTCTATCCTATTGTATGATTTATACAGATTTAATTTAGTATTTAACAGTCTGTAAGTCTGCTTATATAAAAAAACAGACCGTAGTATTAGCGAACGCGACTACTATGCCAGTTTCTGGGTTTGATTCGTAGGTCGAGTAATGTATAATTGGGGTTTTCTATGAAAATTTCAATAGCAGGTTGGCTTTGTACCCGGATAATGGTAATAGTCGCGCTCCTATTACATGGAATCTAAACATAGCGGTCAACTGTGGGTTTACTGTACAGTCACGTGCAAAGATACGTTACACTTACATAGCAAAATTCAAAAGTGATTTTCTTTTGAAGTATTAATTGTTATTTTATATTGATATGAACAAAGTATTTTCGATTCAATGATTTAATGATATTAAATATTAATATCATTATTATTATATTAAATATCAATATCAAAGTTGCAATCGTCATTTCATGAAAAATAAAAAACGCTTTCATCGTTTAATAAATGTATACGTACCCGTATGTGTGTATACGTATGCTCGTGACTGTACAGTAGACGTTTGCCTAACCCTTCGGGGAATACAGGCGTGATTGAATGGTATGCAATGTTTTTAAACTATTTTCTACAAAACAAAAGAAGGGATTTGTACAATTTTTATTTCAATATCTCCCAAGTAAACTGTGGATACAAAAATATTAGCAAAATGTATCAGTTGTTTTCTTTTGCTCGCAACTTATAAAAGCTACGATGGAACTGACTGAGTTCAACCGCAAAGCTTTGTTGCTTCAAACGCGATAGAATAAAACATAACCTTACCTTATTTTATGTTTTGACACTTCTTTCATGTACAGAGGATGTGTTCACGGTGTCAACCGAATTTAGAAAAAAAAGTTTCAAAAAAGATTTGAATTTTCGTTCAATTCGGTTTAGGATTGAATGGAAACGACGTGCTCGCTAGGTAGTTAAATTTTTCAAAATGCATTCCATTCTGTTACTGAGAAATAACAAAAAGTAATCGATTCGTTTTCAAATATTATAACTTTAAATTACCTTGGGTTTTGTACTTTTCGATAACATATCTTTTGAACAATCAACGTCATTCAACAAATTAAAATTAGGGGTAAGTAGGTACATATTTAGTATGAGGCATATCATTTATAATGCGGCTGGTGCTTAAAAAAGGAAAACCTGAGGTATAAGCACCAGCTACCTTCCAGTTGCGCTGAGTTAACAATTGGTAAATTTAGTTAAAAGTACGATCAGCCCTGTAATTTAAATAAAATAAAGTCACACATAAGCTATACAAGGCAATAAAATATGTGCGTATTTTCTGTGAATACCTACTATGTAATGTCCCTAAATGTGTCTGTTTGAGTATGTGTGTATTTGTAAGTACGTGTGTGTGTGTGAGTGTGAGACAACCTTCTTCCACATTAATATTTTTACGAAGAAAATCTACTTCGTTTAAATAGTTTGCAGTACAAAACTCGTACATATAGAATTTTCGACTTTACATCCTATAGCAATATGGGATATTCCAAAACAAAACAATACGGCACAAAAGATAACAAAAAAGGGGCATCAATTCTCTATCAGTGAAATCCTCAATAGTTTCTAGTTTCTGAAACACTACAAAAAATTCAAAAACTACAATGATACCAGTTTGCACTGGCTCACTGTGGGAAAAACCTTTTGTTATTCGGAATCCTAGGTTTATTCCAATATTTTTTAATTGAAGACATATCACTCACGTGGGAGAGCCATGCTTCGGCACGGCCGGCTCGACCGGAGTGATACCACGGCCTCACAGAAAACCGGCTGAAACAACGCTTGCGTTGTGTTTCGCCGAGTGAGTGAGGTTACCGGAGGCCCAAATCCTTTTAAAAGGCGGGCATCGCACTTGCGACTCATCTGGGGCCCTAGTCTGCTATTTCAATTGACTCAGAATGACCGTCCAATGGCACTAAATGACATAAGAAATGACAGATTTCGTAGAGAAAACTGTCAAAAATCAACCATTATGAAGTCACTGAATCACAATTCTGACACAACTGAATAGTAGACTCGGCACCCTGGTGTTGTGAGTGTCCATGGGCGGCGGTTATCGCTTACCATCAGGTGATCCGTTTGCTCGGTTCCCCCCTATCCCATAAAAAAAAATATCTTAAGGATCCGGTGGAACTTCAATTGCTCACAAATACGTAATACCAAAATAAATCACATTCCAAACAATATTGTATCGAATTGTGTCATTACCTGGATTAAGATACCGTTAATCTAGGTTCCTACCATACCATTTCGTCTACTACTACTACTTCACTGGAAATAAAGAACCGGAAAATCGTCCCAAACTTGGTAAAGTTGTCAAGAATTGCATTCGCTTATAGTCATTCTATCTCACGAAGTCCTGTATGACCTTTATGTAATTGAAATGAAGTTTAAATTTTGTAATTAATAAATAATTTTGTTCAGGAATCTTAATCGTTACATTATTTGCTTACACTGTTTGCTTGTGTGCTTGTGAGTATTCAATTAATCTACATAATATTACTCTGTGGATAACGGTGCTGGTTGTGTTATTACTTTAAGTGTATTCAAGTTTATTCATAATGTAGTTTTAAGCACTATTACACAATTGTTTGTTATCCTAAAGAATAAAAAATAAAAAATAAAAATTAAAATAAATTTCAATAATTTAACGGCCTTCGTGAAATACAATATCTGATTCTATACATTTATTTCCAGTGAAGTATTTTAAACGAATTAGTAGGACAGGAACTTACATCCAAATAATTTTAATAAAATGTTTGTATTACGTTTGTATAGGAAATTCGATCCGCCGGACTCTTAAGGCTGATCGTTTCGCTCAGCCCGCCAAATTCAAATTTCAATTGGTTTTTCGCAATTTGTAGGTCTATAACACATTCTAGATTCCTAGTTGTAGTAATTGCGCCATTAGCTATACAATATTCACAACTGAGCATTAAAAACTTAGTTCTTACTTAGTCCCGAGCCCCATGAGTCATGGTTTAAACTATAGGTTGTGTGTGATTTTAAGTGAACGAAGGTAGCGTTTTTAGTTTGATATATCCTGCCACCTCTCAGTGGCACACTGTTCTGAATTTCCGCAAGAGATAGGTATAGATAGATATATTCATGTACCTATTTATTCTGTTTTGTGTTTACAAATAAAGTTGTTGTTTCTGAACTTTATGAACAATTTTCTAATTATAACAATGGTTTTCTGGTGCTAGCTACTGTAACGAAACTTTGCAATTAGTCAGCAAATCTGCAGTAAGAGTGCTTCTTTCAACTTATGAATTCCTTGTTACCGCTCATTAAATATCAATTCGCCCATCCGGTTAATGAGAGCAGGATCCCAAAATGCTTAAGAAGCTGCTAAATAAAAGTGCAAAGTTTCTTAAGATTAATTAAGATCAGGTGGCCGTGTTTTTCGCTTACTCCGCATAAAATTGGCGCGCCGTGATAAAGTAGGTCAATTTTCATATTTAAGGAAGTTTGTTTAAAAGGATACCTGCCTGCAAGGCTATTAAGATCATATTGGTGAGTTATAATAAGGAATAGAATTGCCAAGTAGGTATCTTCCTTGATATAAAAGATTGCATAATGTGGTGAAGCAGGTTAGGTGTTCAACTTGCCTCTTCCATTGTGTCGGATGTCATGGGTGATTCCTAACCGAGGCAAATATTTGTGTTCAACGAATATATTTTAGGCCTAGAAATTTGTTTTGAATTTAGCTTTATCTCAGCTATGTTACGGTCGGTTTCATTCTAATGAAACCGACCGATATCTTGAAGACAGACTTGGTTGCCAGGCTTTTTGGGCTTCTGATAACCACCAACGATTGTCATAGATATTCGCATAACAAATGGGGACCGATAGGTTTACGTATTTTCTGAGGCACGGAGGGATCTCAATGAATTAGAAATGTTTACCCATCCATATACCGACCTCGGCAAGAACAGACTTTGGAGGTCAGTTCATCAACTTATTTATTATTTTGCCACGTTCCCTCCGAAACTACAATCTTGCATCATTCTATCCGCAACCCATCTCCAAAATTTTCCGCCTCCAACAAAAGACAGAGTTTCTAGTAATAACACAACTGAAAGCATTCGACGACAGCGGCTGATTAAGTCCTGTACAGTCGCTGGCAGCAGTGATTAATGAAACGGGACGTATCTCAGTGAAGGACAGATGTGTTAATTAGATTAACACATCCAGACGCTGTCACTTCGAGATTTCTGTACGACTGTACTCAGCCTGGATAATATACGTTAGATTAATTCTTAGGTACAATCAAGAACGGATGGTTCTTTTGTCAGCCCAAATTAAGTAATCTGAAACATTGTGTATTGTCTGATATTAGTAAGAGGTAATGAAATGACACTCAATACATACTATTGCTATGAAGACTAATAACGTATGTTACGTAAAAATGTTTTTTTCCATCTGAGTTCTGTGTGCACTCCTGCAAAGATTGAGGAGAAGACGAAGACAAAAAAATCTTTTGATTTTCTTTTTTTATTCTTGACATGCTGCCTCATTAGCCAAGTGGTCCTGAGCGCGACTGCTACGCTAGAGGTCCTGGGTTCGATTCCCAGGTCGAGCAAAAGTGTTTTTGGGTTTTCTATGAAATTCCCAGTAGCAGCTCAGACTTAGGAATTTGTGCCCGGTTTATGGCAATAGGCTCGCCCCCTATTACATGGGACCTAAACATACCGGCGAACTGTGGGTGTACATTAGTACGCCTCTGCCTAACCCTTCGGGGAATACAGGCGTGATGGTATGTTATGTTATTCTTGACATTCTTACGCTTGACCAGCAGTTCACCGGATGTATACAAATAGCAACCTATACCGCAAAGTTTGAAAACGACAGTTTTCAACCAGTGCGTCCTACCCGTGATGACTTACGGTTGAGACGTGGACACTCACAGTACGGTTTGTCCACCTTAAGTGGAGACCGTGACTCGGCAAACGTAGCGTAGGACGCTCTCTGACAAGATGGAGTGATGATTTGCGAAAGGTTGCTGGCGGAAGCTGGATGCGACAAGCCGAGGGCAGGGTGAAATGGCGCACATTGGGGGAGGCCTACGTCCGTACGTGAAATAGAAATATATCATAGCAGTCAGGCATTGTGGCAGTCTAGAAAATTGAGCTATGAAGATAGAAAAACATCCCAGATCGAGCAGTAATAGGGGTTTTCTATATGAAATTTTCAGTAGTAGCTCGGAGTTTGGATGTGAACCCGGGCTCGCTACCTAAGACCTAAACATACCAGTGAACTGTGGTGTACATCAGTACACCTCTACCTAATCTCTTAGGGTATAGGTACAGGCGCGATAGTTTTATGTAAGACATACTGAGTTTCATCAATGTAAGCGCACTACACAATAATATATGTCAATCTGTTAGATTTAATATTCAAGACGTACATTTGCATCGCAAATTCGCAATCACTGGAACAATAAGACGGTTTTCTCTATGATAAAGCGGTGATAAGCTTATTAGTAAGTACTTATCTACATGTGCAATATCGTCATGGAATTATGAGGTACTTGGTAGTACGTAGCTCGTGAATTATGAGGACGTATGTCGGTACTAAGAAGTAAATTAGTTTCACGAAATACATAAATAAAAATATCTACCATTGATAGGGAAAGACGGGGCTGTTTCTATTTCCAAATACAACAGTACCCTATCAACTACCACAGCAAATTCTCCTTTCACCAGCCTATTTAGCAAGTCAGCATTTAAACGAATTACAACCTATTAGAACCATTTAAGTGCCATTCTGTATTGGTCGCGTAATAAAATAGGCATTTGTTATTTTATGAAGATCGTATATCTCCTTTAGCGTTGAAGATTAACGTCATCAATATCGGCTTTCAAATGCTCGTGTTGGTTTGCGGATTAATTTGTTGGTGTTTCGCTGTTGTTAATTGAGGAAATATTATTTTGTGTTGTTTTTCCAAGTTTATGGGCAAAAACTGTAGAATGGATTTCCATGTGGAACTTTCAGGTTACAGAAAGTATCGATAAGTCTCCCTTTTATACGCAATAAGAGGGGAGTTAGCTTTGTAGCGCCTAAACGAATGGACTGATCAATATCAGTCCATTCGTTTGGAGAGCTGATTTTGAGAATACCATAACAAATGAATACCAATGCTCTGTAAGATATTCAACTTTAATTTGAAAGTCCAAAGATACATTTTGTATGATTCGATATACTATATCACAGCCCATCCAATTACCACATCAATGAACATGATACCTATTATTATCGGTCATTAGTTCACTCCGTCTATTGTCCCAAGTTTGGTGTCATGCCATTAACTAGACTTAGGCAATACAAGGCAGTGTAACTCTCTCCACAGAGAGAATAAGATATCTTGGAGAATAGCTAACAGAATCATAGAATTCTATAAATGTTTGATATTATATACCTATTTCAGTGATAATAACCTCCTGGTGAGATAGATAGAGATCATAGTTACTTGATATTTAAATTTAAACTATTTTGAACAATGTATACATAATATTATGTATAAATTGTTCAAAATAGTTACGGCGGTAGTCTAATGGCTAGGGCGTCGTACTTGCGATCATGTGGTTGCCGGCTCGAAACGCACTCATTGCACTACCGACGTAAACCCACTCGTAATGAGGTTAACATAATTCGATGGCCCCACAGAATAAACGTGCAAGAGCTCTTACACAAAAATTTTTTTTTTGCGTTTTTCGTTTCTTTGACCTATGCAGCACCTTCTCAATTTTTTGTATTAATTTTTGACTAAAAAATACGTCTATAATATCATTTGATTCCTTTATTCTAGGGAAAAATCATGCAATTATATCACAAGTATAAAAGTATATGCTATTGTTAAACGCTTTTTAGGTCCCTGAGTTCACACGAATAAACGTGTTAAAACAAGCAAACGTTTGAGAGGACTTGTGCACTTCTTCGAGTTTGTATAATAGCAGCTTACACGTTTATTCGTGTAATGACGCACTCAATTTTTATTCCTAATGTGTCATTTTGTGGAATTATAGTTTTAAAATATTTTTGCAACTGCAAATTACAATGTTATGAAAAGATAAATGAAGAAACGAGGATGAACATTTTTATGAAGTTTTGGAATATTGGCGATCATGAAAGACAATGGGATTTCATTGCTCGTTACGTAAAGAAGGAACACGTTAAAAGAATTACAGTAGAACGCAGAAATAATCGTACTCAAACATTAATGTACCATTTTCCAGATGATAACGATTCGAATATTAGAATTTGCAAAACCATGTTTTTAAATACTTGGTCTATTGCACAGCAAGTAGTATTTACGCTATTGAGAAGTTAGGAGATGAAAATTATGTAAAAGATAACAGAGGAAGAAATAAAAGTAGACCTAGAAAGATGTCAGAAGAGACTGAGAGCAGCATCATTGACCACATAAACTTATTTCAAAGAAAAAAGTTTGTGTGGTCAATGGTGCTGCTTGTCAATAGATGTTACGGACGTCACCTTTAAGACGTAAGTTCAGAATGTGAAGGCAAATTTCGACATAGCAGGTAGGACTCGCGGTGGCTTAGTGGTCATGGCGTCTGGTGTATCAAACCAGAAGACGCAGGTTCGAATCCTGCCTGCGAGTCGAATTTTTCCTTCACTAAAATAACTTTATAATCTTAGCATGAAAAATGCAAAAAAATCACAAAACGATTATTTCAAAGAGTTGAAGCACACTATGTTAGAAAAGATAACCAGAAAGAATACCTTTGTGAAACATTGAATATATCTAAAATGCATAGACTGTACTTAGAATGGATGGATACAATTGAGCGGTATAACGTTTCATGTAAAGCAACTAAACGGCAAAATGAAATCACATATAATAGTAAATTTTACCTTTCCTTCCACAAACCTAAAAAAGATTTATGTGTGTTCAATAAAACAGCTGACAATGTAAGACAAAAACAGTTAAAAGTTGACTATTAAACATTTAAGAGAAAAGGAACTAGTAAGACAGCTAACAGAAGAAGAAAAACATAATTTTGATAAAATGCATAGTGTTGTGGCATGTTTTGATCTCGAAAAAGTATTGAGTATCCCCCAAAGTGAAGTAGCAATATTTCACTACAAACGTAAATATCCCATATACTTTACAGTTTATAATATTCTAGATAAAAAAGGATACTGACTACTTACCTTTGGCATTCCCAGATTGCGAAGAGGGGAGCCATAGAAATAGCAAGTTGCCTGTGGTCATTTATTCAACTTCACGTTGAGTTAGGGATAAAAAATATATATTTTTATTCCGATTCATGTGCTGGGTAAAATTGCAATCGATTTGTGTTTGCCATGTTTGCTTCTGCGTCGCAAAAAATTAAGATAAAAATAACAAATCGATTTTTTGAAAAAGGTCATAGACAAATGGAGGGCGACTCTAGGCATGCTACAATCGAGCGTTCCAAGAAAAGGCATACTATATACACGCCTGATCAAATGTATAGCTTGATAGAGAATGCCAAAGTTACTGAGCCTAAATACCAAGTAAAACAAATGACACAGAATAATTTTATAGATTTCAAAGAACTGATTTTTATCAGTTCTTTGAAATCTATAAAATTAAGAAGAATTGGTTAAAAGACATAAACGGCGATAAAATTTACTGGAGTAAAATAAAAGAAGTAAACTTCTCTCATGAGCATCCTCAATCAATCTACTTCAGGTATAGTTTTGAAGACGAATTACGGGAGATGCAAATCATAGTAAGAACTAATTCAAGAAGGCGGCGGGGAGAACCTACTGAAGATCCTGAAAACTTAAGACTTGCATACGCTGAACTTCTTATGTAAAGAGAGAGGTATGGGCAGCCATACCTCTCTCTTTACATAAGGATTTGATAAGTTTGTTTGATTCAGGAGCCATACCAGACCATTACCAAACTTTTTATAGAAACTTAGTTCCTTTGAACAATTCGATCTCTGTCACCAATGAAGTGACGGAGAAGATTAAGTATTTCAGATTACGATATGATTCGGTTTTTGTTATACTTTCAAGCTAATAGGTAGCTATTTCCTAATCATGAAACAGAATTAAGTTGTTTACTTTGTGATTATTATTTAGTTTTTATGCAAGTAGATAGTTACTTTATTATACTTATTCATATTTTATTAAACCTTTTTCTTTTATTTCAACCTTTCACATAATTGATGAAGTTTACACTATTACACCATACAATAACAAAAGTATATTACATAAATGAGAATCGATCTTATGAACATTGATATAAATGCATGTTATCTTTACAATAATCAAACAATACAGTACGTTACTGTAAACAATCGTGCTTATGCGTGTAACTAGGTATTAAAGAAACTTGATTACTGTCGAATAATAGTGTAATATAATATTATTAGTTTTGTTTGTTGACACTTTACACGAATAACCGTGTAATGAAAGTTTACTGTTATCTAGTCATAGGAACTAACAAGAATAAAAAAATAAAATGGTTTTTCATAAATTGTCGGAAAACCGTTTAAATAAAAAATAAATAAAAAATCTAATGTAATAATATTTTTTTATCTTTAATTTGATATAATTTGTTTAACCCTATATACTACCAAACAACAGTTATTCAAGTTTAATCGTTTTTATTTTTTCCTGAAAAGTTGTGGTTTTTGACTTACACGTTTATTCTGTGGGGCCATCGAATTATATATTATTATATATATAAAATAATGTTTATTTATATAATTACGGTATTCGTTTTTATATCTGAAAAAAAGGGAGGAAGTTCTATGTTCGTTTATGTTTTTTATGTATGTTCACCGATGTACGTCATGTGAGTCGAAGTCTGTCGTAATGTCTTAAAGGACTTTGGTGTGTGTTTCGAGGTTTGGGCCAGCTAGTTTTTTTTTTTATTATGGCGCCACACTTTTTGTGTATTTGCAAGTGTCAAGTATAGAGTAATCAAGTAATATTTCCCATCATTGGATTGTATTATTAAGTTAAGTTTATGTTGTTCAGTTGCCCCAATAAAACGGTAGAAACTTTATTGAGGCTATGATGGAGTTTAGGAGTGAACCCAAAAAGTCACGATTTTCAATTCTTTAACATTTGCCTACACTCTCACACGTTCACGAACACTTAATGGTTAATTATCCACCATAATTACACATTAAACTTCGGATAAATTCATGTTTTGAAAAATAATATAAAATCGACAATGTGCACTTTTCATTTTCCCGCCTACACCCCGGCCAACTAGTTTTCCCAAGGTTCCTGCGACGCTGATGAACACGATACTTTTTAAAAGACATTATAATATAGGTAATTTTATTTTTAAGATTATCAGTATTATACAATAAAAACTCATAATATATTTCTTTTTTGCAGATACTCCACGTGTAACCATCGGTAAGTAATTCGGAATACATACCTACAATTATGGTAATTTATTTTAATATTTAATTTATAAATTAATGCCGTAGGTATTTCTCTCTTGTCACTTTGACGTTAATTTCATTTATTCGTCATAATTAAGATATACTTCACTTTGATCTTTTTAGCATATAACATAACATAACATCTTGTTGATAACATCTTTTAATTATATAATTAAAATTAATTTACGAAATTTTAATGTTTGCAACATTCTCTTCATGCTATCGTGTTGCCATGCGTACGTTTCTAAACAATATCATAATTATGTACTTCATGATAATTGAGAAATCATATTTATTTCTGTAAATAGATCTTTGAAAGACTTTTCTTTTTCACTTTTCTGTTTTGTATTTTGAATACTAGAGTTATTGACACTTTTACATGTTGATATTTTCCATTATTTGACGACCTCTGTGGTTTAGTGGTTCAAGTACCGGACTGCCGACCATGAGGTCGTGGGTTCGATTCCCACAGAACACAAAAATTTATGTGATGAATATAAGTGTTTGTGTTCGTCTGGGTGTTTCTTATGTATTATAAGTATGTATTTACAAAAAAAAAAAGTATATAAGTATTATATCCATTGTCTAGTACCCATAGTACAAGCTCTGCTTAGTTTGGGACTAGATGGTGCTGTGTAAAATGTCCCAGAATATTTATTTTTTATTTTATTTTATTATACACCGTGAAATTTTATTCATTTTGGAACCGAAACATGGTAACTTAGGATAATTAATAGTACTAATAAAAAATATTAAATTAACTGTACTTCTTATGATAAAAAAGTTTGGATAAAAATAAATAACTTCTGTTCACTTTTTCGAGTTTGACCGTAGTTCACCAGGCATGTTATACCGCTTACTTGTGTGTGTGTAACATTGAATGACATCCTGACTAAAATTGAGTGGAGCTCTCGTTTTTTGTTTGCTTATAATAATAATTAAAAAAAAAATATTAACTTTAAATTATACATTAATAGGTTCTATTATCGATATAGAGTCTAACATTTTCGGTTCCAAAATGACTAAAAAGTCTCGGTGTATATACAAAAGGTATTTCATATCCCGGAGTAATAAATATGATGTTATTATAATATCCGGAATTTAAAGTCCTGAATTATTTATTTGACTTTGATACGCCACAAAACGTAGACGCTGATACCTTAGAACTTTATCAGTCGATTTAGGTAACTTTTTCAGTATACGAATATTTTATTCAGTAGGACTCATTCAATAAAAAAAACTAGATTATCCAAAGCTGGACAAATATATTACCTATTCATATTTTTTATCCCAAAAAAACCTTATTTACGTAAACAAGTGGATCTAGGCTTATGATAAAATTATTTTACGAAAAATAAAACGCTGTTCCTAATTCAAAATAACAGAACAACTGGAACGAACACTAATTGAATGACGAATGAGTGCCAAATAACAAAGAGGTAGGTATGTATTCAATTTTAGAAAATCGGTGTTTGTATGAAATTGCTAAATTTATTTCGGAAAATAGGTACCAAAACCTCATTGGTCCATAGCTCGCAAGCGTGTCTTCTGAGTACGAGCTCCTAAGTTTGTTTCTCATGTGAACTATATAGTTGTATAATTGCCAAGTAATAAATATTTTTTAAGAAGCTGCTCAAGTTTAAATTTGAAAGTGAAAACCTACACTACGTTTTCATAAAAAACGATTCCGATTATGAACTCTTTCTTTCCAATGGATATTAGTTCCAGGAAATTACATCTTTTTGTTTTAGGGCCCTTATGGAGAGCCTCTTTAGATGATGATGGTTGAGGGTCTTGGCTAGACAACGATTGGTATAATGATCGCCGAATTCACCAACCGACAACGTCGACAACCTCGTGTGCCAAATCAAGTTTATTATTTCTCGATTTTCACGTGGTTCTTGTCACGCAGGATGCTTATATTAACAATCATTGCACGATACTCTAATTGATCTATCGCGCTATTGTAGTCGATAGTAGGACCTCTTCGGGTTTTGGATCGGATTCTATCGCACATTGCTGTGTGTTTCGGCTTTTGTGGTGTTGCAGGTGTCAATGAGTGACGATGATGTTTGCCGACGTGATCAATAAAAAAAATAGCCCTACCTGTAAAATGACAACAATCTGTACAATGATCGCTGCATTCACATCTATAAATGTCATAAACATTAAATTAATCATGAGACAGTTCAGGGAGAACCTTTTGTAACAAAAATAAATAAAAGAAAGAAGGTCACGTTGTCCTTATTACTAATACAACAGAAGTCAAACCCGCTCAAATATTAAATCACACGCCCGCGCTCACTGGCACCCCATTCCAATATAATATGAACGAAATTGCGTCGAGGACTGAAACGGAGAGAAATTGAGACAGATTTCAAGAAGTAAAATCATTTAAGGCGGGCGTCGAGAGCGGAAATCCGTCATACAGTGGAGAAATTCACAAAAGTATATAATTAGATTTTTAGGGGTCGACATAGCGACATTTTTTTTCGACGTTGAATAAATTCGCTCCTTTTCAAATGGGAGAGGCTGTTTTTACTTAGGCATTGTGTATGCTTATTGTTTCTTATCGACAATAAAATCTGTACTGAGTTTTTAGAATCGGTTTAGAAGAAATGTATTTTGGTGACCTAAGACCTCTTGCGTTCTAATTAGCTGGCGGCTACGCCGGAGTCTGTCGTACAGCTGTGCTTAATGTGTGTTTTTGATGTTTGCGTGTGAGAGGCAGTAGTCATTCCTTTGTGGCTATTCTGTTAGTCTGAAATCCGTAGAGATTATTAAGTCTCGTCAATTTATCAGCAACTTCTCTGGTGTTTTTGTCATATCAGCGATGAATACTTGCCATAAGGCAGTTCGTCTCCTTGTTTGTCATTGTTTACCAATGCGAGTCAATCAGTAGTTGTCAAGAGTTCGCCTTACAAATAGTTGTTTCCTTTTAAGGGATTTAGTATGTTAGATTAGTTTTTGAAAACGCACACAGAGTATCTTGTCTTCTTCTCTACTATTATTAGGTATTATAAAATCGTACAAAAATATGTGTCAGTACATTGAAGACATTTAAAAAAACCCAAATAGTATAAGGTAAGTAAACATCCCCGCACCCGAAAATATGATTTTTAAATTCTTATCTATTTGTCTGTTACGGGTTGGCGTAAAAACTACTGAAAAGGTTTTATTAATATTTTGTTATAATTGTTAGAAAGAATCCTCTTAGCTCCATCTTAAAAACTGGTGAACATCTTCTCTCAATTATTTGAACGGATCCTGAGATACACCTTGACCTCTCTGATGAATACAGACCCATACAAAGAAGAGGTCATCACTGTTTCTATTATATTATTTTTGGAATCTATGTGAGTAAATATATGTGAGCGAAGCCGCAGGCAAAATCTAGTTATAGAATTAAATACTACCTTTTGAATCATACACACTACGTAACTAACTAATTACCAACGTACTCAGACCTCTCGTTGCATAGGTTTTCCGCACAGTGAGAGTTCAGCTGAGTCTGCTGTATTCTGATCGATATTATCAAGCAACATTTAGGCATGCATTCAAAACAATTTTATTTGATTGTTAATACAGGCTTTCATCTTTTTTTAATCTTCAACTTGTCTTCGACTTGTCGGAAGACAAGTTGAAGATTAAAAAGAAAAGAAAAACGTTTACCGACCATTAAAAAAAAAAGATGCAAAAAGTTTATATTAATTATTAATAAATTTAAATAAGTATATTAACTTAAGGTAAATAGTATTTTAGTTATTTAAGTAATAATGTTAACTAAGTTCAACAATAAAGGCTTATTTATTTATTTATTATTTATTTATTTACAGGCTTTCATCTAAGCTTTGATCACTTTGATCTAGTTATTGCAAACGCAACAATACTTGTGTGGAGGGCCGTGTGCTCTTCCATCTTCCAACCAAAACGAGGATCCTCCAACCAGGCAGATGTTTTACCTGGCCGGCCTCGTCCCGACGGATGATTTCGGTTGATTCTGATCAAGATTTGTCTATAGTGGTGTTGTATGTAGCGCAATAGAAGTCGTTACACCTGTATCAAATGTACCCAAAGGGTTAAGCATAGGTATGTTGATTTAAGTTTATAGAAAAAGACCTGGGAATGAAACCCAGGAGTTTACGCTCAGCTGCCCCACTTGTGAACACTACACTGATGAAGTATTCAACATCTTCTGTAACAAATTCCGAGATAAGAAGATAATATCATTAGTAATTAATTAATTAATACTACCTAATAAGCAAGTGTAGCTGTCTCTAGATTAATTAATCCAAAATCAATAATATAATAATATTGTTATTAGGTAATATAGGCTTTATCCAAAGGTCAAACATTAACAAGACATCTCAAACATGACCGTGGTAATTCCTTATTTAATTGTGTCCGTTCACTAATGGCCAAGCGTCTGGTATTATGGGCCAGGCTCATAATGTTTGGAGTATGTCCAAATCTTTCCCCTGGCGTTTTTTTGTACGATATTCTATGTAATAATGGGTAACTTGAGTTTATTTAAAACTAATAACACGCGCGCAGCATTTCTTGCTTAATTTTCTTTATTTAAAATTCAGAATTTTCAGGTGGGTTTCTGTCTATACTACATGAAATAAAAGTCACCAAAAGCCTGTATCCCTGAAAAGTCAGGTAATTTAATTTATTCACATAGTTCAATATTACGTTAAGTACTATATCATATTTATGGAGCGGAACGTTTTCATTGCCTGTGCAGAAATCCAATATCCAAGATGCTACTGATAATTTTGTAAAAAAACCCACTAAATATGCTGCTCCAAAAAAAATTACGGGATTATCAACATTATCAATTTTCACATTTTTTTACGTGGGAGAGCCATGTTTCGGCACGAATGGGCCGGCTCGACCAGAAATATACCGATACGATACGCTAGCGTTGTGTTTCGCCGAGTGAGCGAGGTTACCCGAGGCCCAAACCCTTTTAAAAGGCGGGCAACGCACTTGCGACTCCTCTGGTGTTGCGGGTGTCCATGGGCGGCGGTTGTCGCTTAACATCAGGTGACCCATCTGCTCGTTTGCCCCCCTATCCCATAAAAAAAACATAATTTACTGTTCCACTGCTAGCCATGATCTCCTCTCAGTATGAGAGGGGGTTAGAGTATTATAGTCTATCAACATAATACTCCAACCATTATTCCACAATTCCCACCAATTCTCCTCGCCTAATTTCCAACAAGTAGAACGGGAGGGCACTTACTGAGAGAGAAAAAAGATAGTACCAAGGAAAATGGCAGGTCATAAATAAGGACAAGTGGAACACTTCGCGCTTCGAACTGACGGCGCTGGGGCTAAGGTTGAGTGTATGATTGCGGATATGAAAAATGGAGGCTTACGAACTTTTTTTGGGATTCTTCATATTAGCGGGTGCGGACTGCTTTCTTATGATACCGATTTGTGTGGTTATTTCTGATAAATGTAAATAAATATGTATGAAATTAACAGCCGGTCCCAATAATAAAAGCATCGGTGGATTTGCTTACTTAAATGTAAAATCCTATATTTTGATGAGGCTCATACAGTTATGTCAAAATCCTGTCTATAGCAAGCAAATCTAACGACGGATTTCTTATTCAGAACCGGTTTTAGAGATAAATTTTGAGTCAATAGAATTAGAACATGATCATTAAAAACTAAAATTTTAAGAACTCAACCACCACCTGGTGAAAGCACGAACAGACTGAAATTCAGTTAATTATAGTAAAATAAACGAAGTTTTCTAGTACCTTGTCTATTTTACTTGTTTATCCCAATGCAAGGTTAAAGGAGTGACTTTTCTCAAAAAAAAAATCGTTGTAAAATTTTGTGGAAAAAGTCTATAGGTACTGATTTCCGACATCGTACAAAAACGACATTCTTAGTTGCCAGCAACAAAATTTCTTATAAGTAGACACACTCTGTAAATTTTATGTAGGCACAGAGTATCTATATTACTTTACTAATATATAAAGCTGAAGAGTTTGTTTGTTTGTTTACTTGAACGCGCTAATCTCAGGAACTACTGGTCCAATTTGAAAAATTCTTTTAGTATTAGATAGCCCATTTATTGAGGAAGGCTATATATCATCACGATACGCGGACGAAGTTGCGGGCAGAAGCTAGTAAACAAATATAAAGGTTTCCCGTTAACCCTAAAAAAACATGGTGCCAGTTTTGTTAGTGAAAACATAAAAAAATATGAAAGAGAATGGTGTTACAAACAACATCGAAGCCCGGCAAAACAACAAAACTAAAAAAACATTATTGCTATACAATCCTTCACCTACAAACTTACCCCATATATTTGAGAGGCTCTTACTAAAACCAACTATTATACTGAGTCGAAAATCTAAGTACTGTCATATTTATTTTCGTACTCACTGTAAATGGCACATTGTTTTCAAGGAAATCTCACTTATACAAAAAAGGAGAGTATAATAAACAGTTATAATATAAACAACTTCGAGTGTCTCTCAAGCTTTGAGAAATGTATATTTCTTTGTATGGCGAGATATATAAAAATAGCTTCTCTGTATTGTTGCTTTTATCATTTAAGTTTTGCGAATGCTTATATTTAACTAACCACCAGTTTTTTTTTTTTTTTAATTTTCCTTTTATTTTTATTAACATACAAAATAACACAATTCTTCTGCCAAACTGCAGTACAGTTTGTCGGCAGTGTTCTCGTGGATACATTTTTTAACCAAGTAAGTATAATAAAAGAAAACACTAAAACAACACAACAAGCGGTTCACACACAAAACAAAAAAAAAAAGAAAAGATTATAGCATATAACCGGCTAAGGTCGTCTTGCCCACCAGGCTGGCATGAGCAACGCATGCAGAGAACCCAATTCCCAAGGGGAGAAGGGGAATTCCCCGGGGAGACAAACAACCAACCCCGCGCGAGCGAGACGCCACGGGACGCGGCGGCCCCTCGAGCGGCGACAACAACATCACGCCTCGTGCGCATGCCAGGCTGGCCGGCCCGCGCCTGCCTTACAGACGTATTAATTATCTAAATTCCGCTTTAAACTAACATTAGATAGGAGTCAAAAAGGTTCCTTCTAATATAAAACAAAGCACATTAAACTTGTTACATCTACGATTACTGCCAAAATTATTAAAAACTACTTATAAACCAGCGGTCACACTATATTGCAATCATAATTATTCACTTTTCATCCCGAGACTAAATGGAGTTAGGTTCTTACGCTAAGGACATAAACCTAAATACAAACATAAAAATAAATCATTCTGTTCTATTCTATTCTAAAATAAATCCCGCTTTTAGCGTAAAATTAGAACTAAAAATTGTACATCTTGCGATCCTACATTAAGCAACCCACTCCAAATTATAATTGTCTAATAAAAAAAAAACAAATAAATTCGCTTACCAAGTATCATAAGTAGAATTCGGCTCTGGCAGTTCTAACGTAACCGAAACCTTATATTTGGTAGCAATTTGGTGGTAAGTTTACTAAATTTGGTGGTCATTATATTTATACCCTTTTGCTAAGTACAGTCTACTATGTTAGGCTTATATATTTTTTTAAAACCTTGCCTAACTCTAGGATTTAATCATCCATTAACATCCTTCTAGACTTTTTCCCACTAACTAATATAACTACTTAATAATAAAAACCTGATATATATGATAGCTTGGACCCTGCTCCCGATACTGGTGGGTAACTATTTTTAAATATTTCTCTTTTTATTTTTTGGAAAAAGATTTAAAATGTTTAAATGACAATTAACCTGATATGTTAGTGTTGATAGAGCGATTAAAATGCTAAACAGTGATTTTCGATAATATTATCCCAGATGGTGAAAATCTCACCCATACTGAACAAGATCAACAAATCTAAAATCTTCATTAGGTCGTAAGGTTGTCGACATGTGGGATAAGTGTTTGGTGACGGTGGTTTTAACAACAGCCAATGGCTAAGCCAAGAGCCACGACAGACAACTTAGGTGGCTCTCGTTAGATACCTGGATTTGCTTGATACAGAAAGACTCCTAGCCACGGCATACATTGTAAGGAGATTCCTGATTTAGGAAAAACGTAACTTGGAGTTTTTCCAGTAAATATACACGTGATACCTATTTTGGTTAAGTTGTGCAAATTTCTTCTAACTCAATTTCATACGCAGCGCTCAAAGAAGATTGATTTTCTTGTACACTCAATCATTTTTCATAACCTCATCTGTAAAAAATTCAATCTTTCACTTTGATCGTGGAACCAATATAAAGTGTTTAACTTCATATAAAAAGCGAATATTGGTTTAGGAGCGTAAATTAATAACGCGTCATCGTAATATATATCAAAGTAAATACCAACATACTATAATAATAATACAATTAATAATAGACGTGGGAGAGCCGTGCTTCAGCACGAATGGGCCGGCTCGACCGGAGTGATTCCACGGCCCCACAGAAAATCGGCGTGAAACAACGCTTGCGTTGTGTTTCGCCGAGTGAATGAGGTTACCGGAGGCCCAAACCCTTTTAAAAGGCGGGTAACGCACTTGTGACTCATCTGGTGTTGCGGGTGTCCATGGGCGGTGGTTATCGCTTACCATCAGGTGATCCGTCTGCTAGTTTGCCCCCCTATCCCATAAAAAAAAAATAGATTTATTAGATTAGAGTAATATTACAATTAGATTCAATTGTATTTAATCGTAGTGCGTAGCCATTTGGAATACTGCAGCACGGTTTGGAATCCGTCATACCAAGTCCATGTGGATCGAATTGAAAGGATACAAAAAAGACTAGTCCGCAATTTAGCATATCGCTTTAAAATAAGAAATATCACTAGATCTTATGAAGACAGACTAAGATACTTTAAGCTCATGTCTCTAAAATCTCGCCGTACTATTTTTGACCTCACATTTCTATTTAAACTTCTAAATTCCGGAATTGACTGTCCGGATCTTTTGGGAAAGATATGTATTAATGTGCCTTCTAGAATTCCTCGCTATCCCTGCTCATTACTCAAAGCTCCACGATTCCGAACTAATTTGGGTAAACATGCTCCAATCGTTAGAATGTCCCAACTGTACAATGCAATGTCGGGGTCCTCGGAAGACATGGACATCTTTTATAACTCCCTAGGTAAATTTAAAAGTAATATTTTAGTTCAACTTAAAAATATTTAAACAATTTAAACAATTTGGACACCTGAAGATAATTGTATATTATGTATCTCTCTCTCGCTCAAAATCTTAACGATATATTTAAAAGTTGTTTTGTTTTGATACTTAGGCATATATACACATATTTATACATATACATATTTATTTAAGCTGATTTAATTTTAAAGTTTGATCTCATTGTTTTCGTTTATATTAAGTAGTGGTTGATCTCATTTCGCATGATGTGATCTCCCATAATTAAAGAAGCACTTGGATTGAAGGTCAATTGTAATATTTTTATTAGCATGTAAGGTGTATTCTTTGTCGGAGATCCTAATAAAATAAAATAAAATAAAATAAAATAAAAGTATTTGAATGAGGATTTAATGTGGTATTACGTTTGTATGGAAAATAAAATCACACAGATTTGATCGATCGTGCGGAGCTACTAAAAACATTTGGTAGCCTCCCAAAAGCAATAAAAACAGGGATTGTGAAACCCGACTCTTTGTATGCATATTCTGGTTCAATCCTGGATGAACAACAAAGAGCCTAGAGCAAAGTTCTACACGAGAATTGCAATCGTCACCGCTCGCGTTGGAACGGTTAGCAATCGATTCTGCCGTTGACACTTTTTAATTTGAATTTTCTCTTTTTAGTTCAATTTTTTTTGGCCACGTTTCGCTGTGCACCGCGAAGCGGACAAACCTTTTTGATTCGTCGTTTATTTTTGGTAATAGTTGTCATTTGTTTTGATAAGTTTGTGTGATTTATACAAAGAAATATCTATGTAAAATCTTATAAGGCTTTTTCTCGGTGAGAGTTCAAACTGGGAGCAAGTTTAGCTAGAAGTTAATAACAGTAAATATCGTTATCAAATATACATATTACCAAAGGAAAACAGACAATTACGTAATGTAAATAAGGTATACCAATATAAATGATAATAAATTATATTTAGCGACACTACATGTCAATATATATTATACTCGGTAGGTAGGTAGAGGAGAGATTCGAGAACCAGCATAATCTAATTGACGCCCTCTGAGAAGACACATTGAATCAATCTCATAGCATCATTGGCTCTTTTAAAATCCGGTAGCGTGAATTATAATATAGAACAAAAATATGAACTATGAATTAAAAAATCAAAGATACTGATGATTATAAACTGTGTCAGAATAATGTTCGTAATTGCAATGAGAGTGATTATAATATAAGGCTTTTAGCAATATTTTAATAAGCGTAACAGTAATAATAATGTATTATACCGAGTAATTTTCGTTTAAGTAATTGTAATATGAATAGCCGTCTACCAGAAGTTTCCAATTCATTGTCGATCTTAAAGCTATAGCTGCAAGTTACATTAGGTATTTTAATGCCCCTACGGCGTTATACAGAATCTACCATAATATTATCTCAAAGCTGACATTACAGATGCGCACAAAGCCTACATCACTAGTAGGTATATGTTACGTCAGATACAATCGACGTATGTGTTACATTAACGCTCGAATGTTACCGGTCGAAGCTATTGGAAGAAGTCAGAGCGATTTATCAATCAAGACTTCGGCACTTAGTTTTATTAATTGCTTTACCTGAGTGTACGTGGTCTGCGCTAGAATAACAGTAATAATTTTTCACGTCTGCGTACTTAGCTATTTCTGAGCGTTATTAGGGTCAGATTTTAGGCAATTTCGGCCCATAATTTTTCACGATGTGACTGGCCTGTTTAATCTAAATAACATACCTTCACGCCTGTTTTCCCCGAAGGGGTAGGCAGAGGCGTACTAATGTACACCCACAGTTCGCCGGTATGTTTAGGTCCCATGTAATAGGGGGCGAGCCTATTGCCATTAACCGGGCACAAATTCCAAACTCCGAGCTGTTACTGGGAATTTCATAGAAAACCCAATAACACTTTGCTCGACCTGGGAATCGAACCCAGGTCCTCAAGCGTAGCAGTCGAGCTCAGTACCACTAGGCTAATGAGGCAGTTTTTATCTAAATAACAACCTGTAATGTTATATGTTTGTAAATCATCCAAAACGACAAAGCAGTGATAGCGTAATGATATGACCATTGGACTGCCAAGTCAAAGGTCTCGAGTTCAAATCGACTTCGCGCACCTCTGACTTTTCGAAGTTATGGTGCGTATTAATAGTTAATTATCACGCGCTTAAACAGTGAAGGAAAATATCGTGAGGAAACCTGCTCACCTGAGTGATTTTCTCGACGGCGTGTGAAGTCTGCCAACCCACATTAGGCTAGCGTGGTGGACTATAGCCTAATCCCTCTCATTGTGAGAGGAGACCCGAGCCCAGCAGTGGGACATATTATGGTTTGATTATGTTATTTTATAACCCATAAGTGAGTGTACCAGGATGACGGCCAACAGAGCGAGTTGGTGGGACATCGTGAGGCGAATAACATCTGCCCCCAACTGACACATCTACATGACGGCCACGACCGCTCTGCCAAGAGCGAATCAGCTGAGAAGATGTTATGTTATCCAAAACGACGGTGCTTAATAATATTTATATCATACAACCAAGTCTGTTTTCCCTGAAGGGTTAAGCAGAGGAGTACTAATTATACAACACAGTTCGTCGGTATGTTTAGGTTTCATTTAATAGTCGCGCCATCAGTAAAAAAATGTAAAACATTGACTTGTAAAAGTGTCTTTAAAAGATCTATTAAAGGAAATAAATATAATTTATCATTTATGATTAAAAGAGCACAAATTCCGAGCTGCTACGAGAAATACTCAATCGGGCACAAATCCCAAGCTTTCATCTGCTAGATACTCTCATTTAACTCAATAACACTTTGCTTGACCTGGGAATCGGAGCCAGGACCTCTAGTGTAGCAGTCGCTTTTGGGACCATTATACTAATGAGAGCAAGTTAATAATATTAATATCATCAACCCATTTATTGCTTCACTTCTGGGTACAATTCTCCTTGCAGAATCTGAGGGATTAGGCTAAAATCCACCACGCTGGCCTAATACGGGTTCGCAAATTCTCAGTATTAGTTCAAAGTTTGATTTTATGCCCTGTTAATTGGAATACGTGTTCAGCCTATTAAATACATACCGGTAAACTGTGGGTTTACTTTAGTACAACTCTGTCTTACCTTTCGGAGAATACAGGTGTAATAATATGATATACCTACAGGCAGTTTTAAACTGTACGTTGATAAATTAGTCAGTCAGTTTTAGATATAGTAATGTCTATTAAAAAGAGAAAATATTCATATTTTTGTTTGTAATATATAAACTCTAAAACTTACCGATATAAAAAAATATTTCACTGATACATTGCTACATTGTCACTGAGTAATGTAATTCTGCTATATTGTTAATCGAGCTAAACATAACGTTAGTTTAGTTGGCGAGTGAAACAACGAGAAATCGCTTGTCTATACAGGAATATTTTTTAAGCATTGCGCAAAAAAATTTTGGTAGTTCAGTATCAGTAATAGAACACATTCCCATTATTAGATCAAAACTTTTTTTAAAATTTTTATCCGGCTTGAAATCAGCAAAATATGGACACATAATATCTATTCGCAATAATAACAATATGCACGTGTGCCAGCCGACTCACGCGCCGGTGTACAGCTGATGTAGGTACTAAGGCGCGCGCGCTTTGCCGTGCGCTAGCGAGTAACCATAAAATCAGTTTCAAAGTAAACATCTTTCGTTAACGATAACTTCGATATTTTGTACTAAGACATATCAAAATAACAAATTGGTGTTTAATAAAAGTCGTTTAAGTATCAATTGCCAAAGTTTGCGCACTGAATAAAAAATATTCCGGTATATTACTGACCTCTATCCTTCTTACTATAAAGACACTATTCAAGTTAAAAAAAAATCTATACTAAAAACTTTACCGTGGGAGAGCCATGCTTCGGCATGAATGGACCGGCTCGACAGCTCAGCATTGGTTTTTTATGGGATGGGGGAAAAAGAGCAGATGGGTCTCCTCATGGCAAGCGATTACCCCCGCTCATGGACACCCACAATACCAGGAAAACAACGTAAGTGTTTCACGCCAGTTTTCTGTGAGGCCGTGGGTATCTCTTCGGTCGAGCCGGCCCATTCGTGTCGAATCATGGCTCTCCCACGAGTAATTGTTTCCCTTTGTTGTCTTATTTCCACGAGAAGGTCGTTAGCTGTTTTCCCTGCATATTTTTTCTGGAGATTAAATTTTTCTGTGAGCCTCAACAGCTCAATTTCGCACAAAATTATTACGCGAGCTTCATTTTCCGGGTTCATTACTTTGTCCTACTGTCGAAGTTTTATGCTAAAGTATAAAGTATTTCAATTCTGGTGTAATAAATGTACACGTAACATCTTGAAGTTATTATTTTTGAAGGTAATAGGGCGGTAAATTACTTGGATATGAAAATTTGTGATTAAAATAAATATTTTCTGCGACATTTTTACACAGCACCATCTAGTCCCAAACTAAGCAGAGCTTTTACTATGGGTATTAGACAATGGATATAATACTTATATACTTTTTTTTGGAAATACATACTTATAATACATAAAAAAACACAACACATTTTCTGTAGACATTCCTTTCTCAAAACATAGAGTTATTCATTTCAACTACTTCAAATTAAAATATGTCATAGTATACCATCTCGCTTGTATTCTTCGAAAGATCAGGTAGTTGTATACTAATGTAAACCCACAATAATTTACTTACCTTGATGGTAGGTATATAATTATGTAGTTTAACAGTTTATTTAGGTCCCATGTAATATATTGCTAGCTTATTGCCGTTTTAATGGAGTTACTGAAATAGAATAGACTGGAATAGACCTAAAAACACAAATCCAAACACTGCTCGAATCGAACCCAGGACTTCTAATGTACCAGTTGCGTAGATAACAATATTTTTATCTTGATACAAAGTCAAAGTGAAAATCATTTATTCAATATAGACTAGACTATACAATAGGTTGTACTTTTTGAACGTAATTTTTGCATTATTACTAATTGCCTCATTAGCCAAGTGGTCCTGAGCGCGACTGCTACGCTAGAGTTCCTGGGTTCGATTCCCAGGTCGAGCAAAGTGTTATTGGGTTTTTCTATGAAATTCCCAGTAGCAGCTCGGAGTTAGGAATTTGTGACCGGTTAATGGCAATAGGCTCGCCCCCTATTACTTGGGACCTAAAAATACCGGCGAACTGTGGGTGTACATTAATACGCCTCTGCCTAACCCTTCGGGGAATACAGGCGTGATGGTATGTTATGTTATGTTTTTACATTAGAAACAGCCCCCAAAACGCCCGCCCTTCACCGCTTCCTAGTGTTTTCGCTGGGAAGAAGAAGTACTGGGATACTTTACGATTATATGACGTCTTTTTCAAATAAAATGTTATTACGGCTGTAATCATCGCTATGATGGAGATATTTGTGAGAACTGTAGTGATGTAAGGAGATTAAGGACGAAAGTTGCGCTATTAACAACTTTATGTCTTCTATGAATGTTATTTCCTTTAAGCAGTATTCTTACACTAACTATATTATGGATAATAGATTTATTGGTGACAACGACAGATGATCGTCGCTTATATTTATGGCGTCGATGTAAAATATGTCTATAAAGCTCTCACGTAAGATTGTGAGAAAAATATTTTTGTCGCGAAGTTTACTGAAATCAAATCAAAGTTTATGGGGTATTTTGATTATCGTATTTAGGTTTGGATGTAACTTTGTCATGGAATATTTTTCTTGCAATTTATTAGTGTTTTTGCGAAATTTTATAACACATTTGCTTTAAGTGTTGCATAACAGTAAAATCTTGTATTTTTATAACAGCATTCTTAATTTTTGTATTTTAGTAGAGAGTTCTGCCAGATCTAGCTGAAAGTGCTTGATAGATTATCCTGAAGTGGGTGGTGCTGTGACGAAAAAGTAATGAAGGATTTCGAACAGTTCTTCGGAACACAGACAGTGAACACACATAGAAAGCCAACGTCTCTCTGAAAACTAAGTGTTTCTAGATTGTCTGTTAAATATGAGATCGTTGACAATACCAACATTATTATATCGGTTTTAAGTGAAATTGTACGTTATTCCCCAATCATAAAGTATTTTTTTGTAAAGAAATATCCTCTGCTGCTTTGTATCTTCTGCTATCTTGTACTCCATTGGATGTGTTACATACATTTCACACAAAGCTTATTCCTTTTAGTGTATTATCCTCTATAATCAATAATAAGCGCTGAACACTATTTATATCTATCTATATTTATTATCATAGTCATAATTGCTACAACGTTTACTTAAACCAATATATTCATAGTATCTCCAAAATCTGAAGTCCACGTTACCTCCCTAGAAACCCTGACGTCTTCATCATTCAAGTCAGCAAACATCCAATTTGCTACTGTTGAATAATGTAAACAATTTGCCGTCTTAATAGCCAAGATACCTATGTCACGCTTAAAAGTGACGCAGTAAGTACGCCAGACACAGGGTTTCGAAGCTTCGAGGGACCAATCATTAATATTAATGAAGATAAGGAATGTTCCGTTCTGTATTCCATTAAATACCAGAACAGATGATTCTTGTAATGCCTTTTATGGCAGTAATTTTATGTGGTATGCTTTTGCTATTATCTTTTATAAGAGAACGTGCAGAATTATCACCAAAACTGTCTTAATGGTCTTATATAGAGAAAATATTAGTATAGAAAGTAACAGGTATTAACGCGCTATAAATATCTTTTTGTGTTTGTTTTTGCATTTTTCGTACTAAGATTATAAAGTTAGTTTAAAAAAATTCGACTCGCAGGCAGGATTCGAACCTACGTCTTCTGCTTAAATACACCAGATGATATAACCACTAATCCACTGCGAGTCCCACAACAACGCGATAGATTAAAAATAAGGATAGAGCAAATATTTATTGTGTTTCTATAAAAAATCCAGTCACAGCTTGGTGTTTGAGTTTGTGCTGGGTTGATACTTTTTGATGCTACTATTTGATAGCTTGTTTACTATTTTTTTTTTTGAGTATTTTACATGACCTACGCAAATGTCTTGCTGATCTGGTATTGTCGTGCGACAGGTCGTTGAGCTCCCTAAATAATGGTTGAGCTACACGATGCCTGATGTATGCGTGCCGTCAGTTAAGACAGGTCAACTCAAAGCTGCTATGGCTCTTTCTTCAAAAGGCCTGTCCAGATATTGCCCTACATCGTAACACTCACATAATATCTAATAATACTATTACTGTCTGGACTTTAAAAGAGACCATGATTCTCTGAGTTTGTTTCGGCGTTTCTTCTCAGAGGTCGTCAGCTAAGAAATGCCGGCGCCATCTAGATTAAAAAAAAAATGTATAACATTGACTTGTAAAAGTGTCTTTAAAAGATCTATTTACAGAAATAAATATCATTTATCATTATCATTTATCATTTATCATTATATGGGACCTGAAATCATAATTATATTAGCAAACTATGGGTCTACATGAGGTCATTTCAATCTAATACTTCTGGAATACGGAGGTGGTGTTGGCTTATATTACTATGTAGAAATTATTCATCCTGTGTTTGTTTAGGAAAATAATCTGCATCAATAAGAAAATGTTCTACTCAATTTCTCCTCAAGTCTCATGTGTTGGTTATCAAAATATAATCAAATTTTCTAATCAAGAAAACCTATTATTCTTAATAGAATCGAGTTCAGAGGTCGTCATCCTTCCTTTAACTATATTAAAGTCGTGTCATCTTCCTGTACAACCAGATGTGGCCTGATATCAATATTTTCCACAGAGTGACTATTATTAGTCCACAACCCCATTAGTGAGGAATAACAATACTGGGTGGGAGGAACATTGACGCACAAATGCTGTGAAAAGGATACATTTAATGTCATCAATAAAACATTAAACTTGTATACCTACTCTAAAAAGGTTGGGCAGATGTGTAGTAGTGTATACCCTCAGTTCGCTGATATGTATAGGTCCCATATAATAGGGGGCTTATTGCCATAAACCGGTCACAAATCCCAAGACCCGATCTCCTAGCTAGACCTCCTGTGATTCGACCTAGCTCTAGCGTACCAATCAAGTTAACAACTACTACACTAATGAGACTATACTATAGTATAGACTATACCTATATATTTTATCAAAATAAAATATATAGGTATAGTAACTATAACTGCCTCATTAGCCTAGTGGTCCTGAGCGCGACTGCTACGCTAGAGGTCCTGGGTTCGATTCCCAGGTCGAGCAAAGTGTTATTGGGTGTTTCTATGAAATTCCCAGTAGCAGCTCGAAGTTAGGAATTTGTGCCCGGTTAATGGCAATAGGCTCGCCCCCTATTACATGGGACCTAAACATACCGGCGAACTGTGGGTGTACATTAGTACGCCTCTGCCTAACCCTTCGGGGAATACAGGCGTGATGGTATGTTTTATCAAGAGTATGCAAAACTATTCAATATCTCAGGGCAACATAAGACCTATTTCAAATGCCAATACCGCACCAGAAAATAAACGGAAGCAATCCCATTTCATCTGTAAACAAGTTCAGAGTGCAAAAACTCCAAAGCTGAAATACGTCATTCAATCAATCATGGCGGACGCAACGGTTGCTACTGACACGCAGTTTACTAGCAGGTAACAAATTGTTGCTTCAAAAAAAATATTTCAACCTGTGTTGTGTAGAGAGATTGATTTTTAAAATACAAATGCATTTAATTTGTATTTCAATTTATTGCCATCATTAAAAAAAAGTTTGAGTTACATGATAGTGAAACTAAATTATAGAGTATATGGTATTTATTACATACCACCTGCTTACATGCGTTAACATGAAATAAATATGAGTACTGAATGGAATCAGCGAATCGTTATTGCAGGCGTCTATCGTTCAACTATTGCGTATATTTTCATCTCTCTCTATATCCCTTTCTCTGTCTTCCAAATATATATATCCCAGAAGTTGCTGCAGTATTATTACAATTCCTATTTTATTTGCAAAATATTTTTCGTAGGAAAGTCATGATTCAGTTCAAATGTGCTTGACTGGAGTGATACTACAGCCTCACAGAAAACCGGCGTCTAACTACATTAACGTTGTGTTTCGCTGAAAGAGTGAGAAACCGGAGACCAAAACCCTTTTAAAAAGCGGGCAAAGCACTTGTGACTCCTCTGGTGTTGCGGGTGTCCATGGGCGGTGGTAATCGCTTACCATCAGGTGATCCCTCTGCTTAGCTGCTTTGCCCTCCTATCTCATAAAAAAAACCATACTGAACATTTACAAAAAAATCCAACTAAACAAATACATCAATAATTCCGATGCGACGACGAAAAAGCTGTCGATGCGGACACAGTTGCACCTATTATTCCCGAAAACAAAAATAAACTTTGTATGAACGAACAAAAACCAGTAAACCGTCGACTCATGAATGTGGACGAATGGAACAGAGTTGTAAAATTGTACAGTGCGCAAATTTTTCGCGCGGCCAACCGCAAGGGATGTTGGAAATGGATAGCGAAACTCGTGTTCGTTTACGTATGGTACTATTGGCACAGATCTCAATTCAATTTGTATTTTACATGACGTAATGTCTTTTGAAATTGGAACGTTGGAATTACCTTTCGTATACACTGGAAGTACTTTGAAGTCCAATCCTAAAGGTTGCTGAACTTCTATAAACAAATTAACTGTGGAGTTCCTGATTTGAATAGACTTTTCGATAACAAAAGGACGTTAGCTCCTATAGTATTGATCTGAAATCAGTTGCTACGTGGGAAGGAGAATAGAGGGAACGACACTGAAGGCACTTTTTTGAAACTACTTCTAAGAAACTTTATCGATCAGGAATATAATAATAGTAATAGGGAATAGTTCAACCATTCTTATTAAGAAGAATGGTTGATATCATTACTTCGAGACAGAGGCCTTGTTTAATAGGCACTGATATTGATCATCTCGGCCTATAACATCATGCTAGTGACAAAATATTTACCCAACCGCGCCAGAAGGAGGTTTATGTTTTTCGAGAGTATGTATGTAGGTATGTATAATTGTTTGGCACGCTCTGCAACCTGTACGGCTCGATAGATTTTAGCTTAAGAGGTGTTGTTAGATTCGTATTTACTGTGACAGTGACACTGGGTATGTCAAAATACAAAAAATAAAAAGCGGCGGAGTTTCGGCACCAAATTCAAATGTTTAGCACGATCTGCGGCTTGAACGGCTCGATGGATTTTAGCTTCAAACATTTCGTTATATTCGTATTAATGTAGGTTATTATACAAACTCCTTCAATAATGAGTTTGTATAATAACCGAATATACCCGTTTGTATAATAACCCCGACTGCGTTTCTGTGTAATTTGAAAATGAAAAAACCATAAAACAAGAAAATCGTCATACCCGATTGTAAGAAAAATTGTAGCAGTCAGGACTCAGAAAAGGAGGCTGCTTAGTAAATTGAGAGCACATACCTATATGACATTGCAGATTTCTCCAATGTACTGACTAGACGGCTGACTTTCTAGATTGAGTTAGACAGGTGCGTAGGTACTAATGAACATCCACAGTTCACCGAATCGTTTGGGTCTCATGTAATAAGGCCTATTGCCATTAACCGGGCACAAATGCCAAACACCTAACTGCTACTGAAAATTAATAGAAAAACCTAATGTTCGACCTGGGAATCGAATCCAGGACCTCTAGCATAACAGTAGCGCTAGGCACAACTAGACTAATGAAACAGTTGACACTGACTGAAACATAATTGATGAAAAGGTGAGAATGAATATACTTACATTAGTAGATCCTGTTTATCTATCAGAGATGGTGTCAGTAACCTCCGAGTCTTCAAAGAAAATAACGATACCAAAATTAGGTGAACACAATAATACTACACATTTCCCAATATCAAAATGATATCTACAGGTAACCTGAATACCGTGGACCGATATGGGATATAAAACTTTTACTGCTCCACAGTACCTACGTAACTCAGTTACAAGGTATCCCGCACAAAATAATTCAATTGTCTGTAACGGTGCGTCGAAAGGGGTGAATGTAACACTAAAACTGAATATCTTTGTGACATGTACGCGAGAATTTTAAGTTTTACAACGTGCATTGATGGTTTTGTCTGAAATAGTGGTGGGTGAATGAGCTTTGGAAAAGAAATGAATTGTGAAATAAATATTTTTATGCAACAATCAAACACGTATTTATCCTCAAAGGGAAGCAATATACTGATGGTATGTTTTCGATCCTACTGCTATTAATTGGGTACAAATTAAAACTCCAAGCTCTTACTGAGAATTTTCTAATCATTGCCTTTATGATTTGAGATTGAAATTGCAGCAATGAGACGGAATTTCATCATAACCATAATATTCTTTGCGTGGGAACATTACCTACATTGACAAGTTTCTGTGGAAAGACGATATTATATTTAGGTGGCTATTTCAAAGTAAGTGAGGCTCGTAGCTAAGTAATATAATAAAAATAATTTATATTTTTATATATTATTTGTTTTAATACTTATACATGTAGATATATATTATTTACATTACAGTTTGTTTGTTTTTTTTTATTGATCAGTAGTTAATGCTTAAGCACCTAATAGTAGTAATAGTAATCTTTATTTGTAACAAAATTTGTACAATAGGTATGTTTACATAAACAGGTTACAATATTTCTATGTATGAACTTATGATGTGTTAAATTTTACAGTTCTCTGGACTCCACACTAGGATACCCTGTGTCGTGGAGTCCAGTCTCTTCCCAGGTACATAATACTTATTGTAGTGAAAAACACTTTGCATAACTTTGAGAAAACAAAAAAGAAAAAAGAAGTAACCTGCCACAATTACCTCTGCACCACCCGAAGGTAGACTGGTAGAATAAATAAATAATAATAACTAAGCTGATCTACAAGGTTAAGCTGCGCTCGCTGCGGTTAGTGTGTAGATGGGTGACCATTCTTAACACATCGAGACCTCTCCGTGCCTCGCAAAACACGTAAAGCCGTAGGTCCCGGTAGTCACACGAACGTCTATGACAACCAAAGCCTGACAACCAGTCTATCCTATGAATATCGCATACCGCATCTGGTTAGACTGGAAGCCGACCCCAATGTAGTTGGGAAAAGGCTCGGAGGATGATAATATTTCGATAAGTAAGTTCAAAGTTCAAGTTCAAATGTTTTTATTTCAAGTAAGCTTTTATGAAACGTTATGATTCTAGGTGCACGGTTCCAAAAGGTTGATTCTATAGAGAAGAATCCGGCAAGTTTATAATCTCTTTGAATTGCCATACAAATAACGAATAACCCTATTGGCCCTTTAAGTATAATATTATTTTAACAAATATATAACAGACTAGCTTCTGCCAGCGACTTCATCCGCGTGGAATAGTTCCTTGGTCTTAGCGTGATGATAGTATATATAGCCTTCCTCAATAAATGGGCTATCTAACACTAAAATACTTTTTCAAATCGGACTAGTAGTTCCTGAAATAGCGATAGCGCGTTCAAGCAAACAAACAAACAAACAAACAAACTCTTCAGCTTTATATATTAGTATAGATACACTGAATATGGCTTACAGTGCACGCGAACCAATAGATAACACAATTTTTACAACTTTAAATTGAAGTCTCGCAGCCGCTAAGTTTATTATTTTTAACTATCATGCTGCTACCGATATTATTAAGTTTAAACTACAGAACTCTCAGTTCATACTCCAGAAAAACTTCAACGACTTTTTAAGTTTCTTCAACCCATTTAAGAAAAACTGTATTTATATTCGCGTTTTTAAAACAAGAGGGGATATAAAAGTCATTTTGTGTGTGCATTTCGTTTATAGTACTGGACTAGAATTAATTGGACTTTACTTTTGCTTTTTTTCGTTCCTTGTTATTGATATAGATTCTTTGATCTGCCTTGTCGAGATTTACATAATCAACCCATTATATTATGTCCCACTGCTGGGCACGGGTCTCCTCACACAATGCGGGTTGGCAGACTTCACACGCCGTCGAGAAATTCTCTCAGGCGTGCAGTTTTCTTCACAATATTTTCCTACACCGTTTAAGCGCGTGATAATTAACGATTAATACGCACCTGACTTCGAAAAGTCAGAGGTGCGTGCTTGGATTTGAACTCGAGACCTTTGACTTTGCAGTCCAATGGCTATGTCACTGGGCTATCACGGCATGTCGAGATTTAGTTTGATATGAATTCTCGGTATGACTCACAAAAATATATTTATCGCTTACACCGTTTGTTGATTTCATTGGTGGATCCAAACACACCGGCGAACCCTAGGTGTACATTAGAACATCTCTGTTTCTTTTTAGGATTTTTTATACACGTTATGGTAGGTTCAATATTGGTTTGTGGGGGCGGTGGCATATATCTCGTAGAACTGACGGCCGCTGGGGCAGAAAGGTTCTCGAGTGGAGACCGCGCACCGGAAAACGCAGTGTGGGATGACCTCCAACGAGATGGACGGACGACCTGGTGAAGGTCGCTGGGAGTCGTTGGATGCAGGCGACATACAACGTCCTTGTGGAAGTCTTTAGGGGAGGCCTTTGTTCAGCAGTGGACTTCTTCTAGCTGAGATTATTATTGGTATTGAAAAAATGATTTCTTCTTGGAATAGAAAGCATCATTGGTTGGGCTGTACTTCCATGAAAATTGCATTAGACTCAAGTATTTGACGTGAGCGCTAATTAAACCAGATTAGAAGCTAATTACACACAGCAATACTTAAATTAATAATAAATCGCAAAAGGCTAGCCCCATTAATAAATTTGTCAATTTCGTTGGACCTTATGCCAAAATATCTAGTAAGAAAATCCACTAACTGATTTTTATTATATCCTAACAATTTCGATGAGACACCTGATAACCTTAATTCTTCCTCATTCATACCCAGCACAGCAACAGTACACTGAGGTGCTCATAAATAAGGAGCATAGTCAAATAATACACGCCGAGCCATCCATCTTGCAATATAAGACAAAACCAATAAAATAGAGTACATCATATTTCTATCAGCAAATGAAACTACAGAATAGGAAAATATGTTCGGTTTGTGTGTCCGTGTCTGTTTTTATGATGAGTTTTTTTTTTCTTATGAAATGATGCGTGACGATACGATTGATGGGTCGCACTTGCGTAGAACAAAAATATAAAAAATCTTTTTTTTTTAAGTTATTTCGTGAAGGAAAAATTCGACTCGCAGGCAGGATATGAACCTGCGTCTCCTCTCTAAGCCACCGCGAGTCCCACCTGCCATGTCGAAATTTGCCTTCACATTCTGAACTTACGTCTTAAGGTGACGTCAGTAACATCTATTGAAAGGCAAGTAACTTTGCCCCTCAACCGAAATGACTTACCTTACGGTTAGTTCTATGTCGTACGATGCTACCATACCACTTTTTGTGTTTTTTTTTGCATTTTTCATGCTAATTTTATAAAGTTACTAGCTTCTGCCCGCAACGTCGTCCACGTAGCATGATGAAGGCCTATAGCCTTCCTCAGTAAATGGGCTATCTGACACTGAAAGAAGTTTTCAAATCGGACCAGTATTTCCTGAGATTAGCGCGTTCAAGCAAACAAACAAACAAACTCTTCAGCTTTATATATTAAAGTATAGATTTCGTGAAGGAAAAATGCGACTCGCAGGCAGGATTCGAACCTGCGTCTCCTGGCTAGGTACGCCAGACGCTTTGACCTCTAAGCCACCACGAGTCCCACCTGCCATGTCGAAATTTGCCTTCACATTCTTTATTTTTAATGTAGCAACATTTTTCCTTGTGCAGCATCTCTGTTTGGGTAAGACCTAACTTGCCAGGGCAAGGAAAGTTTGGATGATTATTTCGTCAGGTCGGCGCGGTCGGCCAGAATAAGTATGTTTGAAACCTGCCCGCAATTTGAATTTTTCCTAAACTAACTTTATAATCATAGAAAAATCGCAAAAAACACACATTTATAAATTTCTTTACATATTTCTCAAATAAAAAAAAACGGTTAACAAAAAAGAAAAATAATTAATGAACCTCTTCCTTCTTATTCTTCTTTTTCTCCTCTTGCTTGGTTAAAGGTAAAGTAGGTTTTAGAATAGTACTAAACATTTTAAAATATTTGCCTCAATATTACAATAAACGATTCTCCTTAACAAATATCCAAAAATACCAGCCAAACGAACATATTGAAGCCATTCGAATAAAATTAAAAACGTACCAACGACGTAAATCCCGAAATGGCTCAATATAAACTTTTAAAACTCGAATAAAACTGCAGTAAAAACCCAGTAAATTGACTGGTGGCGATAAAAATGTGAAATAACTATTTGTAGTACAGGTAATGGTAATACTACAATTCGGCTATCAAAGACTCACAATGGGTCGGCAATTACATCGTTTGAACGTTGGTCCGAACTCCGTTCGCCTCTATTCGTGCTGCGTTTAGATGGCAATAGTGGGTTGGGAGAGTAAGCTGTGATTTGTTTAAATTGAGCATAATATAGGTACCATGCCTCATTAGCCACGTGGTCCTGAGTGCGACTGCTACGCTAAAGGTTCTGGGTTCGATTCCCAGGTCGAGCAAAGTGTTATTGGGTTTTTCTATGAAATTCCCAGTAGCAGCTCGGAGTTAGGAATTTGTGCCCGGTTAATGGCAATAGGCTCGCCCCCTATTACATGGGACCTAAACATACCGGTGAACTGTGGGTGTACATTAGTACACCTCTGCGTGATGGTTTCCTAGAATTCGCCAATATGTTTAGACTAATGAGGCAGATGTTGAAATTTCCATGAGTAGTTGCTTCTGTGCGAGCAAATGTTTTTTCAAAGTCAAAGTTTTACCGTGGGAGAGCTATGGTTTAGCGCGAATGTGCCGGCGCAACCGAAGTGATACCTCACAGAAAACCGGTGTGAAACAACGTTTGCGTTGTATTTTACCGACTGAGTGAGGATACCGGAAGCTCAAAACCTTTTAAAAGGCGGGCAATGCACTTGTGACTCCTCTGGTGTTACTGGTGTCCATAGGCTGCGGTAGTCGCTTACCATTATCCGGTGATCCGTCTCGTCCGCTCGTTTGCCCCCCTATTCTATACAAGATGTCAAAAAAAAAAATTCAATATCAGGTTGTGGTTTGATTTCGTATGTTTGGATTTAGTCATCAACCATTTTTTTCTCCCACTACTGGACACAATAAGATCACCTTCATCATGCACCTCACCAATTTCATTCACCTCACTGGTCTAGAAGTAATTCGAATTTCTAATCTAAACTCAACTGGAATCTAACATTCAAATTGGTTGTAGTTACTAGCCAATCTGAATGCGCCTACTGTAGTGGTTACAGTTAGGTGAACGGATTGATCTGCACTCTGCAATTTCGCCACAATTCCCAATTGTCAGTGACTTTGTCATTTTACATAGACTACAAGTGTTCTGTATTCCCTTAAACTAATTTTTTTTCAACTACTCTATATGTGTCTCAAAGACTGACTTAATATTGTATTTATGCAATATTTGTTAGTTGTAGGTTTTTTATTTAAAAATAGTAGAATTAGAAATGATATTTTAAATTACTTGCCTCTTCAAATAAGATGGCAGAATGGTCTTCCAATTATTTTAAATCTATCTATACTAATATATAAAAACTGACAGATTATGAAGGCAAAACTGACAAAAATTATTCTGAAATTATTGAATGACGATGTTCACACAATATTCACAAAATATTAGAACTGAACCTCAGGTGTTTTGTATGCTCTTCACTCCTAAGCATATCCTTTGCCCATAATAAGGATAGTAAATGGGTTGATGGTAGTTATAGTGCGAGTGAATTAGTTCTTCTACCTTGGAGCTCATTAATTTATAACAACATAATTACACATGAAACAAGAGTGATTTGATAAAAACCTTTTCCTGAATTGTACATTTTTCCGCTGAATACTACTTTTTTACCTCGAGCACATGAGCCACTGTAGCTACTTTGTTCTTTAAGAAAATTAGAAAGCTCGAGGCCATGTCCCGTGTAATGTAATGAAGAAAAATATAAAGTAAATTATTTACATTTTACAATATGTATTTATGTTAATTATCTCGAGAACATAGTACGTAAACTACGAATGATGTTTCTATAGTTTAAATACAGAATTTACCCGTTTCAACTGACTTAAAAATATGAAGAGTTCCTGAATAATTCATGATCATATTTTTCTGCCGTTTGTAAATCCTCACGGATACTTCTCTCCACAAAAGGTTGAAGATTATGTCAGAAACTTCAAGGTACTACTGTTAAATAAAAAAGAAAATTCGTCTGTCAACACTGCGTCATCTACAATATCCGTATCCGAACGCTCTCTCTCTCTCTCTGAAAACCAAGATGGCGTAATTCACTACCAAAAATTGCAATGGCAATTTGTGAAAAATATTCAAGAACCTAATTTGTTGTTCCTGGAGTAAATTTTCTTTATCTCGTAACTTTTGGCCTTGGAATTAAACTCAGGACTTTCACGACTAAGGCAGTTCCATTCGTTTACCTACAAACCACTAAAATAAACTCTTTTCCTGAAAAGATGATTGAAAATTGAAAATACCAAAGACATCTCACTGTTGTCCCACCGGAATAAAAACACCAAATAAATTGAATAAAATCCACGTCAAATAGCTGGTTCCAAAACAACGTGTCAAATTTATTCATGAGCAACCACTGTTGGAAGTTGCACTCAAAGTGCTGAATCTGAATGTCGCGGAAGGTACTACGTGATGCTTCCGTTTCACTGTTGGCACTTCCGGTACTACTACTATTGAAACTCACTTGGTGGGAAACTGGAGTGATTATTATGCGAGAAGTTAAACCTCTTTGAAATCGAAATTCAAAGAAGTTATATCCTAACAAGCTAGTGCCCGCGATTTTACTCGCGCCGTAGAGATATTACTATGTACATTCACAAGGAACAAGACCTAATTATTTAATTTCCTATCCCCCAGAAGAAGTAGAGCGATCATTAATACCATATGTAATGATCGTAGCATATAAATTTGCATGCACCAAACAAAGAACTATAAACCAACTGTAAGTTGAAAAACAAATAAATTTCATATAAATTCATACAATCGGTTTCATCTATTTCTACCGCCATTTTTAAGGGTTGAATTCCATTTTTTTTTCTTATTTCTTTTATTTCTTATTTCACATTTACTTATCAAAAAAATTACCTTCCTACACCTTTCAAATGTCTCCACAACCGATTAAATATGAGCGTTCTTTATCAATCCGTGAGTGAATCGATAAGTCAAGACTTTGATTCTTATAGATATAGCTAAATAGGTATCTATCGTTATTTAATATATATAACTGGTTATCATTTTTGTCTCTATTATCGTGTCGGAACAAACTTCACAATACTGTTACCTAATATCATTCTTTTACCAGACGGTTAGTTGAAAATATAATTTTATATGTGTCTTGTAAGATAGTTATAGGCTTCACATGCTTAATATAATCTGTAAAAATTGGAAATCTTTATATTTAAAAACATATAAGGGCTCCCACTTTTTCGTTGGATTAAAATATAAGGTGTGTAATGGGAGCCACTTCTAAGCAAAGGAAATATTATTATTAAAGAAAAGGGAAAGACAGAGTTATTATTAATAACTCTGTCTTTCTTTATGCTTGTCATGTTGTCACGGCTAAATCCTTGAACCAATTTTGATGAAGTTTGGTACAAAGATAGATTGGACTTTGTAGAAGGACATAGCTAATCTTATGTCTTTAGAAAGATTTCTTAAGAATATGAAATAACCGCGAGTAACAGCTACTAGTCAATATAAAATAAAAAGTAATGAATGATAATATTTCCATTGCTAATAAAACGATTAGGTTTTGAATTTAGGAACGGGTTAAACTCGCTTTTGTGATAATTAGGAACATTTTGGTAGAACTACAGTAATGTAAATTTATGGGCAGTGTCTAATTTGTACATGACAACGTTAATTATGCGCTTTGATATATGAATGTACATTAATATTCCCAGGGTACCTATTTAAACTAGGATTAGGTGAAAATAAATGATCGTATTTTTTGAGTTAAGAAGCAGTGATAGCGTAGTGATATGACCATTTGACTGCTACATTGTGGGTCTTGAGTTTGATCCATAACACGCACATATGACTTCGCAATCATGTTCATATTAAAATTAATCATGACTTGTGAGGAAATCTGCATGCATAAGAGACTTTCTGTGCATGTGAAGTCTGCTAACCCCTTAGGCCAGTTTAGAAGACTTTTGCCTAACGCCTCTAATTCGTGAACAAGTGCTGTCTGTCGGGGCTGGTCAGCTCTTACTTGCTTGGAAATCCTTTTTTCTCTTACACATCAAACTGCATCATTCTCAGCAACATAATATTGTACATCTGATTTGATATATTTTTTTTTGAAAGGAGTTCCTATCTATAGAGTTTTAGCCGGCTCTTCTCCATAAGACCCACATTTTTTATAATCAGTGTCATTCTTCAAATACAACAGGGTGATAACAGGACGTGTAGATGGATAACAGGATGTATTTATGTTCAAAGTGAACCCAGCACCTCTTGCTTATGAGCTTTGTTTGGAGACTAATAAACAAATGAGGCAATTTAATTAAAAAAACATAACATATAACATCACGCTATATCATAATACCCATCACGCCTGTATTCCCCGAAGGGTTAGGCAGAGGCGTACTAATGTACACCCACAGTTCGCCGGTATGTTTTAGGTCCCATGTAATAGGGAGCGAGCCTATTGCCATTAACCGGGCACAAATTCCAAACTCCGAGCTGCCACTGGGAATTTCATAGAAAAACCCAGTAACACTTTGCTCAACCTTGGAATCGAACCCAGGACCTCTAGCATAGCAGTCACGGTCAGAAACGCTTGGCTAATAAGGCAGTTTAATTCAAAACCATCTTTAATGTCGATTGAGTGACCTTGTACAATTTTACCGTAGTAATATTTTTCTTTGAGTGTTGCTCGAATTACTGACACTCATATTTCCACTTTAGCCTGGTGCCCCTTTCCTGTTGAACTCTGTTGAAACTTTCAGAATAAAACCGTTTTTCAGGCGACGGACGGCGGCGTTTTTCAGACTCCTTCTGAGTGCAACGTCGAGAGTAAACGACGGAGTAAAACTGCAATGTACCTTTTCATAATTACTGTTTGTAATTTTTCCTTGAATATAGGATTACGTGCTATATTTTATTTATGTTAAACTAAGGGTTTTAATGTAAGATTTTGTCATTTATTTAGTAAGTTTATTTTACAAAAATGTACTCTTGACTTCCAAACTAAGTAAGAACTTGTAATAGCAAATAACTTCATTAACATTAAAAGTTTCTAGAGTATAATATGCGTGTGTATGTATGTACATGTGTATGCGTAGGTGTGCATGTGTGTGTATACGTGTCTATCTATATGTGTATGCAAGGATGAGTGTGATTCTGTTGCCGAGTTTCCGTTTTATCGAGAATTTCTGTTCAGAAGGACGTAACTATGCCAGCTACACATCTGCCTAACCCTTTGGAGAATGTCGTGATGATATGTTATGTTATGTAATACCTATTTGTAAATATTTCATTTTATTTCAACTTCGAAGTTTGAATCACATCGAGTCACATTGACTTCATACATTCTATTTGTACAGTACCTACTATGCTATATGTAACGTATGTACGCTCGTCTGCTTTCACAATAGCTTTGCAAATCACCGGAGTTTGTAGTACATCCAAACACTCAATAACTATCAGTCTCTACGCCATCCAAATATTTACTCTGTGCGTGAAATGATCCCTCAGCCTTTATACAAAACATATTAAAAACAAAAAATATATAACACAGTCATTACGTCATTTTAACACTTCAATTTGCATTAGCACAGTCCATTTTGAAACAAGCTATTAGCTTTTTTTTCTAAACATACTTTGCTCCACTCTAGTAGTCCTCATAAGATAACATACTATCACGCCCTTATTCCCCGAAGGGTTTGGCAGAAGCGTACTAATGTATGTACATCTACAGTTCGCCGGATGTTTAGTTCCCATGTAATAAATAGGTGTCCCATACAAACTGGTGAACTTCTTATCTGAATTAAATAATCGGATCCTGAGATACAGCTTGACCTCTCTGATGTATCGAGGCCCATATAATGAAGAGATGATCACTGTTGGTTTTTATTAAATTATTTTTGGAATCCATTTCTAATCCTACTATAGCTTCAGGTGAGCGAAGCCGCGGGCAAAAGCTAGTTATAAATAAAACTACCACATACAGGTTGTATTTCGTAGGAGATTTGAATCCACGACCCGCATAAGGCGATCCCTTCAATCACGATCCCCTGGAACACTTCACAATAATCAATCACAGAACAACAGTTGATTTAAAACAACATTTGATTGTTGTTTGTGATATTTTAAAGTTCGTAGAATCAATAGCTCAAAACAACAGACTTTGGAAGGAGAACTTTGTTATTAAACATCGCAATTCCCTTATTCAAACACAATAAACTTCCACAGATATTGAAAATACAATTTGGAATTTAATAACAAGAATTGTTTGTTATATTGTCTTTTATATTTAAGTTGTTAATTAATTGGTGTTTCGATTCGTTTTTCGTAGTCGTTTTTAAAATCATGATTTAATTCTTCTGAAAAATTTGCAATGGATTCTTAAACATTATCAACCCATTATAGTATTTAATAAGATATGGGCCTTGTAGCCTGATTTAAATAAAAAAAAAAAAACGTCCTACTGCTAAGCACGAGTCTCCTCGCAGCATGAGAGGGATTAGGCTATAATCCACGCCTAGTGTGAGTTTGCAGACTTCACACACTGTCGAGAAAATCTCTCAGGCATATTTTCCTCTCCGTAATAGTTTCCATCACTATCAAAGCGCGTGATAATTATTTATTATTAATTTGATTTTGAAAAGAGCTTTGATTTTGAAAAGATGCTTTGAATTCGTACTTAAGACCTTTGACTTTGTAGTTCAATAGTCATATCACTAGGATACTGTAAATCTGCTGGATTCGTAATAATATTAATTAATAGCAAGGACATAATTGCCTGCAACTTGTCATTACGATCGTTTTGAGATTGAGAGAGAAGGATGCCGCTCTACTTATCAAATAGTGCTGTCCCTTTTCTACAACCTAAAAATAATCACATTTAACACGATGAAGTACGGCCTCTGATTTCTCTTTAAAGTCAACTAAACATGAATATTTTCTTAATAACTGTTACATACATAACATACTATGTATTACGCCAGTATTGCCCGAAAGGTTAGGCACCCACAGTTCGCCGGTATGTTTATGTCCCTTATGAAAGGGGTTGAACCAATTGTTCTATACCACTAGCACTGAGGTAGCAAGCAAGCTTACAGCCCGCCTGATGGTAAGCAGTTACCGTAGCTTATGGATATCTGAAACGCAAGTGCTTATTACCATTAATCTGGCACAAATCCCCAGCTCCGAGCTGCTACTGAGAATTTTATATATAAACCCAACAATACTGCTTGAAAATAACGGGCATTTGACGTCCTTCATCCACATGTTACGCTTTACATGAGATTGCAATCTCTCCTTTAAAAAAAAACTTGCTATCGTTGTGGGAAATACCGCGAAATAGACGGTTTTTACATCGAGAATAAAAGAGAGATACGTTTATGTCTGTTTTTATGATTCCGTAAAATGTTTAAATTTAATAAACCGGTTTATTAAGCTTTCAGCTTAAATTCTCATATAGTCACGACGGGTAGTAACTTTATTATATGCATTGCGACATTTTAATTTTTATATTTACATTAATTAATATAATTTTAATGTAATTATAATTAACTATTAATTATAATTTCATTTTTAACTGCCTCAATAGCGAAGTGGTCCTGACCGCGACTGCTACGCTAGAGGTCCTGGGTTCGATTCCCAGATCGAGCAAAGTGTTATTGGGTTTTTCTATGAAATTCCCAGTAGCAGCTCGGAGTTATGAATTTGTGCCCGGTTAATGGCAATAGGCTCGCCCCCTATTACATGGGACCTAAACATACCGGCGATCTGTGGGTGTACATTAGTACGCCTCTGCCTAACCCTTCGGGGAATACAGGCGTGACGGTATGTTATGTTAATTATAATTACATTATACATTTTTTACTATTATAAAGTCTGAGAATTAATTATTTATTTTAGTATCTCAGATGACCCCTACATAAACAACCTTAGTTTTAGTATATGCGAAACCCGAGACACGTGTCTAGTATTTTTATGTAAAGAATCTATGTACAAAATTTCAAAACTGTATCATGAAAAATCTAAAAGTTATAACCTTGTTATGTTACCTGGTTGTCCGTACAAAAACATACTCACCACGTCTTAAACCCGCCTAGTATCGCGCTAGTGCCGCTATGACCTGCCGTGTGCCGGTGTCCCACTTGAAACTTTTTAAAATATTTTTGGGACAAAATATAACATGGTGTAAAAATTATTCAGTTATGTACTCATTCTGAACAAACCGTATTCAGGTTTACCATGTAATAAAAATATTATTGTATACCAATACCGCTTTTCATTTAACGGTAATTAAAAACAATACGGAAAAGTACATAACATACCATCACGCCTGTATTCCCCGAAGGGTTAGGCAGAGGCGTATTAATGTACACCCACAGTTAGCCGGTATGTTTAGGTACCACGTAATAGGGGGCGAGCCTATTGCCATTAACCGGGCACAAATTCCTAACTCCGAGCTGCTACTGGGAATTTCATAGAAAAACCCAATAACACTTTGCTCGACCTGGGAATCGAACCCAGGACCTCTAGCGTAGCAGTCGCGCTCAGGACCACTTGGCTAATGAGGCAGTTCAATATGGAAAGGTACCTACTACGAAAAATAATTCCTGTTGTGTATTGTTAATAAAAATGAGGAAATAATTACCTATATTTATAAAAAAAGATAAGCCCAAAGTTATATTAGCGAAAACAAACGTAGAAAAAAAAAACAATGCCACCGGCCAAGAAAACTCTAGAAACAGGAAACTAATAATAATCACAATATTTTATCTTAATCTGTTCCAAAGAAAAATAAAACGGGGCTTCCCCTTCAGACAATAACTCCACTATTCTGCAGTCCGTAACAAAAGTCGTTTGTTCGAGATACCGCCTACGGTGACGTCAGTGTAATGGCCGCAGTAAATTTAACGCCGAACGCTGTGTCACTACGGCCTCTAAGTCATAAGTGCCATACTGTTGCCAACTTACTGCGGTTTACATTTCGAAAGATATATTTATAAACAGCATAACATACCATCACGCCTGTATTGCCCGAAGGGTTAGGCAGAGGCGTACTAATGTACACCCACAGTTCGCCGGTATGTTTAGGTCCCATGTAATAGGGGGCGAGCCTATTGCCATTAACCGGGCACAAATTCCTAACTCCGAGCTGCTACTGGGAATTTCATAGAAAAACCCAATAACACTTTGCTCGACCTGGGAATCGAACCCAGGACCTCTAGCGTAGCAGTCACGCTCAGGACCACTTGGCTAATGAGGCAGTTATATATTTATAGGCTTTTAGTATATGACAATGTACAAATATTAATACGCATAGATAAAATTTCTTTGTTTTTCTAAACTTAATAATATTTCATACTAGCTTCTGCCCGCGGCTTCGCTCACTTGAAGCTATATTTGGAGTAAAAATGAATAAACCAACATTGATGATCTCTTCTTTGTATGGGTCTGTATGTAACATCAGAGAAGTCAAGCTGTATCTCAGGACTCTTATTTAATTGAGATAAGAAGTTCACCGGTTTTTAAGTTGTACTTTCTAACAGTGTTATAAAATTAATAATATTATGCTCCAACCCGTAATAAATAGACAAACAGACAAGAATTTTAAACATCTCATTTTTGGATTCGGAGATGTTTATAATATACCCTAATCCACTCGTTTTTTTTTAATATCTTCAATGTATAAACACAGCTTTTTTCAATTTTATATTATTAGAGAATAACAAGAGAAGAGAAGATTTACCTGCCATAAAATAATCAAACTTTAAGAAATATTACTTAAAACCTATATTACATATAAAACATTTCATATTCATATCTTATTGATATTGAGAATAGAATAAATTCCAATATATCTAGATGAATTCCAATGCGAGTTATTGTGATCAGTCCAGTTTCGCTCGAAAAGTTTTTTCACAAAGAAAAGAAAAAAGAGCGTATTGTGATATCCAAACTGAAATATGCGTTCTTCATGCCTGGATTAGTCATTAAAAGTTTCCAACAATTGTGTATGTCTAGACACACGATGCCCTGAATGGTTCACTTGAAGGAACTTCGACATTTATTTATGAAAAAAGTTCGGATTAATATTGAGACTTTGGTGTTGTAGAAATCTTACGTTGTAGCGCTGAATAAATTGGGACTCTATGTAGGTTTTATTGTCTTTTTGGTACCAGTGAAAATTAAAACAGTAAAAGGAATTATCACAAAATTAATGTTACATACATCGCACGCTTAATAAAACCAAGATTTAAAATCACAACTTGTGGAAATTAGCGTTTGAAGTTTTGCACCCTAGTGAAAGCTCATTGATTGAAAAAAGAGGAATAATCATGTATGTCTCTCACACTTGTAGTAAAAGCGCGGGAGTTAAATTCTACCTATTCTTTACGCGACGAAGACGCGTTTTTTTTTCTCCAAAACCTCAAATTTTGACTTGCATCTTTTTTTTATCAAGCATACACGTCCTATCTGCTACATCAGTATGTAGGTCGGACTAGGCAAACATAGTGTAGGGCGCCTGCTGGCCAGGTGGAGTGACGATTTTGCGAAAGGCAGCTGGCAGTGACTGGATGAGGAAAGCCGAAGATCGGGCTCTGTGGCGTTCCCTAGAAGAGGCCTACGTAAAGCAGTGATCGAATATAGGCTGATGATGATAGTCGGACGAGCTGTAGCCAAAGTTCACCACTAAACAGAGCCCACACAACATTAGACCGCGACGCAGCATTCCCTGAAGGAAATGGTGTGATGATCTAAACATTCTTTCCTTCCTTTCCACTTCCAGTCTAACCAGATTTGGCTGTATATCAGTATTTAATACGAATACTACCATCAGAGCTCCTCAATCTTTCTCCAGTTCTAGGCACCATATCCATATCGTAAAGATAGACTGAATTTCGGGCTCTTCGGCTTCTGACTGCCAACTGTATTCGTACTACAGTAAGGGAGGGTTTTATGTTAAGTTAGTTGGGTAATAATCACCCATCTACAGATTGGTTGATCATTCAATTTATCACTTAAGAACGAGCCCATCTTCTTTTAATAAGGACGTTGATAAAATATCTCTGTATAGCCAGCCAGAAGGAAATTCACGAAAGTTATGACATAAAAATTTCATCATAGTCTACGTTATTGGCCGCTCCAAGAGACCATCAAAATTATTGCATCATACAACACATAGCTTGTATTAATTCCACAATACAACTTCACAAAGTAACAACGTCAAAACAACATTTTGGTGGGTTTTTACACCTCCGTTTATGACGATCTGACGTTTGAGGACAATACGTCATAAAGTTGAAATATCGTAGCATATTTTATCACAAAATACGTGTAAATTTACATATACATACGCATAAATTGTGTTTGTATTTTATATTGGTACCTATTCTATTACTATTAGGGTCGAGTTTTCGATCATGAACAGTGGTGGGTAATTTTAAAATTAGGATCTATCGAGGTAACCACAATTTGTGTCGTCGATACCATTCATTTATTTATTGAAATATACTTCTTAACATTATAGCCAAAGCCAATCACATTGCTAAAATAAAAATTCAATTAATATACGGCAAAAAAATAACTTTAACTTATTATATAAAGTTTATGTAGTATCTTCAATATAAATATAATACAAATTAATACCATACTTTAAAAACAGAATACTTAAATGAACTTTTTTTTAAATATTAGTTAATTATGTTGTATCCAATCGTCTGTTACTTCGACCGTACTTCGTAGCTTTAGAAGTTACTTGTTTGTTGACAAACCCTGAGCTTAATGCATAGTACCTGTTTTATGTTAGTTGCAGCACTGCCCAAGTTAAGACATATTATTATAGTGATAAGACCAGTACTAGTAGTTTTATGATGAAATCATGACATTTTGTTTTTTGTAGTTCAAAAGTATTTTTTATCAACCGATTCATTAGTCAATAGGTCCTGCGTTCGATTTCCAAGTCTGTTCGATTTAAAAAAAAAAACTTAATGTGTATAATATTTTTATTCTCTAAAAATTATGCAATTTGATGTGAAAGATAAGATTAGATTAAGATCAATAATTGGCATCCGAAAAGGTAAAAAAAATCTGATGTAATGGCCTACTTAAGTGTTAATTCAATCGACAATTTATTCCCATATTTAAGACAGTAGCTTCTGCCCGCGACTTCGTTCACGTAGCGTTATGTTATATAGCCTATAGCCTTCCTCAATAAATGGGCTATCTAACACTGAAAGATTTTTTAAATCGGACCAGTAGTTCCTGAGATTAGCGCGTTCAAGCAAACAAACAAACAAACTCTTCAGCTTTATATATTAGTTCAAGACATTCAATACTATTGTTAATAGAAACAGTGTTTAAGTCCTACTAAATCTGTTAAATTCAACCTCAAATTACCGAATTCATAACTAAAATGATAAACAAACCGACCTCGAACCCTATAAATCGCAAAATAAGCTCAGCAAAAAACAAAATATTTTTTTATACAATTTATTTGGTGACCGGGCGAGTCAAATTTCCGGGGTCGACCGGAACCGAGTACGGGGTATCCTTTACCCCGATGACAGATGTGTTCATTTCAAACTGACCTCAGTGTGGTCTTTTAAAACGACACCGATGAGGCTCGGGCGTAAACGAGGTCTCAAATAGCGGTATGTTGTTGGCGAAGTTTTTTGTCCGCCATTTTATACAAAACAGAAATTGAAAGCAATGTTTTTAGCTTGGACCTTTCTATGTATCTGCTTTGAAGTATTTGTACGTCTATATTCAATATCTTCTCTTCTTCTTCTTCACTATTATATTATCGTAAAAAGCTGTCTGTACATTAAAGATATTAAAACAAAAAACAAGTGGATTGGGATCTATAATCATCACCGAACCCAAAAATGTGATTGTTAAAATTCTTGTCTGTTTGTCTGTTTGTTACGGGTTGGATACGCAAAAACGACTGAAAAGATTTTAATTTCGTTATCACTGTTAGACAATATATGCTCCATCTTACAAGCTAGTGAACTTCTTATCGCAATTAATTGAACGGATCCTGAGATACAGCTTGACCTGTCTGATGTACAGAACCATACAAAGAAGACAGTTTAGATGTTATTTTTGGGCTACATTTGTAATCCTTATACCATGCGAGCGAAACCGTGGGCAATTTTCTGATTCTAAAGCTCATACTTACTAAAAACATTTTCAATTCATGACTTAACAACTTAACTCGTCCAGAAATAAAACGTCTATACTAATTGTTATAATTGTAAAAGTGACTATTTCTGTATGTCTGTTTGTTACGATTTCACGACTAAACAGCTGAATCATTTTTTTAAAGATTGATTAGAGAAGGACTAGGTACCTTTTGTTTCCAAATTTCTTTGACATGTGAGTGAAATCTATTTACCAATGGTAGTTAAATAGTAGCCACTGTAACTTTGTTGTTTCGGTAGTCATGTTAACGGTTTTTTTTTACATTATAATTATTAAAAATAAAATAATATCTCGGTAGCAAGTTTTAGTTAGTTTTTAGTTTGAACATTTTATTTATTGTAAGAGTCACTAAACTGTAACCAATGTGTTAGTTATACCATGTAATAGGACTCCACGCGATATAAGTTTCAGTATTTATCTCAGCATGAGGTAACCATTATCCGAAATTTATACTGCCCGCAATCCTATAATTGTTTCTATTAGACTCGTAGGTAGGACCTTAATAAATAAAACGCTCCTTGAAAAAAACATTGAATCTTTCGAAACAAGTTCAAAAAACCCACGAAATTTAAAATTCTATTTTCCGAAATTCGCTTTACACAAATACATGCGCCGGCTTCGCTCGGGTGACGCACCAAACAATTTATTGGGCAATTTGTTCACACAGTAAGTCAGCTGCGAATGATAACGCCTCTACTAAAGATTGATTGTAATATAAATACAAATTGTTTCCGCCCGATGGGACACTGGTGTAAAATGTTTAAAAAATCGATGCATTTCTTTACAGGAGTGGGTTGCAATTTTTCGTGAGATAAGCTTGTGACCCAGTTTTAAGGCTATTTTTCTCAGCTGGTAACAATGCTGGGCTTGTTAAATGGGCCAAGATCTATGGCCCAGGTATGCTCTGAGCTTTTAAGCTTGCATCCTTCATAAATATATTTTAGTCTGTGGCATAGAATAAGTAACTATGTATAGAGCGACCAGTTTCTGCCGCGCCAAACTTTACCTACCGTTCCTCGCACTTTATTTTTGTGTAGGTAGGTACATTGTCTATAAAATACGATTGATAAAAATTGAATGCACATTTAAACTATGATAAAAAAACTCTGTCAGAACCGAAAAGAGCATATTAGTTTCCGAATCACATCACATAAAAGTATACATATTACTTAAAATTCATAAAATGAACATTATAAAGAAAAAGAAAGAAATAAAGTGTTTATTCACAGTAAAAAACATACAGTAAATATAATATAATATTAAATAGAATAAATCATTTTACGTAGATAAGTACACTTTCTTGAAATATTAAAGAAAAAAGTACCCAAAATTTAATGCAAATACAAATACCAACAACATACTTTTACAATAGCTATAAATATATGTTGTTCCGAAAATTATTTAGAAGGAACTTCGATGTTTTATATTTGAATGATGATTTAGAGAGGGTCTCGTCTATATCTAACGGTAAGGTGTTGAGAATTTTGGGAAAAATAGGCCTAGTATTTAGTTCGGTATCAATTACCATTATACTTTCCTCGTTTTCTTTGGGATATTTTTTAAGTGAAAATGATTATTTATATAGAGCCGGATCTCGATACCTACTTATAAATGACTAGCTTCTGCCCGCGACTTCGTCCGCGTAACGTGATGATATATCTATCCTCAATAAATGGGCTATCTAACACTGATTTTTTTTAATCGGACCAGTAGTTTCTGCGATTAGCGCGTTCAAGCAAACAAACAAACAAACTCTTCCGCTTTATATATTAGTATAGATTTGACGAGTTGAACAGAATTTGAATATTTGCGAGCATCATACCATCACGCCTGTACTACCGAAGGGTTAGGCAGAGGTGTATTAATTCGCAATAGCAGCTCGAACTTCGATTTCTGGGTAAATAGGATCAAGCCCTATTGCACAAGACCTAGATAGAAGAAAACTGTGGGTATTCAGCTATACATCTCTGCCTAACTTTGGAGGAATAGAGGTATGATGGTGCGTTATGTTTTTCCAACTAAAGTAATCCACACAACTACGAAGGCTCAGACTTTTCACATTACTTCTAACATAGTGCACATTTAACTGCTACAACTATAATCAGTGGATTCAATGCTACCCATGGACGTTCTAATGGACGAACATTAGTTTAAAGCTACCACAAAGGTGTTGGTTGCACTCCACACTAGGAATTGTAGAACATTATTTATATACTTACATGTGAGAATTCAGCGCTTAAGTCATGCGCTTGACTCTTTTGTACGACACAAAAAAAGCAGGCATTATTTTAACATCGCTTTTTCAGCCTTTGTGGACCTCTTCGTTTAAAAGGATTAATTATACAGTTTTATGCAAGCAAGTGTGCAATTTTCCGCATAAACTGTTTCTAGTTTAGCTTAACTAACATAAGCTCATAAATCTTGTGAGAAAAAAACTGACTTTCTTTTCAACGTCCAGTGCAATATTTTTATATTAGAAAACATGAACAATTTTTTGTTTAATATTGAGTTATGAGCAAAGCGCCATGCTTTACAAACAAAAACACATCTTCATATTTTTTTTTTAGTTTGTTTCAAAATCTATGACGAACGGGGATATAGGTAATTTTTGTTACCATATGAAAAAAACCAAATGGCAGCTGAGTCTTATATTCCATCTAACATAACATAACATAATCGACCCATTATATGTCCCACTGCTGGGCACGGGTCTCCTCTCACAATGAGAGGGATTAGGCTATAGTCCACCACGCTAGCCTAATGCGGGTTGGCAGACTTCACACGCCGTCGAGAAAAACTCTCGGGCATGCAGGTTTCCCCACGATGTTTTCCTTCACCGTTTAAGCGCATGTTAATTAACTATTAATATCTCCATCCATAATATCTCCATCCAATATTCCATCTGCTGTATTTTATTTGCATAATTATACAAGTAGCTTTCACAAATATTTTGAGATTGACTCCTATTCTAATCAGGCTAAAAATAAATGAACTATTGAACGCCTTCAAAGGAACGTACCTACAAAACAACAACAAACGAAAATCAAAACCACAAATACCTGAGCCCAGTTTCTCGATTTATTTTACTTACAATTTCCATAGTCATGACAGTGATAAATCGAAGACAAAAAGTTTTACTCAACTTTAAAAAACAAAAGTACAAACTATCGATAATCCTTTTTCAAAACAATGGCATTGACATATTGCGTTATTTAACAAAAAAAAAGAAAATACATTGAGATATAATGTGAAATGGTACGAATACGTGCAAATGATGTTCGAAATAAAATATCGTTTGATATAAGCCGAAACGTGACCTTTAGATCAGGTAAAGCAGCTGTTACAATCGATAGAAGGAGCGATATTTGGTAGGCGTAGCGGTATCTTTTTATCGACCTACACCTCTAGCCCCGATTAGATTGGAGAAGTGTGCTTGCCGGTTCACTGGTTCTATTAATGTTATACATGGTGAGTCGAGCCGGGTATATGAATTAAATGATTAAACATTAATTATCATCTTCCCGCCCTTTTCCCCATCTATTTGGGATCGGCACAAAAATAGACAGAAAATGACTGAATATTTCATTATATTCATACGGTTTTACAAAATAATTTTAATATTTATTTCATATTTTTTACCCCCATTTAATGAATATTGAATTATTGAGATTTTTTCTACAGGGTAGACAAAATTCTGTCACTTTTTTTCAAAAGCTTACTAGCAATGCGGGTCCCACATTACTAGTATTCTTGTTAACCCCTCGTGCTAAGCTAAATGCTTGTGTTACGAGTGGGTTCACGTCGGTAGTGCAATGGGTGGGGTTCGAACCGGCAACCACATGATCGCAAGTCCGACGCCCTAGCCATTAGGCTACCGCCGCTTTAAATTTAGTTTCATTGTACGATCTTTTAAATAAAACTGAAATTGTAGACTCGGACTTCAATTTCTATGCTCTCTATCCTATATTATCATTGCAAGTAAATATTCTTACTTACTCGTTCAGCTTACGTAGGCCGCCCTGAATCGTTTTATTTACTGTGACAAAACAACAGATTATTACACAATGTCTACTCATATAGAAACGTGACGTTATTGTATTTGCGAGAAAAAACATTCCTATTTAAAATCATTGAAGAGCGAAAAAGGGATTGTGTCTAGGGGATAACGACACTGTCATTTATCCTAACTATTTTATTTAGCCAAAATTGTTTTTCAATGGCTTGATAATTATAGAATTTTGACAGTTTTGTCTGAGAAATCTATGTGGTTATGTTATTTCATGTCAAGGGATGAATATTCTGATACAATTAAAATAGCAGACTTGGGCGCATATTTGGTTAAGTTAAGGTTAGTTTCATAGCCTAGTGAAATTACTATTGGACTGCCAAGTCTAAAGCTCCCGAGATCGAATCCAAGGCACGCACCTTCACGCGCTTAAACGGTGAAGGAAAACATATTGAAGAAATTCTTGCATGCCTGAGAGATTTTCTCGATGGCATGTAAAGTCTGCCAATCCGCACTAGGCCAATGTGACTATAGCCTAATCCTTCTCATTGTAAGAGGAGACACATGCCTAGCAGTGGGACTGACTAATGGGTTAATTATAAGAATGGGTAGTCGTATGTCGTAGTCGTATGTCGCCCGAAGGTCCATTTTAACCATAACCACAAGTGGTTATGGTTAAAATGGACCTTCGGGCGACAACTTAAGATTGTAAACTACCCATTCTTATAATTAACCCATTAGTCAGTCCCACTGCTAGGCATGTGTCTCCTCTTACAATGAGAAGGATTAGGCTATAGTCACATTGGCCTAGTGCGGATTGGCAGACTTTACATGCCATCGAGAAAATCTCTCAGGCATGCAAGAATTTCTTCAATATGTTTTCCTTCACCGTTTAAGCGCGTGAAGGTGCGTGCCTTGGATTCGATCTCGGGAGCTTTAGACTTGGCAGTCCAATAGTAATTTCACTAGGCTATGAAACTAACCTTAACTTAACCAAATATGCGCCCAAGTCTGCTATTTTAATTGTATCAGAATATTCATCCCTTGACATGAAATAACATAACCACATAGATTTCTCAGACAAAACTGTCAAAATTCTATAATTATCAAGCCATTGAAAAACAATTTTGGCTAAATAAAATAGTTAGGATAAATGACAGTGTCGTTATCCCCTAGACACAATCCCTTTTTCGCTCTTCAATGATTTTAAATAGGAATGTTTTTTCTCGCAAATACAATAACGTCACGTTTCTATATGAGTAGACATTGTGTAATAATCTGTTGTTTTGTCACAGTAAATAAAACGATTCAGGGCGGCCTACGTAAGCTGAACGAGTAAGTAAGAATATTTACTTGCAATGATAATATAGGATAGAGAGCATAGAAATTGAAGTCCGAGTCTACAATTTCAGTTTTATTTAAAAGATCGTACAATGAAACTAAATTTAAAGCGGCGGTAGCCTAATGGCTAGGGCGTCGGACTTGCGATCATGTGGTTGCCGGTTCGAACCCCACCCATTGCACTACCGACGTGAACCCACTCGTAACACAAGCATTTAGCTTAGCACGAGGGGTTAACAAGAATACTAGTAATGTGGGACCCGCATTGCTAGTAAGCTTTTGAAAAAAAGTGACAGAATTTTGTCTACCCTGTAGAAAAAATCTCAATAATTCAATATTCATTAAATGGGGGTAAAAAATATGAAATAAATATTAAAATTATTTTGTAAAACCGTATGAATATAATGAAATATTCAGTCATTTTCTGTCTATTTTTGTGCCGATCCCAAATAGATGGGGAAAAGGGCGGGAAGATGATAATTAATGTTTAATCATTTAATTCATATACCCGGCTCGACTCACCATGTATAACATTAATAGAACCAGTGAACCGGCAAGCACACTTCTCCAATCTAATCGGGGCTAGAGGTGTAGGTCGATAAAAAGATACCGCTACGCCTACCAAATATCGCTCCTTCTATCGATTGTAACAGCTGCTTTACCTGATCTAAAGGTCACGTTTCGGCTTATATCAAACGATATTTTATTTCGAACATCATTTGCACGTATTCGTACCATTTCACATTATATCTCAATGTATTTTCTTTTTTTTTGTTAAATAACGCAATATGTCAATGCCATTGTTTTGAAAAAGGATTATCGATAGTTTGTACTTTTGTTTTTTAAAGTTGAGTAAAACTTTTTGTGTTCGATTTATCACTGTCATGACTATGGAAATTGTAAGTAAAATAAATCGAGAAACTGGTCTCAGGTATTTGTGGTTTTGATTTTCGTTTGTTGTTGTTTTGTACGTTATTTTGAAGGCGTTCAATAGTTCATTTATTTTTAGCCTGATTAGAATAGGAGTCAATCTCAAAATAGTTGTGAAAACTACTTGTATAATTATGCAAATAAAATACAGCAGATGGAATATAAGACTCAGCTGCCATTTGGTTTTTTCATATGGTAACAAAAATTACCTATACCCCCGTTCGTCATAGATTTTGAAACAAACTAAAAAAAAATATGAGATGTGTTTTTGTTTGTAAAGCATGGCGCTTTGCTCATAACTCAATATTAAACAAAATTTGTTTATGTTTTCTAATATAAAATATTGCACTGGACGTTGAAAAGAAAGTCCGTTTTTTTCACAAGATTTATGAGCTTATGTTAGTTAAGCTAAACCAGAAACAGTTTATGCGGAAAATTGTGCACTTGCTTGCATAAAACTGTATAATTAATCCTTTTAAACGAAGAGGTCCACAAAGGCTGAAAAAGCGATGTTAAAATAATGCCTGCTTTTTTTGTGTCGTACAAAAGAGTCAAGCGCACGACTTAAGCGCTGAACTCTCACATGCATATAAATAATGTTCTACAATTCCGAGTGTGGAGTGCAACCAACACCTTTGTGGTAGCTCTAAACTAATGTACGTCCATTAGAACGTCCATGGGTAGCATTGAATCCACTGATTATAGTTGTAGCAGTTAAATGTGCACTATGTTAGAAGTAATGTGAAAAGTCTGAGCCTTCGTAGTTGTGTGGATTACTTTAGTTGGAAAAACATAACGCACCATCATACCTCTATTCCTCCAAAGTTAGGCAGAGATGTATAGCTGAATACCCACAGTTTTCTTCTATCTAGGTCTTGTGCAATAGGGCTTGATCCTATTTACCCAGAAATCGAAGTTCGAGCTGCTATTGCGAATTAATACACCTCTGCCTAACCCTTCGGTAGTACAGGCGTGATGGTATGATGCTCGCAAATATTCAAATTCTGTTCAACTCGTCAAATCTATACTAATATATAAAGCTGAAGAGTTTGTTTGTTTGTTTGCTTGAACGCGCTAATCTCAGAAACTACTGGTCCGATTTGAAAAATTCTTTCAGTGTTAGATAGCCCATTTATTGAGGATAGATATATCATCACGCTACGCGGACGAAGTCGCGGGCAGAAGCTAGTCATTTATAAGTAGGTATCGAGATCCGGCTCTATATAAATAATCATTTTCACTTAAAAAATATGCCAAAGAAAACGAGGAAAGTATAATGGTAATTGATACCGAACTAAATACTAGGCCTATTTTTCCCAAAATTCTCAACACCTTACCGTTAGATATAGACGAGACCCTCTCTAAATCATCATTAAAATATAAAACTTCGAAGTTCCTTCTAAATAATTTTCGGGACAACATATATTTATAGCTATTGTAAAAGTATGTTATTGGTATTTGTACTTGCATTAAATTTTTGGTACTTTTTTTCTTTAATATTTCAAGAAAGTGTACTTATACGTAAAATGATTTATTCTAATAAAAGTGAATAAACACTTTATTTCTTTCTTTTTCTTTATAATGTTAATTTTATGAATTTTAAGTAATATGTATACTTTTATGTTTAATGATGTGATTCGGAAACTAATATGCTCCTTTCGGTTCTGACAGAGTTTTTTTATCATAGTTTAAATGTGCATTCAATTTTTATCAATCGTGTTTTATAGACAATGTACCTACCTACACAAAAATGAAGCGTGAGGAACGGTAGGTAAAGTTTGGCGCGGCCGGAACTGGTCGCTCTATACGTAGTTACTTATTCTATGCCACAGACTAAAATATATTTATGAAGGATGTAAGCTTAAAAGCTCAGAGCATACCTGGGCCATAGATCTTGGCCCATTTAACAAGCCCAGCATTGTTACCAGCTGAGAAAAATAGCCTTAAAACTGGGTCACAAGCTTATCTCACGAAAAATTGCAACCCACTCCTGTAAAGAAATGCAACGATTTTTAAACATTTTATACCAGTGTCCCATCGGATGGAAACAATTTGTATTTATATTACAATCAATCTTTAGTAGAGGCGTTATCATTCGCAGCTGACTTACTGTGTGAACAAATTGCCCAATAAATTGTTTGGTGCGTCACCCGAGCGAAGCCGGCGCATGTATTTGTGTAAAGCGAATTTCGGAAAATAGATTTTTATATTTCGTGCATTTGTTTTATTTGTTTCGAAAGATTCAATGTTTTTTTCTAAAAGCGCGACCTATGAGTCTAAGAGAAATTTTCTCATTTCGTTATAAAAATCAATTTGCAATTATAGGATTGTGGGCAGTATAAATTTCGGATAATGGTTACCTCATGCTGAGAAAAACACTAAAACTCATATCGCGTGGAGGCCTATTTCATGTTTTAACTAACACATTGGTTACAGTTTAGTGAATCTTACAATAATTAAAAATGTTCAAAGTGAAAAATAACTAGAACTTGCTAGATTATATTGTTTTGTTTAAAATATTCCCTTTAGTAAAGCCGGAGGCGGGTCCACACGGCGTGAAAATGTGGACATGTTGGTAAAAAAATAAAAATATTTTTAGCAAAACAATTCCGAAGTGAAATTGGACATTTTCGCTTTTGTCCCCGTGTGTTACGGTAACCGCTTTTACAGAACAACAAAGATTTAAAATAATAATGATTTTTACTGGAACAGTTTGTTTTAATGACTGTCACTTTGATGTGCTTTCCTTAATCTTTTTGATTTATAATCCATGTTTGTGTCCTATAAAGTTTGTTTTATTTATAAAAGATAAAGATTTAATTTTTTTATAGGTATAATGAAATATTCTAATAATCATATACAAAGTGAAAAGACTTAAAAATTGTGGTATCAGCAGGTTGATGAAACTACGGTGTTTGCGGTATTGGTAGGTACTAGTTTTACGTACCCCACTCTGGTGACGGGATTTAATACTTACTGAAGAAGAAATTAAGACCCAAGGTGCATAATTATTTTTTTTCTATACATAGCAACAAAAAAAGTTCTTTTTTAAGTCGCGTATGTATGGGAAGAATCTGAATGTGGCAGAAGCAAAAGAAGTTTGCAAGAATCGTAGCAAGAGGCGGTCTATAGTTTCTGCTTACCCCTTTGGAAGAAAGGCGTGAGTGTATGTGTATGTATGACTATTTTTTTTTAAACTTACAATGTGAAGGTGCCCATGGAATAATTCCACTTCTACGAACTAAAAACTTGCACGCTCCTGAATGTAAGAACTAATTTTAAGCGTCCAAATTGGTTCATTTAAATAAAGTTCCCCAAATGTTCTCATATAAACTTATGAGCCAAACAGTGTAATTGGGTGCCTATTGTATTGAACTAACCATTTTCCAATACACCGAAAATCCTTATTAAACACAAAATTATTACGTATTAAATATTAAATCTCAAATCCGGGGCACTTCGATTAACTGTATTTCATGGACTATAGAAGCGAGTCTCGTAAAAACGTGTTCAACAACCTGAAATATTAAATGCACGTGGTTAATTGGCTGAAACTTTACTGCTGATGTTCAGATATGAACGCAATTATGGGTACATAAAGCGAATAATGTTTTTATCAACTGATTATATAAAACAAAGTCGTGTCAGTTACAGCATTTATAAAGAACGATTACAGCGATATTTATGTTTTTTTATTCCATAAAGGCTTACCCTTAACGGCGGTTAAGGGTAAGCCTAAGGCCAGTTTGCCTGACGTTAAGCGACACTCCGATCTACGATGTAGCGCGCTTGCCTATCGAGGAAGACCCAGTCGGGACGGGTATTCCACATTCCATCAGTACGCATGATAAAAATGGACTTCTTTTCATGATCTTCAATTAGTTGGATTTGACCCCGTGCGAGTAGCAGAATGACTATTAAATGTAACATAACATACCATCACGCCTGTATTCGCCGAAGGGTTAGGCATAGGTGTACTAAGGTACACCCACAGTTCGCCGGTATGTCTAGGTCCCATGTAATAGGGGGCGAGCCTATTGCCATTAACCAGGCACAATTTCCAAACTCCGAGCTGCTACTGAGAATTTCATAGAAAACCCAATAACACTTTGCTCGACCTAGGAATCGACCTCTAGCGTAGCAGTCGCGCTCAGGACCACTTGGCTAATGATGCAGTTATATCGGAAAAAGTTGAGATATAATTACGGAACACGAGTGAAACCACAGGCATCAGCTAGTTCTAAATAGCATACAGACTTTACAAAAAAAAATACTGATTTTATTACTCTAATCAAGGCGTCGCGTCGTCGGGGCATTAGGCTTAATTTTATTTTTAGTATAGTACAAACAAATTTTCATAATTTTTAATAGCAAGTCTAGTCTCCATTTCATAAATGTCAAATGATATTTATTCCATTAAACTAAAAACAACGTCAAACGAGGACAAATTAGATTAAATTAGGACTAAAATTGACCCAAAGGTGACATTTGTGACGTATATGACACTGAAATTGGACCGAAATTATATTATGAATATTTTTTATGTACTATAGAATATCCCGTCAGGTCAAAATTCCAATTTTATTTTCATTTTTTTTAAATAGCTTACTAGCAATGTGGGTCGCACATCACTAGTATTCTTGTTAACCCCTCGTGCTAAGCTAAAATTGCTGTAAGCTTGTGTTACGAGTGGGTTCACGTCGGTAGTGTAATAGGTGGGTTTCGAACCGGCAACCACATGATCGCAAGTCCGACGGTTTCGCCATTAGGCTACCGACGCTTTCAAGAACTTCGTCTTCCTCAATTTGAGCAACATAGCAACAGTGTCAACTCTGAGGCATTGACAATGCAAATAAATATTCTGATTGTGGTCGATGCTGTAATGATTCATGATGAGATTACCTATTCCAAATATTTTAGTATTCATTTAAAAAGCAAAACCTTTTTCTTTTACTAGAACATGCTTTGTTCCAGATCAGTAATACCTTTTCAATATGGTAGATCGTGCTGAAACCCTTTGTTTCATAACGAATAGATAAATTTCTGATCAAAATCTGCCTTTCAAATCAATAAATTTAAAACAGTACAACAGTACCTATATTTTAGACATTATCTTTAATGTATTTCTATCGCTTACTTGTAGTTGCTTTTACCGAGGCATAAATCATTTAAGCGAGGCACCACAGCCTGAATTTTACACGAACATATAATAATACAAGCATTCGCCTGCAGTTCCGCTCGCGTGACTGCTATTCTAATAGAATTGTTGTTGGTTAGTTTTAGTAAGTTTATACTTTATTGCCATCTTTAAATCGTTGTTATTGCTTTATTATAGGAACGGGAGTACCTATTACAGTTATTTATGTGGTTTGAAGTCATACTTTAGAAGAAAATGATTGTAACAGTGTACAAGATGCTGGTGTTTTAGTTCAAACAAGTTGAAGACGTATGCAGAGTGAAATTGGTTTGACAAATTGAATGTTTACAGTATGATTGCTAGTTGATTATTAATATAGTTTTTAAATTGCAGCGACATTGATTTTTTCTAATTAGTACCTATGTATTCACTGAAAAAAAAACTTGCAAAATTATACACAAAGCATGTTTTTTTTGTAAACGAAAGAATAATTTGATAACTTCAAGCGTCCGTTGTATTTAACTGGAAAGATGCAGATTCAATTTCTGTTTGAGATTGCAATTTTATTTCTCTATATATCTTTTATAAAGACGTGATAGCCTACTGATATGACTAACATTGGACTGCCAAATTCGAATCTAGCCATGTACGTCTGACTTTTCAGTCATGTGCGTATTAGTAGTTAATTTTTACGCGCTTATAGGTTGAAGGAAAATATTGTGAAGAAACCTGCATGAGATTTTGTATTGACGGCTTGTGAAGTCTACCCGCATTAGTCCAGCGTGGTGAACTATAGCCTAATCCCTCTCATCCTGAGAGAAACCCGTACTTAGTAGTGTATACATAATATCTTTACAAAATAAATAAATAAATAATAAATAAAATCGTCTATTTCTCACCACAAAAAGTTACATAATCAGCACCAGAGCAAAGTACGGGATAAAATTTTTGGTCGTTGATTGATGAACATTACGACAGCGTAGTGAACATTGGTTGTCATTAGACTAAGTCGCCCTATCCACTCGTCCTAGTTAAAACTGTATCACGAGCGGATAGTCTTCCTCGCCCTTGTGAGAGTATGTATTGTATATAACCCTTGATTATTGTTTTATGTATTTCTGAATGTTATAATCTTAGTTGTTCTATATCATAGATCATGATTTCGGAACGAAAGTTATGATCTATGGTACAATTTATTTACTAACTACGAAGTATATAAATAATTACTCTCAGACTTATGTATAGTGAGTATAAATCAATTAATGATTTATAGAATGATCCTCAGGTTTTATTTGTTAATTTAAATTATATAGGACAGTCAATTGATGCAATGATTTATTGTGATAAAGCTAACGTTCACATATTTGTTGGTTTTCGAAGTTGCTTAATTATCCTACCATGTTTTAAAAGAGTTTTAATGAATTTGATCTATATATTATTGCTAATGTTTATTGATATTCGGATTAAAACATAACGATCTCTTATTGGTCGAAAATGGCGCGGTATTACTAATATTGTTCTATTGTTTAGAAAACGTATAAAAAGGGAGGTATTCCTCAAAATCAGTTAGTCAAGGATCTACTGCTGTGTGTGAAAGTTAAGTACTCTGATTGTTACTATGCTGTTCTTATATATTGTTACTATGCTGTGTTCTTGATATTGTTACTATGCTGTGTATACAGTATCATTATAACAATAATGATACTGTTACTATATTGTGTTATTATGCTACTGTTTGTATGCTGTGATATTATGCTACTGTTTCTATTACCGTTGTGCCTTTGATGCTAAATCATTTATTGTATTGAACTAATTTCTGGTTGCTAAAGTACCCGTTACGAAATAATTAATTGTAAAGTAATTGAGTAATATAATATATTGTATCTACCCACATCTTCTCATGATTTAATATAAATGATGTGATGGTGTTGATATTAGCTTGTTGAACTTTGAATATCAAAATGAATATGACTATGGAGTTTCTTGCCGGTTCTTCTCCATAGAATCTATTTGGAACCGTGCGTTTGAGAAATATATTAATTTGATTTAAAATGATGCATTTGTTTGATTCCTTAAAATTATATCTACTCTATATATTATACACATACACCACCCCCTATTCTGACACCCTCATATCAACAAATTCTCTCAAGAATCGCAAATTCTCGCAAATTCTTTTTTGCAGGTTTGTGCATTAAGCTGTTTAAGATTTAAATTTTTGCTTATGGTTTTATATAGACTAGGGCCGAGATAGTTAGAGAATTTTTGCGAAAAAGAAGTATTTTGTTTCGTTATCTTATATACAATGTCTGTCCTTCTTCTAGTTTCAAATTGTGGTCTAACTCTTATGCTGTGCAACAATTGTTAATTTAATAAATAATTTTCATACCGTTAGCACGTCCAACTCCGAATATAATTGAGTTGTTGGATATGTATATTTTTTACGACTCATCACTTTGAGGATCATACGTTGAGCTCTTTCAACTAGCAGCATAATGGTTTTTGAAGTGCCTCCCCAGACATTTAGACCGTAGGCCAATATAGACTGGCAGAGGGCAAAGTAAACTTTGCGTAGTAAGTCAGTATCACAAAATGTGATGGTATGTTATGTTAGTAGTTGGTAGTTATAATATATATATATTATACGTACTCCTGACTCATATTGGTATTCCACGCACGTCGTTCACGCTCTACGCCAAATGTCAGCCATCGTCGTTTATACTACACATTGCGGCTTACAATGATGTTATGCCGCGGCAGTAGGGCTGCCAAAATTTGTTTAGCATAAACATAGCATCACGCCTGTTTTCCACGAAGAGTTAGGCTGAGGTGTAAATAATGTAATACCACAGTTGGTTACTGCTTCATTCCAGCCACTGCCTATTGCCCTTGTATGTGTTAAGAGCATTCGTATCGTCTCAAAAATGTGTGGCTTCGTAGTTTTTATATACAATTGTATCAAGTACAAATTCCCGGTTTGATCCGAAAGGGATATCCTAATCACATCTGTATAAATAAATAAAATTGGAGTGTCTGTTTGTAATATTAAATTAACCGCTTTTTACTAAGTGCACGAGGTTGCGGGAAGTACCTACCTTGTAGGTTTTAATTCCCTTGCGAGTGTCAAAAATTTGCGGCATAAACGGTTGTATCTTTTGATTGTGTTGGCTTAGAAGTTTGATTTTTTCACAGCTCCAAGGGACAGTAGACTTGAGTATATTATATAAATTCCAGCTTGATACTTGCACGCGTTTCTGAGAAAAAGGGTCTCGACAGACAGACAGACGGACGGTTGGACAACAAAGTGATCCTATAAGGGTTCCGTTTTTCCTTTCGAGGTACGGAACCCTAAAAACGCAAAAAATTACAAAATACTGCAGTTTTTGGATCTTAATATTAGGTATTAGTAGTGTCTATTATGTTTTTTTTGCATTTTCTTTGCTAAGATTATAAAGTTATTTCAATGACGGGAAAATTCGACTGCGGGCAGGATTCGAACCTGCGTCTTCTGATTAGATACACCGTCACATCGTCACTCGCACGTCAATTTAAGAAGGAAATTCAGAATATAAAGGCAAGTTTCGACCTCGCAGTGGCTCAGTAGTTATAGCGTCTGGTGTAGGTATCTAACCAGAAACGCAGGGTCGTATCTTGCACGCAGTCAAATTTTTCCTTCAAAAATTCAAATTATCATAATCAACCCATTATAAGTCCCACTGTTGGGCATGAGTCTCACAATGAGAGGGATTAGGCTATCCTACCTCCACCACGCTAGCCTAATGCGGGTTGGCAGACTTCAAACGCAGTCGAGAAAATTTCTCAGGCGTGCAGGTTTCCTCACGATGTTTTCCTTCACCGTTTAAGCGCGTGATAATTTACTATTGATACACACATAACTTCGAAAAGTCAGAGATGCGTGCCTTGGATTTGAACCCGAGACCATAGCATAAGAAACCTATAATTATTCAAATACATAATTTCATTTTGACAACCCTGAACACATCGCCGTTATATCGCGGGCCGATTTAAATATTCTGCGCGTTGACGCCTCATTGGGCGAACTGACATAAATGCGTGTTGGATCGGCATTGTCGGCGCTCTGCATTGTAATTGAGAAGTTAATCGGCTATCTGTAAGGATTTAATCGTGTGTTCACCGCAATTTTTGTCATGCATTCCATGCATGCGTACAATTTCCATTCGTCCCATGATTACTATATAGGATTATACATACATAGATACATATCACCTGTATTCCCCGAAGGGTTAGGCAGAGGCGTACTAATGGACACCCACAGTTCGCCGGTATGTTTAGGTCCCATGTAATAGGGGACGAGCCTATTGCCATTAATTACCGGGCACAAATTCCTAACTCCGAGTTGCTACTGGGAATTTCATAGAAAAACCCTAACACTTTGCTCGACCTGGGAATCGAAACCAGGACCTCTAGCGGAGCAGTCGCGCTCAGGACCTCTTGGCTAATGAGGCAGTTATATAGGATATAGTTATATATATAAACCGTATAATACCAGTTGGATTACGATGAACCCAATTCACGTGGGAGAACCATGCTTCGGCACGAATGGGCTGGCTCGACCGGAGTGATACCACGGACTCACACAAAACCGGCGTGAAACTACGCTTGCGTTGTGTTTCGCCGAGTGAGTGGGGATACCGGAAGCCCAAACGCACTTGTGACTGACTCCTCTGGTGTTGCGGGTGTCCATGGGCGATGGTTATCGCTTACCATCAGGTGATCCGTCTGCTCGTTTGCCCCCCTATCCCATAAAAAATGACATTTATGAAATTGGTTTCTAATAAAAGTTTTTTTTCTCATAATCTTGTTTTTCGATTTTATTCAAGTTTTAGCAGTTATTCTGCTATTTGGGATGGAGAAAAATCCAACAAATCTAAGATCATAAAAATAGGCACAGCTGGAATGTTTTAAGTCCCAGATAAAGGGTGAGCTTATATTAAATCGGGTACAAATCCCAATCTTCCGTTCGGACTTCTACTGAGAATTTATTGGAAAACCCCAATAACACTTTGCTCGACCTGGGCATCGAAGCTAGGATCTCTAGCGTAGCAGTCACGCTTGGGACCACAAGACTAACGAGACTAGAGAATACTTCAATAGATAGCTTAAAAAAATAGAATCTAGTTTTGTATATTTACTTTTAGTTATGTTACAGTATTTGTTTAGCTCGAATAAAATGTAGCTAGCTTCACGCCCATATTCCCAAAAGGGTTAGTTAGACTGGTAGCAATTGTGTTGACTTTAGGCTTCACGTTCCAATTCTATGCGCGAGGGTTTTATTAAAAAATCAGCAGGAAATATGAAAGATTTTTTCGGGCATGATTGACTAGAATATAAACATTTTAAGGCTGGATCACACAGAATAGGTACATGTGCAGATACTATAGAATATTCTTATTCTTACATAAAATAACATATTATACCATCAAACGTGGGAGAGCCATACTTCGGCACAAATGAGCCGGCTCGACAGGAGTGATACCACGGCCGCACAGAAAACCGGCGTGAAAGAACACTCACGTTGTGTTTCGCCGATTGAGTGACGATATCGGAGGCCTAAACCCTTTTAAAAGGCGGGCAACAAGCTTGTGGCTCCTCTTGGTGTTGCATTGCCCCCCTATCCCATAAAAAAACATAAATATACAACATTTTTACAAAAATACATTCTTAGGATTTTATACAAAGACCGAATAACACTTTGATTGACCTGGGAATCTAGGACTTCTAGCGTTAGCAGCAGCTTCTTAGAGCAATTTGAGCAATAATAATAGCTGCCTACATAAAAATATATTTTCTTTGATAATTTGTGATTTAATAAATAAATAGACTAAATAGTCCTTTGTTTATTCAACGCTTAAGACAATTCGAGACACAGTAAAATGTATGCTGAATGTACAAGACCATTCCAACATTTGCAATTACACGCAAGAAACTTAATGTATTTTTTACTAAGAACATGTTTATCACGGGAAAACACCACTTAATCCGCCATTAGGACAGATGACGAGGGTTAAAAGCGCAGGGCCGGACTGGGTGGTCTTGATTGAAAGGTTAAATGTGTTGATGTGATTTCTCAAATTCATCCAAGGGAACTTCATTTCTTATGCAGAGTTATGATAGGTGAGAGCCCAGAAACTTTGATATTAAAAAAATACTTGAATAAATTTATGCTACGAAATTCATAGAATCATTTCAGTGAAATACAGTCTTATTTATTTTGTTACAGGGTGATCAGTTTTTCAAGAACTACCAAAGCCTATAATAGCAGTAAGTATCATTTTAAACTGTTTCCCTTTAAAAAAAATAACTTAACTGCTTTGCGGTCCCGAGCGTGACTGCTACACTAGAGGTTCTGGGTTCGATTCCCTGGTCGAGCAGTGTTATTGAGTTTTCTATGATGTTTGTACTCCTCGAAGATATAGGCAGTACACCCGCAGTTGTTGCGAATGTCCATGAGTGGTGGCAATCCGTCTGCTCGTTTGCCCGAACAAAAAAAACCAACAACAATTTACTCAACTTGGGAGTCAAACCCAAGACATTAAGTGGCGCTTGGGACTACTAGGCTAACGTTGCAGTATTTTTTCTTACCAACACTTTGTACATTTCAACTCAAAAACAGAACCCAACAAGCTAACCGATTCATTGTGAGGCTAACTTCTTGGCACGCTTGATAACTGTAAGATTAAGAGCTTACGTAATCCTCCAGAGGTGGGTGTACCTATTGTGCCCGACACAGGTAAGGATAAGCCAATTATTGCGCTGCACCGTCCAATTTCCTCAGTTCGGTATCACCCCTATCTTAGGTACGAATGCACGAGATTGCTTCCGTTTGTATGCATGTGAAGTAAAAACATACAATTGTTAGCCGAGTTGGATGCAATCGAGGAACGAGAGTCGGATAATTATATATGAGGATGTATTGTTTGTGTAATCTTGATGCCTTGATTAGTGCATTTCTTCAATTCCTAGATCAAGCAAATTGTTATTGAGTTTCTTATGCAATTCTCATTAACAGCTTGGAGTTATGCTCTCTTAAAGGCAATTGGTTTTCTCCCTATTCGTCATTAATATATCAGCGAATTGAAGTCCTCTGCTGAATAATGGCCTCCCATAAAGATTTTAAGAATTAAATGCTTACATGGGACCAAAACCTACTAGCGAACTTTTGGTGTACATTTATTATCACACCCGTGTGTGGACTTCAGACTTGGGTCCAATTTGGATATGAAGTAGCCAGTAGACTACAATCCATCTCTGTGTCAAATTTTATCACGATCCGTTCAGCCGTTCTGGCGAGAAAAAGTAACAAACATCTATACATCCTCATAAACTTTCACGTTTATAATATGAGTAGGATTTATTTCCAATCTACTACTAGTAATACGATCTCTAAAGTACTTATCTTCAGGACAAAATTTTAGTCTGAGACAGCGTTTTAAAAAATTTGCCTAAACGAAAGAGTGGACCTGTTGGCAAAACAGGCAAGTGTTGACGGAATTCCACTGGCGGTTGTACCCACTTACTTGGAGCGTACCAAAGCAGTAAAACAATTATGCAAGGACGATTGGGACGAGTACTACGACAAAAGGTCAAAAGAAAAAGGCATCTGGTTTAGGACGATCCAACCACAAACTCCTTATTATCCCTGGATTGATGAATGTAAGTTTTCGAGGAGAGAATTAACAATAGCCCTAAGAACTCGTTCTGGCCACATTCCGTCAAAAAAGTATGCTTATTTAATGAAAAAGATCCCTAGTCCTAGCTGTAGCGATTGTGGAGTGGTTGAGGACATCCATTACGTATTGACGGAGTGTGTTCGGAATGACAGTCACAGAAGAATTATTTTCAAAAAAAGGTTAGTTGATATAGGAATATATAATAGTATATTGGCATTTCCTTTAAGTTACAAGTAAGGCAAGAATATTATATAAATTGGTAGAAGAAGGCTTAAAATGTTATTAATTAGTAATTAATACTTTGTGACCTGTTAATAACAGGGTGACATCGTCGCTAAGTGACAAAACCCTCTAAAAATAAAGAAAAAAAATATAAAAAAATTGCCTGTTTCAATTCCACAGTATTTAATAAATCCATTATCTGCTATTCAAATAACCTTGGCAAAGCAAGTCCGTCTCTGAACAGCTGTGCATTTAGTTCGCAAGTGTATAAAAGCAAACATACATCACGCTGCTAACTGGGCCTGACATGCTCGAGGTGACTTACTACAGCTTGTTTATTTTGCTTCCATTTACTTGTCGACATGAGCATGTCCAGTGATAAGTTTGTTTTTTATATGGGTTACTATAATATTGAATAGGTACATAAGAGTGAAATAGCAGTCATTTACTCTGATTAATCACAATGATTTTAGTACCTATAGGTATTTCTATTTTGCTTGCATTTATATACCTAAGTGATAATTTTTTTGAATATTTGTATATACCTAATACCTACCTACATAAAATTGAAAAACCACTCATTTACGTATAGAAATAGTGAGGTTTAAAGATCTTTATATCTCATTAAGGCATAGTCACTTAAATGAGAACTTAAATTGAAAAAATTATAAGCTATGTTTACAACACTCCGGTGCAGATAGTTTACAAATAGGTAAAAATGGACGAAGTCACGGGCAGAAGCTAGTATTATAATTTATACTGAATAGGTACAGACGTGGTATGAATATTCTGAAATACAGACGAATCTAGACAGAAAAGGCCGACACACATAATTGTGGAAAAGGTATCCCAGCCTTTCCACAACTTTACTGTATTTGTCGGTGATGTTAGTCAAAGTCAAAATGTTTTATTTCAAAATTCCAAACTCCGAGCTGCTACTGGGAATTGCATAGAAAAACCCAATAACACTTTGCTCGACCTGGGAATCGAACCCAGGACCTCTAGCATAGCAGCCGCGCTCAAGACCACTTGGCTAATGAGGTACTTTATTTCAATTAGACCATTAAAATAGGTACCTGTACTTTTGAAAAGTCAAACTAGTCCATTTTGAACAATTCAAGTGTTATACAAGGTGTGTAAAAATTTAAAATGTTGAATTCACAATGTAGTTTTCGTCCGTGTGGACCATTGCCAATATAGTTGATGTCACGGCGTTTGGCTGTCTGCTTAGCTAGCGAGAAAGGGAAATGAAATGCTTGTGTTAACGTCACTTTTAACTATTGATTTTTTAATATTGAGGGTATAAACTATGGAACATGACATCACATAGGTACATACTTTTAAGGTCGGCAATGCTCGAGTGATACGCCTGGGGTTGCAAGCGTCCATAGCCTTTTTTTTTTTGGGAATACAGGCCTGATGAAATATTTTTTTTGTGTTTTTTTAATATATACACTCATGTGCGTATGTATGTATCATAATTGCTATTCATTTACGAGCAGCCTGAGCCGTACGTTAATCTTTAAATCTAATCTTATGCTATTAATATGGCCCCAAGCTCATTTCCTTAATGGTTTGCTAAGGCGCGGAACAGATTATAATCTTACGAACTTAATTACACTACATTGTTGAGTATTATTTTTAATTATGCCAATTTTATTCACGTAGGGTTTTATTCTAATAAATTGTACGAGGAGTTTCTGGCAAACTAGATGTCAATTAACGTTTTTAAATTGATAGGTCATTGACTCTTATAAAATAACTAGCTTCTGCCCGCGACTTCGTCCGCGTAGCGTGATGATATACAGCCTATAGCCTTCCTCAGTAAATGGGCTATCTAACACTGAATTTTTCAAATCGGACCAGTCGTTCCTGAGATTAGCGCGTTCAAACAAACAAACAAACTCTTCAGCTTTATATATTAGTATAGAGTATAGATTGAAGTGGAAACTTCTTTAGCGGCATTGTGCACTTTTTATGGGTAAAATTGTCAAACTCGTCAGGACACGTAACCTGATCGAAAATTCGTAAGACGGTTGTAATAGTTCTGAAGTCATGTTTGTGTACGATAGCGCAATAAATGAATATTGTATTTTACTTTACCACATAAAATGATAGTACTTTTATACTGATAATTAAAGCAATTCGTGCGAAATTATTCCCTAACCATTCCAAAATATCAAATATGCACAACATTACTGTTCAAGTTTTCTCTTCTGCCGGCACACCCGGAGTACAACCCGTTGTTTTTTTCTGGAATATTTTTTATGGAATTGGGAGGCAAACGAACACACGGCTCGCCTGAGCAATTAAGCTATTACCAGTAATTATTTATGATTGCAATTCAATATAATTATGTCTGGTTGTAATAAAAAAAAATATCCCTCCATCCCTCCCTAAAAAAATGCAACTCAAAAACCCTGAAACACGCTTAGCAGCTCTCAACAAAGCATGTTTCTAACATAAAAAAACACGGACTCTCACATTGAACTCCCTCTCAAACTTTAGTAGTTTTGTTTAGTGGCTCTTTGCCATGTAAAATAATTGTTTTATATTTATAAATAGAATACAGATGACGATACAGTATATTCAGTAGTGCCGTATATAAAGACCATTTTACTTAAATAGATTACGGATTTAAACTTATTGCTGAAGGCAGTGCCTCTTCAATTGATTACAAAGGTATGGTCATAGTGACAGCGGTGGCAGCGTATAACAGATTTTTTTTTTATAATCTTTGTCATTTTTTACACAACACAATCTAGTCCCAAACTAAGCAGAGCTTGTACTATGGGTACTAGACAATGGATATAATTCTTATATACTTTTTTTTGTAAATACATACTTATAATATACATATATGAAACACCCAGACAAACACAAACACTTATATTCATCACAAATATTTGTGTCCTGGGGGAATCGAACTCACGACCGTCGAATCGTAGTCAGCAGCCTGTACTGGGACCACCTCCTCACTAGTCTAGTGATCCCAAACGCCACTGCTATGCTAGAGGTTCTGGATTAAATTCGCAAGTCAAGCAGTGTTTTCTGACGTTTTCTCATAAGTTCTGAGATATTTCCATAAAATGCTTGCTGTCGGTTTATTTCTTACAGTTAATTATTGGAAAACGGACGATTAAATAATATTTGAGGTTATTAAATCAGGAGCTAGCGAGAAATTCAATGCGTCGCTCAAACTCGCTCCTCAAACAGAGGGCAAGTACGAGATCAAATATCTTCCAGTGCAATTGCGAACTGGGTCAGTTGAGTTTGCAATTACAGATGGCCGAATATATACGAATATATTAGTTTAATAATAATAAATTAATACTTACGTATTTTGGCTGAAATTTTGAAGTTATTACGAAAATTCCTCTGAATTTCTGTTAAATTAATGGAAGCCAGTATTTGCTTCGTAGAATATTTATTTGAATTTCTTTTAAAGTTCAAGTCAAAAGCCCCAAAATCATATAATATACATAGCTATTATATGAGTTAAAGCAAAATTCAACCCTGAATTATAATGAAATGTCAGAAATCAAAGAAATTTCAACTTTATCATTTATAACGATAAACTCGAAATTTTGCTGACAGGACTATATGGACAGCTAGACTATACAATACAGCAAGGGAAAGCAAGTCAGATTTTTTGTTGATACGTGTCTAACATCCCTGTTGCCTAACTAGGTGGCAGATTATCCACAAATTTTCCAGAAACCCATAAAACAATAGGCTCAAGGTATCAGCTAAAAACAATGTGAGAAACCGCTCATAGGCCTCGTCTTTCCCATTTCTCTCGACCCTGTGCCTCTCGCAACCAGTTTGAATCGGCGTCTTTATTGCAAATTTATCAAATAACAGGCAATCTCAGATAAGTCAACTAATCTCATCAACTCAAGAAATTGGTAATCTGCGAACAGCCTTAAGTAATTTGGTTAAGAAATCCCAACACAAGCTCTGTAATTACCGTGAATGTATAAAAACGGTACAAATAAAAGATGAACATACGCATCACCACCTGAGTATTTGTGTTAGGCGTGAAACACACTGAGTGCTTAAGAAAACGTTTGGAAGAATCTAATTTAGATTTTTTTAAGTATTCTATATGTTTTATTATTTTTTTCACACTACTGAGGAGGCAAACAAGCTTGCTGTCCTCCTAATGGTAAGCAGTAAACGTACAATTAACGTAATTTCTTAGGCTTAGTGGTCATAGCGTCTGGTGTAACCAGAAGACGCAGGTTCGAATCCTGCCTGCGAGTCGATTTTTACTTCACTAAACTAACTCTCACTAAACTAAACTGTCACTAAAATAACTTTATAATCTTAGCAAAAAATCACAAAACGATGATATGTTTTTTTTAGTATAATTCGCTGGTCACTAGTTGCTAGTTTCCTACAATTGCGACAAAGTCTTCTTTCCTACAGTTATTGAGTTTGTTAAAATTTTAGTTTATCAGAAAAAGTGCTCAGTTCCTAATAAAAAATGAGAGGAAGTGCTGTGCTAGTTTGCTTGTATTATCGAGAACAAGTTTGTTATAGAAGAGGAGAGATGAATAAATTAAGCATATTTTCTTTTGAGATATAGAACTTAAAGAAGCCATAAAATAGAAGAAGACGTAGAAACTACTTGAAACTGTTTTCACAAAACACAATAAAAAATCGAATGACTTCTAAGCAAATATGCAATTTATTGCTGATATCGTGGCATTACCAAATTTAGTATTGAATCATAATTATTAACTTATTTCGATCCCACTTCATGAGTTTCCTCTCAAAACAAGAACGGTCAGGTATGGGATATGGTACACCACGCCAGCCATAAGTGGCCCAATTAATAAGTACCTAGGGAAAAAATAATTACCTTATAGTGGAAATTGAATCTATAACTTGCGCTCAAGAAAGTCAAACACAAACGATTGCATTATTATCGTGTAATTAACTGTAAAACTTTCTTCTATAAATCGTGCACTATATAAAAAACCCATGCTGAACTGTGACGCGTCACTTTGAAGTGTAAATTCCACGTAAAACCAACAGTTTTTCATTTCACCTGTCCAAAAAAAAACCTTAAAACATTCAGCGCTCTTTGTTTTCCGAGCTACGAGTAACAAAAGCTAACATGTAAATTGTGGCTCTGCATCCAAAATAAGGAATTCTCTCAGTGTGCGCCAACCCGAATCTACGTTTCAGCAAACTCATCGTGGCTGCAAATGGGACCTTTACACGACGCCGAGTGAGACACTCGTTGCAAATGAGACTTCTTTCATACCTTTGTTAGGGAGCTTATTTACTTAACGTGTCTCGCTGTTGTGGAGTCATTTTGTGGATTAACTACCAACTCCTTGGTAGTTGTTGAGAGTGTAAGAATGTTCTGGAATTGGGACAGAAATGTGGAGGCAAGAAGATGTTTCTTCCCCGTTAGTATTTTGTTTCATTTAAGTATCATAATATACCTTCACGCCTGTATTCCCTGAAAGATTAGGAAGATGCTTGCTTCTGTACACCCCTAGTTCGCCAGTCCCATGTAATAGGGGACGAGCCTATTGCCATTAACCGGGCACAAATATCAAACTCGAGCTGCTACTGAGAATTTAATAAAAAAACCTAGTAATACGTAAAAAGAAGAGAATCTGTAATTCTGTACATTAATCTAATTTTTTCTTTCATAAATAAGTTTTCTTTGCCAAAGAACTAATAAAAATATGCATAGCACAACACTACTCGTCCAATAAAATTATTCCTTGATCACCAATCAACTTACCGAGCGTGATGATTACGACCTTACGCTCTCAGGTTCATTAATTATTATTTATTGCGGAGTATGGAAGGTTTACGTTGCCCGGAAAATGCGAGGAACAGGGTATTTTCTGGCTGACAACACTTGTGTGTACGTCGGCGATTTTGCTTTCGGACTAATAAATTATTAGGCTGGAATTATTTCATTGCAGCGTTTTATTACAAGAAAGAGATATAGGATAGAAGAAACAAAAGGTCGTCAAACTAGCCCAATCATTGCGTTGTAAATCAAGTAATTTAAAAAATGCACGAATATTGTAGATTAAATCTGATTTCTTTTTTGTGGTAACGAAGTTTGGTTCCGTTTTTTGGTCGATGCTCCCTCCGATGCGCTAAGAATGATCATCCCTCTATGCACTGACCGTGACAAGCGCTCCATTTATTATGATTGTATTGATCAACAACTATTTAGTCACGATCCCCTAAAAAACTGCAATTATTCTAGTGAATCTAGTGATGGGACCTTTGGACTGCCCAGTCCAGGGTCTCGAGTTCAAATCCAAGGCACGCACCTCTGACTTTTCGAAGTTATGTGCGTATTAATAGTTAACTATCACGTGCTTAAACGGTGAAGGAAACCATCGTGAGGAAACCTGCACGTCTGAGAGTTTTTCTCGACTGCGTGTGAAGTCTGCCAACCCGCATTAGGCTAGCGTGGTGGACTATAGCCTAATCCCTCTCATTGTGAGAGGAGACCCGTGCCCAGCAGTGGGACATATACCTAATGGGTTGATGTTATGTTACGCACATGACTTCAAAAAGTCAGTGGTAATTTTGCTTTTTATACCAAGAATACAAACAAAATAAGGCTCCTAAAAATAGTTATAGTAGCAATTACAGAAACCATACTGTGGCCCTCATTTCCGTTCACCATATCTCGTCACTACCGTCGTTGACCCTAATTTCTTCTAATAGAGCGTGCCACAAACTTCTGGACCTTGCATTACATATAGAAGGCGACATTAATCCTGTACTTACGCCATAAAAACGAGGAAAACTGGCAGAAATATCATGTTATTTTATGTGTCTCCTATTTTTGTGAGCGTTAAAATGTTTTATTTTGAAAGGTTGAGTAACAATTATGTTGATACAGGGGCTATTTAGTATCGTGACTTCTCCGTGATTTGGAGAGCACGCCATCAGGCCCGCTTGTCATAGGATCCTATGGCTTTATGTGCTCTCTGAGGCACGGAGGGCTCTCTTTGTGCTTTTAATGGTCACCCACCCATATAATCACAGATTGATTGACCAGCTTAGTATTACTTATACCCTAGCGGTTGCTGGTAAGTACTGATATACAGCTGCATCTGGTTATAATGGGAGTCAAATCCAACATAGTTCGTAAAATACTAGAAAGATGAACCTTTCTCTTAGCAATAAATATGCCAGTTTCATAAACCTTCCTAACAGGACTATTCGAGGCATGACGTTACAACGTAAATTTATTCCCTCGCAATTTCCGTGACGTCACCAACTGAAACTGAAACGCGTCGGACCAACACTGAGTTGTGCGTCTCGTTAACGTATCGAGTATCGGTACAATTCGATTTTAGAATCGAATCGAACGATGAATCGATTTGAGTGAGCTGTAAATGTGGCTATTTGGGAAGTGTGAAATGATTTACGGTATTCGGTATGGAGATTGGGCTTGAGTTTTGGTCTTGGAATATCTTAGGAATATTCTATTGCCCTATGAAGCAGTTTGTGGTCAATTGAGTTTAAATAGTATTGCAAAACTAGAATTCCACGGGGAGCGGAGGCGACCGTCCATAGAACGCATCCAGAATAAAAAACATTGCTTAGTTGAAACCTTTTTCACCGGTACTAAGCTATATGGACCAATGAGTATGATTGATAGATATCAAACGCATTCATAGCATCGCTTATCTCTGGTAGAAAATCCTAAGCCTCATGCTGTCACTTTACGTCAAACTGACAGTGACAGATTTGACAGCGTCATGATTTTTAAAAGTAAGAAATAAAAAATAACGTTTTTATTCATTCTTAGCTTTGATAGATTTATGTCTTGTAAGAACAACTCTTAAACTACTATGCACTGGCAACGTATTTTACTTATTCAAAGGTCAACGGTATTTAACAGAAAAAAATACCTTTCAAACAAAAAACACCTTTTTTCTGAAAATATGTTAAATCAACACACGTCTTACTTGTACAAATAAACAGAAAACATCCTCTGTTTTTCTTTTATTACAGATCTCTACGAATTACGTAAACGTAACCTCAAAACACAAGACTGTCAAAACAAAAACATAAAATAAGCTTTGCTAAATACGTCCCATCTTCAGGGTCGCCCGCTGGCGTGAGCAATTGCAAAATTGTATTGTGAGTTTGTCTGTACGTTGAAGATTATGTTATTTATTTCAACAAGCTTCCGCCTGCGGTTTTTCTCATGGATCATAATTTTAATCACTAAATAATCGAAAGGAAACAGATTGAAATGCAGTCTGAGATCGAATTTTTAATGTATAGCGTGCGTCAATAAAAATATCAACCCAGAAACAAAAACCCAGTAACACTTCTCAACCTGGGAATTGAACCCAGGACCTCTCCCGTAACAGTCATGCTCAGGACTACGGCAAATGAGACAGTTCAACACACTTTTCTTGGTTGTAAATTTGCATTTAAACATATTTAAGAAGTTGTTGCAAGTTGCCCGAAGTTTCAATAACTATCAATTTATTTCTATTCTGTTTATTCAATCAGTACAGTTCAACAAAGGTAATGTAGGCAGAATCTCCAACAAGATCCAGCAAGCTTGGCTGGTCACAGATTACGAGTTAGTTACTTTGGCCCACCAATCAGGTCTATTGCCAGCCTTTGAGACGTGTAGGGGCGCCACACAACTAGCATTTTGCTACCAAACATATGTGTGTCTAGGGTTGTGTAATTGTGAGAGACTTTATTAGTGGCATAGCCTTTGAAATTAATGGAATCACTTACTCCACATAGACATTCTATTTGGTCTATGTAAATTGTTAGTTAGTGGTGGGTTATCTTGGCGATTTTTTCCGTATTTAAGATTGCTGTCAGTAGACAGCAATCTTAAATACGTTTATGTTGTTTTGTATAAAACAAAAATTTTGTATAGTATTCCACGACTCAAAACTGTCTCCCAAATTACAAGCATTAGCTTGGTTTGGGAATCAGTATTAGTACCTTTCGTATATTACAGTTAAGTCACGTAATTTGTACCGCCTGTGAATGTAAACAACATTCTATGACAATCGCACAACTAATCTGTGGAATCAATTACCAGCGGAGGTATTTCCGAACCGGTACGACATGGCAACCTTCAAGAAGCGAGCCTATTCATTTCTCAAAGGTCGGCAACGCACTTACGACCCCTTTGGTGTTGTGGGTGTCAATGGGCGGCGGTGATCGCTTACCATCAGGTGACCCGCTTGCTCGCTTGCCTCACTCTACTATAAAAAAAAATGACAATAATCACTGTATTTTTTTCATGTTCTGTCTGTAATTTACTTTGACAAAAAATAAATAAAGAATATCCTCCAGAAATCTATAAATACTGTTACCCTATTCAAAACACAGTGTTTAGGAACCCAGGACATCGGTTAGACCAATAACGAGATTGCGGTAGAACCTTTCAATAACGACAGTATCGGTGTCACTCGCTTCGAACGTTCAATAGTATGGATATTACAGTACCACACTAGCTACGTATTTAGGCGTTAACATACTATCATGCCTGTAATCCGCGAAGGGTTAGGTAGAAGTGTACTGCTACTTATACACCCAGAATTCGCAGAGTGGCAAAAGACTGGCATTTATTTGGTTTTAGGACCTTAATTTACCGGCAAATTGTGGAAGTGCAAATTATGTCATGTTTGGCGTAGTGGCTGAGCAATTCTTCTGCGCCACGTATGGTGGATTCGACTCCCATACGCAGCAAATATTTTTATTATCAACAGGTAGTTGCGTATCGGCCGGGTCTGGGTGGTTGTGTATGTAAGAATTTGTGTTTCTAAAAGCACCTGTTTTAGAAAATCCGAGAAAATCTGGATAAAATCCTATATAGTCTGTTTTTAAAAATATATAGAAAATTAGCCTCAGCCGCAGTTCTCAGCGAGTCTGATGAGTAGGTACTTCATTTTGATTTCTATAGAAAATAATATTAAACGATTTCAAAAAGTTCCTATCTTAAGGTAAAGGTTAATTACTCTTGTTAGACTCCAAGTCTTAGTGAAACCAAGGTTATCATTATTGATCAGTGAAATTATTACTCATTCAATTCACTTCAATTTAACCACCAGCAAGCTCACTGACCACTAACTATGCAATACTGGCAACTACAGCCTAAAGGGTCTTGTCAAAGCACCTATTAGTCAACTTCCTCTCGTGTTTAAACGCACAGTAGCAAAGAGGTTAGCATGAAAATGCCCTTCAGCTGAGCTCTATTCAAAGGGACATAATAACTGCGCCAATATTACAAGTTTTATCGGTGACGGCATACTGTGTGGGCCAGTGCGCTTGCAGTAGCGGTCAGAGGGTTAAGCCTTTTGAAATATACCGACTATCTATACTAATATAAAAAGCTGAAGAGTTTGTTTGTTTGTTTGCTTGAACGCGCTAATCACAGGAACTACTGGTCCGATTTGAAAAAATCTTTCAGTGTTTATTGCCCATTTATTGAGGAAGGCTATTATAGGCTATATATCATCACGCTACGTGGACAAAGTCGCGGGCAGAAGCTAGTACTAATATATAAAGCCGAAGAGTTTGTTTATTTGTTTGCTTGAACGCGCTAATCACAGGAACTACTGGTCCGATTTGACAAAAATCTTTCAGTTTAGATAGCCCATTTATTGAGGCAGGCTATAGGCTATAAATCATCACGCTACGTGGACGAAGTCTCGGGCAGAAGCTAATTAATATATAAAGCTGAAGAGTTTGTTTGTTTGTTTGCTTGAACGTGCTAATCACAGGAACTACTGGTCCGATTTGAAAAAAATCTTTCAGTTTTAGATAGCCCATTTATTGAGGAAGGCTATAAGCGATATATATAATAACGCTAAGACCAAGTGACTATTCCACACGGACGAAGTCGCGGTCGGACGCTAGTTATTTAATATTCAGTAAGAAAGTAACAGCATGATGGATGAATCAGGTCATGATAGCAAAAAATATTTGCTCGTTCTGGGATTCGAACCCTTCAGAGTAACAGTCACGGCTACGAATACAAGATCAATGAGGCAGTTTGTACTGAGTAATATCATGTGTTCACTAATTTTGTAATAACATAGCATTCCTTCAGAAATATAAATCACTGCAATCAATTAAAAACTGTTCAAAACTACAATTCTAATCCACTCTCATTATATCATAAATATCGAATCGTAGTCTAATTACGAGACATTACCAAGAAAACTAAAGTGAAAAATTGAATATCATCAAGAGTTGACATTTAAGAAATTGAGATTATACGTTGAACATCAGTTTAGCACCAAAGTTATCTTTCTGGTACTAAGTACTGAAAACAAAATGTATTTACAATAGATTAAAAAACATCAATTTAGCAGCGTCCAATGTGAACAATGAATATTGCCGCGAAAATTCAAAGGGCCGTAATTTCCGCGACGTCAGTTTCATGCGACTAGATCTAGGTCCAAACGTATACCAGTAAACTCATCGGAAACGAGTGACACAGCCCTACTCGCTCTAACAATGTAACAACAGAGAGAGATAGACGCATTTTTGCCGTTGCGTTGGAACGGTAGTAGGATGACATCGACTAGCCATTGAGCCCCAGACAAGACTGGATTTGACGGTTTGTGGTTTCAATCGAACGGGACGGGATGTTTTAATGAGTACGAGGTGCGTTGTTTTTTTTAATACACTGCTATACAATAGGGTTGGGAGCGCTTACATTTTTTATATTATGATTTTAAAAATGGAATATTGGTATATAAATCAACGAATGAATGGTTGATAAGATGATTATAATATTTTTGGGTAAATATTTAGTTTATTTATTTACTTAATTAAGGATTATCAATGAATTAACATTAGATAAGAAAATAACATAACAAATAGGCTTTGAATATCACTTAATGTCAATTCAATTATGGGTAAGCGTGCACAAATAATCGAGTATACAAGCAAAAAGAAAATTAAATACAATAAAATTAAGGAAAAAAATCTTTAATTTTAATGTATTTAATTTTCTTTGACATGAATAAAACTATAATGGAGAAGAAAAATTTATAAAAATCACAATGAAAGTTAATTCAGTTAATAATTTCATTATTAAAATTATCGAAAAAATCGTAAATGATGCGTTGATTGAGTAGCGATGCGATAGCGATAGAATAGGTAAATTAAATGACATTGATTATAACAAAATATGAGAGTTCTGGTTGAAAATATAACTTATACCTAGAATGACATTACAGCATTGCAATAGCAAGAAGTAGGTAGCTGTCTGATTGCCAGTTCAAAACTTAGGTCTTCCGGCAAAATGGAGTGATGATTAGCGAAAGTTTGCTGGCGAAAGCTGCGACAAGCCGAGTACAGGACAAAATGGTGCACATTAGGGAAGGCCCACGTCTAGCAATGAACTCACGATAATGATACAGTAAAAACCTAATCTGAATCCCTGTGAATTTGAACTGGACCTTCATTTGTGATAGGAAATTATGTTAGTTAGTTGGTTGTATCACTAGAAGTAAAAAATAAACAATATTTTCGGTTGGTTTCGTCAAAAAAGAACATTCTTTTCAATCAAGGATATTTATGTAGTAAAATTATACAACTACAATACAGTTTTAATTACGCAACTACATTAAGTCATATTACGGTTTTATTCTCAGGCCCAAAATGTCATAAAAATAAAAAAGAAAAAGTAGGGTTTACCCAGTTAGGTTTATTAGGGCTCGAGATTTAGTGGCCGAGTTCGGGCGCGCGTTATTCTCGACCCCTCTCATAGTTCAGATTTTACCAGGCCCTTGATAGTGATGTGCTCAGGGTAATATAACATGTGGTTACTTTGTACCGGATACCGAAACATTGTGAAATAAAATTAATAGATATTATTTAAAAATATCCCTTAAAAATTCTTAAATCTGATAGTGATTATTTCATATTTAAACCGTCAACATTGCGCAACCAGGGATTCAAACCCGGTTTCCCAAGCACAGTAGTTGCATTCCAACCACGTTCTAAATTATATTCTAAAGTAATTATTTAGGAAGGATGAAGGAAAAATTCGACGGCGGACAGGTTCTAATAGCAATTTTTAGTCGATACATTATTTTATTTCACAATTAAATGTAAATATCGCCATGTATGTAGAAAGCATATTATTATTATATTGCTTTCGTTAAGTTAACTTTAATCAGTACCGTTTGAAGGTAATCAAGTTCTGAATGTAAGGCTATTATGTAAGATATTAATTAATTACTTAAGTACTTTAGATATTAATTACTAACTGATTATTTTGATAATAAACATATTTATACTACCCGATATTAAACCGATATTCCATAACATTGTTTACACAAATTTGCTTGCTCCTAATTTATGTAGATGCTAATCAATTAAATTGGATACCGAATCATAGTTACATAGAGTATCTAATATCGTTAACCAGACACAACACTAACGTTTGAATCATAAAGATATTTGCGATCAATGCTTGGCTCGGGTTTTATTTATCTGGAAAAAAATAAAATTGAGTTTGTTATTATACGCCAAAATGATACCTAATACAACTACATAGAGTAATGAGTCAGTTGGTCGGTAATATTAATTAAGATATACACAAGAGCAGTGCTAGCCTAGTGATATGACCATTCGACTACCAAGTCAAGCCCGAGTTTGCATCCAAGGCACGCACCTATGACTTTTCGAAGTCATGTAATATACCATAACATACCATCACGCCTGTATTCCCCGAAAGGTTAGGCAGAGGCGTACTAATGTACACCCACAGTTCGCCGGTATGTTTAGGTCCCATGTAATAGGGGGCGAGCCTATTGCCATTAACCGGGCACAAATTCCTAACTCCGAGCTGGTACTGGGAATTTCATATAAAAACCCAATAACACTTTGCTCGACCTGGGAAACTAACCCAGGACCTCTAGCGTAGCAGTCGCACTCAGGACCACTTGGCTAATGAGGCCATGTTCGCATTATTATTTCATTAACGTTTAAAGGGTGAAGAAAAACATCGTGATGAAATCTGCATGCCCGAGAGATATTTTCGACGGCGCGAGTGTGAAGTCTGCCAACCCGTATTAGACCAGCCTGGTGAACTAGCCTAATCCCTCTCATTTTGAGAAGGGTCTTGAAGAGTTTACTTAATTTGTCGCGTAAACGAGAAAACTAAGTAAATACCTACGTAAACTTTTTGAAAATAATATATATTTTCTTCTGAGTTCCAATTTCGAGTTTTCTCAAGAACCAATTGCGAACAATACTGTAGTTATACCAAAGTAGACAAATTGGGCACTAAAAAGTTTTCTAGCTAACTTTGCTATTATATAGAAGTTGGTTTAAAGCTATTTGTTAGATGGGATAGTTTTGGAATTGTTTTGTTTTCTGTAAATGAAGTGACTTATAACTCTAGTCGATAATCAATAAGTTGGTGAAAAATAAAGAATGTAAAAAAATTACCTAGCTTTGATTTTAACTACCTAAATGGAAAATAAAATTGAATTCTTGTTAAATGATATTTTCTGTTTTAACATACCAGTACGCTTATATAACCACCTCAAAGGGCTGCCAGATACATACCTATACACACACATAAGCATAAATAAAATATGTACTTAATTAAATTCTGAAGCGTTTTTTCGTGAAATGACAATTGCAAACTTTGAGATACAAAATTTCAAAACTGTATCTCAAAAAATCACAAAGTTTTAAGCTTGTTATGTCACCTCGTGTTATTACCCCTGCTCCGCTGTGCGCCCTGGTCCGAGGGCCGTGACTTGTGTTCTGCGCGTATATTAGCGGAAAGTTACTTAGCATCACCGGGTCTCCCACTTGTAACCTTTTATAAATATTTTTGGGACTAAATATAACATGGTATAAAAATATAACATGGTATAAAAATATAACATGGTATAAAAATATAACATGGTATAAAAATTATTGGAATCAATTCAGTTACTTATTCTAAACAAACTATATTCAGGTTTTGCGTATACTAAAAATAATGTTGTTTAAGTATTTTATGACGTACTCAGCCATTTAGGTAGGTACGTATGCCGTATCACTCACGGTTTTTGTAAACGCACCTCCTAAAGCTCTAGCTTGCGTGCATTTGTGTTAATGCCTACGATCATTACGTTGTCCAAACGGAGAAGGTTTTAACTCCTGAGAGTCGCGTGAAGAGCGTCTGTGACCTGGGTAGCCAGCAGGGTATGTGGGACTAGTACGAACTAAAAACTACACTTTCAGCAAGTCGCAGCCATGCGATTAGCGACAGCAATAAAACACCCGAAGTCATATTTTTTTTATTTAAATTGGCCCATATATGCCAATAACTAGGTATAAAGTTTTGTCAAAAACAAACGGAGTTCTGTTTATAAGTTTATTTTATCAATGTTAGTATTGTGGAGTTTTATTGAGTCCTAAGAATAAAATAATACTTTAAGGTGTGATCGTAGCTCTTCCGTTTAACATAATTTCTGTTAAAAAGAACAGTCGATATTTATGTTATATTGCGTACGTTTCCTAAAACCCATTAACCTCTTTTCACTTAGAGAAAAAAGCAGATACTCGCTCATCTTTTGTCTGCCTATTCGCTTTTGTTTTATGTTTACGAGTTACCAGTTTTTCATAGGCGAAAACAACCAATAAACTACACACAGCAGAATTTTCCTTATATCGCGTTATGTCAAAAGTTTTTGCCTATGTTTTTGTCGAGAGCGCCGAACCACGGGAGATATATGCCAGTTTTATCATTCCCCTACCTGAAGATGACCACGAAGAGAGCAAAAAACCTTATTTTGGTCGGAATTAAGTTACCAAAGTTTGTGGGGAAACTTTGCCGTACCTTATTACGGCACCAAAGCATATGACGCACATATTTACTCAATGTTATATAATAACTTTCCAAGTTTCTAATATCACCATATTATTAGAGAAAATATTTTTTTACGTCGTTCCGAAGTCTCGTAACATTTAGGTATAAGACTTAGATGAATTTGAAAGATCCCTAAGTGCTTAAAATAATTTATTTGATGAATATTTACCTAGTTTTTATCTGAAGGAATTTTTCGGCAATGTTTCATGCAAAATAAGCGATGTTATAATTAATTTTATAAGCTAATATCTTTGATATAAAAAAATGGCTGCTTCTAAGAAATAACTTTTCTCGTATGTATTTTAAAAGTATTAAAAATAAATTAAATCTAACATACTTAGTTCTTATTGAGTAAGTAAAGTTTCAACGTTGCAAAATATAGTCTTGTAGGAATAGTTGAACTATAAAAATACCTGGTACGATAGATATTTGTCAAAAATATGTTTAGTAGACGTAATATCACGAACAAAATTGTTGTACCATCCACCTCCAGACTTTGTGGTCTGTTCACAAAGTCATTTTTGACTGGCCATTGACCAATGACATAATAAGAAAAATATACTACTTAATTTCCACTACACAACACAAATCACTAAATCTGTCATCACCTAGTGGGTATAGTCAGTCTCATATTGACTAAGAACCGCACTTGTCTTCCTCTGTCCTATAGTTAGATTTATTATATTCACCACGATCATGACAGGCTGTGAGCCAGCGTTCGCTAAATCCTTTAAAAGAATGAGGGATGACTCATCCTTTGAAAGGCGATGGCCTAACATCCTGCTGGAAAACGCAGTCTGACAAAGAGTGAAATTAAATAATAACCGTTTTCTGACCTATTTATGTCATATTATTCATCAAAACCTTGGGAACAAGTCATGCTTACTTTGAGTCTTTTAATTTTTTTTTTTTACCTGGTAATCAAACACAGTACCTGCAGCTGTCCTAATTGACTACTACACATATGAAACAATATCTACCCATTAAAATAAAAGAAAAAATAAAACATTAAAACTTTTTGCAAAATATGCTACAAATTATTAAAGTTACCATATCACGCCGCTTCTCGAATACACGACTCTAAACAAGTTTGATTCGATAAAATATTGAAAAACTTCTCGATTATTTTTGTGGAAGCTTGCGTATACGAAGTACTGCCGAGAGGGCGAAATTTTATTACAATAGCTAAGTCAACAAGTAACAAACATCTTTAGTGTTATAGGTTTGAGACATACTTACCTATTTATTTCTCATAAGAATTTTACAATTCACTTACATGAAAACAATATTATTACAAGTATTTTAAACGGTCGGCGCGGTGTACATAATACAAATAAAACTAAATAAAAGTTCTTAAAATCTAGGGCAGTGTTTAAAAATGAAACACAACCAAGTTAGTTTGCGAAGTAAACATTGCATTAGTCATAACATCCTATCCAAAGAGCGAGAGCATGTGGAAGTGGCATCCTATGCTGGTTATTTATGGTGGCTGTTATAATGTAGCCTAATGGCTAGAGCGCCGACTTGCATCAGTAGCACTAGTAGACGACTCATGTAGTCATGGGTTTGAAAGGCCCATTGCACTACCGACGTGAACCCTCTCATAACACAAGCATATAGATTAGCACGAGGCCTTAAAAATAATATTAGTAATGTGGGTTGCACATTACTTGTAAGCTTTAAAAAAATATGCAATCTCCTGTGCAATAGGTACCCATATTGGACAAACTAGTTTTTAGGATATAATTTTCTTTACTACCAAAACAGATAGTCATAATAATGACTATCTGTATCTAAAATAAAATAATTATTTATTTCTGTAAATAAATCTTTGAAAGACGCTCTTACAAGTCAATGTTTTACATTATTCAATACCAGATGGTACCGGTAAATTTTAGCTGACAACCTCGATTTAAGACCTGTAAAGATATGTATAATAGTATTATATCATCCTTAATTCTCCATGCCTTTACCTAACTATATTGGGGTTGGCTTCCAGTCTAACCAGACGCGGCTGAATATCAGTATTTTACACGAAGCGACTGCAGACCTCCGCAACCCAATTTCTGGGCAATATCGATATACGGAGGATAGACCAGCCGTCAGGTTTTTTGGGCTTCTGAATACCACTAACAACTATCGTAGATATTCGTATGACAACCAGAACCGACGGCTTTACGTGTTCTCTAAGGCACGGAGGGATCTCGATATGTTAAGAATGGTCACCCTTCCATACATTGATCGCAGCGAGCACAGCTTAACCTTGTAGATAACTTTATTTTTTACATAGCCACGAGCCCGATGGTAGATAAAAATAAATTAAAAAAAACACTGAAGTAAACTCAGAATTAGAGTCGGTATAAGTACTAATACGGGAAATTCAGAATTCCACCTGACATAATCACCAAACATTAAAACTCCAACAACTTCCAAACTACAGTTCCTTATGATCACTCTTTTCCACTTTCATGCCTTTAGAATTCCCATCTGATATATAGCTGTTCTAATTCGGACTGTTGGCAGCACTCCAAACCACTATACCTAGCCTAAACGTACTACCGCAAACTTTAATATTTGTCGCTGGAAGATATATTGAAGTTTATGGCTGGATATATTAAGCGTGGGCCTTGGAATAATTTTGTTTCGCCATTGTTGGTTACGAGTTCTTGAGTGGAGACCGCGACTAGGCAAACGTATGTAGGGCGCCCGCTGGCCAGGAGCCCTAGTCTGCTATTTCAATTGACTCAGAATGACCGTCCAATGGCACTAAATGACATAAGAAATGACAGATTTCGTAGAGAAAACTGTCAAAAATCAACCATTATGAAGTTACTGAATCACAATTCTGACACAACTGAATAGTAGACTCGGCACCCAGGTGGAGTGACGAGTTGCGGAAGGCAGCTGACTGGATGAGGAAAGCCGAACATCGGGCTCTGTGGCGTTCACTAGGAGAGGCCTACGTCCAGCAGTGGACGAATATAGGCTGATGATGATGATGATTGTTGGTGATTATGTTGATGAAGTAGGTTTGCCTATTATCTTTTGAAATTATGATTCATCATCATCATAATCAACACATTATTTGTCCTACTGCTGGGCACGGGTCTCCTCTCACAATGAGAGGGATTAGGCTATAGTCCACCACGCTAGCCTAATTCGGGTTGGCAGACTTCACACGCCGTTGAAAAAACCTCTCCAGCCTGCAGGTTTCCTCACGATGTTTTCATTCACCGTTTAAGTGCGTGATAATTAACTATTAATACGCACATACATAACTTCGAAAAGACAGAGGTGCGTGCCTTGGATTTGAACTGGAGACCTTTGACTTAGCAGTCCAATGGTCATATCACTAGTCTAGTCTAGTCTCTGTGGTTTAGCGGTTCGTGTACCGGACTGCTGACCATGAGGTCGTGGGTTCGTTTCCCACAGGACACAAAAAATTATGTGATGAATATTAGTGTTTGTGTTCGTCTGGGTGTTTCTTCTGTATTATAAGTATGTATTTACAAAAAAAAAGTATATAAGTACTATATCCATTGTCTAGTACCCATAGTACAAGCTTTGCTTAGTTTGGGACTAGATGGTGCTGTATAAAATGTCCCAGAATATTTATTTATTATTTATTTATTTATAATAGTATATTTAATATAATTATGATTGTAAAACATAACCATAACACACTACCATACCTGTAGATATTCTCCGCAGAGACTTACTAATGTAAGTACTCCCACTGTTCGCCAGAATGTGTAGGTAACATGAAATATTGGGCGAGCCTATGTATTTAATTTGGTAATGTAATTGGGATCCCTATAGGCTCCTTTCGGCTCGGACAGGTTTCTATTTAACAGAGTTTATAAATAGACAAGACATTTTGCTGTGATCGAATCTAAATTCTATTTGTGATTAAAACCTCAATAGTAAACATTAAAACAAATAATTATATAATTTAAAGAAAGGTACTGTTTTGTTCTTCAACATAGAATATTACATACGTAGCAACAGTCCTTATAATAGCTACAGAAGCCCAGAAATAACACTTTATTTATCTTATTTACAAATATTATATTACACAAATACGTGTAAAAGTAGCCATTGTTGAATCCATGACAAATTGTACATGCTATTCCGTTTGTCCCGGCTGGCAGACAAAAAAAGTCAAGACATATTCGACACTATTCATAATAGTGACACAAAAATCCGGCGGCGGAAGATACGTAAAGAGAATTTTTACGATACATTTCTAGTAAAAAATAACAGAAGTTCAATTAAGTTATGTCGCTAATTTTATCAAGGTTTATCTGTTGAAATAAAACAACTTTTTCAGCTTTTGAAGCGTCGGTAGCCTAATGGCTAAGGCGTCGGACTTGCGATCATGTGGTTGCCGGTTCGAACCCCACCCATTGCACTACCGACGTGAACCCACTCGTAACACAAGCAATCTAGCTTAGCACGAGGGGTTAACAAGAATACTAGTAATGTGCGAAACGCATTGCTAGTAAACTTTAAAAAAAAAAACTATGGATTATATCGCGTTATATTAGTACAATACAATACAAATCCCGACATTTCGGACCCTTTACAGCGTCCATTGTCACGTTTAGACTGAGGTGTCATGCGTCTTGGCGTTGTATTTATTGACAGCTCCCCTCCATTACCCTTTCACTTTTATAATAATCGATATAATAGTATTTTGCTTTTATAAATAATATTTTATTTTACTTTGAAGCGGCGGTAGCCTAATGGCTACGGCGCCGGACTTGCAATCATGTGGTTGCCGGTTCGAAACCCACCCATTGCACTACCGACGTAAACCCACTCGTAACACAAGCATTTTAGCTTAGCACGAGAGGTTAACAAGAATACTAGTAATGTGCGATCCACATTGCTAGTAAGTTTTTTTTTTTTTAAAATACATAGAACCCGTAAAGTTGTTTTATTTCAATACGTATAATATTTGCGTAAACTTCAGAAATCAGAAGGTTGATCTGCCTCATTAATCCAGTGGTCCTAAGTACGATTGCTACGCTTGAGGTCCATCTCAGATGTACTAGCTGCTACGCTTGAGGTCCATTGTTAATTTCGCAGATAGAGTACCTGCTACGCTTGAGGTCCATAGTTGAATTCCCAGATATAGCAGCTGCGATGCTTGAGGTCCATGGTTGAATATTCAGATGTACCAGTTGCTACGCTTGAGGTCTTTGGTTGAACTGCTACGCTTGAGGTCTATGGTTGAATTTCCAGGTGTACCAGTTGCTACGCTTGAGGTCCATGGTTGAATTCCCGGGTTTACCAGCTGGTACTTAGAATTTCATAGAAAAACTTGGTAATACTGTTCGACCTAGAAATCGAACCCAAGAACTTTAGCGTAGTGCCTACAATCACTAGAAGTCACATAATTTATATTATTAAGCTATTTACATTTTGTGATTTCAAATTGTGTTTATGTTATGAAACTTTGAATAACAAAGTAGGTATCATCCATTATTCCTCATACATTATATCATTTACTAACAAAGGGAATAGAAATTCCCTTAAAACAGTACAGTAATCTACTACTACTACACCTACAGTCTGTTTCGACAATTTCAGGACACTTTACAAATTTAAAAAAAAAATTAGGCAAACGATTATGTACGTGTAGATAGGTACCTACTATCGATCGGTGCCTATTGATTAAAAAAATAAGTACGTTATTGTAAATTTTTCATAATTTAAGTGAGCCTTGTAAAATTCTGGTGAGAAATAAATTCAAAATCTTATAAAAATCTCCATAAGTAAAATTGACAATCTACATCCTTTTAATGCAACCTTTAATCATCTAGTCGCATTACACGTAAAAAGATTTTAATCTCAAAATCCTTATTCGTATTTTAAGAGCCGCATAGATCCGCTAAGAAGATTTTATGCCTCACCGAACAAGTTAGGGGAGAATCTGAGTATTATAGAGGGAAAAATTCAATGTGAAAATTTTTTGGTAAGAAGGCTTAGCATTTTTTTTAGTATTGCAATATGACTATTTTTGGCAAACTATTTTAGATCTCATACGTCTATCGAAAATAAAGATTTACGAGAAACCATCAAAAACAATATTTTTTTTGTCATGTTTGTTATTTTTTTTAATATAAGTGATAGAGAGGCACATTCATACATCTTCTCAGACGGATCACCTCTTGGTAGGTACCGATTACCTCCGCCCATGGACACCCGCAACACCAGTGACAAGTGCGTTGCCAGCCTTTTAAAAGGTTCGGGCCTCCGGTATCCTCATTCACGCGAAACACAACGTAAACGTTGTTTCCCGCTAGTTTGTGTATCTTTAGAAATTCATTTATCAGAATGAATTTCAAACAACCACAAATCACCAATATATTTTTGATTCGATATAATATGGGGGAAGCCTATTACTGGACATAAATCGCAATTTTGGACCCCCTCTTAAAAATTGTAAAGAAAAATCAAACATCTTCCATCCTTAGACCAATAAAACAGTGTTGCGGTCTTCCCCTCTGTCTATTAATTTTAACAATAAAAACCTTTTTGGTGAAGTAAATTCTCTATATCCCTTAGTCTCACAATTAAAAAAAACATCCTACACATAATAACAACTCTCATAGCTCCGAAGTTGCACTACTAGACTTCATAATTTTCCGAAAACACGCCGCCAGCTCATCTGAAACAAAACACAAACGGTGTGTTTATTACATGGAGCTTCCACATGACAGTCGAAACGCTGTAGTGTAGCATGGTATCAACTTGAGTCAACTTGTCACTGTCACGCTGCGAGCCCCTCACACTAAGGGTAACTTAGCGAGCTTCTTGTGCGAGAAAATTCTTTTACTTGTTAATTTTTGTGATAGCTTTGTCGTGTTGAATGAATAACTGCACTGAACAAGGAAGAGATTTGTTTTATTTCCATTTTATTCAAAAAGTAATTCTATTGCCTGCAGTGTAGGTTGGTAATCGATTAATTTAATTTACATAAATCCTGGGCTTTACTTTGCTGGAACATTAAAACCTTCTGTATTACTTTTAAGTTTTAGAAAATAATAAATCACACCGCCCATCTTTACATAGTCGGGGACCATTTTGTTTACTATGTTACCTACATCAAGTCTCAGCTAATATTTGCTAAGAACTGACTTGTTTTCCTACCAATACCTGTGTATACTCCGCAGAATTATGAACGGCCTGCTTGGTCAATGAGTACTTAAACGATCTGTAAAAATATACTGTGCAAGTAATCTTCTAAATCTATATATATAAAAGAAAGTCGTGTTAGTTACTCCATTTATAACTCAAGAACGGCTGAACCGATTTGGCTGAAAATTGGTGGAGAGGTAGCTTAGAACCAGGAGACGGACATAGGATACTTTTTATCCCGTTCCCGTGGGATGTGATGATAGACCGAATTCCACGGGGGCGAAGCCGCGGGCAGAAGCTAGTTTTAAATACAAAAAGAAACGGAATTAACGTCACCTGTTTTTTTTAACTTTACACACATACACGACTACGACTATCTCGACTTTCTCCCGCAGGGGTAGGCATAAACTATAGACCGCCACTGGCTACGATTCTTGCAAACTTCTTTTGCTTCTGCAACATTCAGACATCTTCTCATACATACGCACTGGTTGCGAGTACTAAACAATATCGACCTGACGACCTCTGTGGTTTAGTGGTTCGAGTACCGGACTGCTGACCATGAGGTCGTGGGTTCGATTCCCACAGAACACAAAAATTTATGTGATGAATATAAGTGTTTGTGTTCGTCTGGGTGTTTCTTATGTATTATAAGAATGTATTTACAAAAAAAAAGTATATAAGTATTATATCCATTGTCTAGTACCCATAGTACAAGCTCTGCTTAGTTTGGGACTAGATGGTACTGCGTAAAAAATGTCCCAGAATATTATTAAAAAAAAAAACTATAAAATTCACTGACAATCTTTGTCGAACAAAAACTCTTTTTATAACAAATATTTTCGTAAAACTAAATATTTAAGCAACTCTCTAGATGAAAGGTCACATCAAAATATATAACGGGAGAAATATAAAAAAAGAAGATTTTAAGGGCATCTCTAGGCAACCCTCTTTGCAGGAATGCTGTCATCAAAATCCTATGTTCACATAAAAATGTAAGACGAGAAAAAAGTGTAGTGTTTTGTATATTTTAGCAACTTTAGAAAGGACAGTCCCCAATTTGTTTTTCCTGTCTGCCTATTTTGCCATAATTTTCTGAAGAATCACAACCAAATGATTTTCACTTCAAAATGGTACTGTGTTAAGACTTTAAGACTATTCGCATACATTTTTAACGCACTTCAACAAAATATGCTTCTCTATTCAAAAATTGAAACTCTTTTCAAATCTGGTGCATAGTAATTCGTCTTAATATGTCGTGTAAATACCAAGTTATAGTAAGTACATTCTTTGAAACTCGAGTGAAATAGCTAGTACTGGGTGGGTAATAGCTACTTTACAAATGAACACAAAAATGAAAGAAATAAAATGAGGATTAAAATATAAAAATTTATTAATAAAACCTTTTTGATTAAATACATTCTCTATATTCCTCAGTATCACAATTAAAAAAAGAAATCAACTCTCATAGCTCCGAAGTTCCACTACTAGACTTCATAAATTCCCGAAAGCACATCACCAGCTCATCTGAAACAAAACACAAACATTGGGTTTACAAATCAACACAAGAATGAAAGAAAGAAATGAGGATTAAAAGCAACGTACTAGCCATATATCCATGGAACTCAAAAAAACATGGTAAATATGACGTGTGGGATGATAAACTGCCTTGTATCATTTGCGCTCCGGCGATTTCTGTACAAAACCCGTATGAGCCCTCGACACGGCGTTAAAAGAACGTGACACAGAGCTTTTGAATAAAAAATATATGAATAATATATTATATTGTATATCTGTTTAGAATAACTGTTTATTTAAACATGATTTAGTATTCGCAAGCTGTGATAGATTAGTTCTAAATTATTGATTTATTATTTTATGCACAATTAACAATGCAAAGTGAAAGCGGTGGTAGCCATTAGGCTACCACCCGGCGCCCTAGCCATTAGGCTAGGGCGCCGGACTTGCAATCATGTGGTTGCCGGTTCGAAACCCACCCATTGCACTACCGACGTAAACCCACTCGTAATACAAGCATTTAGCTTAGCACGAGGGATTAACAAGAATACTAGTAATTGGCGATCCACATTGCTAGTAAGCTTTTTTTAAAAAAAAAAGTAAAATATATACCTATGTAAGATATATTTCTGTAAATAAACCTTTTAAAGACAGAGGATGCTTTATCTTCTTGCTTTGTCCAGTAACACAGATTTCCTCGCCATGTTTTTCTTCACATTATTTATAAAAAAAACTTTGTCAAAATTGCAAACGAAAATAAATATATAACTCTCTTTTTCGTAAACATGTCCGTGAAAGGTCCTTAAGATCGAATGTAAGTGACATGTGACATCGTGTATCATTCAAGGAATATTTTGAGCTCAGCTTCCTTCAGTCGACTCGTATTTATTCAGTATTTTATTTATTTAAAGATATATAGATACCCTAATGTAAACTTGGAAAAAGAATGATGGAACTGAGTTGTGTTTTTATTTTGTTCACAATGCTAATGATAAATTATATTTATGTCTGTAAATAAATCTTTTAAAGACACTTTTACAAGTCAATGATTAAATATTTTTTTTATTTAACTAGATGGCGTCGGCGTTTCCTAACTGACGACCTCTGAGACGAAACACCGAAAGAAACTCCGAGAATCGTGGTCTCTTTTTTTACGGACTCACCGACAAATCCAAACTCCAAGTTACTGCTCAGAATTTTATAAAGAACTCAATGACACTGCTCCACTTGAGAATCAGGAAAAGAAGAAGAGGAAGTAAGAGCTGTGATAGCCTATAGTGATATGACTATTGGACTGCCAAGTCAAAGGCACGCTCTAGCTTTTAGGGTTTAAGAAACTTTATTCTCACAATTACATTCACTTGAACGAGAATACATAAAAAATACAAAAAATCATTTTTTGAGCGGCGTAATTATAAAATAATCACTACTTATTATAAAACAAAGTCGTTTCCCGCTGTCTGTCCCTATGTATGCTTAGATCTTTTAAACTACGCAACGGATTTTGATGCGGTTAACATCACGCTATGACTCTTAGGACCGGGGCAGCGCGGGTGAAACCGCGGGCGGGTCGCTAGTAGTATATAATGTAGTATTGACAAGCGAAAAAATAAATACATTAAATACAGCAATAATTCTAGACTGAGAGTAACTGTGAATACTTTTTACAAGATGTAGTTCAATGATTGTAAGTAACTTTTCAAGATTATGTGAGTATAATTTAATTATCACTCCCTATCGCGAAGAAACTGGTATAGCTGAGAGATTATCTTTACGGCGTATGAAGTTTGTCAACCCGCTTTAGGCAAGTATGGCTCATTAAGCGTGGGTATAGCCTAATTCCTCTCACGGTTTTTTTATAAATGAATGATTCAAGAGGAAGATTTTAAGCTTTTTAATATAACCCTACGACTCCTATACCAAGTAGGTAGTTCTCAAACATCGATAAACTCAAAATAAAAGCTTCAAAGAATAACAGCTAAAACTATATTATGTTATTTATTTGGGAAACAAACAATCGTACAATAAATGTTACAGAAATGTTTCCTTAAAGTGATAGGGTTAATTGTACAATCAACGACGTTTCCACAGGACATATTTTGACATATTGACATATTGTTATATGTAAAAAAAATATATAACAATATGTCAAGTAACAAATCAAAAGTAAGAAGGATCAACGCAAACAAGTTTATACTGAAAGAATCTGCACTAATTCCTTTCTAAATTGGTTAGCAGATAAAACAAAAATATCGACATTAACAAACTTTTTGTTATAAATATTAACCATCCGCTGGAGTGGTGCCCGCTCACCCGCATTCGTACGACTAGTAGTCGTAGCAACATTAATCATGGTACCAGCAAATTATCTCTCACAGCTGCCTCCCTGAAATACATAAAACCATATCAAACTACTTGACCATAAACTGGACTATCAGCAACTATCGGAACCGCACCATTTTTTCGCTAAACCCCGCGTCCAGGGTAAAAAATATCGCATGCGAGATACGATAGCAAGGTCAGGGTCTTGCCGCTTCCTAGTAAACATGATGCTTTTTTATTAGATTTTATTTCCTCCCGTGTAATGTGGTAAAGGTTGTTTTTATTAATCTCTACTTATAAAATTGTAAAAAAGCTGTCTGGACATTGAAGATAAAAAAAAACAAGTGGGTAGCGGTAGGTATATAAACGTCGTCGAAGCCAAAAATTCCGTTATATTGATATTATTTAAATACTACGATGTAGCGCGCGAGGGTTATCTCATGCGTTCCCGCAGGGTTGCGTGCCGCGCCGCTCGCGCGTCGCCATGTTGTCAACCGCCGCGTCCCTTGCGTCCCTCAGTCATAGTCGTGGTCCCGGCGCAGCTACGCGTGCGCACGTTCTCTCCGCGCTCCACGGCTCTCGCTCGTTAGGCAGTTGTATTTCATGGTGTTGTGTGAACTGTTAACCTACTGTAACCCGTGTGCATGTTTGTGTGGTTACTGCATTAAAAACTATAATCCGAATCCTGTGCTTTCACTTATCTCCACTAAGTACCTAACTAGCTGGTGCCCTGCCGCTCTATCCATCAAGTGAAGATACATACTACATAGATACCTACCTATCTTTATAACGATAAAATCCGTAAAAGTAGTTTCATTAAAATTCTGCCTTCACAATTTGTGTTTAAACAAAAAAATCTTTGTTGTAAACTTGTAAAATTTGTTACAATAGGTCCTCGAAGAACACTCCCCGCCGCCTTCGTTGGCGTATGTCAATGAGGATATCTACACGCACAAAAAAAGTACTCGAAGAAGTCACTGACTCCTGAACCACAAGTATCCTAGCTCTGGAGTGAGAGATTCATCATTAAAAACTTAACAGTTTTTGTCAATAAATTATTCTTATTCTTACATTAGCCCGTTAATTGTTTGAAGAAATAAGCATGACGGTATGCTATGTTTATATTTATACGGAATAATGCATGCAGATCTCAACAATTCATTTACCTTGTCAATACATTTATAATGATATGTATTGAACTCGTAAAGCATTTAATTGTTGACAAAGTGCGTCCGGGTCCAATCAACTAGAGAACAGTTGATTGGCGCTTGCAGTCTGAACAAATTACACGCTGAAACATCGATGTGACATTTAAACACGGTCGCATTTTAAAGAGCGTATTTGCAGCCCATTTTATCCAGATCCAAAAAAAAGAACTTTTATTTTGCATCGCTAATAAGATTTAATTTAATTAATTTGTTATAAAAATAAATTATTTTCACTATTCAATTCAATTGAATTATTATTTAGATGGTTAAGTCACTTAACATCAGCAGAACTGGCGGTCAAGCGTAAGCCTATCAAGATTTTTTTTCCAGCAGAAACAGCAGGAACACGTGATGGTAAGCGATAACCGCCGCCCATGGACACCCGCATTACCAGAGGAGTCACAAGTGCGTTGCCCGCCTTTTGAAAGGGTTTGGGCCTCCGGTAACATCATTCACTCGGCGAAACACAACGCAAGCGTTGTTTCACGCCGGTTTTCTGTGAGGCCGTGGTATCACTCCGGTCGAGCCGGCCTATTAGTGCCAAAGGATGGCTCTCCCACGTCAAAATTCAAAAGAATTCAACAAAATACCTCATTAGCCCAGAAGTCATGAGCACTAGTATAGGACCATAGCATAGGACCTCAAGCGTAGTTGAGGTCCTATGTTCGACTTCCAGGTCGAGCAAAGTATTTGTGCAAACCAGGCACAAAAATCCAAAATTCAAGCTGCTACCGAGACTTTCATAGAAAATCCAAACAACTCGATCTAGGAATCACGCTTAAAACTCACTAATAATGCAGTTGTGTTATCTATATCGCATTATGGATATAATAATGGTGTGAATTTTCGGATAAGAAGGATATTCATCGCATTACCCATGAAATTATAGTCGTAGTCAGTAAAACACCTCATTCAATTTATGGGGAACACCCGATATGAATCATAAAACCGACATAAATTGCAATTCGCAAGCTTCTTTGGCATCAAATCAATTTCATTCTACCGTTTGATGCTCGATCAACATCAAACAATTTGAAACACATAGGTACGTGATGTCAGTTTGTGTTTTGCCGATAATTCGATCAACCAATTCCCGGTATACCCGATTGGCGCAAGTAGTGTGAAACGAACAGATCTTAGGAAGACTTCACACATGTTTTTTTTTTAAATAAACGTTACTCCACGTTAGGATTTTCTCCTGCATCGTAGGTGCTCTTACAAACCCAAATTCTCACATACCCACCGCCCAGACCCGGAACAACTACCCGTAGACCATACAATGTTAATATTTGCTCCGTATGGGGATGGAACCCACAACACGTGGCGCAGAAGCCGATCGCTCAGACGCTACGCCAAACGTGTCGTCGATGAACCCATTGTTCTGTCCTAATACTAGGTACGGGTCTCCGCTCAGAATGAGAAGGATTAAGTTATTGTCCACCACGCTAACCTAACGTGGGTTGGCAGACTAAAAGCAGAGTAAAAAAATGTCGTAGCTAAGTATATAATAATAATTTGAAATGAGGAGATTATTAGGTACTTAGGCCCAATTGCACCAACTTATTAATTGTGTTTAAATTGTATTTAAACACGAAATTTCTATAGTATGAAAAATTGTGTTTAAATAAAATTTAAACATATTTCAGAAGTATGTGCAAGTGGCCCTTAATCTTATTATTATTATTTGATTTTATTAATAGCTCGATTAAGATTTAGAGCCACTAGCTCCAACTTTTTAAATATACTAAAATTGTATTTAAATACAAATTTATAATGTACAATTGTGTTTAAATACAGTTTAAACATATTTAAGAAGTTGGTGCAAGTGGTCCTAAGTGTCGAAATATCTAGATTAAATTATTTAATGTTAACTTTTTTTTTGTAAACAATTGTTATGATTACAGCATAATTTGTTTATTATAATTACGTGCAAGTAAGGATTACTGAACACCCTACATAGGGGTCCTTTTTCAAAATCATTATCTATAACTTCCCACCGTATATCAAGCAGATAGTAGTTTTCAACCATCTGTCGGCGCCCTTAGGTATTCTCTTTGACGATTATAACAGGAACTAAGATTTCTTTGAAGTATGTGAGCCACCCTTATAAGGGACCAGTGATGTTAGAAAATGATAAGAGGTATTACGGATCCGGAATATAGTTTGGAGATGCATGTATGTGTAAAACTACCTTTGAGTTGTCTGTTAATAAGACAGACCACGCGTGTGTTTCTCGAAAGATTAGGCAGGGTTATATTAATTCGCCACCACATTTCCCATTCACCACCGTTTGACGGTTCCATGTAATAAGTAACATCCAAACTGCTGCTGAAAATTGTATAGGAAAACCCAATAACACTTTGCTCGACCTGGGAATCGAACCCAGGACCTCTAGCGTAGCAGTCACGCTTGAGACCACTAGACTAACGACGCAGTTATTGAATTTAATTACATACATAGTACTCATAGGTTCGTAGGAATATACTCGTATTGAAATTACCTAATTACATTCATAATACGCAAAGGTATATAAGTACTAGCTATAAATACTTGTCTTGAAATTTATCACGTAAGCCAATTGCCAGCCAATTCTGCTGCCCAACTGCTCAGAATTTTGTCCGGCCCCCTGGCCGTTAGGTTTTCCCACAAAATTCAAAGCAAACAAACTCTTCAGCTTTATATATTAGTATATAGATAGGGATCTATATACTAATATATAAAGCTGAAGAGTTTGTTTGTTTGTTTACTTGAACGCGCTAATCTCAGGAACTACTGGTCCGATTTGAAAAATTCTTTCAGTGTCATATAGCCCATTTATCGAGGAAGGCTAACCCATATATCATCACGCTACGCGGACGAAGTCGCGGGCAGAAGCTAGTAACATTATATTTGGTATGTACTAGCTATACTTGTGTTTTTGTGTTGAAATTGATCACGTTATTATTACTACTGAAGTACAGAGCCACGAGTTTACATATACTTTGTAGAGTACTCCCACAGGTTTATACACTTGGCTTGTCAATAAACCTGTGAAACTTTGAAATTAACTCTAGGCAATTACTATTTAGTTGTTTGTAACTTTAATCCTGTTTGGGAATTTATGGTACACCGAGGATGTATAACATACCATCACACCTGTATTCCCCGAAGGGTTAGGCAGAGGCGTACTAATGTATACCCACAGTTCGCCGGTATGTTTAGGTCCCATGTAATAGGGGGCGAGCCTATTGCCCTTAACTGGGCACAAATTCGTAACTCCGAGGTGCTACTGAGAATTTCATAGAAAAACCCAATAACACTGCTCGACCTGGGAATCGAACCCAGGACCTCTAGCGTAGCAGTCGCGCTCAGGACCACTTGGCTAATGAGGCAAGCCGAGGATATATTGTAAGCTGATATTATAAGAGCCTATGTAAATACGTACCATCATTGCATGTATATTTGCCGGGGGGCTTCTGAGGGGCTCGTGGCTAAGTAATATCCAACCTGGGGCCCAAGTCTGCTATTTCAATTGCCTCAGAATGACCGTCCAATGTCACTAAATGACATAAGAAATGACAGATTTCGTAGACAAAAATGTCAAAAATCAACAATTTTGAAGTCACTGAATCACAATTCTGACACATCTAAATAGTAGACTCGGCACCCTGATCAACTGATCTGCAAGGTTAAGCTACGTTCGCCGCAGTTAGTGTGTGGATGGGTGACCATTCTTAACATATCGAGACCCCTCTGTGCCTCGCAAGGCAATTAAAGCCGTCGTTCCCGGTTGTCATGCGAACATGTTGGTCAGAAGCCCAAAAACAGCCTGACAACCAGTCTATCCTACGAATATCGGTGTTGCCCAGAAATTGGCTTACGGAAGTCTGATGGCAGTCGCTTCGTCTAAAATGATAATATTCAGCTCTGGAAGCCGACCCCAACATGTCGGGAAAAGGCTCGGAGGATGATAATTGCATGTATATTTTCTGTGGGTCTAGGCAAATCCTCAGTCGCCCATCGCACTTGGCCTTAGTGGAGGGTCCGACATTGGACGTCCGCGATGATATCGCAGATTATGAGAGAGCAATTCCCGTGATGCCACCATTAAGCAGAATGGTATTTCAACGACGACGATTCAGATACAGTTTGTGCCCGGTTAATGGCAATAAGCTCGCCCCCTATTACATGGGACCTAAGCATACCGAGAACTGTTGGTGTACATTACTACGCTTCTGCTTAACCCTCTTGGGGAATACGAGTGTGATGGTATGTATGTTATCATTAATAATAACAGTATGATCTGTACGTGTGAGTAGATTTTTTTAACGTACTTATAATGCTATAAACAAGGGCCAGCGAGCCCGTGTAAAACTTTTAAGGAGGGGAATTGCAGAGAAATGTGTACTGCAAGATGTAGAAGCTCAGAGCCCTCTGTCGAGTGTAAGACAGTTGCGATCTCCCTCCCCATAATGGAACCCATTTAAGGATTAAAGACGGAGATAGTTCCAATAGTATATGTGAATACGTATGTATCATGGACTCTATTCTAAAAAGTACTTCACTAAAAGACAGACGCAAGCATGTATAGAAATATTATGAATTTTAAATACGTTAATTTTAATATCCGGAATCGTTAAAAGTACAGTACAGAAGCCAAAACAATTATATTTGGATTTTTTCTCTATATTTCTGTTTTACATAATATTTATAGATCTTACTCTAGTTCAATTATACTGTAAATATTAAGGTAATAGCGTTTTTTTTCTCTTTATTTAATTAAGGGACTTTTATACCTATGGTAAATGTCAGTCGCATCGGACCTTCTAATAAGTATGTACTTAATTAATTATTAAAATAATATTTAACTACTAAAAATACCTCTTCAGACTGTAATATCTTGTCTATTATATACAAAAATAAATAATTATTTAAACATAATTGTGCTCTTATATAATTCAACTTATTTTAATTTCATCCTGATAGTTTGCCCGGAAGTCATAGTTAATCTATTTGGGATGGGATATACCCTATTATTATTTTTATTATGAAAAGTTCTATGAAGATCTGAAAATTACTATGCAAAGTTGCAACAAAAATGTTATTGTAATGGGTGACTTTAACGCACAAATAGGAGTACGCAACAACAGCGGAGAAGAATATACGGTGGGACAATATGGAAAGGGAAAAAGGAGCAAAAATGGATCCAGACTAGTATCCTTTGCTCTAGAAAACAAACTTAAGATCTTGAATAGTTTTTATAAGAAAAAGGAAACAAAGAAGTGGACATGGACCTCCCCAAACGGACTCCATAAAAATGAAATTGATTTTATTATGTCTAATAATGCCAACAGCATCAAAGACGTATCCGTCATACACCACCTGAATTTCAATTCGGACCATAAAATGGTTCGTGCAAAACTAACAGGAACAAAAGTAAAGACCAAAAGGCAATTTCGTACAAATAATTCAGCCATTGTATGTACTGGCAATACCACTCAACTTTTGAATAACCTACAGGAACTAACGAACAATGAAACAAAGGAACCTTTGTCGATTCAGGATGACTACGAGAAGATTATAAACCTATTGAGAACAGAAACGAAGAAAACAAATGCAGAGAGTAAAAGAGTAATCTCAGATGAGACATACCAGTTATTACAAGAAAGGAAGGAATTATTACAACAGAAAGAAAAGAAAGTGAACCGTCCCAAAATATCAGAACTCAGCAAAAAGATCAACCAAAGCATCAGGAAAGACAAGAAAATTAAAAGGAATTCCACATTAAAGAAATATATAGAAAGAACCGGTGGAGTTAAAAAAGCAATAAAGGAATTGAACAGCAAAAAAGATTGGATTCTAAAAGTAAAGAACATTGATAACAATTATACAAACAAAAGAACAGAAATACTAACGGCAGCAACAGACTACTATCGAAAGCTTTACCAAAGCAAAAACCAAAAAGAAACAACAAATAAAATAAATAACAAAGATTCTGAGTCAATCCCCAAAATATTAAATGAAGAAACAATTAGAGCAATTAATACGCAAAAGACAGACAAGACACCAGGTGCTGATCAAGTCACAAATGAAGTGTTAAAATCTACTACACCAGTCATTGGTCCTATATTAACAGATATTTTTAACAAAATAATAGAGACTGAAATTATTCCCGAAGACTGGACTAAATCAACAATAATATTATTACATAAAAAAGGAGATAAAGGAGATATTGGTAATTACAGACCTATAAGTTTGATGTCCAATGTCTATAAAGTCTTTTCAAAAATACTTTTGTCACGAATCACTTCTACCCTCGATGAAAATCAACCAAGAGAGCAGGCGGGTTTCCGCAGCAAATATTCAACAATAGACCATATACATGTTCTAAGGCAAGTTCTACAAAAATATAAAGAGTACAATAAAAAATACTATTTGGGATTTGTTGATTATAATAAAGCCTTCGACTCCTTGGAACATGAGTATATCTGGGAAGCACTACGTATACAGGGGATACATCTAAAGTACATACGTATACTCCGGAACATATACTCCAAAAGCACAGCCCAAATCAGGCTTGAAACGACGGGTGAAGAATTTCCTATAGAGAGAGGCGTCCGGCAAGGAGACCCAATTTCTCCTAAGTTGTTTTCGGCGGCTCTAGAGATGATATTCAGGAATCTGCAATGGGATCACGAAGGCCTGAACATAAACGGTGAAAACCTAAACCACCTACGATTTGCAGACGACCTGATTTTATTTGCAGAATGTCCAGTAAAATTAGAGCAAATGTTACAACAACTGTCAGATCAAAGCGCGAAAGCTGGCCTTACAATGAACACAGCAAAGACAAAGATTATGACTAACTCTTCACAGACGCATACCATCATAGTCAATTCAAAGATGATAGAATATGTCGAAGAATACGTATACCTGGGACAACTCGTGGCCGCTGAAGACACCATGCATAAAGAGATTGAAAGACGGATAGCCAATACTTGGAAGAGATATTGGTCACTCAGCGAAATTATGAAAAACAAGGACATGCCTATCAAAGAGAAAAGAAAAGTGTATAATGCGTGCATTTTACCATGCTTAACTTATGGTTGCCAAACATGGGCATTGACAGACAACTTAATAAACAAAATAAAGGTATGTCAAAACGGAATGGAGAGAAGCGTAATGAGCGTGAAGAGGAAAGATAGAATAAGATTAGAGAAAATTAAAAATACAACTAAATTTAAGGATGCAAAGGAAACATGTAAAGCATTAAAATGGCGATGGACAGGACATATGCTTAGAGATACGAATGGAAAATGGACAAAAACCATAACAGAGTGGTATCCCAGGAATGGGAAAAGAAGTAAAGGGCGTCAAACAAAAAGATGGGAAGATGACCTCAAAAAGGTAGCGGGTCCAGAGTGGACAAGAGCAGCGAGAGACAGGCAGAAATGGAAAGCTTTAGAGGAGGCCTTTGTCGGAAGACAAGCTGTGAAGTGAAACCGATCGTGTAGTTAAAACTGCTAATAAAGAAATAGCATTATTATTATTAATAAGAAAAATGTGTATTTGTAAAGTTGTAGAACAGCAATAAAGGCTTATTTTATTTTATTTTTTTTATTTTATTTATACCCTATTATACACCAAAAACTTATTAAATGTCAAGTGTAAGTTTATTCCCTACAATACGGTTGACCGAACCACGCTGTTACACACATCATGCTCGTGAGTGGGTGCTGTCTGTTGGGGCTGGTCAGTTCTTACCTGCTGTGGCAATATCTTTTTTTTTCTCTCGTAATGAAATCATAAATAACCTATACATCAAACTGCATAATTCTCAGCAACTATTTTAAAACAAAGTTGTGAAGTTTAATATTGTAATTGTTATTATTTTATTTTAAAAAAAGTATCTATGGAGTTTCTTGCCGGTTCTTCTCCATAAGACCCACTTTTTGGAACCGTGCAACTAGTTTTGACTTTTCAAAAGTACTTTCTTTAATGGTCTAATTGAAATAAAACATTTTGACGTTGAATTTATCAATCATAAAATACGGTACAATGGGTGGTCTTATCGCTAAAAGTACAAATAATATAGTATGCTAATAGTCATACAAGAATACCTAACTCATGTATTGAGATTCCTGGGATGTTACAAGCTGAATAAAACAAGTGTACGCTATTTCGTCAATCGTTGAGATAAAAGGGTTTTTACGTTACAGACCTAGGTAATATTGTAAGCGTGGAGAACTTTTTCTTTTATGTGATAAGGGAGCAAACGTGCAGACGGATCACCTGATGGTAAGCGATAACTGCCGCACATGGACACCCGTAACACCAGAGGAGTCACAAGTGCGTTGCCTGCCTTTTAAAAGGGTTTGGGCCTCCGGTAACCTCATTCACTCGGCGAAACACAACGCAAGGGCTGTTTCACGCCGGTTTTCTGGGAGGCCGTGGGTATCACTCCGGTTGAGCCGGCCCATCCGTGCCGAAGCATGACTCTCCCACGTCAAAAATAAATATAATAATTATAATATAATAAAATTATATTATAATTATTATATTTAATAACTGCTTGTGTCCCACTATTGTACCCGTTTTTCATTTATTTACTTTAAAATAAGTTTCCTTCTTAACGCCGTCTAAGGAACAAATCTGTTTTTAGTTAAATCCTCGTCTGCCATTGAAGACACAGGGTATTTGGGACTCGTATTGATTTTATTATTATCGCCATTGCCCTTCGTTTAGTGTTTCATTATATCACCACACATACCTATTGCCATCCACTGCTGAACATAAGACTCCCCCAAAGAGCGCCAACCATTACCGGTCTTGAGCAGCTCGCATCTATCCGCTGCCATGCTGTCAAAGATGTTCGTATGACAACCGGGACCACAGGCATTCCGTGTTCACTAAGGCACAGAGGGTACTCGATGTGTTAAGAATGGTCACCCATCCACACACTGACCACGGCGAGCGCAGCTTAACCTTGAAGATCAGTTGATCAGCTTCGTTATTACTTAACCACGAGCCCCTCAAAGCATGAATGCATGCATTCGCAAAGATACGACCAAGAAAATAAAGTAATATTTACCAAAAAAAAGTATATCAAAGTTCCAGCATGCACTTATCAAAAGCTGTGTTTACAAGAATATTTTATAACAAGTTACATTACTTACGTTAAAGTGCTTCATTTTAATATCGTCTGAAGCTAACTTAATTTGTAAAAGCACGTAAGTGAGCTCTTCTATTTACATATATTACACTTAATGGGAGGAACAACTATATAAATAATGCTTGTTTCTTGGCTAATATTAAAGCGCGTATGTCTCAAGGTAAATCTGCGTCAACATAATTTGTTTATGTAAATAATGGAAAGATTGAATACATTATGTAGTCATTGTACTGTTTAGTTTTCTATTATAAAAGCTTCTCTTCATGGCTCACGTGGATATCTATAATTATCAAGTTAAGGGTCGAGCTGATCCGAAGAAAAGAAACTTGCTTTTCAATAGCTGTCACTGACGTCAACTTTAAGACGTAAATTTAGAATGTGAAAGCAAATTTCGATATGGCGATGGCGGGTGGGACTCGCGGTGGCTTAGTGGTTTGGTGTATCTGAACAGAAGCAGCAGGTTGAACCCTTCCCACAATTAGAATTTACCCTTCACTTAAATAATTTTATAATCTTACCATCAAAAAAGTTAAAAATAAAATTCAAAAAGACAGTACCTACTGTCTTTTTGAATTTTATTTTTAACAAACGGAATACCAAAATATCATAATTTAAGAATTTAATCAATCAATTGTCTTAATTTGTGTTCAATCAATTGTCTTATTCAAATTCAGATACCGTTATTACAGGTTGCTGTCCTATAATTTACAACAAAACACACTGAAAATAAATGTAGGTAAGTGAATGTAATTGTCGATTGATTTTCCTATAACATGGGATTTAAACATCGGTGAACGTTGGGTACATTATAACTCTACCTTACCCTTCAGGGAATACGGCCACGATAATATGTTATAAACTAAATAAAACAAGGTGAAGTAAGCAAATGTCTTACAACACTTGTTTTGTATCATATTTTTCTAAAATGTTTCGCATATCAGATGCAAAATCACCCTATTGTCATACATCTTCAGCACCCGCTCACAATCCCACCAATTTCCATGCAATAAAAATCCCATTCTTATCCCAGAAAGAAATATTTTTCTCAATAATAAAACAGGAATAAAACGGAGTTATACTAAAAAAGGAATTGTACTATCATAAACCAACCAGTGGGGGATGATACTTACCTATTTACACGACCATTTAACAAAGATACATATGACTTGTTCCGGTTCAGAACACAAGAAAAGGATTTGAGGGTCAAGTTATAGTGGTTCAGAGTTTTTGGTTTTGTGTTGAGACCACATATTTTACCACGGTAATTACTTCTTATACTTACTGATTAATGGCCTAAAAGCGTTTCGGTAAAGTCTGGATTGTTTTTATAGCCGAGGGCTAGTTCATTCAACATTGGGTAAGTCCAAAGAAAATGTATCCCCATACCACGTTTTGGAGTTTTTTTTTATTTTTATTATCAACTTGCATCGTATCTTTCCGAATCTTTAAAAAATCTGATTTTGCTACGGCTACGACGTAGCAGATCGTAGCAGATTAGCTACGCATTCGAAGCAAATATTTTTTGTTTATGAATTTGATCCTTTCGATACAAAGGCCCACTTGCACCAACTTCTTAAATATGTTTAAATCGTATTTAAACACAATTTTGCATAGTAATTTCGTGTTTAAATACAATTTAAATACATTTAAAAGTTGGTGCAAGTGGGCCTAAATGACATATTTGGTTATAAAACGCTTATTATCTAAAACTATGGCAGTTCTGTTTATTCTGCGCTTGCCACACTCAGTCTATGGATGGGTGACCATTATGAACTCACTGAGACTCCTCCGTGCTTCGAAAATTACGAAATCCAAAAAGCCGGGCAATCAGTTTATTTTTAGAATATTGTTATTAATAAGCAGATATTGACAGTCGCTTTGTGTAAAATACTAATTTTCAGGCGAATCTGGCTGGACTAAATCTGGGTTTCTCTATGAAAATTTCAGTAGGATGTCGGAGTTTGGATTTGTACCCGGTTAATGGCAACAGGCTTGCCCCCATGACATGCTACCTCCAGTGGAGTTTAGGCGTACATTAGTACACCTCTGCCTAACCCTTCGGGGAATTCAGGCATAATGGTAATTATGTTATGTTGTTTATTGTGTTTTGGTTTGGAAGGTAATGTAACTATTTAAATGTAGAAACGTGAAAAAACCTTAAACCTTTCTCAGACATTTCTCAAGTACAAAAGGGTTTACCCAAGCCCTTAGTCGAAGGTATCCTTAGATCTAGACCGCTTACATTGTCTGTCCTCAGACATCTCGTAAATGTAAACATTAAGATACCGTACAATGTTTGCCTTGAAACAATTTGGCGAATTAAATTTTGACGGCGTTGTAAAGTGCGGGGACAGGTAGATGGATTGGTTAGAATTTGAATTGTTTGGTTAATGTTGAAGATTGAAATGTTTCTTACGATTTGAAATCTATACTCTGTACTACTATCTGAAGAGTTTGTTTGTTTGTTTGCTTGAACGCGCTAATCTCAGGAACTACTGGTCCGATTTGAAAAATTCTTTCAGTGTTGGATAGCCCATTTATTGAGGAAGGCTATAGGCTATATATCATCACGCTACGCGGACGAAGTTGCGGACAGAAGCTAGTGAATCATATAACTATACAGGATGATATTGTCAACGTGTCACCTTTTATTACAACTGTACGTGATATTGTTGCTTTGCTCATAAATATTTACTGTGCAAATCTTGACCAAATTTAAATGAACCACCGCAGGTGTATATTCTGTGAGAAGTTATTCTAGAGGGGTTCGTGGTTAAATTATAAATAAGCTGTTCAACTGATCTGCAAGGTTAAGCTACACTGGCCGCTGTCACCTCTCTGGATGGCTGACAATTCTTAACACGCCGAAAACCCTCCGTGTCTCGGAGACCACGTAAAGCCGTCTATCCCGGTTGTCATACGAACATCTTTGACAAATATTATTGGTAGTCAGAAGCCCAATAAAAGCCTGAAAACCAGTCTATCCTCCGAATATCACTATTACTCAGAAATTGGGTTACGGAGGTGTGATAGTAGGCACTTCGTATAAAATGCTGTTATGCAGCCGTATCTGGTTGAAATGGCAGATGACCCTAACATTGTTGGGAAAAGCCTCGGAGGATGACCGCAGGAGTATATTCTTTAAAAAAAAAATAGAGATTAGTCCGGTGATTGACAAAAATATCCTTGAAAAAATACATACACAAAAAACCTTTATTTAAATCATTAAAAAAATGATCTCTTATCCATCGACTAACCACGATAATTGCAGCTTAACCCAACAAATTGATTTATCAGTGTGCTGTGATAAAAAGTATCCGATCTTTTTAGAACAGTTCCAAAACAGCTAGCATCAGCATTTAGACTTGGCACACTGACTTCGCTCCAACTCTGACAACATTTTGGCACAAAAGCAACGATTAAAACACGGACAAAAGGATCAATAGAGATTTTATTTTATGTTATTTGTTTTTGAACGTAGCGGAACAGATACGGCCTAGCGTTATGACCCTGGACTGCCAAGGAAAAAAAATGATTAAAAAAAATAAACTAAGAGAGAGTCATTACAACATTTCATAACATACCATCATGCCAATTTTCCGCGAAGGATTAGGCAGAAGTATGAAATCGTACACACACATAATGTGCCGTTATAATAGGTGCTTATTACCAGTAAACGGATACAAATTCCAACTCCGAGCTGCTTTTGAGTCTTATATAGAAAAGATCAATAAAACTGCTCCACCTGGGAATTGAACCTGGGCTCTCTAGCGTAGTAGTTTTTTTTTTAAGAAACGTCCCACATTAGGATTTTCTCCTGTATTGGGGGTGCGTTTACAAACACAAACGCCCAGAGCCGGAACATCTACCTGTAGATCATACAAATATTTGCTCCGTGTGGGGATCGAACCCACAACATGTGTCGCAGAAGCCGATTGCTCAGCCGCTACGCCAAACGTGTCGTCGTTGCTCCATTCCTTAGGATTAAAATCTCAAAATGCATTAAAATCTCTCACAGAAATGCAAATCCGTGATCAAAACGGAATCACGCAGCCTATCCATTATCTGCTACGAAAGCGTAGCCGTCGTAGCTGCTACGGCTACACCGTAGCCACAGCGTAGGCCGATTACATACAGTGCATTAAATTCTATTTTCATATCGGCTCGAAGTTCACGCAACCATATCTATAATCTTGTCTGAAAATTGAATGAAAATTAATAATGGTATTTATTACTTTAAAAAATTACTATCTATATTAATAAACTAGCTTCTGCCCGCGGCTTCGCTCACGTGAAGCTATATCAGGATTAAAAATGGAAAACCAACATTGATGACCTCTTCTTTGTATAGGCCTCTATACATCAGGGGGGTCAAGCTGTATCTCAGGATTCATTTAATTAATTGAGATAAAAAGTTCACCAGTTTTAAGTTGGAGCATATAAAGTATATTCTCCAACTTAAAAACTGGTGAACTTTGATAATGAACCAACAGTGATAATAAACTTAAAACCCATTCAGTAGTTTTTGCTCCAACCCATAACAAACAGACAAACAGACAAGAATTTTAAAAATCACATTTTCGGATTCGGAGACGTTTTTTTTTAAATATCTTCAATGTACAGACACAGCTTTTTTACAATTTTATAATAGTAGAGAAGATGATTTTGACTTTGACGGGCATGGCAGACAAGATTTTCTCGACTGCTTGTAAAGTCTGTCAACCTGCAATAGGCTAGGAGTGGTACTATAGCCTAATCCCTCTCATTCTAAGAAGAGACTCAATCCCAGCAGTTGAACAATATAATGGATTGATTATATTATATGTAACTTCTTTTGGTCATGCTTCTTTTGCTGGCATGGTTTATTCATTTATTTTTATCGAAGACTAGCTTCTGCCCGCGGCTTCGTTCGCGTAGCGTGATGATATATAGCCTATAGCCTTCCTCAATAAATGGGCTATCTAACACTGAAATAATTTTTCAAATCGGACCAGTAGTTCCTGAGATTTGCGCGTTGAAGCAAGCAAACAAACAAACAAACTCTTCAGCTTTATATATTAATATATAGATGTGTGAAGCCCTCAATATTATTAGGCTTTTTATGTCAATTTTATCTGATTCCATTTATCTGAGAAATCTGAATACCACGTTTTAACATACTGATTTCTGTCAAGGGTCCGAAACGTCGGGATTTGATTTGTACTAATATAACGTGATAGAATCCGTAAAGTTGTTTTATTTCAATATACCACTATTTAAGTTAGTCAAAAATATATTCGTAATTAATATTTATTTGCTAGTAGTGACCTCTAAACATGGAACTATATGCAAATTGCATTTTTTTTAAATATAATATATCTTTATATTAAAAAAAAAATGCAATTTGCAATCGAACTAAAAGGTGACGCGTGATATGATTTTAAATAAGTAGCACCCAGGAAGAAGTAGTTAATTTCAGCTTTTTTCTTATATTGGCCCACTGCTGGGAACGGGTCGTCTCTGACAATGAGAGAGATTAGTATAGTCCACTACGCTGGGCGCAGACTTCACACCTTCTTCCTCCTTCTTCAGCATAATTGCATCCACTGTTGGATGTATGCCTCTTGCATGGTTCTCCAATGGGATCTAGATGCGGCGATTGTCGTCCAGGTCGGCCCTGCCGTTTTTTATATCATCCGACCACCTACGCCATCAAGACAATCTCTCAGATTTCCTCACGATATTTTCCTTCACTGTTTGAGCACGTGTTAAGTAACTATTAAAATGCACATGACTTCGTAAAGTCAGGATACACACATCGGATTCGAACTCGAAACCTTTAACTTGGCAGTCCAATGGTCATATCACTAGGATAACACTGCTAAGCACTGTTTTTTATTCTAATATACTAAAAATATGGGATTATCAAACATTAATTTACTAATCCCAGTTCGACCCAGTTATAATCAAACAAATTCATCTATTATACTCTCGAGACTGGTTTATCTGGGATGATACCGTGTCGATAAATATATAATTTAACACGAAAAGGGCCCGATAGGTTTAGTGAATAAGCAGTTAATCGATTATGTAGTTCACACAGTAAATAGATAAACTATATTTTGTTCTGTAATGTTCTAGCTCAATGGTTTTGTGGTGCGGGAGTTACCTTATCAAGTGGGGTTATTCCCTATTTATATTTATTCAAATAGAAATGTTTCGAAATGAGATAAGTAGACATGACCAGACCTACAGTTACGGTTTATATTTTTTGGTTATGTTAGTTGAAAGCTTATTTTTTATATGAGTATACCAATACGAAGATTTTAAGCTATTGCATAGCTTTTATCGCGGGCTTTGAGCGCGGAGACCGAATCAAGAAATTCCGTAACGTAAATAAAACCTAACACTCGTTTCAGTTCGGCAGACATCGGCACGGTGTTTGTGTGCGTGCGACTAGACGTATGCGTGTAGACAGTACGAAGCTTGCTTGTTTGACCACGCATCAAATGATAACTACTAAAGGGATTTGGAGGAAGTGGACAGGAATTCATAGCCTGTTTCTTGGATTAACATTTAGGCAATTGTTAATCAAAAGTTATTAACATTTTAACCATTGAAAACGTTGAATTTGAAAAAATAACCATTGAAGTGAATTTCTTTTTCAAGTATTTCTATACTAGACTAGCACGATTATAACAGAATCAAGTAATAAAATTAAAAAATAAGATAAAATAAATAAGTAAGATAATAAATAAAAAAGATAAAACAAGATAAATAAGATAAAAAAAGCGATAAAACAAGAAAATAAAGCAGATAAATCAAAAACCAATATTGGGACCAGGAATTGATTATTAGTACAGTAATTCTAACTCTACTTATACAGGGCATCAAGGAACATACATAGGACTTATCCGTAACGTTAAAGCTAAAGATTTGAGTAGGGTAAAGAAGTTAACAAATAATGACAACTTAATCTCTAGACGACTAACGTGACATCGTTATTACCTCAATTAAATTTGATTCCACAGGTGTCATTTTGAGTTGACAATTTTGACAATTATTGTTTTCTTCTTTATAGCAGCCAGTCATAAAGTAACTCATTTTATAATGTGAATCCTCCATAGTGTAGATATAGTGCGCACAATATATTTGAGAAACTAAAGAGTTTCCATCTAATCAAATCATAAAATAATATACAACTTAAATATGTATAATAAATAAAAAAATGGCTCATTTAATAATATCTAATAATTGCAACGTGCGTTAATCTTTACTGATGCCGAAACAGTTATTTGAAATTTTTGTCTATGGAAGTCTGTTTATATTTCCAGGCTTCACGTTAATACAATGTGAACACATTTTTGAAATTTAGTCATATAAAGGTCAGAAATAAGGTATTCAGAGGTAAATGGCGCTAAGTGTATTAAAAATATGGAAAACCATTTTTTCTATGAGATTTTTCGAGGTACCTAGTTTGTTGAAAATTGTAGAGGACAACGTCTGTCAGGTCAGCTAGTAATTAGCATAAGTTGATAAAAAACGCTATGCAATAGCTTTACCGCGGCAGTCCCCGAGTGCCATACGTATTTTTGTTTTTTAAAAAGCTTACTAGCTATATGGTCGTACATTACTAGTATTCTTGTTAACCCCTCGTGCTAAGCTAAATGCTTGTGTTGTGTTGGTAGTGCAATGGGTGGGTATCGAAACGGCAACCACATGATTGCAAGTCCAACGCTCTAGCCATTAGGCTACCGACGTTTCTAATTTATATTGAAACTTATAATAAGTCGGTGATAACTAACACCAAAATGGCATTAAACAATTAAATGCTGACTAAACCTAAGCATTTAGAGGTTCCACAACATGGGATATCCAATTTTAGTAACACAATATTGTGGTTTCCCTCGCTGAACTAAAATTCTGAGCATCAAAATGCTCTGCACAGGATATTGTCAATTATGTACTCGTTGCTAAAGGACATAATTGCTTGTATGACTCAGTGATGCGATGGCCCGAAATATTTATAGTAGGCATAAAGGCTTTTAAGCGACCGACGTATTCTGGTCCGAATATTTCCCTAATAAATCATATTTTACGAGGAAATTTAGTGCTTAACTGTTCTGGATTAATAATCTATATATATAAAAGAAAGTCGTGTTAGTTACTTCATTTATAACTCAAGAACGGCTGAACCGATTTGGCTGAAAATTGGTGGAGAGGTAGCTTAGAACCAGGAAACGGACATAGGATACTTTTTATCCCGTTCCCGATACTTTTTATTCCACGGGGGCGAAGCCGCGGGCAAAAGCTAGTGAAGAATAAAAATTAATTTAATGAGTAATTACTCAGTGAACTTGTAACTGATTTTTATTGATTCATTGTCAGTCCCACGATGTCGACATCATTATCATGAAGTGCAGTGCAGTAGACATATTTTGGCTGATATGCCAAACGATGTCTACTGCTGAACAAAGGCCTTCCCCTTTTTACCGTGGGAGAGCCATGTTTCGGCACAAAGGTGCTCGACAGGCGTGATACCGCGGCCGCACAGAAAACTGGAGTGACGACGAGTGGACGAGTGAGTGACGATACTGGAAGCCCAAACTTTTTTAAAAGACGGTGTTGGTGTTGCGGTTGTCCATGGGCTGCGGTAATCGCTTAACATCAGGTGATCCATCTGCTCGATTGTGCTCCTATACCATAAGAAAGTAGATATTTTGCATCCTCTATCGCCTATACTATGGGGAGTGCTCCGAGGAATTGTTCGGATTGATCCCTGCAGCCTCTTTTCACCATCGTTCTACGCGACAACAGTTCCATCCCCAACATCTTGATGGCTGGCAGTCCACAACTGTGCGTTTCCCTAGAAACTTTCTGCCTCGCACAACAAAACTGTGGAATGAACTGTCGCCTGCAGTATTTCCGGACCAATACGAACTTCAAACCTTCAAGAAAAGAGCGTACTCCCTTTTAAAAGGCCGGCAGCGCACTTGTGACTCCTCTGGTGTTGCAGGTGTCCATGGGCGGTGGTGATCGCTTACCATCAGGCGATACGTCTGCTCGTTTGCCTGCTATCACATAAAAAAAAAGGTACTGATTGTATTTCGCATTCATACAACGACTCCCAGCAATCTACAGATCGTCTGTCCATCCCATTGAAGGTAATTAATTACTAGATCGTAATAAGATTTGATTAAAAATGAATATGATAGATTTATGCATATTTTATGCGCATAAAAGCACTCTAAATCAACAAATGAGCATGAAAATTTAATAAACGTAGCCAACGTAACCAAATTTGAGTAGCTTCTTTCATTTTAGTCTCCGCCTATCTCATTGGGAGATATAAATAATAATCCCTTATTTGGCCAGCACAGACTTAAGCAATTAAACGGTAACATTTGTCAGTAATCATCATTTTATCAGACTAAGAAAACAAAACTAAGAAAAAATATTAATGTGACTAGGTATAAGCAATTTAGTATATGACCATGGTCTGCCAAATCATGTCTCAAATTCAAATCTAAGGCATACACCTTCTGCCACAAAACACTCAGGACCGTACCAATAAATATTAAAGCCACCCTATAAAATAATAATTATCCCTAAATTCCAGCTGCCTTCGGTAGGTAACTTCCAATAGAGCGATGCAAGATTTACGAAACACGTCAAGACAGCGCCCCCAATCTATCCCCTTTTGGATATCTTAGAGATAATAAAACATGATATTTATTATTGGTGTTGCTTAACAAAGAATAAGAGAAAATAGATCTTATTGAGGAAAAAGTATGTGTGCCTATAAATTAGAAATCATAATATTTTTCTGGCTGAGCTGATTATTTTCACTGTTAAACAATTTGATGGTATGAAAATAATATAGATTACTAGCTTTTGCCCGCGGCTTCGCTCACCTGAAGCTATATTAGGATTAGAAATGGATCCCAAAGATAATTGAATAAAGAACATAGTGATGATCCCTTCTTTGTATCGGTCTCTATACATCAGAGAGGTCAAGCTGTATCTCAGGATCCGTTTAATTAATTGAGATTACAGTTTTTAAGTTGAAGCGTATACTTTCTAACAGTGATAACAAAAATAAAATCAATCAAGTAGTTTTTGCGCTAACCCGTAACAAATAGACAAGAATTTAAACAATGACATTTTTGGGTTCGGAGTCGTGAATATACCCTAACGCTTTTTATGAATTTTATAATATTGGATATTTTACTATTTTATAAAGGTAAATTTAAGTATTATTTGTAAAAACATTAAATATTATTTATTACGTCTTTTAAAAGCTCGCAAAATGGAATGGAATATATTAAAATTTAAATAAATTTTAATATATTCCACTGAGTCACATCTAGACATTCATACATCTACGCAGATTTTTTTACCTCGCACAGAACAACAAAACATGCTCAGTTCCCTCTAGGGATGTGTTAGGTGTTTCTCGTATTATAGGGATGGGTTATTGTGAATCACAATGAGGTATGGCCGAGTGAAAAATTTATAAGCGCTTTTAGCAATCATTTTTTTCTTTGAAAAACAACCTTGTAAGTTCTTTTGAGGTTTATCGTGAATTGTGAAAACCATTTTCAGGGGGAGTGTGTTTATGGAAGGGAAAATGAATGTAGAAATTGGGTATTTTGTACTTGAGTGATTACATATTCATTGATGATCCATTTTTTTGTTTCAAAGAATGTTTTCAGGTTTGTTACAGTTTTATCATGTTCCGAGCCAAAAAATGTATTTCTTTTATTAATCTATTACAAAAGGAGTATATATTTTTAATTCAACGGTATTTTCTTTATGAATTGATGTTAAAATGTTTTTCTTCATACAACATACAAACAGACCATCTCATGCCTGTATTCCCCGAAGGTTTAGGCAGAGGAGTACTTTGTTCGCCGATATGTTTTAGGTCCCATGTAAAAGGGGGAGAGCCTATTGCCATTATCCGGGCAAATCCTAAACTCCGAGCTGCTCCTGAGAATTTCACAGAAAAACTCAATAACACTTTTGCTCGGCCCGGGAATCAAACCCAGGATCTCTAGTGTAGCAGTCGCGTTTTTTTGTTTCCATACAAAACAAAAATATATGTCTGATTTGACTTATATATCAAAATGGGTATTTTTTGGTTATTACTATATAGGTACCTAGTAAGGTATAGATAAAACTGTACTTTAAAATATAAAAGATAAGCTGTTTGTAAAAAACGGTTTCAATGGTTTCAAATTCAATTTTAGATTCTTGTTCCTTGGATTTATATTGCGACGGCAAGATTACTTGCCAACTACAGCTTGGGATACAGCTGACGGTGAATATCAAGCAGTTAGTAGCTTAGTTTATAAACGTACTATTATTTCTCCATCATAATATATATTCAACTAAACAATGGTCATACGAAAGATTAAAAAATAACACAACATAATTATCTGGCGTAACCGTTGAAATTTTAAGTTTATAAAAAATACACCTAACTCTTTTTAGACCAGTGAATCGAACTCAGAATTCGTGCTTACGTATAATAAACTACTTAATGGGTCAGTAAATACATATTTTTTTCCGTAACATAACATATCATCATGCTTAAGCGGTTTATTACCTGAAATTCCTAATACAAAATACCTAATAACATTTGCTTTACTTGGGTATCAAACTAGGACCCCTTATGAGCAGTAATTGAACCTGTTAGCACTAGTTTTTTTTTAAAAAAAAACTTGTTTCAATATTGTTTAATTAATATGTTTCTCCTTCTTTGCAGATATACTTTGAACAGCCTGGAGGCAACATAGGTAAGATTTCGCCATGAATACTGGTTTCTGACACTTACGCGAATATTGAAATAAAACTATTTTTTACGGATTTTAACATTAAGACGTCCAACACCTCAGTCTACCCGTGACCATGGATGCTGTAAAGGATCCGAAACGTCGGGAATTAAATAAAATTTAATACAACGCGATAAAATCCGTAAAAAATAGTTTTATTCCGCCATGAAGTTAAAATTCGCTTACAAATTACTAATTTACATTACATTACGAACATTCTTTACATTACATTACAAATATACATTTACATCACAATACACACATTGAGAAACCTATGGTTACTATATGTAACATATCTGTAGCCTAAGCACAAAGAACTATCGCATTCGTATTGTAAACGTTTCGAGTGTTTTTCTGCTGCAAATCTCATACATACCTACATACATATTTTCACGCCTGTCCCCATTGGGGAAGGCAGAGACTATAGATTTCCACTTGCTACGATCCTGGCACACCACTTTCGCTTCATCTGCTTAATTAACCTCCTTCTCATACAAATTACTCTCGATTTCGATAAGAATACGGTTTCGCATGTTCGCAAAAAAAACTGAGTGGAACAATCGACCCGTAAAAGATAATGTGCGATTTTCGCGGTCACTGTGTGGATGAGCTATGTTTGGATTCTCTCTGTAGGATAGAATCCACAATGAGATTATCCGACAGAAAAGCAAACTTGCCCACATAGAGCAAGGAATTAGCAAGCTTAAGTGACAGTGGGCTGGCAATATCTGTAGAAAAAGCGACAACCGCTGGGGTAGATGTGTTCTTGAGTGGAGACCGCGACTCGAAAAACGTAGCGTAGGACGCCCTCCAGCAAGATGGAGTGATGGTTTGCGAAAGGTTGCTGGCGGAAGCTGGACGCGACAAGCCGACGACAGCGTGAAATGGTGCACTTTGGGGATGGCCTATGCCCAGCAGTGGACTGTTATAGGCTGATGATGATGATTATGACCTAAAGAATAAAAGAGTTCATAACACATCGAAGCTACATGTTCAACTATTTGGGTAGTACATGGATTTATTTTGAATCTGGGTGTACTTCGCGTCTGTTTATTGTATGTTTGTGAGAGTGGTAGGGTTTGTGTCTTTTAAAAAATTTAATCAGATCAGCTCTTTAAATCAGATCAGAAAACTGCCTCATTAGCCAAGTAGTCCTGAGCGCGACTGCTACGCTAGAGGTCCTGGGTTCGACTCCCAGGTCGAGCAAACTGTTATTGGGTTTTTCTATGAAATTCCCAGTAGCAGCTCGGAGTTAGGAATTTGTGCCCGGTTAATGGCAATAGGCTCGCCCCCTATTACATGGGACCTATACATACCGGCGAACTGTAGGGGTACATTAGTACGCCTCTGCCTAACCCTTCGGGGAATACAGGCGTGATGGTATGTTATGTTATAAATCAGATCAGCCTATATTACAGTGGCTTCCTCAATTACCCTTATTATTTAGCGGCAGAATATCTGGCAATGCGGTGGTTCCAGTCCAGACCGACTCAAATGCTTTTAAACCCATAATAAATAACCAACTCACATCCTTACATCTTAAATTACATGGTTTCCGACTTCCACGTAAGGCGTATTATCTGCCACAATAATAACAGTTTCTAATATAAAATTGATTTCACCTGAGCGGGCTACGTTTAAACTTTCTGATTTTTTGGACGTCATCCAACTCCAATATTGCACGCGTTGACTTTTTTGGTCCGTGACATACATTTTTATGACGGGTCCAGATCTACCGGTGAAAAATTTCTAGAATAATTTTTCTTATCATATTTTGTGTTGTGGGTATATTTTAATATGTACGATCTGAAATAATATAACATACCATCACGCCTGTATTGCCCGAAGGGTTAGGCAGAGGCGTACTAATGTACACTTACAGTTCGCCGGTATGTTTAGGTCCCATGTAATGGGCAAGGGGGCAAGCCTATTGCCATTAGACGACACGTTTGGCGTAACGGCTAAGCAATCGGCTTCTGCGACACGTGTTGTGGGTTCGATCCCCACACAAAGCAATTATTTGTATGATCTACAGATAGTTGTTCCGGGTCTGAGCGTTTGTGTATGTGAGAATTTGTGTTTGTAAACGCACCCACGATACAGGAGAAAACCCTAGTGTGAGGCAACGTTTATTAAAAAAACAAAACAAAAAAAAAAAATACCGGGCACAAATTCCTAACTCCGAGCTGCTACTGGGAATTTCATAGAAAAACCCAATAACACTGCTCGACCTGGGAATCGAACCCAAGCCCTCGAGCGTAGCAGTCGCGCTCAGGACCACTTGGCTAATGAGGCAGTTCAGTACGATCTACTTAGATTAAAGGGCTGAAGATCACAGACCAATTTATCTGCGAAATTGAGCTGTGCTTACCGAGGTCAATCTATCGTTGGGTGGTCTACTTAGCATATCAAACTTCGTCGTTCCAGAAAGTCAGCAGTTTGTGAACATACCCTAGACAAGACCCAGCACTACATCAGATTTGATAAACCACAAGTCCTCGCAAAAGAAAACCGATTCCTACCCAGGATGATTCGTGAAGCTATTGAAATAAAAAAACACCCAAATTTCAATAGAGAAGATAGTTGGGTTTTACCAGCTGCTTGGAATCCCATTATAGAATCTATAAAATCTAAATCCAAGCCCAAAACTGCAAGACCAAAGGATACGGTGAGCTCGTTCTGCGTGAATCGGATCGCTAATAATTAATAAAAATGTAAGGTAGTAGTAGTAATTTAGGTAGTAATTTTAACATCAGGACGTCCAAATTTATTCGAAACGGACGGAAATTCCAAACTCTGAGCTGCTACTGAGAATTTCATAGAAAAACCCAATAACACTGCTCGACCTAGGAATCGAACCCAGGAGCTCTAGCTTAGCAGTTGTGCTCAGGACCACTAGGCTTATGAGGCAGTTAGTTCCTTATAAAATACGAGGAATTCCTAGTTCAAGTACTTACTAGACTCATATTTCATCTTGCCCTGATACGTGTTTATTTATTAGGGTAAAAGCCCCAACTATCGGTACGCAAGTACTTACAATTTTGATACATTGACATAAATCCAGTTTATGGTTTATTTGGTGTTTCAAACCATTCGGATATCGGTTTTGTAAACAGCCGTCGGTCATAGGATTGACATTCAATTACAGTTTTATGGGAAGTTCATGTTAATTTGGTTGTATTAAACATTAAACAAGTCGACTTGATGGGTTGTTAAGCGTTAGGGTCATTTGTTCGATTTCCCGTGGGATACAATTATTTCTGTGGACCCTACTCAGATAGTTGTCTTGACCTGTCTACGATACATGTTAAAGCATAGTGTAAGGTTTTATTTTTAATTGATGTAGAAAAAGATCTCTTATTATGTTTAGATAATGCGTTTGGCTAACCGACAATGAATATTATCATACATGCAAGTACGCCATTCTCCCACAGGGATAAGCAGAAACTATAGAGCGCTATTTAAATCTATACTAATATATAAAGCTGAAGAGTTTGTTTGTTTGTTTGTTTGTTTGTTTGTTTGTTTGTTTGTTTGCTTGAACGCGCTAATCTCAGGAACTACTGGTTCGATTTGAAAAATTCTTTCAGTGTTAGATAGCTCATTTATCGAGGAAGGCTATAGGCTATATATCATCACGCTAAGACCAATAGGAGCGGAGCATCAATGAAGAATGTTTCAAAATCGGGATTTTTCCTTTTGAGAGCTTCCGATGCATGCGCTGCGTAAACGGTTAAAGTTTCGCAAAAATCATATATGAAAGAATTGTTCCGCTTTAAAAGTTCTAAAAAAAAGTCCGCGACAGCATATGTCTATCTTTTAAGGTTGGCTCACTATAACCGTTTTTATGCTAACTTTGTTCTAAAATTCGTTTTTTTTTCCTTTTGAGAGCTTCCGATGCGTGCGCTGCGTAAACGGTTAAAGTTTCGCAAAAATCATATATAACAGAATTGTTCCTCTTTAAAAGTTTAAAAAAAAAGTCCGCGACAGCATATGTCTATCTTTTAAGGTTGGCTCACTATAACCTTTTTTATGCTAACTTTGTTCTAAAATTCCAAATGCATTATTTGCGTAGGTGTTTTTATAAACATGATATTAATCCTTATCCAAATAAATACGTTATTCATCAGCCTTTAGAGCGTTTGTTTTGTATCCGTGTGGACCGAGCTTGGGTCCGCTCGGACCCAACAAACGCTCTAAAGGACATATCCTCATTTAGCGTTCTTTTATTATTCATGTTCCCGTGACATATTTTACTAAAGTTCCGCTCGGATACTCAATACTCAATTATCAACTAACAATATTGGCTATATCTTGAAGTGAGCTTCAATCAAAACATACTACAAGCCGCTGAACGGGATCATCATCTTCTTACCACCTGCCAAGTTTGCTTGAACTTGAACGCGATAATCTCAGGAACTATTGGTCCGATTAGAAAAAATCTTTCGGTGTTAGATAGTCCATTTATTGAGGAAGGCTATAGGCTATCATCCTGCTAAGACTAAGTAACTATTCCACGCGGACGAAGTCGCGGGCGGAAGCTAGTTTAATAATATATGAAAGAATACAATATTATGTTGATTCGTATTACCTTAAGCAATGTTATTTTTGCGTCTTCAGTAAAACTCGACACATCTCGGTCTAGGTTCGATTCCCAGGTCAAGAATTATTATAAAATTTTTCTATAAAACTTTTAGTAGCAACTGTGAATTTGGATTTTTGCATGGCTTACTGCATTACATTTTTAAATGTATTGTTCACTCACTAATTGTAAATATTTTGTTGGTGTGCCTTATGAAAAAAAAAAAACATACTGCCTAAACATGCAAACTACAGGTGTACCTACACCTCTGCTTAATCCTTCGAGGAATAAAGGCGTGATGGCAACTTACGGTAGGTATCTATTATAATGTAATATATCTTAAACACACTTTAAAATCTGAGAGCTCTATATAAATAGCTTTCTAAGATTCCATTGGTATCATTTTCCAGAGCAAACAAGGCCTTTATTGGTTTGATCTTCACTTGTCTGTGAGATGTAATTGGAGGGGAAATGGATGTGGTTTTATCAAAGCCATAATATCTTTGTTTAATCCGTAGGCATTCTATTATGTACCTGTAATACTAGGTAGTAAATGATGATATAATAATTACTCTTCTCACTAATTTGATACCAGTCAAAACGAGTCAAAACTTTGGTTAACATTTTAACCTCTTTTGTGTAAATATGCATGATACCTACCATTCAGTTCTGGCCTTCATGTGGTCACAGTTCCCACTAAACCGAACCGAAATTTATATTTTCTTAATTCGAATTTTTTAATGTAAAAATCAGCCAAAACTAGTTTTGACTAGATAAAGGATGTTGGTTATTATTATTTTTGCATTTTTTTGGCAGAAGTATTCAAAAGTAGATTTAATTGGTTATGACTGATAACTATAACATAATAAGTCAGACAATTACCACCCGTTATCCGACGTATACTTCATTGTAGCCCTGATAAGCATTTTATTATTGCAATAAAGATTTTGATTATAAATCCAATTTTTAGTAACATACATTGCCTTTAAAGGACCTACGAAGGTTATTTTGCTAGTGAAATTACCAAGCAAATTAGGACGACGTGCGTGCGCAAGTCATAGCCTGTCGTCGCTTGCTATTAAACTAAAAAAAAACTATATACAGTCGAATGAATTTATGATCTTTGCATATCTTTTAAATAAAGACGCCTTAACAAAATTTCATGAAAAGTAAGGTTTCGAAATAAAGGTGACGTATGCTTATTTGAGATCATAGTACAATAAAAAACTTATCATCATTGTAACATCCAAAAATATACAAAATTTTCCCGAAACATAATAAAATTTTCCCGTTTCTTACTCGTACCGGATGAGATGGGTTGGGAAATTGAAAACTAATATCGGATGAAACTTTCCATTGTATTTGGTGTGTAAAACGGAGCAAATAGCATTCAATGAATACAAATGTTCTTGCGTATATTTTAGAGCTCGAGTATAGACTATTTTTATAGTCATTTGTGTGCACGTTTTTATAGTAATTTTCACGTGGGAGAGTAATACTTCGGCACGAATGGGCCGGCTCGACCGGAGTGATACTACGGCCTTACAGAAAACCGGCGTGAAGCAACGCTTGCGTTGTGTTTCGCCGAGTGAATGAGGTTACCGGAGGCCTTTCACGCGGACGATTTTTTTGTTTCCCGTAGCCCCCGACGAAAACGTGCAGGAATGAACACCGTATGGTTTTTAGTCGGTAGGTCACCCACTCTGGGTGGAGTCCGACACGCCCCGCCGCGGAAGCCCTTTTAAAAGGAGGGCAACGTACTTGTGACTCCTTTGGTGTTGCGGGTGTCTATTGGCGGCGATTATCGCTTACCATAAGGTGATCGGTCCGCTCATTTGCTTCCCTATCTCATAAAAAAAACGTTCCTATTTTCTCCAGCGGATATATTGGGCTAAAATGCTGATTTCAGATCAATCATAATGCAATCACATCATCTTGGCCACTTTGTTAATGATTCATCATATGATTTTCGTTTAGACATCATGCTATAAATTAAATATTGTAAGTATATAAACTGTCCTCTTATTATAATGAAATCTTATTTAGTTAAGTCAGCTTATACAGGAACTGAAAAGCGTGATGTTTGAACGCGAATCATTGTATGAAACGTTTACATAATAGTCATTTTTTTTATTTTCGACACATTGGAGTAACACATTATATTTAAACTAGGTTTTGCTCGTGAAGCCATAATCAAATTTCCAAAACTAATTTAATCAAGAACTAACAGTAATGATCTCTTCTTTGTATGGGTCTGTATAAATCAGAGAGGTCGAACAGTATCTCAGGATCCGTTCAATTAAAGATAAGAAGTTCACCAGTTCTTAAATTGGAGCTTTCTAACAGTGATAACAAAACTAAAACCTATTCAGTAGTTTTTGCGCCAATCCGTAACCAACAGGCAGACAAGAATTTTTTAAATCACATTATGTAATTCGGAGTCCTTCATATTCCCTAACCCACTTGTTTTTTTTAATACCTTCAATGTACAGACACAGTTTTTTTACGATTTTATAATAGTAGAGATACATACATACATACATACCATCGCGCCTGTATTCCCCGAAGGGTTAGGCAGAGGTGTACAAATGTACACCCACAGTTCGCCTGTATGTTTTAGGTCCCATGTAATAGGGGGCGAGTGTATTTATGTATTAACCGGCACAAATTCCTAACTCCGAGCTGCTACTGAGAATTTCATAGAAAACCCCAATAACACTTTGCTCGTCTTGGGAATCGAATCCAGGACCTCTAGCGTAGCAGTCGCGCTCAGGACCACTTGGCTAATGAGGCAGTCAGATAGTAGAGATTATTATACTTAATAACACGTGACATGGTTGATTAATATAGTTCTCATAAGAAAGCAAGACAAAAAATAACTAACAATTCATTTCATATTTTATGTTCGTGCAACATAAAATTAAACGCTTTTATTAACCTAATAACGTCTTTACAAGTGATTTCCCGCACACTTTTTGCAGATTTTTTAACAACAACACGATAAAATGCAACTTGCAATTACCCCGTTCTAGAATTAACTAAGTTTTTTCACCTTCAATAGTTTTTTTAACAAAGACTGAAATTCTTACAGTTTTTCCCCTTCGTGCGCTCGACGTTTTCACTTACCTAATTACGCTATTAAAAGTTAATATTCTTTGATAAGAAATAGTGTTAGAGAAAACATGAAAGTTCACGCTATGTTAAGCTGTAGACACAATGAAAACTGAAAAAGACATCACTGAATGAATACTGATTTTACAATGAAATTAAATGACTGTGATATTTTAAAGTTAATGTTGAAATTTATAAGTACGCAAGAGAAATGGTTATATTTTATTAGTATTTGGCAATACATTTTTCTGCATGCAGCGGAGATGAGAATGTTAAGGTGGATGACAAAATAAGAAACGAGTATATTAGAGGAAGTCTGAAAGTGGCGCCAGTGGCAGAAAAGCTGAAAGGGAATCGTTTGTCTTGGTATGGGCATGTGATGAGGAGGGATGAAACGCATGTGACTAAAAGAATGATGAGTATGAATGTGCAGGGACAGAGAGGTAGAGGGAGACCAAAGAAAAGATGGATGGATTGTGTTAAGGCCGATATGATGGGAAAGGGAGTGAGTGGTAAGATGACGGCTGACAGGGATGAATAGAAGAAGACAACATGCTGCGCCGACCCCAAATAGATTGGGACATGGGCAGGAAGAAGAAGAAGAATATTTTTTTCAAAAATATTACGTTTTTTTTCTCATTATATTGATACTACAAATTCCAGGCGTTCCAGATCCTTAACAAAGGCTTTCCTTAACATGGATGTATACTGTAAACGATCTGAAATGTTGGAATTTGATTATATAACAACAATAAGGTTTGGTTAAGATCTGTCAAAAGTAGTTTCATTTCCAAATCAACAAATCTCATAACTTGCTTCAAAGCTTGGCTTGCTTATATTAGGTACCAATAAGTAATCTTTTTTCATCCCTTCAAGAAAACCAAGGAATCTTTTTTATAAGACTATAGGTAATATTATTATATTATAGTGTCTTTTTGTATATTTTTTGCATTTTCCATGCTAAGATTATAAAGTTGTTTTAGTGAAGGGAAACTTCGACATATGTTGGGACTCACCGTAGCTTAGCGGTCATAGCATCTAATGTATCTAACCAGGAGACACAGGTTCGAAGCCTGCCTGCAAGTCAAATTTTTCCTTCGCTAAAATAAATTTACTAGAGTGTGTTATTTTCTGAGTTAAAATAAAAGCTTGTGCCGACCTATTATATACTCCACTTAACAGTACAATTTGTTGGGTTAATACAACTCCGCGTGCAGGCAGTTTTACAGAAAATTCTTTAGAGTGAAATGCACGTTATGTAATTAAAATCAAAGAAAATACTTATGTCTTCATTTTCATATTGCTGCTATAGCATCGAAACAATGGGAAAATAATATTTCCCATTGTTTTGTTATACTAGATAACCCGCGCAACCTCGTCTGCACCCAATGGGTTATTTGTCAATTCGTTTATTGCACACCACAAAGATAAAAGGTTTTAAAATAAATATAAAAGTATTAATCGTGGACCCTGTAGGGCATGGCAGTGTAGTAGAGAGGAAGAAGGCTTATACTTTATCTTGTATATTATTTAGGTTCTATTTCATAATTTTCTTTTGATATATTTCAGTAGGTATATTTATATTGGTGAATCCCTATGTTTCGAATATTATAGTATGTAGAATAAACTCCATAAAAAGAAGTTTAATATCAAAAGAGGTTTAGTATGCCTTCCGATGCATATTTAGAACCTATGTTAGTAAATATGCATCGGATGGATCGGCAATAATCCTTGGGAAAGCACTCCCGAGACGACGTCCGTAGTGGAAATAGATAAGCACTTACAGATAGATCGAGAAGCTATCCATCCGACTATTACTATTCTCGAGTGCATAACGTGGCACGAAAGGGGACTTGCCGACAGTTAAGGGCTGTTAGAGTTTTCCGTAAACAATAATACTGGATCTCTGTGGTTTAGCGGTTCGAGTACCGGACTGCTGACCATGAGGTTGTGGTTTCGATTCCCACAGGACACAAATATTTATGTGATGAATATGAGTGTTTGTGTTCGTCTGGGTGTTTCTCATGTATTATAAGTATGTATTTACAAAAAAAAGTATCTAAGTATTATATCCATTGTCTAGTACCCATAGTACAAGCTCTGCTTAGTTTGGGACTAGATGGTGCTGTGTAAAATGTCGTAGAATATTTATTTATTTATGAATAGCATCGGCATCTTCGTAGCCTTCCAAGCCTGTATTGGGGTCGCCTTAAAATTTAACCAGATGCGGCTGAATATCAGTATTTTATACTAAACGACTGCTGTCCAACCCCCAATAAGGCTATGGAATCTATACTAATATATAATCTTAATCTATATCTATACTAACATATAAAGCTGAAGAGTTTGTTTGTTTTTTTGTTTGTTTGTATGAACGCGCTAATCTCAGGAGCTACTGGTCCGATTTTAAAAATTCTTTCAGTGTTAGATGGCCCATTTGAAGCTAGTGCCTATAGATGTTGGGCTTTTCAAGTGCATTCGTATACTTCTGTAATTTTTTTTTAATTCCTGAGAAGCTTACGTTTGACCGTAAGTTCGCCTGATGTTAAGTGATCGATACTATGATCTACGATGGAGCGCGCTTGCCTAGAAGAAACTGATAGCCGGGGAAACTTTATTTATCCTTTAAAGCAAGGAGGAATCTCGTCGTGCAAAAAGTGGTCACCGATCCATTTTTTACATTAGATGTTTATTTGCGTAAATGAGAAGTGAATAGAAGAATATATTCTTAAAGAGCCTCATTAGTCTGTTCCATTGGTCTAGTAGTCGTGACTGCTTCGCTAGATGTCTTCGGTTTGATACCTCGGTCGAATAGAGGGTTTTTTTATGAAAATCTCATAATAGTAACAGTAACCCGGGTATTGGAAATAGGCTCGCTCTCTATAACATAGGGTATGAATAATAAATATACAGGTGAACTGTGGGAGTACATTAGTACGCTTTACCCTTACCCTTTGTGGTATATAGGCTTGATGGTATATTAAGATCTTTATAAAAAAAACTACTTTTTAATATAGTAGGTTTAATTTTAATATTTTTACAGACGAAATCCCAAAATCAATACTGAGTTTTTTAATGACTTTTAATTGTTTCGTAATAATTAACTACATATAACAATGTTTCAGATAAAACTATCAAGGGACGGTGAAACTTCAAACACTTCAAGAACTTAACAAATTACTCGCAAAGTGCTTCTCTCCAAAGTTTAATTTACTTACATTTTAATAGGCTATTGTTTCTTTTTGATTGATACAATAAGTTCATAAATAAATCTTGCTCTTTTATATGCTCAATGAAAGTTAAATGCTCTTTTAAAATATTAATGCGCTTTGATTTCTTGCATTTTGATTCTTTGTTTGTCTTGTCAAACAAAGAATGACTTTTAAATAGTGTCCGACCGAAAGTTCGGTTTCAGCCGAGTTTCGACCAAAAATCTAGTTTCGGTGGCAGTTTCGGTTTCGGCCAAAATTGGCCAAAAATTTTGCCGAAACCGAAACTGATTTCTTGGCGAACGCTTGCGGCCCTGTTCGGGAATTATCGTGCGCCGTTCGGATAGCTCTGTAGCAACACAAACAGTGTTGCCAGATGGTTACATTTCCTACATTTTTGTAACTTTTGACGCCCTCGCGTAACATGTATGTAATTTTTATATTTAAGGAATTATTAGAGGTACCTAAAAGAGATTGATGATTCTTCTAAGTACAAATACAAACCAAAGTATTAATTAATAAGATTTCAAAATACTAATAATTAGTATTTAACTGCCTCGTTAGCCAAGTGGTCCTGTGCGCGACTGCTACGCTAGAGGTCCTGGGTTCGATTCCCAGGTCGAGCAAAGTGTTATTGGGTTTTTCTATGATATTCCCAGTGGCAGTATTTAATTCTCAGTATTTTATGGAATTTTATACTTGATCACGTAAGTTTCGGTTTCGGCCGAAACTGAAGCCATGGCCGAATATTCGGTTTCGATTTCGGTTTCGGCCGGAAAACCAGTTTTGGTCGGACTCTACTTTTAAATAAAAGGAAGATATATTTTTATTTCGCACAGAATAGGGATATTTTATAATCATGCTTGTATTCTCTGAAAGGTTAGGCAGAGGCGTACTAATGTAGGCACATCCGGAGTTCGCTGGTGTGTTTCTGTGATTAGGACGTGAGCCTATTGCCATTACCAGGGCACGGATCCCAAACTAAAGAGCTGCTGCTGAAAACTTCATAGAAAAACTTTGCTCAACCTGGGAATCGAACCCAGGGCATAAAAGTCGCTCTTAAAACCACTAGACTAATATTCTGGGACAGCATAAGCATAAGCTTCTGCATTCTGCAGAAGCGAATTCATAAACACACAATTAACTGACACAAAGTACCTATACCAAGACAGAAAACAAAATATCCATGGAACAGACAAATATTTGCTTCAGGCGGGTATTGAACGTCCGATAATTAGCGAAATGGTAACGGCTACAATAACCGCTACTTAATTTTAACTTACTTAGAATTGGGTATCTTTATCAATAAAATAAAGTCAAAGTGTTAGTAACACGTAACCAGTAAGCACTTGACAGCATCCTTGGCATGCTGATGGAAAAGTTTGACTCTCCTATGTTGCATCACTTTGTGCAGGTGTTAATGCAATCGTGATTATTATTATGTCAATCACAACTTGTTTTAAATTAATTAAGTATTATTATTAGCGTAGTATTTAATACTTTAGCTGTAAATCCCCTTTTTTCAATCAAAATATTCCAAATTACCACCAAAAATACTAAATTGCACACTAAATTTGCTCATCAAATAAATCAATTATACTATACTGTTAGATCTTTAAAGCTTAACTGTTTTACTGAATGACTATCTGTTAACTAAAAGTAAATCTAATAATTCTTCGATGGCTACATTTCGGTTCTGGCACTCGCCGGCCGCTGCCGCGGCCCCGCTCGCTTCGCTCGCTCGGCTCGTGCGTCGTTGGTTACAGTTCTAACCTAACCTAACCAAATTAAAAAGAATAACGACTTTAATTTTTTGTGTGCAAATCAGTATTTTTGTTTTACGGTGAGTAATATTGTTTCAAAATGCGTATAATATCTGTGGTTTCAGCTAGATTTTTGCTGTAAATTAGATGAAAAAGCCCTCAGATTTTGATGAATTTTATTTTTTAGTACAACATGTTTAGGTAATCAAGTAGTTAATTTGTAGTACAGTCATTTATTTGATATGCAGAAGTTATTAGTGGAGAAATTTTGTTTGCTTAAATTTCTAAATAGAGGTGCAGGTAAAAATTCCCCTTAGTATTATAACACTAACATAGTTTTTAAGTATTTTCTTTTACTATCGCGTGGGCTTTTGTTATCTAATCTCTACAGATCTTCTTCTTCTCTACTATTATAAAACTATAAAAATGCTGTGTCTGTACATTGAAGATATTAAGAAAAAACAAGTGGGTTATGGGGTACATAACGGTCTCCGAAGCCAAAAATGTGATTTTTAAAATTCTTGTCTGTCTGTGTGTGTTATGGATTGGTGCAAAAACTATTGAATGGATTTTAATTTTGTTATCACTGTTATACAGTTTATGCTCCAACATAAAATCTGGTAGACTTTTTATCTCAATTAATTAAACGGATCATGAGATACAGCTTGACCTCTTTGGGTTTTTGATTAAATTATCTTTGGAATCCATTTCTAATCTTAATTAATACAGCTTCAGGTGAGCGAAGCCGCGGAAAAAAGCTAGTAAATAAATAAACTAATTAATTAAAGCGCTTTACAATAAACTCCAACGTAAGGATGATCGACAGCTAGTGAGAATCTAAGAAGTCTTATCACTGAGCAAATTCTGAATTTAGATAACGTAAATTTATACAATACATTGCGCTATCAGTAATTGTTTGCGTTTAGTTTGTTCAAGCAAAATTAATCTGTCTAAGTAACAGATCACCATTTCTTAAGCTTACATTTAATTAAATTAAGGATTGTGACCACATTTTGTGTTGTTACTTAGTAACTTATTATTGATACAACGTGTATTTTAGAATAATTATTCTTATTATATACTAAAGAATATGGCGCGTGACTTCGTCGGAACTCCTTAGACAAAAAATAAAACGCATATCTATTATTATATTAATGTAGGTTATAAACTAAGTGCCTATTTAAATCTGTTCATTAAATTTAATACAATTCGCATTAATTACACATCGAAGCCTAAAATCAGGACTGTTTCTCAAAGAAATAGCTTAAAATACACTTATAACTGTTTGCATGTCCCATATGTGAGACGGGCCTATTGTCATACATTAAAACTGAGCTGCTGAGAATTTCATCAATGATTTAAGCGGTGGTAGCCTAATGTCTAGGGCGGACTTGCGATCATGCGGTTGCCGGTTATAAACCCACCCATTGCACTACCGACGTGAACTCACTCGTAACACAAGCATTTAGTTTAGTACGAGGGGTTAACAAGAATACTAGTAATGAGCGCCCACATTGTTAGTAAGCTTTTAAAATAAATAAAACATAACATAACATACCATCACGCCTGTATTCCCCGAAGGGTTTTGCAGAGGCGTACTTAATGTACACCCACAGCTCGCCGGTATATTTAGGTCCCATGTAATAAGGGGCGAGTCTATAGCCATTAACCGGGCACAACTTCCAAACTCCGAGCTGCTACTGGGAATTTCACAGAAAAAAACCAATAACACTTTGCTGGGAATCGAACCCAAGACCTCTAGCAGAGCAGTCGCACTCAGGACCACTAGGCTAATGATATATCTATACTAATATATAAAGCTGTAGAGTTTGTTTGTTTGTTTGTTTGCTTGAACGCGCTAATCTCAGGAACTACTGGTCCGGTTTGAAAAATTCTTTCAGTGTTAGATAGCCCATTTATTGAGGAAGTCTATAGGCTATATATCATCACGCTACGCTGACGAAGTCGCGGGCAGAAGCTAGTCTCTGTATTTATTTAACTGGGAATCAGAGGACTTCGGCGACTCTTGCACTCTGTTATTACTAGCTACAAAAAAGCTTATGTATTTTTAATGTCCTAATATCGCCTTTAACACGTTCCCCTTAACAGTCAGTCCCCAAACCGCATTTAGCCAACTACCTACCAAATTATTCAAAAACGTACACAGTTCAAAAGTACCAGGGTGGCATAAAACTAGGGATACAGCCGTGAGCCCACTGAGGGCCTTCGTAACCTGACCCTGCTAAACGAAACTGTTTCCCCCCGTTACTTAAAGAGCGTCGTAAACTCCAAGTATGGGTCCCACGGGATGTACGGTCCCCTCGAATTTGGATCCGCGTTTTCTAGGCGTCGTTCTAGAAGTCCGGATGTAATATGGATCATATATGTGGAACTAGAAAGGAATAAATGTTTCGAATATTTTGAGAGCAATGAAACAATTGCATATCTCTTCTTCTTCTTCTTTACTATTTTAAAATTGAAAAAAAGCTGTCTGTACATTGAAGATATTAAAAAAAAATCAAGTGCGTATATAAACGCCTACGAACCCAAAAATGTGATTTTTAAAATCCTTGTCTGTTTGTCTGTTTGTTACGGGTTGGCCCAAAAACTACTGAATAGATTTATAATGATTTATATATTAAGGGCCACTTGCACCAACTTCATTTATATTGTATTTAAACACAAATTTATTATGAAAAATTGTGTTTAAATGCAATTTAAACACATTTAAGAAGTTGGTGCAAGTGGGCCTAAATATTATAATGTATATTATAATTTTGTTATCACTGTTAAAAATTATGTGCTCCAACTTAAAAACTGGTATACTTCTTATCTCAAACAATTAAACGGAACCGGAGATACAGCTTGACCTCTCTAATGTATAGAGACCCATAGAAAGAAGAGATCATCACTGTTGGTTTAAGAGCTTCAAGTGAGCGAAGCCGCGTGCAGAAGCTAGTAATTTATAAACGTGAGTTTGTGGGGATGTATAGATATAGAAATATGGATGCTTATTAGTCTAACACTCAAAAACTACTACATGGATTATAATGAAACGTTACAATAATATTACTCATACATCAAAATAATACCATTCAAATATCTACGGACGACGCTGGCTATGTTTATTTTTAATACAATGTTAATTGTATAATGTGTATAGGTAGTTTCTTTGTATTTTCTATGTATAATTTCTTTAATAATGCTGAAAGCATCCAGTCTAATCACGCCAATTTTATGTCGAGTTCATTTGCCATCTATCTGGGGTAATCAGGGGATAATAGAAAATAGGACTAATTAACGATGCTGAAATAGCTAATGGTTCCATCAAACGTAGCTATATTTGTTGTTTGTTGAATTCGAATTTGCCTGAATTTAACTCAAAAACATCGTACATTAAAGGCAGTAACTAATTATTGAAACATTTTGTATATTAAAAAGATTTCATATCATAACATAACATAACAAACCATCACGCCTGTATTCCCTAAAGGGTTAGGCAGAGGCGTACTAATGTACACCCACAGTTCGCCGGTATGTGTAGGTCCCATGTAATAGGGGGCGAGCCTATTGCCATATTGCCGGGCACAAATTCCTAACTCCGAGCTGCTACTGGGAATTTCATAGAAAAACCCAATAACACTTTGCTCGACCTGGGAATCGAACCCAGGACCTCTAGCGTAGCAGTCGCGCTCAGGAGCACTTGGCTAAAGAGGCAGTTGTTGTTGATTTCATATCAATATATTCATATCATCAATAGATTTCTTTAATGATGACTTTAATTAATCGGTTTAAACGAATTACTACTGTATAGACTTATTCCTTGAAATTACCCTCTCTTATTTGGGACGTGGTAGAGCCATGCTTCGGCACCAATGGGCTGGCTCGACGGGAGTGAAAACACGGTCTCACAAAAAACCGGCGTGAAACAAGACTTACGTTGTGTTTCGCGGAGATAGTGAGGACGTTTTTTTTTTTTAATTTACCTTTTAAAAGGCGGGCTGCGCTCTTTCAATTCCTCTGGTATTGCGGGTGTCCATGGGCGACAGTAATCCCTTACCATCAGGTGATCCATCTGCTTGTTTGCGCCATGTCCTATAAAAAAAATTGAACTATCTAGTCAAAGGTCTCGAGTTCGAATTGCAAAAAACATCTGTACTTTCAAAGTCATGAGCGTAATTATAGTTAACTTTACGCGCTTAAACGGTCAAGAAAAACTTCGTGAGGAAACCCGCATTCCTGAGAGATTTGGTGTGTGAAGCCTGCTACGCCTAATCCCTCTCAGTCCGAGAGAAGACCTATGCCCAGCACTGGGACATTATTATAGGTTGATTATGTTATCTTATAAATGATGGCACTAGGCTACAAGCTTACAAGGTACAGCTAAACTCAAAATTCAACAATTATTTTCCTCGGATGGGAATGGAAACTGGAATGGGATATTAGAATATAAAAAATAATTATAATAGCTTTTAAACTTTAAGCTCTTATCTGTTTAAAGAAATTCAATTATAAATTAAGCAGGTTTTCTTTTAAACTCAAGTACGTACATTAAAAAGATTATTTATGTACATAGTTCTAAGATATAATAAAAATCTAAATAAGGTTTAGTTTGATATAAAAGTTATATTCTTAACTAATCTATATATAAACTACAAATCAAGCTTACAAAGAATGAAACATGTTTAATAATATTTGTTTAATGTTTGAGACATTAGGCAAATTATTAAAAATGTTTTTATAAAATATAATACTTCAGTGGTCTAGAGGCCACAAGCACGATTGGTGAGTGTGTGGTTTTAACTTTGATTCCCAGATAGGGTAACGTAACGGTGGGTGGGTGTGTCTGGATTTGTGCGTGAATCCACAGTTGCCGATACGATTCAAGCCCCTTATATAGCGGGCGAGTTCATCTATATCTATACTAATCTATGCTAATATATAAAGCTGAAGAGTTTTGTTTGTTTGTTTGTTTATTTGCTTGAATGCGTTAATCTAAGGAACTAGTGGTCCGATTTGAAAAAGTCTTTCAGTGTTAGATAGCCCATTTATTGAGGAAGGCTATAGGCTATATAACATCACACTACGCGGACGAAGTCGCGGGCAGAAGCCAGTTCTAAATAAAACCTTGTTCAACCTAGGCTTCAAACCCAGGACCTATGAAGTTGTTAAAATAAAAAAGCTGGCTTCGCAAAACCGAAGAGTGAAACGAAATAAAACCGCTTACTCGTGAATACGTATTGAGCCCACTCACAATATCGCAACCTTTGCCCACAATATAAAAGATATTAAATAACACCCCCACTCCGCACCTCGGGAGCCTGATTGAATTTCTGTTCCGCATGATTTACCGGACATAAATACGGTACGGTAGTTCGCCTGATCATGCAGTTTTGTGGATACGGTTTTTGTTTATTGAATTCCGGTAAACATATTTGCTACACCTGGTTGTATGTAGTTGTATGTAGTTTTTGTTTTTTTTCTTTTCACTGTGCCGCCATAAACGCCATTTATGGCGGCGCCAACTAGTTAAAAACTTGAAAAAAATCGACCAGTAAAAGTGTCTTTCAAAGATCTATTTACAGAAATTAATATAATTTATCATGCGTCTGAACTATTTTTAAAATTACTATTAGTACCACTGATACAAGCTAAAGACAGAACCAAACGGAATATTGGCTTTATTCAACATTAAATTAAGATAGGGTTGACAATAATGTTATTAGAAATACCATGAATGAATCTATGGTAATGGACAACTATGCTAATAGAACAAGGAGTTCATATCAACCACGGTCACTCCTTGAAGATAAAGGTGTAGGTACTGTTGTACACCTACAGTTTGCTGGAATATAATTATTATGGAATATAATAGATTATAATTATTAACCATAAGATCACAATTAGAATATGCAGTCGCGGTCTGGAGCCCGCACTATGATAAATATTCGCTTGAAATAGAGAAAGTTCAAAGAAAATTTCTGAAAACTATGCATTATCGTTGTTTTCTTGTCAAGTTAAGTTACGTGGATCTACTTAATTAATACGATCTGCCATATCTGACGAGCCGTCGAATATTTCTTGATAATATGCTCTTGTACGACCTGTGTAATAATGCATATGATTGTTCGGATATATGTAATAAAATATGTTATTTAGTTCTTATGACCGCGCTCAGACGTGCAGCGCGTAGTCAGCCATTCTTTGCCGTTTCTAAATGTCGGACCAACGCGGGTATACGAGCTCCGTTGCGTCGTCTTACGACCAATTATAATAAGTACTTTCTAGACTTAGACTTATTTTCTATGTCTCATGGGCAATTCCGCAATATTGCTCTTAAAACCATAAGAGAATTAAGTTTTCCACCACTGGGCTTATAAGTAAAGAATTATTTTATATATTTTTTTAAATACTCTCTCACTCTTCCTATTGGTTGCTTGGCCTTTGGTGTTCACTGTACCAATTTGACTCTTTTGTCTAAGCTATAAATAATAGCTTAGACAAAAGAGTCAAATCGGTAAATGTATTAGTGTTCAGTTTTTTCTTTTTATAATCTCAGCTCATTTATAACACTGTTAATTTTTCAATTTTTTTATTCTGTGAAGAACGAAGTCGATTACGCAATTGTTAACTCTACGTTATTTATATGTATGGAGTGGCTGCTCCTTAAGGATTACTCTTACACGGAGTCTTTACTCACCTATCTTGTATGATACATTCACACACACACCTACACATACACTCAAACCTACGCACTCACTCACTCACTCACTCACACACACACACACACACACACACAGATACATACACCACTCACACCACACAAACACAACATACAACCCTACTCTTATACCATACAGTAGAATGACACAGTCCACTCGAGATTTAAGTTTTTGTTGATTACTGACCGACATTACCTCTTATAATACAGGTATACCCTAGCTTAAGAGGTAGTGTATTATTCTTGTACAGAAATTGCAAAATAAACCATAAATGTATTTCAAAACCAAATATCAAACTGTATTTCAAACTCTGTATGTTTTGGATAAATAAACATATAATATACCAAAGTTCATACTTTTCGTGTTATACAGTACAGCGCATACATCGATGCGGCGTTGTGAACCGAGCGATGACTAATTAGTTGACACCTTGACGGTATTTGCAGAAAGGTGTGATTCCGATCACATTTTAAAACAAAATCTACCTACAATAATAAAATTATATAGCAATTGTTTGAGTCTGTATTTCTTTTTGATTGGTTACATTGTCAATTTACCTGAGCTTCATTACTTGCATATTAATAACATAACTTGAAATGTATACCGCATTGTTACATAGGAAGTAACTAACTAACGTCTAAGATACAGGCGCGGCCTAGTTTAGACGTTAGTGTTCATTGCCTTGTAATTTAAGTTTGTATTTGGATAAGTTTACACTGATGTTATTCTGTTCTTGGAGCCAATAAAAGATTATTTAATTAATTTAATTTAATTAATATATATTATATTATGTATTACCCATTGTGTAATTGTTAGTTGTTCCAAATAAATAAAATAAAATAAAAATAATTAGGGACGAGTTTATTCCCATTCTCTCGGACATGGTGTGATGGTAAATTTATTTGGGCGATCTGATGGCAGTTTTTTCATGTAAAATACTGATATTCAGTCGTACCTGATTAGATTCAAAGCCAACCTCAAGGTGGCTTAATGTGTGGATAAAGGCTTGGAGGACAATGACCTTCGAACAGAACGCGAGGCGACGTTATGCTCCTTGAACAAGCCGGGGTTATGTTGAATGAAATAACAAGTTTTATAATAGTACAGATCCCATTGGTATGTTTCAATGCGCTCTTCGGGGCATCCCTAAACAATAAACAGTCATAAAAACATTATTCGCCAAACTGGCAAACATCGGAACACTCAAAACAGTTACCGACAAGTTAATGCAGTAAAAACCGCGTCTCGAATACTGAACTCGGTAATAACTTTATGATGGACATCAAAGTATCATCGCAGTCCCGGATCTAGGGAGGGGGCAAGTGGGGCCCCGTGTCCGAGGTATAAAGATAAAAAGATTTATTTGAAAATACGGGTTATATAAAAAATGTTGTGACAAAAGAAAGATACAGATTCAACCATATTTTACCATCAAACATGCAATCATACAAACAGCACCATATAAAAGACTTAATAAGGAATAAAAGGATTAATGCCTGATTAAAGGCAATATGGTCTGCCCCACGGGAGATCTAAATACACCGGCGCACTTTTGGTGTACATTACATGCCTCTGCCTAACCCTTCTATTCCTAAGTAGATACCGTTTAGATTCTATTCACAATATTATAATTATATTAAGCAAATAGTTTTGTGTACATTAAAAGTGTATACACTATAATATAAAGTTATATAGGAACCTATAAACCAATTTGTTATTCCCTAACAAATAAAATATATAGCAAAAACATACATTATAATTATGTTAAGAATTGTCGTAGATTTTTTAAACAAAATATTCAACATTTTTGGTTAATTGGTGCTATACAGTAAGCAGAGGTTAACATCAGTGGGGGGCAGATGAGTGCACCAAACACAATACCACAATGAAATGCTAAGTTTCCTGTAGGCATAGATAGATTGTCAACAGCTTTATAACAAAAAAAGGATTGGGGGGCCGGGGGGCACTAGTCACTAGTTTAGGCCCCGTCTCGAAAAAAATCAAGATTCGGCACTGTATGATCGCATATCCCAACTGTCCCCGTTGGCAGCGGCTACACCGTGAGTTGCCAAAAAGGTTTTTAGTAGTATAATCCAGCTATGATTTATACGCTGTTAAATGTAGATGGATAAGTAGTCTCGTGACTTTGGAAGTCTCAAGTGACATTTTGTTTGAAGCCTGTCTGGAAAGTATCAAGACTTTTTGATAAGCATGTAAGTTTGGATAAATATTTTGAGGTGAATAATGAAGGAACTTTTAAATGAGATGATTTATAATATAATTGATTTTTGCTGCCATTGGTCACCACAGGTTCGGGTGTTGATCGTCAAATCCAGTATTCGAATCCCAGGACGAGCAGTGTTATTTAATTTTTCTTTAAAATTCTCTTAGAGTTTCGGATTTATGCCTGGTTAAAGGCAATATGGTCTGCCCCACGGGAGATCTAAATACACCGGCGCACTGTTGGTGTACATTACATGCCTCTGCCTAACCCTTCGGGGAATACAGGCGTGATGGTATGTTAAATTTTGAGCTACATAAGCGTCCAGCGACCATGTTCGTGCGAGTGTACCTACATAAGTACCCCTCTGCCTAACCCTTCGGCGTATACAGGCGTGATGGTAATATGTTATGGTTTACCAATAATATTAACCCAATACTGTACACATCAGTACCTAATAACGCTTAATACATTGATATTTCCCACACGTGACAGAGCTGTGGTCGCGGTACATGGTATTGGCAAGTCAGGTCACGTCGGTTGCCAAACACTAGCCAGCGATTGTCATGACACCACACAATCAATTGTATCAATAGTAAGTGAACATTTATGTTTATAGCGACATCTACCGAGCTAAAGGAAAAACTGACAAACAAATCCTGAATCGCGCAAGTGAATTTTGCAACGCAAGATGCATATATACAACCGCCTGAAACCGCATGGTAGTAGGATTCTCCCTTTGGTTGGACACACCTCCCTCGTCCACATGTTATTACAAAGTATTTACGGTAACATTTGTGTTATTCAATTTACCTTCTCATTTGTTTGGTAAATGCACGCGTGGCTGGAAGTTTGAGGTCTTGGGGTCAAGTACCAGGTCATTGTTATTGAGTTTTTCTTAGATAACAGTTGTTTCTTGTTGTTCGGACCTGTATCAGTATAATAATAGGCCTAATACAAAGTAACTACCAAATAAAAAAATAAGTATCTCAAAAATACGATGTCATTAATGGACGGGTGCCAATTCAAAGGCAAAAATTAAAAAACATAGGTATATAGAATAGTTGTAGTATTTACTCTAGTAGGTAATATATTGTAGTAGGTATAACGGTATCAATACTTATAATCTTTAAACTTGTTTTTTGTTTCAAATACAAAAGTGAGTAAATTCACATACAATAATTTTCTTCTCTTGGTATCTATGATCAAATACAATTTATTTGGCTGTTAAAAACCTAAAATAGGAACTGCCTCTTTAGCCTAGTAGATTCAATAGGCTCGCCCCCATCTCATGTAATTAAACATAGGAGCAAAATGTGCTGTGTCGATGACATTACTACACCTCTGCTTAAACCTTCGTGACGTCACGTATCCAAGCGAGACGGTATGTTAGTAAAACTGCATCAGTCAGGAATCAGGTATATTCTCCACATTTTGCAATTACGATCCCTAATACGGTTATTGAAACCTGACTCAAATATCTAATCCAAATCCTATCCATGTAGTGAAATTAAACACAAAGGCTATGTAATTAAACACTGATTACGACCAGCAATGACCACGATATTTGGGGTGTTCAGTCGAATATTTCACAACGAATTACTGTCAGCCATCGTACATCGTCAGAATTATTGCAGTGAAGCTAATAATTCGTGCTAATTAATTTCCATAGTAGGAATCGGAACTATTCGTTTTCTGCATTCTACTTTTGTTATGTTTTGATTTTTTTCTTTAGTAAATGAGTAACTGTTATGTAATTATGTGCATTTTGATGTGATAATTCAACAAAGTTTCTCTACAATTAAACTTATAAAATCGTTTGTTCCGAATAATTGATTTATGAAACAATTAATTTAATTTATTTTTTATTTATTTGATTTATGAGATATTTATTCGTGGTACCTGAAATTTGATCTCTTAGGAAACTTTAAGGAGTGAAATAGAGGATGATAGTTCATCCTCTATTTCACTCCTTATAGTTTGTTGAAGAATGTCTGTTTTTTTAAGTTTGAAACATGAAAATAGGAATTGCAGCCACTCATTTTAAATATGACACGTTTCAGAGTTTATGGTTATTTTTTTTATTTTAAGGGAGAAATGGGGAGTTTTTATGGCAGTATATCAATTATAATGTTAGCTAAAGAAAGAAACGATCTTAGACAGAATTCCAACTTGCTTCTTCCGATAAAACATACAGTCATTTAAACATACATTTAAACCGAGATATTTCATTCCATCCTATTCTGCATGACATCGTTCAATTTATTCGCATCATGCAAAAACCAAACCTCATCGCAGAGAGTGAGTAATTACACTAACAGTGTAATTACATAATAGGTTTGGTTCCAAAAAGTTATTTGGCCGAGAACCAACATTGCCCATAGCGACCGCCTCGTTAAATCTTACACTATTCATTTTGATAGAAGTGGTTTATTCAGAAGAGAACCTGATGAACGTGAGAGAACCTGCCAATAGTATGATCATTTTAATCTATATCTACACTTATATTTTATAAAGGAAAGATTTTTACTATGTGTGGGTATATATGTAACGAATAAATTCAAAAACTACTGGGCCGATTTAAAAAATTCGTTCACCATTTGAATGCTACATTTTTCCAGATAAACATAGGCAATAGAATATTTTTTAAATGTTAGGGTCTACACCCGTGCGATGCCGGGGCGAGCCATTCGTTTCAGATAAAAGCAGATTGTTATAAAAATGATAAGACAACGGACTGAAAGATGACATAGATATTAAAAAAAATATGCTAAGATGGTTTTGACATGTTGAAAGAATGAATGAAAGACGATTAATGAAAGGTATTTATACGGAGAATGTTAGCACCAGCGTCGGAAGAGGTCACTCTAGAAGGACATAGGCTGATCTAATTGGCGAGGTCCTTCAAAATGGGAGCATGCTAATATCATAGTAAGTGGCAAGTTTCTGTCTACCCCTGTGGGAGAAATATGTTAATATAATTGTGTATGTTAGTCTTTACTTTGAGTTTGAATAAGATTGCGTACAATACAATGTGTGATATATTGTCAAATTTAAGGAGGTAACTGCCTCATTATTTAGTATTCGACTACTATGCTAGACGTCCTGTGTTTGATTCCTACGTCAAGCAAAGTGTTATTTGGTTTTGGATCGGAGTTTCGATTCGTACCCGATCAACGGCAATGGGTTCGCCTCCTACTGTATGGGAATATACCTATTAGTACACACTTTCGGGGAATACTAGCGCAATGGTATATTATGTTCATAATGTTAATACTAAAAATGACAAAGCTAAATATTCGGAAGTATCATTAATCGTAAGCTCATTTCGTGTTAATCAATCAATCATCAACTAATTGCAATTTTATTAGCTACAAACAAACTAACGGACGGAATGAATGAGTGCCGGCAACCCGTTCTCATAATTACAATAGATATTGAGGTATTATGTTGTCGGAATAGGATACTTTTCTGATTGGATTGTGTGATGAGTATGGTGTTATCCTTAAATGCAATCACTTTAAGCAGTTTCTCATTAACGATAGGAATTAGAAATGTTTACACATTAATCCATTATTCATAATGTTTATCCTGAAGCCAGAATTGATTAAATCATTTATATTTAAGTTGTTTTATTATTTAGTTTAAAATATTATTTAATGTTACGATCATATTTTTTTCGTTTAGTTACTGTGTAAAGTAAGACTACATCTTAGAAGAGCGGAATATCAACACCAGCCAATACCTAAACTAATTTACTCCAAGTTATCGTATAAAAAAAAACATATTTTTTCATAGGAGTAGTGAATCAGATAACGTAGAAGTATTTAGTTTAAAAATTCCCTAAGGATTAGAACCATTCGTAGGTTAAAAATCTAGGTATATCTATTTATAAAAATATCATAATCATAAATATGTTCATATATATTACATCATCTGAATATTACTGTTTAAAAGCGTAGTTATATGCTTACTTCGCTACCATCCTTCCTCATAATATCGGCCAAGGTAATTAGGGTAAATTTAGAGGCTTACCTTTGATGTCCCTATCTTGGCTCACGTGATCTGATTGACGACGACCTCTGGCGAATTAAATGGGTAATTAGGGACCATGGCTTCTTTTGACTATAACATTGAACGTAATAGGATGAAACTGGATTGGATTGGATTTTTATGAGTAAGTTATTTATGTGGTAATAGATAGTAAGTTTAATCAGTATAATTGTATTCTGTTTCAGACTAAGTCTGAAAAAAATATTAGTAACTACCTATTAATTTTAATTGACACAATAATCCTGTAATAGACCCTTTTAAGATTAAAGAAGATTATTTGATTGTTTCTAGATTCTTATGGTGCTGTTATAAATAACAGTTACTTACAATAAACTTAGAAATTCAATTATATTACAATATATTTATTTGAATGGATAAGGAAAGCCAAAGACCGGGCCACGTGGCGTTCACTAAAAGAGGCCTACGTCCAGCAGTGGACAAGGCATACGATGATGATGTATATTTATTTGAAATTGCAAATGTTTTATTAAAAAAAAGATAAGATTTAATTAGAGAGCCATGCTTCGGCATGAATGGGCCATCTCGACTGGAGTTATACCACGGCCTCACAGAAAACCAGCGTGAAGCAACGTTTGCGTTGTATTTCGCCGAGTGAGTGAGGTTACCGGAGGCCTAAACCCTTAAAAGGCGGGCAACGCACTTGTGACTCTTCTGGTGTTGCGGGTGTCCATGGGGGGCGGTTATCGCTTACCATCAGGTGATCCGTCTGCTAGTTTGCTCCCCTATCCCATAAAAAACCATTTATCCCCATCACGCTCATAAATGTTGCAGAACCAAAGTGTACATAATCGCTATACCATAAATGCACCCAGGAGACGAGTTGAAACAAAAGCTACCCACACCTCCCCATTTGAAGGATCTTGATAAAAAACAAATGCTAAGGTTCCACTTGATGGAAGAGATTTATTACTGAAAATCTCTGGAGGCGAGCAGATATATTCTTTTGAGCATACAAATTTAAGTTTGGAATGTTTCACACCGACGCGACGTGCAATGTTTTTAGAGAGAAGAGCTCTAATCACGAGCCCTTATTAATTTAATAACTATCTAAGGTAATAACTAAGTTGATCACCGACCTTTTTTATTAATAAAGTCGGTAAACGAACTACCTAAGTAAGTAGTAGTGGTAAGTAGTCATCGCCGTCCATGAACACCAGCAGCACCAAAGGAGTTACTGGTGCGATGCTGAGCTTTAAGAGCCAGGGAGTGACTACTAGACTGCCGGAGTTGCAACTACCGATGGGAACTGGCTCTCACGCGCAAAAGCCAAAACTTATATTAGGATGCTCTATGACAGTACCAAGTAAGGGTTCGCCAGCCAGTCAGACCCCAATAAATCGTACCATCATCTTTTAAGAGATGCCTATCTGAATTGCAGAGAAAATATGTATTCTATCTAACCCATCTGATAGGGTGAACTTACATACAGCCTTTTTTACTATATATAAATATGACGTACTTGACTTTAGCCCGTGATAGCTTCGTGTAAAATACTGATGTTCATCTGGTTAGCATAGGAGTTGACCTAAAAATAGTTGAGCAAAGACTAGGGGGACATAAAATGATGGGAAAAGTTTATAACTATAGTTATTCAAGACATAGCAGATACATTTTAGCCGATACATTTCCCAATGATTTGTATCGTTGTCTCAAAGAGTATTTAAGCATGAACAACAGTGAGCTACTATCACATAGTGTTACTATTTCCTCCTATTTCCTAGCTTTTATCTGTTTGCAGCATTTGTGAGTCGACAAGGGTAATTGATTGCCACCTAGATCCTTCTAGGCGAAAGCGGTCAAGGCAATAAATATGTAAGCACTAAATTTTCAGTTTCCCGGCCAGTTGTGTGAGGTAATAGGAATGTTTTGGAAATATTTAAAGACAATGATGACGTTCACATATTAAGGCCCACTTGCACCAACTTCTTAAATATGTTTAAATTGTATTTAATCACGAAATTGAAAAAATATGAAAAATTGTGTTTTAATTCAATTTAAACACATTTGAAAAGTTGGTGCAAGTGGGCCTTAAATTTGATTTGTGCCTGGTAAATGGCAAATAGGCTTATCCCTCAGTACATCCATCCTAACATTAAACATACAAATGCGAATGAAACTTAGTCTGTTGCCTTTTCACAGTATCTGATCAACAGGTTTTTTTTATCGTGAAATTTAGAGCTAGTTTTAGACCTTGGGAAGGTCATATGTTATCCCGGAAATTATTTCTCAAGGGTGTGAAAAAGGGATGGAATTTTGTTTGGGGAATCATTTTAATCAAAAGATATAAAATTAATCATAGTTATACTTTTAGTATGAAATAAATAATGCTACCTACAAAATTTTGTGCCACGTAGTTTTCGATAAGTACTAATTCTACGGAGATGAAATTGCGGGCAAAACTCAAGGGCCGTAAAATATTCGTATGTTTTATGTGGGTGTACAATATACATATCTGTCTTATACTTCGAGGATACAAGGGTGATTATAACTCTAAGGGCTCTTGAGCACAACTTTGACTGTGTAGGTAATTTTAATTTCGTAAATATATACTATGGAGGGACATTATAAAATGTGTTAGCATTTAAATTATAAATAAACACAATGTTAAAAGCGAATGACAGTTATAGTAAGCTAGTTCGGTGTAAAAAAATCCACGATCTAAAAGAAAGAGTTCACTCAAACTTCCGTTTGTACAGCGCCGTCGACGTTCGCTTTGAAATTCAAATTTTCAAACGCATGTTTCATAAAGCCCGCTTATCAGTCTGTATTCTCTTTGCATAACCCTGTCGCGTCCATCTAGAAGTATTCAGCTTTTAACTTTATTACTTTATGCTGACAATTACTGGGAATGTTTTGTTTGGTCTCTATTGTAGAATTTTCTTTGTTACGCTTGAATAAATTCTGCAGGCAATTAGGTAACACATTGATGCAATGAACTCATGACATAACATACCATCACGCCGGTATTCCCCGAAGGGTTAGGCAGAGGTGTACTAATGTACACCCACAGTTTGCCTGTATGTTTAGGTCCCATGTAATAGGGGGCGAACCTATTGTCATTAACCGGGCACAAATTACTAACTCTGAGCTGCTACTGGGAATTTCATAGAAAAACCCAATAACACTTTATTCGACCTGGGAATCGAACCCAGAAGCTTGGTCCATTAATGAGGAGTATTTTTTTTTTGTGTTGATGCAATTAACGCGGGAATTATTATTAACTAGCTTCTGCCCGCGGCTTCGCCCCCGTGCAATTCGGTCTGTCACCACATCCCATGGGAACGGGATAAAAAGTATCCTATATCCGTCTCCTGGTTCTAAGCTACCTCTCCACAAATTTTCAGCCAAATCGGTTCAGCCGTTCTTGAGTTATAAATGGTGTAACTAACACGACTTTCTTTTATATATATAATAGACTAGCTTCTGCCCGCGGCTTCGCCCCCGTGGAATGCGGTCTGTCATCACATCCCACGGTAACGGGATAAAAAGTCCTATGATCCTATGTCCGTCTCCTGGTTCTAAGCTACCTCTCCACCAATTTTCAGCCAAATCGTTTCAGCCGTTCTTGAGTTATAAATGGAGTAACTAACACGACTTTCTTTTATATATATAGACTAGCTTCTGCCCGCGGCTTCGCCCCCGTGGAATTCGGTCTGTCATCACATCCCACGGGAACGGGATAAAAAGTATCCTATGTCCGTCTCCTGGTTCTACGCTACCTCTCCACCAATTTTCAGCCAAATCGGTTCAGCCGTTCTTGAGTTATAAATGAAGTAACTAACACGACTTTCTTTTATATATATAGATATACTAGCTTCTGCCCGCGGCTTCGCCCCCACGGAATAAAAAGTATCGGGAACGGGATAAAAAGTATCCTATGTCCGTTTCCTGGTTCTAAGCTACCTCTCCACCAATTTTCAGTGAAATCGCTTCAGCCGTTCTTGAGTTATAAATGGTGTAACTAACACGACTTTCTTTTATATATATAGATTTAATTCCCTATTAATGCAATGGGCTTCGAAATTAAATGCAAAGGACAGAAGTGGGAGAGTATTTGAGTTGATGATGACCTTAGAGGAAGAATATGATGACACTCTTCAACTAAGTAATATGACAGCCAATGAAAATGTAACAAAAAAATATTGAAGAATCTATGTCACTTGTTACATTTAAATAACGAACCAATTAAAACTGGGCGATTCTAAATCAATTGATTGCACTACTGCGCTCACATAATTGGTATCAGAGTGGTTCACAAAAATATGAACCCTCGCTACGTGATATAAATACATAGCGTTTATTTTACGAGAGTCGAAGGGGGAAATCATTATTCAGTTTTCATTTGTTATAAAGTAGTTATATAGGAGTTGATGCATTACCAGATTTGTTAAAACCGGAGGCGTGCAACGCACTTGCGACTCCTCTGGTGTTGCGGGTGTCCATTGGCGGCGGTAATCGCTTACCATAATCCGATTCATCTGCTCGATTTCCCCCTATTCAATAAAAAAGGAGAACGGACTAAAACAAAAATTGTACTCGAAATCTAAAATAAAGTAACCGTTCCGTACGTGCCACCAATACATAGCATCCATCTTGAAATATAGCACCCAAAAATACTAGGTATATTTTCATCGCTCTTTGCTATCGTTTGAATTCAGTGAATAGGGTGCCGTAAATTTCCAAATGATTAGAATTATATCGGTTCTCAATAAAGGATTATTACGTAAGAGTATTTGAGACTTTCTAATAAAATAAAATAAGATTCTGCTACTCTACAATTGCGGCCACAAAAAGGTGACTGTCAATTATTACAAAATACTTAAATTATTGGAAATAACTTTCCCAAAGAAATCCTCAGGACCTGGGTTCAATTGCCAGGTCGAGCAAAGTGTTATTGGGTTTTTCTATGAAATTCCCAGTAGCAGCTCGGAGTTAGGAATTTGTGCCCGGTTAATGGCAAATCGCCCCCTATTACATGGGACCTAAAACATACCGGCGAACTGTGGGTGTACATTAGTACGCCTCTGCCTAACCCTTCGGGGTATACAGGCGTGATGGTATGTTATGTGAATGTACCCCTTTTTTGTCATCATATTTGTGACGCTGGCGCTGAGGGCACGCGCACGCTTGTCACGTATTTGTGACAACAGCGTCCAAAAGGTTAAAATCACTCACTAAGCTTGCAAATTGGCTTTAAGTATTAAGCGATGTTCGTAGTATGACGTTAGCTTTAATACGTCATTAGTCCAGTGGTCCAATAGAATTACCTTGCAAATATGCTTATTATAAGCAGATTTGTGAATTCACCATTTGAAAACATAAATATAATATAGAATACAAATACAGTTTCACCTAATATTTGATATCACATTTTCACCTAATATTTGATATCACATTTTCACCTAATATTTGATATCACATTTTCACCTAATATTTGATATCACATGTTCACCTAATATTTGATATCACATTTTCACCTAATATTTGCAGTGATTTCAATCAAATCACGCTTACAAAATCATAATAACCATTTGAATATATCCGATGACGTCACTCAGCACTATCACCCATTAATAATTTGAAACTCATTTGGATTATGTACGTTCCATGAATTAAATTACATTTTGAAAGCGCTTGTAAGCTCTTTGAGGGATCAGTGTAGCTCGTGTTTGGATATTTTGCTTCGATTGGAGACGAGAAAACCTGATTGGAGTTTATGATCAAATAGTTTCGATATTGGGTGGTGATTAATGAAGATTAATCACCACCCAATATCGATTATCGATACTAATCATCGATGCGTTTACAAACACATTTTTTACATACACAAACACTCAGGGTTGAGTTTCGAACCGGCAATCACATGATAGGTAAGTCCGACGCCCTAGCCGCTCTGTTCTCTATCAATCAGTAAGTGAAGACTTTGATTCTTATAGATAGAATAAATAAGCAGGTTACACAAAGAAATTGTTTCAGATAGAAAAAAAAAATGTTTACTTAATATTATCCATTACTTTATTACAAATTCACGCAGCAAAGTTGTTGGAGACAAGGATTAGGATGTCTGATGTATCTCATTTATTTTTAATAAAAGTTAGTCCTCAAGTCAGTTAGTCAGGACCTCTAGCGTAGCAGTCATACCAATAGACAGTTTAATATCTTACTACCATGCCTGCATTCCTTGTACAAAGGTGTACTAATGTAGACCCAAAGTTCGCCGGTATGTTTAAATCATTATGTGATAAGGGGCGAGCCACATAATTTCATAGAAAAACCCAATTAAATTTTGCTCAACCTAGAAATCGAACTTTTAATAGTATTAAATAATAGAGAGGAATAAACACACCATGTGAAAATTAATTAAAGCGGTTTTGGTTTACTTTTCATATATATATTTAATTAACCAAGAACTTTCCTTCACTTAATTTTAATAAACGTACAGAAATATTATTGTTTAATATAATTCTGAAATATATTTTTTTAGTAAAATATAATAATTATGTTATTTTAGTGAAGGAAAAAATCGACTCGCAGGCAGGATTGGAACCTGCGTCTCATGGCTAGGTACGCCAGACGCTAAGACCTCTAAGCCACCGCGAGTCCCACCTTGCATGTCGAAATTTGCCTTCACAATCTGAACTTACGTCTTAAAGGTGACGTCATAATTATATTCCTTACGCTATATAATACATAGCTTGATAATTATGAGCCGTTCACACAATGGCCCATTGTGTATATGTGTGGTCATTATGATCATTATCGTCATCAACCCATAAAAGTCACTAACACTGTTGGCGAAAGAAATATTCAGTCTACTTGTTAAAAACTCGATTATTGTGTATGCCAACACTGGCCACGGGCCTCCTCTCAGAATTAGAGCAAGGCTATCATCCACCACGCTAGCCTAATGTGGGTTGGTGGTAGAATTCATACGCTGTCGAGAAAATCTCTCAGGCATTATATATTTTTATAAAGCAAGTACCCACTACAGTACAATATCAGCCCACTGAGTTACGAATCATCCTATTAGTGTCTAAGGGCTGTCATACGCCACGTTGTCATAATGCGACTTCAAAGAACTTTGTTGACTTCTTCAAATACAGGTTTAATCACGCTTTTCTCTTTTATTGTTATTGATCATCAAATTAATTATACACCATATTGCAATTAGTATGACTGACTGTACTCTTACTTTAGACACATATAATTATATACATGGTACGCTTCTCACAATACAGTTCAATAATATTCTAACACAACAACAAACAAAACGTCGTTATCTATTTATAAGCAAAACACAAATTGAATCTAATCTCATCAAACACGCTGTCCTAACGTAATCACTCTCGCTTGTTACAGATGACAATGGAGAGACGAATCGCCGGCATAATCTACATATTGATCACTTTTGCTCTCGTTAATGAAATGTCAATAAACGTATACGCCAGGGACAACAACAAGAGGCGCACCAAAGAGAAGAGTGGTGGCTTCCAAAAGAATATTTGTGATATCACAGACCGTGATTCAAAAGTTCACTGCTATTGTGAAAATACTAGGGAGCCCAGAAATGCGACTAAAGCGGAATGTTGGGTGTTCAACGGCGGAATACCGCGTGACGACCTCATCTGGCAGAGTTTCGCGTCCCAACCAACTTTGCAAACTTTGTCTTTTAACGTCCGAGTCGATGGCGCTTTAGGCTATGTACCTACAAAAGCACTATTCTACTTACAGCACTTGAGATCAATCAATATAAAGTACGGAAACATTGGCGAGGTCATCCCTTTCGCATTAGCTAACTTAACAAACCTTAAAGAAGTAAGCCTATCACAAAATCAAATTGAGACATTACAGCAGTACTCATTCGCTCACCTACCTAATCTAACAACGCTTAATTTAGAAGAAAATATGATCATAGATATTGATTCAGAAGCATTTTTTGATCTGCCAAAACTGCAAAAGCTGGTGTTTACCAAGAATAATATATCGACGATCCGAAACGGGACTTTTCAGCACACGTTCAATTTGCTGGAATTGGATTTGAATAAGAACAACATATACTATTTGAATCGGCGGACATTCGACGGATTGGCGAATCTGAGAAAATTGGATCTCAGAAAGAATCGTATACAAAATTTGACGGAATTCACATTTGCAGAACTGTGGAACCTCCAGGAATTACTGTTGGGGAAGAATGATTTGCGGTATATATCGGAGAGGGCATTCGACGGACTGTCTCAACTGCGAAAGTTGTCCCTAGATGACAATAAACTGGCTTCACTCCCATCGGGCCTGTTCGAAGGAGTGAGGGGACTGAGCTCTTTAGACTTACGCTCCAACGAACTGCACGCGTTAACTTTCGACAATATAAAGCCTATATTGGACAACTTGAAACCGCAAAACAGCAATCTACTACTTGAAGGTAATAATGAATGTATATAGTATGCTTCCTCATGTTGAGTTTCATGAACTTAAAACACTCGATGAATATTAAACGTGTAGAAACTGAGACGTTATTATTAACTTTAACATACTTGGAAAGTTTGTTCTTTTATGACGCCTAGGGGTGTTCTTAGTTGGGACGAAATGGGGGCAGATAGAAGTGGAAAATGTTGTATAATTCATTTAAATCCTAAATTAATTCTGAATTAGTTTAAAGTTACCAACTCTAGGCTGTTTTGCAAAACTTTGAATGTCCGACATGTTTTCAGCTATTAATTACGAGTTAAATTTATTATGCTAATGTAAAATTATTTGTTTACTTTTACAGAGAACAACTTCGTATGTGACTGCAGATTAAAATGGATGCATTCGCTGCGAAACGAGACAAAAAGTCAAAACACAAAGGAGTCCCTAGACGGTGTAACTTGCAAAATGGATCCACCCATCGTGAGCTCCGCTTACAATAAAATGCCTGACGCTATGGACAACAAACTGGATTATAATCAAGACATCCTCCACGCCGGCTTGACCATCGAAACATTGAACGACAAAATGAATGTAACGGAAAAGAAGACATTACCAGGCGACTTATCTAAAGATGACGGTAATGAAATATCCAAAAAGGGTGCTAAAAGGAATGTTTTGAAAATCCCGGCGGAAACCCTTCCGTGTCCAAGGGAAGCTATAAAGACAACAGAGTTACCACCGTATATAGTAGATCCCGTAATACCAATCCAGAACGAAATGAAAACTTATAGATTCCATGACGCCAATTCGGGCTATATGAATTTAAAGTCCAGTTTCCACGTTGTAATATTATGGAGCATTTGGTTTAGATTTTTCTTTACTTAAGTAAGTGCCGTATCTAGTCGTTAAAGTAAGTGAAATACAGACTATTAAGCCGGCGATTGATGGCTGCGCACGGGTATAATGACTAACACTTTGCTAAGTCCAGTATGAGATAAACAAGGAAGATTTACGAGTGTGGAATAGAAACGTAATGTATTAAGATGTTATAGCATTGGCAGGAAAAATAAAGGTGACGCCATATGAGAGTGATGTTGTTTGAAAAACAGGGTCAATTTATTTGGGTATTAATCGAATTGTATATTCAAAATTGGTGGGAAATGTGAATAAATTCGAGAAGTTATTATTACATAAGTACTAACATCCTGTTATAAAAAGATATTCAGCTGGCGTGGATTAGTAATAAAAAGATGTCTAGACATCATGAGAATCCAAGTCTATTATAATTACTAATGATATTATCTTCATAATATTTGAACTCATTAATTTCGTGTGATCAAAAAAGTTAAGGTTAAATAAATGAACATTATAAAATAATCGTATATTAGTATTTTGCATTTACATGACTGTAATCATATTTCTCTTTAGAAATAATAAAGTAGGTAGGGAAAGAAATCTACTTGAACCGACATACTTTCACGGCTACAAAAGCTGCATTTTGTTTGATTCCATCGGCAGAGACACAAATATTAAAAAAAAAAGTTAAATCGTTTAAGCTTCACAAGTATAAGTAATTATAAAAAAGAAACTATTAACAATATCTTTGTCTTAGAACAACTTACCCAGAAATTGAGTAGAAAGAAATGGAAAACATAAAATTAGAAATGCTAATAAATAACCATCAATCCGTATGCAGCAATCAAAAGCCCTTAACGCCACATTTTTACATAGGCCACTTTTGCAGAAGTTTAATTTTCATGAGCACGTAATTATATAATGCGAAAAATAAAACTGAACGCTGATTTGGCGATACTGTATATGACGCACGCACCTCACGTATTGCACGCATAACACGCGTGTGCTGCGTGCTCTGCACTAGAGAACCTCGCACGTGCTTCACGTGCGTCACGTGCATTGCGTTCAATGCATTTGACGCGGACCAAATTAGTGTTCAGCTTACAAGTAATTATCTACCGTATGAATGTTGTAAATTATAACATAATGTTAAGTAGATGTAATGTATAAAGTTTTGTCGCACTCGAATTTTCATTCATTCAACATTTAAGGGAAATGGTGTGAGCATCCTTAATTTAATGTGTGTATAATATGTATTGTATTGAAATTTGTTTGGAGTCACGTGATGGTAAGCGACAATCACATCCTGTAGACGCCAGCAGCACTATGATCTTGGAACACTGCAGAATATTTGGAAATGCGATGTTACCATTCCAAAAGGACTCAGCAGCAGAGTTCTACTGACTCTAATCTTATATTATTTTATTGTTCAACTGCATTATTATATGTAAAGTAAGCAATAAGCTGTTGTATTTACTTTAGCAAGAGCTAATAAATTAGTAGCAAAAAACCTTAATTAAGCTAAGTTGCCCTTTATTTAATTGTACTGGTTGTATCTCGTGAAAAAGAAAAATACTGTGCTTGTGATATTATTAACCTTTAGATGTATTAACGGGCTTAATAGAAAACTGTATTATAACGGAGCCTTCGTTGAGTAATTTATAAACAAAGCAATTAGATATTTTTTTGTTGGAAAAGTACCCCGAGGGACCCACGTCATAAGCGGGCAAAATAATGAAAGCTAACATAATTAATTTTAAAATTAATAGGAATTATTTTACTTAACGTAATAATTTACCGTGGGAGAGCCATGCTTTGGCACGAATGGCCAGCTAGACTAGTGATACCACGGCCTCACAGAAAACCAGTGTGAAACAGCGCTTACGTTGTGTTTCACTGAGTGAGTGAGGATACCGGCGGACTTTTGAAAAGGCTGGCAACGCACTTTCAACTCCTCTGGTTGCTGATATCCATGGGCGGTGGTAATCGATTACCATCAGGAGATCCATCTACTCGTTTGCCCCCCAATCCCAAGTTTAAATGGTATTAATACAATAGGAAAATTACAGTCGAAACTTTGCCTAGGAATGAAAAATAACCATAGATTGATATTAGGTACTGTAACGGCTTAGATAAAAACACTCTTCGATCCAATTTCAAATAATACAAAGCCGTTGTTTAAACAAATTAATCTTAAAAGCGCCTTTAATACCGAGTCTATTAGCTTTTTGCGTCTCCAAGGAATCACTCCTAATAGCAACGTTGTTACTATAATATTAGCGGTTGATCGCGACCGCAGACTAAGTTAATATTAATTCGATTATCGCAGCGATGGATTAGTTAACATAATAGCATTATGAAATTACCATAGGAGTATGTGTAGTAAGATGAAACAGAAGATCTACTAAATCCAACTTTGAAACTAAATTCATCTTCGACCCATATAGTTTTTGAAATTTATTTTGCATTTTGCATGCTAATATTTTGGTGAAGGAAAACTTCGACTGTGGGCAGGATTCAAACCTGCATCTCAGGCCCTGAGTCGTCAGGTCGATCGTCGATTTTTCCTTCACTAAAATAACCCATTTCCTTGTCCAACTTCTAGGTACAGGTCGCCTCTCAGAATGTGAGAGCTTAGGGTATAGTCCATCGCGTTGGACTGTTGGAAAACTTCACACGCTATCGAAAACACAAATACATTATTTCGAAAAGAGGTGCGTGTTTTGGATTTGAACTCAAGACCTATAACTTATTTAGGTATTCAGCTCTCGAATGCGACCTTGAATTTGCGTCGGGAGCAGGCGGGTTGGCAGGGAATCTTACGTCCAGATTGGTTAAACCACTCTTGCGCCTTTCTGCCTAAATACAGCTCGAGAATCAGGTCTGATAGCGCGATGATTCGCGCCTGTATATAGAGTTCATCTGAAAGGATTTTAGGCTCTCTCTTACAGTCTGAATTTTATTGGCAGTAATACAAAGTCGGATATTGAGTAGTTTATTTTTATCTCGGTTATTGAGTTGTATAGTGAGGTAAATTTAAAAATATAAACTAGGAAACTATTTCCAGCTGAAATCTGCAAGTTATATAAGAATCTTGATGGTAGAATAATGCACGCGATGGATGCGCTGCGATAATGCATAGACCATTATACGAATAGATGTGGCTCCATTTAGTCGCGCTTTTGCATATATCTGTATTAGTCGTGGCACATTGAACGCATCGCGTCGCGGCACTATTAAATAGAGTCGCTTCCACGAGCTCAACCCGGGATTCTGTGTTTGAACATACTATCATCAAAATCTGTGATGATCGTGCTAGCCATAAAAGGTTAGGCGTTTTGAAATATGACTAAGTAATAAAACGAATCATAAATATTTTGTTTATTTTATTATGTTATTTATAAACACAGCTACCTATCAAATTTTTCCACCTTTCACTTCTCAAATGTTGACATAGATAATCATGCTTAAAAAATTGTTGCCCTGCTAGTCTGATATAATGTCGTGCCAATGTTGTCGATGAGGTGAAATACTACAAAAATAAAACTATTTAAAAAGAAATTAGAATTCATGTAAATTGCGCTTATGAAAATCTGTAGCAGTAAGGGTTTCTCAATGATGATGATTATAAAATAGATAATGTTTTTATCAGCCAAAAATGCAAAACGGTTTCCCGCAAAACCGGAAAAACAGAATTAAAAAAAGATTACTAAGGCTAAGACAAAATGACCGGATAAAGTAATGAGCAAAAACATTATCTATATGCTTAATATATAAAGCTGAAGAGTTTGTTTGTTTGTTTGCTTGAACGCGCTAATCTCAGGAACTACTGGCCCGATTTGAAAAATTCTTTCAGTGTTAGATAGCCCATTTATTGAGAAATGCTATAGGCTAAATATCATCACGCTACGCGGACGAAGTCGCGGGCAGAAGCTAGTAGCTTTATAATCCCATATCTAAATTAAGGTTTTAAGTTACTGCTATTTTACTATCATGGACTATTGCTGAATGTCTTGAGGGGAGCCAATGTGGTAGTGACAAAGATAACGCTATACAGAATGCTACAAGATAGAAAGAGATGCAAAGGTGAATGCAAGAAGCAAATTGGTTTTATGGCCCAAATAAAACAAAGTCCCCTTAAGAGTGATTAAATTTTACTGCTGGCTTTAGGTTTCTTTATATCGGATTAGTGTTGAGGAAATAATAAGGAAGGGAAATTATAATTAGACAAAAAAGACAAAAAACTATAACAAATTATTTTGTTCGCATTTGTTCGAAGCTTTACACTATCGACTAATACTTTAATATTTATATTTATTGATCATCATAATATTACCCCAACCTTATAAACAATATTTTTTTGTGATAATAGTGAGATTTAACTTAAATTAAACTCTTATAATTATACAGAAACCACCACCGAAATAATAAATAGTTATAAAATAATTTTCACGGATTTTATCGGGGTACATAATTACATTCAAGATAAAAATATTTAATAAAATTAATATTTCCATAAAATCCGTGAAATTTGTATTATTTTTATTACTTTAATATTTTTGTCTAGTCATTTATTTTGTAAGTTAGTAATTAATAATTATTCAAAGATTATTTTTATGTATTAAAGTTATTTTATTGTGATGCCATGCTCACAACCTTTTCCCTATATAATCATGTACGTTCATCTAATCTGTATAACGTTGTATAAAGTATTTTGACAAGGCGTTTTTTGTATGAATAAAAAATTATGGTGTAATTTTTTTAAATAATAATTTCGTTTTATTTCTACCCTTAATATTATTATGAAATGGGATGATAATTATGGAGCCATGGAGCTTAAAATAATGTTACGTGTATGGAAAGTGTAGATTTTGGTTTTTTTATCCGAGGGCCACCCAAAAAAGGTGGCATTTTAATTTGGATGTGTACTGCAAAAAGATTTCAGACTGACGTGGAGTTGGACGGCAATGGCTAATAAAAAAAAAGTTTTATAAGTAGTATGTTTTGATTCTCTGAACAACATGGATTATCAGAACCGTACATATAATCACGCCTGTATACCCCGAAGGTTTAGGCAGAGACGTACTAATGTACACCCACAGTTTGCCGGTATGTTTAGGTCCCATGTAATAGGGGGTGAGCCTATTACCATTAACCGGGCACAAATTCCTAACTCCGAGCTGCTACTGGAAATTTCATAGAAAATCCAATAACAAATAACACTTTGCTCGACCTGGGAATCGAACCCAGGACCTCTAGCGTAGCAGTCACGCTCAGGACCACTTGACTAATGAGACAGTTAACAAAACATAATTTTTCTTACAAAAATAGTAATAAAAAAAATGTGATATTAGGATTCGGTGCTACTTTTCCATAATTTTGGATCACAGATATTTTTTTTGGTATCAGCTCGCAGGCAGGATTGTACAACACTTACTATTAAGCTTTCACCTTATTACATGGAACATAATAACATACTAACGTACTGTGTAGTTATAGTTTTATTACACCTCTGCCTAACCCTTTTGTATATATACAGGCATAATTGTAAGTAAGACACATTTTAAAAAAAAAACTAGTTTAGTAAATCTAGTAAAAGTTTCATCAAACAAAGGTTCGTCCTCTTTCGTTGAATTAATCCCCTTCACTATCACTGCAAGAAAATTATTTCTCTGGGCACGAAATAAATTAAACGAAGACCATACATTTTATCGAGGTTCAAGAAGATTGCAGTTCAGCTTTGCATAAAAATAAAAAAGGAGCGACACTCTCTGGATAGGAGCGAGCAGTAGTTAAAAAGATTCATCCGAACGCAGGGTTGCGACCCAAATCTGACAGTAAGAGAAAGATAGAAAGGAAATAATTTATTTGAGTCTGAAATACAAAGCTAAATGTGAATTCCCCTAATATATGGGATCTAAATATACAGAAGTACAGGCAGATGGTAGGAATGGTATAAAAACTAAAACAAAGTTCTAAGTTTAGTCGATAAATCAATAAACAAATAATCAATCTGCCTCGTTAGTCTAGTGGTCCCAAGTCGACTGCTATGCCAGAGGTCCTGGGTTCGATTCCCAGGCCGAATAGTGTTATTCAGTTTTTCTATTAAATTCTCAGTAGCAGCTCGGAGTTTGGAATTTGTGCCCGGTTTATGGCAATAGGCTCGCCCGCTATTAATTGGGACTTAAATATATCGGCAAAATGTGGGTGTACCTTAGTACACCTCTGCCGAAACCTTCGGGGAATACAGGCGTGATCGTATGGTATGTTATGTTAAATCAACCAAGAAATACAATGATAGACAAAAATTGGTCCTTAGCTCCGCAGTTTTTAATGCAGAGCTGATATTTTGCCAAGGTCACGTGGCGAGGTCACGGACAATGGCTAACAACACCTCAAATTAACCGCCAGTTTAGTAGTCCTAAACAGTACAAACTACGATAGAGCTCCTGGGAGCCCAATTTGTAGGGCAAGTAAAAGTGTACAAGTTTTTCTATGAAATTCTCAATAGCAGCTCGGAGTTTGGATTTGTGCTTGGTTAACAAGAGACCTGAGAGAAGAATCGGACTTAAGAGAGATTTTTGTACTGCCTCATTAGTAGAGCGGTCCTAAACGCAACTGCTTGGCAAGTTTTAAGCCCAGGTCGAGCAATGTGACCGTGTTTTCTATGGAATCCTCAATAGCAACTAAGAGTTTCAATTTGTCAAAATAGGATGATTAAAGATGTCGAAAAATGATTTGAAAATAGGCTTGTATATTCTTGCCACAGAGCTTATTCCATAGTACAGTCGCCAGTAGATAATCGTATCCAAAACAGTCAACTTTATACATTCGATATTCAATTTAATCTTCGAACATTATCCAATATTTGAAAGTTTGTGGTAACTTCATGTGCTAGCGACGATACAAGCTGAGTCTTCTATAAAAAAAAGTCTTATTCTTTCATACAAAAAAGGCAATGTAGGCAAAAAATATACATCCAAGCAACTGTCGCCTTCATAAGACCCTAAATCATTTCTCCAAGCCTTAAACCTTGTCACAGCCAAGCAAATCACGTTTTAAAGCACCAAATTAAGCCAAGCCCATAAATTTCATTCGAAACCCGAGAAGATTTTAAGGGATTTGAGAATTAACTCCGTATAAGGGTCTAGATAGTCGCATTATTCGGAATAAATGAGCTGTAAATATACGCGTCAGTAAATGCACTTGATGTAGGGAAGAAGCTGATATGGACTGTCTGTGAAGGGGTAGAAATGAGCTAAATATATTAGAGGTTATTTATAATTTTTAAACTTACTAGAGGTCGCTCGGTGCTTGAAATTCGACCTTGATCGACAAAATAACTGCCTCATTAGCCTAGTGTGCCTGAGTGCGACTGATACGCTAGAGGTTCTATGTTCGTTTCCCAGCTCGAACAAAGATTGGATTTTCAAAGAAATAATTGCCAATTAATTTAATTTTTAGATACCATCACGTATGTTTATCATCGGTCTCATGTAATAGGGGGCAAGCCTATTGTCATTAACCAGGCACAAACCTCAAACTCCGAGCTGCTACTGAGAATTTCATAACAACCCAATAACATTGCTCGGCCTGGGAATCAATTTTGGATCCTCTAGCGTAGCAGTTGCACTTAGAACCACTACATTAATAAAGCAGTTTAATAGATTGTAAGAACAAACATAATTTCTAATGCAAAGGAACTGCTAACCCGTTTACGTTACTCAGACAAAAGCTGCACTTGGTACACAAGCGGCGACCGCGCCCTGTGGTCGCACCAGCGAAGTTGCTAACTGCGCTCAACACCAGTGTCAAGGAGACGTGTTTATGAGACCGCAAATTTGGTCGCTCCACCTCGGACTCTAATGTAATTCCAATATTTGCGGTGAGAAGTTCCTTGAGTTATTTCAAAGGAAACTGCAGGGAATTGTCATTGTAAGAGTCAATAAAAAATGTTTTTTTTTATTATATTACATTTTTAAGATATGCATTTTAGATATAATACATTCAGGTTCAATCGATGTAATATATGCACTACTTAATTCACACACTATGTACTACTACTACTGCTACTACTATGTACTACTTAATTCAGACATTATTCTATGTTGAGGCAGAGGTGTACTAATGTACACCCACATTACCCCGGTATGTTGAGATTGTAATAAGAAACGAGTGTAGATTAACGGTATCCGAATTCGAATAATAACACGCTTTGAATAAATTGTGTTTGAATTACTATTTAAATTGGTACAGGATCTATTACTTTGTAAACTTGACATTAGTTGTTGGTTTACAATAAAGGATTCTATTCTATCCTATCCTGTTCTATTCCGTTCCGTTCCGTTCCATTCTGTTCTATTCTATTCTATTCTATTCTATTCTATTCTATTCTATTCTATTCTATTCTATTCTATTCTATTCTATTCTATTCTATTCTATTCTATTCTATTCTATTCTATTCTATTCTATTCTATTCTATTCTATTCTATTCTATTCTATTCTATTCTATTCTATTCTATTCTATTCTATTCTATTCTATTCTATTCTATTCTATTCTATTCTATTCTATTCTATTCTATTCTATTCTATTCTATTCTATTCTATTCTATTCTATTCTATTCTATTCTATTCTATTCTATTCTATTCTATTCTATTCTATTCTATTCTATTCTATTCTATTCTATTCTATTCTATTCTATTCTATTCTATTCTATTCTATTCTATTCTATTCTATTCTATTCTATTCTATTCTATTCTATTCTATTCTATTCTATTCTATTCTATTCTATTCTATTCTATTCTATTCTATTCTATTCTATTCTATTCTATTCTATTCTATTCTATTCTATTCTATTCTATTCTATTCTATTCTATTCTATTCTATTCTATTCTATTCTATTCTATTCTATTCTATTCTATTCTATTCTATTCTATTCTATTCTATTCTATTCTATTCTATTCTATTCTATTCTATTCTATTCTATTCTATTCTATTCTATTCTATTCTATTCTATTCTATTCTATTCTATTCTATTCTATTCTATTCTATTCTATTCTATTCTATTCTATTCTATTCTATTCTATTCTATTCTATTCTATTCTATTCTATTCTATTCTATTCTATTCTATTCTATTCTATTCTATTCTATTCTATTCTATTCTATTCTATTCTATTCTATTCTATTCTATTCTATTCTATTCTATTCTATTCTATTCTATTCTATTCTATTCTATTCTATTCTATTCTATTCTATTCTATTCTATTCTATTCTATTCTATTCTATTCTATTCTATTCTATTCTATTCTATTCTATTCTATTCTATTCTATTCTATTCTATTCTATTCTATTCTATTCTATTCTATTCTATTCTATTCTATTCTATTCTATTCTATTCTATTCTATTCTATTCTATTCTAACCTATACTATTCTATTCTATTCTAAACGCAAACGCAACTAAAGAAAACGCAAGTACGCAATCAAATATACCAGATTATCAGTATTCTCCTCATATTATAAATACAATTAAAAATATCCCTGATAGAATCTACCCTTCGTTGTAATAAAACTGAAGTAGGGTGTCCCCTTCTTTATTTAAACACTATCAGTTTAATCTAAATAATGTAATGAGACTATTTGTAATACATTCAGAGGCAACCCTAACAATATATTAGTTCGCTTTAATTAATAACATTTAAAGTGCAGAAACACTACGTTAGGTAATGCTTAAGGTTCTGATAATCTGTTGCATTAAAAAAAAAGTCGGTCTACTAAGTCGGATCCAAAAAGGTTCTTAACTTTTTTAACTATTTAGAGTTAATAAAAAAATATAGAGAAACTAAATTGTAATTATCTTTTTGTGATTTGTTTTTGCATTTATTTGATTAAAAAGTTATTTTTAGTAATTAAATACTAATGTACACCCACAGTTCGCCGGTATGTTTAGGTCGCAGGTAAAAGGGGGCGAGCCTATTGACTTTTTTAACAATTAAGTTAAAAATAACTTAATTGTAATATTAAGAATGTCTCATCCTCTTAGCCTTTTCCCAACTAACATAACATAACATACCATCACGCCTGTATTCTCCGAAGGGTTAGGCAGAGGTGTACTAAGGTACCTACACCCACAGTTCGCCAGTATGTTTAAGTCCCATGTAATAGGGGGCGAGCCTATTGCCATTAACCGGGTACAAATTCCAAACTCCGAGCTGCTACTGAGAATTTCATAGAAAAACCCAATACAACTTTGCTCGAGCTGGGAATCGAACCCAGAACCTCTAGCATAGCAGTCGCACTTGCGACCGCTAGACTAACGAGGCAGTTTTCCCAACTATTCTGTATTTATTATGTAACCAGCTGAATATCAGTATTTTACACGAAACGATGGCCAACAGACCATTGCAACCTAATTTCAGTCTATACAATACCCATATCCTAAAGATAGACTTACTTCCTAGGTATTTTAGGCGAACTACCACTAAAAATTGTCATAGGTGTTCGTATAACAACCGGGATTGACGGCTTACGTACCTACCTACTCTCTGAGGCACGAAGAGGTCTCGATGTGTTAAGAATGATCACCCATTCACACAAGAGGCACATGCAGCTTAACCTTACATATCGGTTGATCAGCTTTGATATTACTGAACGTGAAGTTTCTCAAGAGAAAATACGTGGAGTTCTTTGCCTTCAATATATAATAGCTAAAAATCAAATTCTATTCTAGAGTAACATGACAAAGGAGAGCATGAATTTATTTTATACAGATAATGCGGCTCGTTTGCCTACTTTCACATAAAATAAAATAAAAAAATAAAATCAAGCTCTCTTTGTCATGCTACACTGTAGGTAATTGAAGCCTACATTATCGACAACTCATACTGTACCTGTCAAGTAGGTACCTGTAGTTTACCTGTCAAGAAAAACATTCTTAAGTTAAAGCAATTTACAGTACCTATCACATTCATTGCGATTACTAATTCATATAGGTAAGTAACTTAAAATACCTATAGGTACAACCCGGTGTTTAAGCTCTGCCTAGACCTTTAACCGTAGCCATATTTCATATTTCAAAGAAAATGTAAATTATGCAATGAAAACCTATTTAACTCGATGTAAGCTGAACAGACACACAAAATATTACAGCACTCTACAGCAAAATGTAAACCAAAGCTCGAGTTAGTTCAACACATGACTACGAGATGGCGCTAGTAGTACGACGTGGCTGAAACATTAATTTTATTCAAGCAAAGTACGGACAAATCGTGTCTTATTTATTAACAGATGTAAATCTTCAGTGTTTTTACGAGTGACTAAATGGTGCTGTTTGGAGGAATCATTATTTGTGTGTTTAGCATTTTTAACCTGAGCTTTCAATAAGTTTGTTATTTTTTTTTAATTATTATTTTTCGTTTGTTGCTTGAATGTTAAGAAGATTCTGATGTGCACACGTTTTTTATGGTAATGATCACTGCCGTGCCAAATATCTCACCGGTAAGCAATACTGTGCTAGTAGATATTTGCGTGTTCCGGTAATGTAGACAGCAGAATGATTAAACAATGAAACTGACATAAAACCGACTTTGTAGGCTACTAGCTTTTGCCCGCGGCTTCGCTCACATGAAGCTATATTAGGATTAAAAATGAAAAGCCAATATTGATGATCTCTTTTTTGCATGGGTCTGTAAACATCAGGAAGCTGTATCTCAGGTACTGTTAAATTAATTGAGGTAAAAAGTTCACCAGTTTTTAAGTTGGAGCATATTCTTTCTAACGGTGATAACAAAATTAAAATCTATTGAGTAGTTTTGACGCTGGACCCGCAACAAACAGATAAGTAGAACTCTACCTTTATCGGAAATTTACGGAAATTTGGAATACAGACGCTAAGTTTGTAACTTTCAGGAGGCAAAGGTTAGCTTCGTTACGATGTTATCGCTCACCGTTTAAACGAGTACCTAATCATTATTTTTCATACGCACATAATAACTAAAAGTCGAAGTGCATGCCATTTGTACCGTGGGAAAGCCATGCTTCGGCACGAATGGGCCGGCTCGACCGGAGTGATACCACGGCCTCACAGAAAACCAGCGTGAAACGATGCTTACGTTGTGTTGCGCCGACTGAGTGAGGATACTGGAGGTAAAAAACCTTTTTAAAGGCAAACAACGCACTGAAGACTCCTCTAGTGTTGTGGATGTCCATGGGCGGCGGTAATCGTTTACCTACGACAAATTATTTTCAAAGAAAATGCTGCTAAATTGTGTGCAATTTTAGTGCTTCAGGAAAACAAAGTTGTTTCTGCTTCGTTCGATTTTTCAGCGGTATTATTGTTTTATTTTGGCAAGATTTTCATACATTCAGGTCAGTGATTGCTCACCTACAACTCATGTTCACATCGCAAGCAACGGAAAAAAACGCTGTTTTGGAAATAATTATTTTAAAACCTTATTCGTTCACTGTTTCTCAGCAAGATAAGACAAGTCTGCGAGAGGCCCTGGTGTCAAATCCCAGGTTGAGCAAAGTGTTATTTAGTTTTTACGTAAAACGTGGTTCTATATTCGCGTAGGGTAAAATTAGTATAGCAGATATAGTAGGTACTTAGATCAGATAAAAACATCGTAAAAATTAAAAATTAAAAAAAAAAAACTCTGATAAACAACAATGTAACACAAGAAAACACAAGTTTCACCAAACAGTGCGGATTGAATCAAAATTAACGGAAACACAAAATGTATAGCTGAGTGTTTGAGCGCACAATCAAGATATGCGGGAAACTAGATGCGAATACAGTTGAGGGCTTTGCTTTTAGTGACGTGATACTACACTCATATGTGCTTATATGCCGATATCGACAGAAAAAAATATCGATAGAAGCGGCAAAATATTCAATCCAAATAATAACCATCAATATGGTATTTTATGATCTACAGGTAGTTTTTCCAGGTCTGGGCGTTTGCGTATGTAAGAATTTGTGTTTTTAAACGAACCCAAGATACATAAGAAAGTCTTTGTATGAGGCAACGCTTTTTTTTATAATTGAATTATTGAAAATTAATTTGCTTTACGTTAGTAACATACGTCGTCATATTTTGTGAAAGATTGACTTTGACAGCAGGCCTTGTCTTCATGAGCAAAAGGGTGAAAGTGCGAATGACCGATTGGCTAGGCTAGGCTTGAGAGATGTATTTTTAAAGCTAAGAAAGCATTGCATCATGAAAAAAAAAGCAGTACATTAAAAGATCAACACTTAACGAAATTACTATTCAGTTTTGACTCCAATTTCAAAGTAATAATAATATCTAGATGGATAACATTCAATAAATATTAAGACAGTTTTGATTGGAAAATTTGAAATGTTTTACAGAGATTATTAATTTTGATTCAATTATAATGAAACTGTATCAAATAGTATAATAGTTACAAGATTTTCTATTGCTCTAGAATTAACATTTACAAAACATTTCACATCCCACTAAAGCCTCCACATACCTACCATCTCCAAGATATAATCAAATCTTAACAGAATTGATCACGTCACACTTATCAGTCGCTAACGCTTCGCAGCACATAGCGTAAATAATCAGCCCTATACTTGATTCAATAATCGACAATTGACAGGTGCAACACTAATCAGAGAATCTACGCTGACGCCTCTGTGAAGACCCACAACTTTTGCAATGCGTTTGATTTGAACTCTATCATGTGAGTTATAAAGGTGAGATTTCAAAGTTTTGGTATTTGGTAACTTTGTGAATCAGCGGTATAGAGGAGACAAGTGACGTAGATTTTGGTTGGCGAGTGTTGGTGACTTTGGAACTATATGCATATTGATATTTCTTAGGATTTTCGTGGCTTTTGAAGTAGGGACCCAATTTTATACTTATCGGGAATGTCTTTTCGGAGATGGTAAAAGTTGTTTATACGTAAGAGCTAGATGTCTCGGAATAATCCGATTTGGCAATATCCAAGGAAATGATATAATACATTCTGTGGTTATTATTCCACAGATTGTTGAGTAAGTATTTTCAAGTTTTTTTTATTTCCTTAGTCTACCTACGTTCTGTAACCTAGAAGGCACATTTTCTTCAATGGGAAAAGGAGCATGCTTTCCTATAGGTCAAAGGCACTTCCATTAATCCTTGATTATGTAACATACTTTCATAGCAAAATAAATATCGTTTAAGGTAAATTTAACGAAAATTTTATGTGTATGCAGCTGGTTGTCCTCAAAAATAATAACTTCACCCCCGTAACCAGAAAAAGCAGCGCAGTAGAGATGTAACTGGTATAAACCCACAATTTGTCGGATTGTTTTTAGGTCCAGGCTTAGATGCAAATTTCATAGAAAAATGCAATAACATAAGTTGGAGACCTGGGAATTGAAATCAAGACCTCTTACTCAGCAGTCTCGCTTACAACCGAGCGGAGCAGTTTCATTAACCTCATTTTCCTTTAAATTAACACATACCGTACAAAATTTTGATCCCAGGTAATAGAACCATTACAAAATGTTGTTACAGTTTGATAGTCCATTAAAAATACCTACGGCCACCATCGCAACCCTTTCCCTTGAACGACTTTTATAGCCTAAACAAATACATATAAATGGTGGTTCTAATATCAGAAAGTAGTCACATAATTACGGGTTGAATATTTCCCGTGGGATTGGCGTTTGACCTTAATAACATGGGCCTTATTAAATGTGTAGTCAAATAACTATTTTATCGGATACTAGCTTCTGCCCGCGGCTTCGCCCCCGTGGAATTCGGTCTGTCATCACATCCCACGGGAATGGGATAAAAAGTATCCTATGTCCGTCTCCTGGTTCTAAGCTACCTCTCCACCAATTTTCAGTCAAATCGGTTCAGCCGTTCTTAAGTTATAAATAGTGTAACTAACACGACTTTCTTTTATATATATAGATACTAGCTTCTGCCCGCGGCTTCGCCCCCGTGGAATTCGGTCTGTCATCACATCACACGGGAGCGGGATAAAAAGTATCGTATGCCCGTTTCCTGGTTCTAAGCTACCTCTCCACCAATTTTCAGTCAAAACGGTTCAGCCGTTATTAAGTTATAAATAGTGTAACTAACACGACTTTCTTTTATATATATAGATAAGAAGCTTCTGCCCGCGGCTTCGCCCCCGTGGAACAAAAAGTATCGGGAATGGGATAAAAAATATCCTATGTCCGTCTCCTGGTTCTAAGCTACCTCTCCACCAATTTTCAGCCAAATCGGTTCAGCCGTTCTTAAGTTATAAATGGAGTAACTAACACGACTTTCTTTTATATATATAGATAGATTTCGAATCAGATATACAGATTTATTGCATATTAAAATTATTTTTTTATACCATTTTTAAGAACTTCTCAGACGGCGACGGGGAAAAGACGTAAAAAACGAAAACTTCCGGATGAAAAGAATAAACACCTCACAAATTTGCAAACAGTAGTCGGTGTTTCGTTCCAAATTGAGTATGCCGAGTGCCCTGCCCGAGTGCAAAGAGTATACACGATAGTCGGCCACTTATACACAGATCGTCCCCAACGACCAATATCAATGGAGGTGGTACTGAATACAGAACACCCCATTATACCCCCAAAACGGTTGAATGTTTAGACAATTTGCCTGCACACTTTTGTGTCTCCTTTGTGTACGTGTATACATTTTAATCTCTATGTTGAGTTGGTTCAAAATTTGGTATAAGTTGTAATGTGTTTTTTGCACATACTATCACGCCTGTATGCCCCGTAGGGATAGCAATATAATGACCACAGTTCGTCGGTATGTTTTGGTCCCATAAAATAGAGGGCGAGCTTTTTGCCATCAACTGGACCGAACTCCGAAATGCCGCTGAGAATTTTATTAAAAAACTTTATAACACTTTCATACTTTGAAATGGAACCCAGGATATCTAGCGTAGCAGTAGCACTTACAACCATTGGATTATAGCCCATTCTGAAAGGACACCAAAGCTCAGCAATGGGGAAATAAACGTAAGACACTAAACAAAAATAATAATAATCCTACCATTATTTACAAGACCATATTACGATATCATAAAGCAAATTACTTCTTGTATTCGTAAGCGGAAAACTTTATTTCGGTTCGTGTACCCTCCATAAAATACTGGAGGCCAATAATCTCTATTTATTAGAGCTTCCCAAGGGAGCAAGGGATAGAGTTGACCATAAGTTTGTAGATAACTGACTAACGAGATAACTTTCTTACGATGTGATGTCTGATATACACTAATCTGTGAGCGATGTCACGGATGATAGAAAATATGGAGGCGTCTTTTTTTAAGATCTTTTTTTGTCTTCAGAGCTAAAGTGATCACGTGCTACACTTATCAAATATGCGTTTTGGAGGGTGTATTATTGTATTTTATTAATTTTCCATAGTTCAAAAGGGGCTGTTATCTAAGTAATAACTAAGCTGATTCAATGGCTCGCTTGCTGAGATCAGTCGATTAAACAGCATTCCCGCGGTCAGAGTATGGATGGGTGGCGATTATTACCAACTTGCTTCATCCTTGTTGTCATACGGATATCTATGCCAATCGTTAGTGGTATTCAGAAGGTCAAAAGCCAGACAACCAGTCTATCTTCCGGATATTGGTATTGCCGAGAAAATGGGTAACGTCAGTATCATACTCGGCTTCGCGTAAGATAAAAAAGCGCTACTTGTGGTTAGGCTGGAAAACAATTTCACCGTAGTTAGGAAAATGCTAGAAGGATTACGATGACTGGATGATGATGATGTTATACCTAATATGCCACATCCAAGTAAACAAGCATCGTTTGATGTAGAATCAAACAAGTTGAACGAACATAGTACTTGGCGTAAATTCATCCATCGTACTGGATACGGTGTTAATTAGGAAATAAATGGAATACGTGAGACTTTTGTAATATCATGTTAGTTTCTGTGTAGTTAGTTTAGTTTCTTGGGTCGAGTGAGGAGGCAAGATGACGGATGTTTCTATTAATTTCATCTTAAAATTTATTTATTACTTGAAATAATTGAGGAGAATTAGATAGATAGATAGATAGAATACTCTTTATTGTACACCAAAAAAATAAAATTACTTAGAGCTATGGATACAAACATGTTTATGCTTAGTGCAATTGGCGGTCTTATTGCTAAAAGTAAGAAAGAACCTTATCCTAACCTTAACCTAGATAAGAATTGATATACTGAACAATGACTGCTATTTCAGACTATAATCTATATCTGTGCCAAATTTCATCAAAACCCTGAAAACCGCGTCTCAATCGGTTAAACCGTTCTTGAGATAAATGGCAACAAACACCCTCTCACCCCAAACGCATGTACAGTTTCCGTTCCGTCGTGAGTAAAAATATAATATAACGATCAATAGTCATAATGAGAAGCCTAAAAAGCCTCAGTCTATTCTCCGGATATCGACATTGCCCAGAACATGTGTTGCCGAGCTCTGATGGCCGTCGCTTCGTGTAAAATACTGATATGACCGTGATGTGACCGTGGCGACACCAAACCGGTCCTGTCCGAAGGCCAGCGATGATGCGATTTATCGTAATCGGCATTATGCTGAGACAGAATCGATTTGTGAAGCATACCTGGGTTCGCAGAAGACCTAGGACCTAATATTAGTTACTGTTTATTTATTATTTTATTTTCTGTGTACTTGGGTGTTCTTTTACAAATAAATTTAGTTTCTTTCTAGTTTCTGATATTCAGCCACACCTGTTAACACGGGAACACAGTTGGGGGAAGACTACGCTAAATAATATTTTTTTTAATAAACAAAATACAACCTGCATTATACAGTTTTAAGAAGGTTAGTTAAACACACGTAAGATTTAATCAGCGCTTATTAACTTTTCTCGTGTTAATTACGTTTACGATAATCTAAACGGTGACGGCTGCCGTAGTAGTTATAAAACTGCATAGCCAAGTTAACTAGAAGTTATACCGATAATGTGGTACAAAGTAGTGGAGGTAGTGTTTAGATCCCAAATATAAAAAAATGGGCTATTATACATTATTTTTTTAGTATATGCGAAACCAGAATATAGTTTGTTCAGATATAAGTAACTGAATCGATTCCAATAATTGGCACTATGCTGTATTTTATCCCAAAATATTTAAAAAAAATAAGTGGTCCATATACAACCCTAGATACGTGTCTATTTTTATTATGTATATAAAATACATAAAATAGAGACGTATCTCGGGTCAAAATTAATGTGGTGTAGACAGAAATACTACCTAAAATGTTTTTTTTTCATTGATATAAAATACTAGCTTATGCCCGCGGCTTCGCTCACGTGAAGCTATATCAATCTGTAAAAAAAATGTAAATCCAACATTGATGACCTCTTCTTTGTATGGACCTCTATACATCAGGAATGTCAAGCTGTATCTCAGGATTCATTTAATTAATTGAGATAAGAAGTTCACCAGTTTTTAAGTTGGAGCATATACTTTCTAACAGTGATAATAAAATTACAAGCTATTCAGTAGTTTTTGCTCCAACCCGTAACAAACAGACAGACAGACAAGAATTTTAAAAATCACATTTTCGGATTCGGAGACGTTCATATACCATAACCCACTTGTTTTTTTCTAAATATCTTCAATGTACAGACACAGCTTTTTTACAATTTTATAATAGTAGGGAAGACAAACGAGCATGCCAAAACTATCATCTGATTCTTTTTATCTCAACAGTTGTCTTGTTTTCCCAGTAATTTCATTGGTTCAATTATTGCCCTTCAAATCGCACATCATTGATTAGCGTTGGAATATTAGCCACCCCAGAAACACTCCAGCAGCGGAGTCCTAGTTACATAGTACGTTAATTGAAATTGAAGTGTTCGTAAGCGCAGGTGCTGAATGTGAACTCTTGGTTTGAATCCTGATGACAACCGGTTGTTAAACCGGTGTTTAACAACCGGTTATTTTATGAAATTGTCAGTAACAAATAGGAACTGCAAGACCAAAGGATACGGTGAGCTCGTTCTGCGTGAATCGGATCGCTAATAATTAACAAAAATGTAAGGTAGCTGTTAGTAATTTTAACATCAAGACGTCCAACACCTCAGTCTGCCCGTGACCATGGATGCTGTAAAGGATCCGAAACGTCGGGAACTAAATAATATCAATATACCGCGATAAAATCCGTAAAAAGTAGTTTCATTTCAACAAATAGGAGTTTAGATCTGTGTTCGCAAAGCTTTTTAGTTGGACCATACAGAGCACCGTTGGGTGAGAGCAGTCATTAACTCTGTTATGGGATGGGTAAACGTTTTTTTTTTCTTGTTTCCGTACTAGCCACTAAGCGAATGCTATTTGTTTTTTCAAAACAGTTAATAGCCTTCTGTATACTAGCTTCTTATTTTTTACTTATCTATATACTAATATATAAAGCTGAAGAGTTTGTTTGTTTGTTTGTTTGTTTACTTGAACGCGCTAATCTCAGGAACTACTGGTCCGATTTGAAAAATTCTTTCAGTGTTAGATAGCCCATTTATTGAGGAAGGCTTTAGACCATATATAATCACGCTACGCGGACGAAGTCGCGGGCAGAAGCTAGTAATTATATATTTTAAAAAGTATAAATAAATAATTTATCTACATTCATGATTGGAAATGATAACACTCAAAAACGGGATTATTTTAAACAGTGCATTTACCCAACTTGGGAATACAAAGTCATGCCTTCGCACTTAGATTCACGTGATGGTAAGTAGTCACTAGAATAAAATATAATATATAATATTTTTTTGCACCTGCAACACCAAAAGCCCTACAGACTCCTAATTGCCGAACACAGCAATCGATGGGCAACTGGCTCTCAGGCGCTAGTCAAAACACCAAGGTGCTTTACGAAAGACTGCAACGCAAGTCATATATTTTACGAGATACCTACGTGAATGTTGTACGCCGACTCCGAGTACGCCAACTTGTAATGTCAACGAGGTTATCAAGGAACAAACTGAAAAGTCCTGAATTTTATTGTTTCGTAAATGGTATTCGTTGAGAGGTTGTTATAAGTTTTACAAGAATATAATGCCTGCGACGTACTATTTTACTAGTTGATTTTAAGTAATAAAATAAGTCCCTGCTGTTTTTTAACCCCCGACGCAAAAACGACGGGGTGTTATAAGTAGACGTGTCTGTGTGTGTGTGTGTGTGTGTGTGTGTGTGTCTGTCTGTGGCATCGTAGCTCCCGAATGGATGAACCGATTTTGATTTTGTTTTTTTTGTTTGAAAGGTGAATAAGTCGGGAGTGTTCTTAGCTATGTTTGACGAAAATCGGTTCAAGATGGCCGCCGCCACAAGATGGCGGTTTACATATTTTTTCACAACTCCCACAATATTGATATCAAATGAATGGGCCTGACTAGTAGAATACTATACACTATGAAAAATTTCAAATCCAAGATGGCCGACTCCACGAAATGGTGAATTTATTAATTTTTTTCACTAATCCCTCAATAAATGTATCAAATGAAAGGGCTTGACTAGTAGAAGTAGAATACTATACACTATGATATAAGATATCTTATAGCTATGAAATAATTGTACAAAACTTGAATAACTAAACGAAGAAAATACCTAATTAAACACTAAATTACCTGGATCTTAAAACGCAAGAAAATAAAAGAAATTAAACAAAATAACTAAGCAGTTTTATCAGGTAAATTCTTTGACTATAAAAGGGTAAATTTGGTACTTAAAAATAAACTGAAAATAGTTTTAAGTTTATTTTTAAGTACCAAATTTACCCTTTTATAGTCAAAGAATTTACCTGATAAAAAGATTTGGCCTCCACGAGACAGGCTTGACCTAGTGTGGAGGTCATAGGAAACATTATTTCTCCATACAACATGTCATCCTCAATAAAATGTAACACATACCTACGTATGGAAATGTAATACTTATTTTTGGCAATAAATTTTTCTTATTCTTTCTTATTCTTATTCTTATTCTTATTCTAGTCCCTACAAAAAGTGTGAAATAACAAATTAAATTAAAAATTAAAAAAAACCCCCGACACAAAAATAAACTGAATCCCTATAAAAAGAAAAAAATAATCTTGAAATTATAACCCTTCGTAAGTACGTATGAAGTTTTTTGATTAAATTTTGTCGCGTCGGGGGACCGCTCTCCAGCGCTCGCGTGTCTGCCCGCTCGGGTCGCCAAACTTGAATATGTTACGCTCCGCCCACTTTACGCCCTCCCGCGCGTCGCGGCGATGTACGCGCCATCCACATCAATTCTGAATTCGCGCGATTCACGTTCGGGAAGCAAAAGGAAAGGAAAGGATTCACATAATTAGAGAGCGGTCCCCCGACGCGACAAAATTTAATAAAAAAACTTCATACGTACTTACGAAGGGTTATAATTTCAAGATTATTTTTTTCTTTTTATAGGGATTCAGGTTTATTTTTGTGTCGGGGGTTTTTTTAAATTTTTAATTTAATTTTTTATACAACTTTTTGAAGCCAATTACGCACATGGGATTTAAACATATTGGCAGAATGTGGGTGTACATTAGTACACCTCTAGCTAACTCTTCGGTAAATACAGGCATGATGTTAATGTATATCTATACTAACTTTTACGTTTGCTTGAACGCGCTAATCTCAGGAACTACTGGTCCTATTTGAAAAATTCTTTCAATTCTTTCAATTTAAATTATTAAGTTTACTTATTACATAGCAATAATAAATAAGATGTAATTATATAAGGCTGAAATGATTTAAGTAGTCCAGTATTTTTGTACCTTAACTTGTCTAGCACAGTTAAGGTAAAATAATATGAATAATATAGTATAAATATTAATAATATGAATATGTGTAACTACTCTATCGCATTAGGAATCTCCTGTAAAGATAGTGTACGTGATTTTAAATAAACAAAAATAAAAAAAAATTTAGATGGCCCATTTATTGAAGAAGGCTATAGGTATATATATCATCACGCTAAGATTATGTAACTATTCCACGCGGACGAAGTTGCGGCCGGAAGCTATAATGTTATATAGCTGAAAAGCAACGCACACACCTTTTTTCTATTCTTAGACTACCTACATTACAAGTAAGAAAAAATTAAGTATTTACCCACCTACTCAAGATTACGAATGTATTACTAATATAGTCTAACTAAAATAATTACTAACAATACAATATATAAATTATGATCTGGTCGTATGTTCTCGCTGCGCACCGATCACTTAATCTTTAATAATCTAGTGTTGCTCAATGTAAGTGAATTATTGTATTTTGTTTTGAGAAATAAATGTCTTAAACCGTAAAAGAAAGTGTTTTTTGTATGAATGTACTCATCTCTGGAGTTGATGGTCGGATTTGAAAAGTTATGGTCGGGAGTTTTTGGAAGCATTTTTCATTGAAGTTTAGTAGATCATGTTAAAGGTTCCCGTTTTGATCAAATATTTATTGCCTATTCTATGAAATTACGAGTAGCTGCATGTTTGGATTTGTGATCAGTTTCAACATTCGCGATCTGTGGGTATATCTCTGCCTTACCCTTAGAGGATAGCGTGATGGTATGTTCATGTTATGGCATAAAAGCATTATGCTGAAATAGGGACCGTAAGTAATTTTTAATCCTAGTGAAATCCTGAAACCCCATTTGAGAACAGCTCGAGCGATTTGATATATTTTTGCTATGTTTGTAAATATACTTGTATAAAACATATTTTTTTCCTCTAATATATAATCGGTTGGTATTTATTATGGTGGTTCTGTGGCAGACGGTAAATTCAGTGTGAAAATTTAGGCAGGCAACCTAATTTGGTAATTGGTATTATTAGTATTACCAGGTTATTTGATACGCCTAATTAACCTCCGACGAAAAAGAGGGGTGTTAGAAGTTTAACGTATGTAACTGTGTGTCTGTCTATTGCATACTAGCTAGCAACTGATCGGGTGAAACGATTTTGGTTTTTTTTATATGTTTATTTAAGAAAATCTGCGGAGCCGTTTGAAGATCAATGCCATTGATCATCAACTATTTTCTTGTTGATGAAATAATTTTATGGATGATTAATGTCTAAATAAACAACTTCCACATGTCTTATCGATTCGAAAATTGAACATCTATGTCAATTTTTAGTGGTAGTCAAAACCGCAAAAAAGCCTGACAACCAGTCTATCCTCCGAACATCGGTATTGCTGGTAAATTGGCGGAGGTCTGAAGGCAGTCGCTTCGTGTACAATACTGATATTCAGCTGCATTTGGGTAGACTAGAAGCACTAAGATGGTTGGGAAAAGGCTCGGAAGACGATGAACAGTAGGCGTATTTAACTAAAATTTAAAGCTATTGCTAAATAATAAAATTTTATTTCAGTAGGTATTGAATTATAAAATAGACATCGGAATAATTACAATAAATATCATAGTTAACTGATAAGTCAACAAGAAAATTTAATCTGTAGTTATTTAAATAGTAGCTAGTGAACTACTGGTTAAGAATCATATCTGCCAATTTTTCGCCTATGACAGTGACAGCGGCATTGATGTTACCGCTGACTAATGTTGGCATGACGCTCGCGTCACATACACGCAAGCCATCCACGCCTATCACTTTTAACGTGGTATCCACAACCGTTCCCATACTGCATGTGCCTGAGTAGTGCCACATAGTAGCGGACATACTTAAAGCATAGCACTTCCAGTACGCTGTACCAGTCAGACCCGGACACAATCCTGGGTCAACCAGTGAGGCGTTCACACTGAGGAAGTTGGTTGTATTCAATACTTTGGCAAAATCTTCCAAGCCCGCCGTCATTAGTTCTACGTCATCCTCATTGGTTAATGTGCCAGTGTACACAAGAGGTTCGTCAGAGGAGTTGGCACTAGCAAGCAGAACTTTCCCGGTTGACTTTGGCATCATCAGGTTAAAGACCACATACATTGACTTATATGTTTGCGTGGCATCGTAGAACGCGTCACAGACAGTTGCGTTATACTTAAAAACATTTGCACACAGCTGCGTTAGAGCGGATGACGCGGCTGGGAAAAGAAGGTTGATCGCCTGATAGTCAGGATATGTTTGTGATGAGTTCAGGGCCGCATAAAGAGTTGTAGTTGGTACGGGAAACAATCCTGGATTCTGGGGAGCAGCTGCCTCAGTACTAGCGTTCATCCTTAACAACATGACAGCAGCGCTGTGGTCCATAAAATTTTCGCCGACAGGAAGATCTGCGACTACCGGAATGCTGAGTGATTCGAGATGTTTTTTGGGACCAATTCCAGACAACATCAATATTTGTGGACTGTGGATTGCTCCGGCGCTTACTATCACTTCTTTGGACGCATATAACACGTATGTTAAACCACCAGCTGTTGTTACTTGTACACCGACGGCAACATTGTTCTCGATCAATATCTTGTCGACTTTAGAAGACATTCCGAGGCAAAAGTTTTCACGTGCTCCCACGGCTGGTCCCAGGTAGCAAACCGCGTTACTCTGGCGTATATCATCATGTATGTTGAACAAAGGTTCGCAGATACCGAGACCATATTCCGTTATATCATCTACTACTGGATGTCCAAGCTCCGCAAATGCCTCGAGGTAGAATTCGTTATCGGAACTTGTTTGGCGTTTTATCGGCATCATGCCGTCAGTACCATGGTATTCGGCGCAAGATGAATTACGAAGGTAGGGGTCAATCAAGTTTTCCATTTTGTATATGTAGTTTAACAGGTTCGTGTAATTCCAGCTGTCGTCACCTAATTTCTTGGCCCATCGGTTATAATCGTTAAAATTTCCTATAACATGTATCATGTGGTTTAAGCTGCTACTGCCGCCCACCATTTTTCCTTGTGTTAAACCGACGGTGCCGTTTACGAGCCACTGTGCTGTAGTGTTGTCATTAGTTGTCGGCGTGTTGAAGTCATAAGAAGATACTGGTACTACTGTAAAAGTACCGGGCATCTGTGGAAATAAGCAGTGTATACAATATACGCAACTAAAATATTATTTACATATCAAGATGTCTTCATAATTATAGTTAGTATTGTTTATCACAACAGAGAAATCTGTAATGTGCATATGTTGTAGCATGTCTAAGTAGACACATAGTTATATTTGTCGCTTTGATAGTATGTGTTTTTTTACCACATACCACATAGTTTATTTATTATCTTGAAATGAAATCGGGTATCAAATAATGTGAATCTTCGTTTAATATTGTCGACTTCAGTCAAACTTGGAAATCCTTCAACACCCACTTATCGCAATATTAAACCAGTTAAGATTGTAACATAATTTATTTTAAAATAGTGTCCATGGAGTTTGTTGCTGGATTCTTCTCCATAGGATCAACCTTAACCGTGCAACTAGAATCACAACGTTTCATAAACGCTTGTAAAAGCTTATTTGAAATAAATACAAACACATCGAGACTCTACATGCCTAGGAAATCCCAAAAAGCAAGGCAAACAATGTATCCTAAGGATACAGTAAAAGACAGCCGCATTTGAAAGAAAACTGTCGCCAATGTGATTGGAAAAATGGCATATTGGCTAATATATGTCTGTTTTATTCTACCTATTGGGATCGATATTTAATATTACTTCTTCGGATCTTGTCAAATTTCAATTGTCAGTATTGGAAACAATCCAGAGGATAGGTTATTAATTTCAATCGTATATCCTATACATTTCTAAATCTGATTTAATGATTTCTATTTAACTCAATTTTTACCCCCGACAAAGAAGGGGTTAAAATTGAGTTAAAATTGTCATTAGTTTGTAGAGTGTATCTTTGTTTGGAGTCTATCTGTGGCCTCGTAGTTCCCAAACGAATGGAACGATACTGATTTTTTTTTATTTGAAAGATTGTGAGGCTGTATAATTATCAATTTATACACATAGAGTTTACCCATAACACTAACGATATGGTACGACATGAGCTTACCTTTGCCTCTAAGGGTGGGTCCCCCCCGGCTTCAAGTACGAGGACGTTAAAACTGCCATTTGCAGACAGCCTGTTACCAAGAACAGACCCTGCGGAACCGCTGCCAATAACGATGTAGTCGTATGTACTTCCATCTGTAGAATATAAGAATTAAATTTTTTTGAAAGCATAAAAAAAAACAAAATTTATGAATATATTACAACTTTGAATTTAACGACCAGTTTTGCCTAGCGACTGAGCGATCGGCTTCTGCGTTACGTTTTGTGGCTTCGATCCCCACACGGAGCAAATATTTGTTGTTCCAGACCCAGAACAACTTGTGTTTGATTAAAAGCACCCATAACGGCGGAGAAAATCGTATTGTGGGGCAACGTTTCTTTTCAACTGTGGCATAGGTATTTAGTTAATATAATACACTCCTAAGCACGAGCTATCATTCTAACATATGAGTGTCTCGTGGCTAAGTTAAAGAATCAAGATCAACTGATGTGCAAGGGTAAGCTGCGCTCGCTGCGGTTAGTGAAAAAAAAACTACAATATTTTAGTGGAGAGACCTTCGTTGTAAGTATAAACATAAGGTAGGTACACTTAAGCAATTGCTTAAGTGTACCTACCTTATGTTTCTACCTTTTCTCTCTCTTATTAAATTAGGTTTATTTCTTGAAATAAAAGAATTTCAATTTGAAGTGAGTAGATGAGTGACAATTCTTAACACATCGAGACCCATCCGAGCGGAGAGCACGTGAATTCGTTGATCTCGGTTGTCATACGAGCATATCTGAGTCAGAAGCCCAAAAATCATCAATTTAGCCATCATAACCAGTATTTGCCAAGGTCTGGTGGTAGTCACTCTGTGTCATCATCCGTTTACCATTTAGTAAGGACTTACTTGTGTAGGTGCAATTGGGTGCGATGAGATAGTTTGCTAAACCCAGAGTTGCTATGACCGATAACGCAGATTGCGCGGCCTGGACAGAAGCCAGCGTTGAGGCCGTGACACTCGTCATGACTGAAAAAATAAGAATAAGAATACATACATACACTCACGCCTTTCTCCCACAGGGGTAGGCAGAAACTATAGACCGCCTCTTGCTATCATTCTTGCATACTTCTTTTGCTTCTGCCACATTCATACAAACGCGCCGGTGGCGAGTAACACGCACCTGACCTTTTTGAAGGCCCTTGCCAATGAGATCGGCGTATGTCCTTCTAGGACGACCTCTCCTGACGCTGCCGCTGACTTTCGCCTTATAAATTCCTTTCGTTAATCTTCTTTCATTCATTCTCTCAACATGTCCAAACCATGTCGCATATTCCTTTCAATACGTGTATAATAAGCATAAAATCACACCTGTTTTTTTATAGAACAGGGGGATAAGCGAGCAAGCGGGTCACCTGATGGTATGGTATGGAATAGCCACACCTATTTTTACACATGACCGCTAGTACGCGTGATGTTAAGCGACACTGTGATTTACAATGGACGGCGCTTAGAAGAAACCCATTCACTCGTAATTTAAAGATACCCAGACTTATGTCTATTGGGGAATACCCACTCGGAAAGCGCATTCAAATTTCGGCGGTACGCATGATAAATGCGTTTCGTTAGTTTTTTCGGAAAGTCCGCCATGAATCGATATCACTTGTTTGTGATACGGTCGTCCGTTTTTTTTTTTTTATAAAAAGCTTCCTAGCAATGTGGGTCGCACATTACTAGTATTCTTGTTAACCCCTCGTGCTAAGCTAGATTGCTTGTGTTACGAGTGGGTTCACGTCGGTAGTGCAATGGGTGGGGTTCGAACCGGCAAGCACATGATCGCAAGTCCGACGCCCTAGCCATTAGGCTACCAACGCTTGAAAAAAAAATTAAAATATTAGAATGGGTAAGGGGGATAAGATCGTGGAGAACTGAAGCACACTCTCCGAATGGGTGAGATTTAAGATGGTTTTTTGATATAGCATAATAATAATAAGTAAATGAAGTATATTTTTCTATAACTTAACAAACTGCACTGTTAGTCGCGTCTGCTACGCTAGAGGTCCTAGGTTCGATTCCCGGTTGGAGTAAGATGTGTTTGAGTTTTTATGAAATTTTCAGTAGGAGCTCGGATTGGGCTCGCACCTATTGCATATTGAGTAGGAGTGGCTATTTTAACAGACCTTAAATTCAATATAAGAGGAGGCTCTATTATTAAGTATTTTATTGTGAGTTGAGATAATTAATACAAATGTACAATTTATGCGCTCTACTCATTGAACTAGGAAAAGCCTTTATCACGAGATTTAGTGCCTTCCCTCAGGTTACAATCAAAAATAAATAAATCGTAATGATTTGAAGTAATATCAAACAAAAAATGATGGCATTACATGATATTATGTAATGCGTACTGATATCAATAAGTATTTTTTTATTTGAAATAGTACCTATAAATTTGGTGAAAAATCTGATCACCAAATGTGAACATAACGATCATTGTCATCAACAATCATGTCTATTCTATAAGTAAAATTAAATTGTACTCTTCATTAAAAATTAAATAAAATATTTTTTTAGCAAAAGTGATTAAAATAATTTTATATGCAAAGCAGCTTCGGGAGTCGGTGGTACATAATAATAGTTATTCTTAATATTTTTGAAGGCAGCTTTTTTGGTTTTTATATTACTATTGTGTTTTAATGGCTCTTAAAACGTATGTGAAGATATTTTTACACAGAAATTTAAAAATAAAATCAACTTTAAAATATAAAGTCAGATAGATAATTTAGTTATGTACTTACTTGCGACTACTTCGCTGATGACTCGAAGAGAAGATGCCTTCTTCCGATTTCGGCTCAGTATTTATACCAAAATAATCGAGAAATATGTCTGTACAAATATTTAAACAATTGTCTTTTCTTGAAGGTATTATGATAATATCATGTAAAATATAACTCAAATTAATTTGGCATATAAAATGCTTTAATTAAAAACATGTGCAAATGATTGGCGTGACGAGACAAAATGTGAGTAAAAATTATATTATTAACTAGCTGACCCGGCGAACTTCGTAACGCCTAACAGTCGATTCTGAAACTAACGTCACTCAATTGTTTTGCCCTCCATTAACACTTAAACTTTATGGTATGGTATTAAAGTTCAAATTGACTTTTAAGTATAATTACGAATCTTTTGTGTGGGAATATAGAAAAGGGTTGATTTTAGACTTTTTCAGGCAATTTTTAAATTTTTTCTCTCCGTAAGAACCATCCTCGTACTTCAAGCAATATTATAAAAAAAGAATTAGCAAAATCGGTTGAGCTGCTCTCGAGATTTGCGCTTAGCAACACATTTGGCGATTCATTTTTATATTATAGATATAGGTAAATTTAAAGAGAAGATTTATTTTTTTAAATAACTCAAGTTAAGCTCATATAAGAAAAAAATAGAATCTAGTTTCAATAGCAACAATATGATTGTAATGAACTGCCTCATTAGCCAAGTAGTCCTGAGGGCGACTGCTACGCTGGAGGTCCTGGGTTCGATTCCCAGGTCGAGCAAAGTGTTATTGGTTTTTTCTAAGAAATTCTCAGTAGCAGCTCGGAGTTTGGAAGTTGTGCCCGGTTAATGGCAATAGGCTCGCCCCCTACTACATGGGACCGAAACATACCGGTGAACTTAATCATGCCATCTTAAAAAAGCATCGGCCATAGACCTTAAATTATTGAAAATCTACACGGGATTGGTAAAAATCAGATCAATTGTTACATTTGTTTTGTTGCTAATAGGCTTACGCTTGATTGCCAGTTCGCCTGATGTTAAGCGATACTGCGATCTACGATGGAGCGCGTTTGCCTAGAAGAAGCCTATTCACTCGTGATTTTAAGACAGCCAGATTATTTCTATCGGAGAAGACCAACCCATCTTGTCCTTATTTTAGCATTTAATACTTATTTTAACTAAGCCTCAGATTTTTTCCCTGCCCTTACACGCCCTTATTTTCCACCTGAGATCAGGTCAGTATTGTTCTTTCATACATTTTTTATTGGTGTGGAAATGCGTCTTATGCAGGCCCGCTTCGGGGGTACAGGATGGTTATGTCGGGCTCACTGGCTAGGTGACCAGTGTACCGACTAAAACCACAACCACTACCACCTTCTGCACAGTGGTGGTCATGGGAATCGTTCTCGCATGCTCCGCGATCCTACCGCGGATGTCCAATGTTGGACTCTCTCATCGGCCTTAGACTACAGTTTTTCCATGCAGTTATAATTTTTCACACAATCCATATATCTTTTATTTTTCTTCAGTCTTCTTCTTTTCTACCTCCACTTTCATGTTTGAAATCCACCTTATGTACTAATATTTACAATCATACAATAAGACATTGTTATGTAGATTTTTTATTCAAAGTATGACACAGATGTATACCTATTTGTCTGACTCACATTTAATTTAGGATGAAAAGTGTATCTTTAAATTTTCAATAAATATATTTCCAGCAAGACTCCTTTTTTTGTAGACAGAGACTAAAGATTGCCACTTGCTACAATTTTGGCAAGTGGGATGCCAATTGTTTTCTTTCTTTAAAAAAAACCCTGCCTCACTCTAGGATTTTCTGCTGTATCGTGGGTGCGTTTACAAACACAAATTCTCACACACACAAAAGCCCAGACCCGGAAGAATTATCTGTAGATCATACAAATATTTACTCCGTGTGGGGGTCAAACCCACAGCACGTGTCGCAGAAGGCGATTGCTCAGCCGCTATGTCAAACTTGTCGTCGTCTTTCGCGTCATCTACGTCCAATAACCTCCTCACGCATAGCGTATGACCTGTGGCCTTTTTTATTGATGTAGAAGTTGCTGATGCGTAGCTGAAACTTAAGAGTCCCTGCAAGCTTCCAGATTCGCAGAAACTTGTTCTTATACGATAGAATCGAAACACACCAAGGTGCCTTACGACAGACTCCGAAGTAAGGGTGATTGCCAATCAGTCCCCAAGAGGTCCGAGCAAATTCGGTGCTAAACCTTAAGCGTTTTTTTGAGAACGGCCGCAATTTTATTGTGGTGGGTATATTCACTAAGATGGCGATGGCGTTTCCTAACTGACGATCATATAGAAGAAACACTGAAACAAACTCAGTGTATCGTGGTCTCTTTTAATAGTAGCAATATATGAGTGCTACAATACAAGGAAATTATCTGAGATAGCCTTTTAAATAAAGAGTTATAGTGACTTCAGTGTGCTCGACCATAATCTAGGGAACTCAATAACCCGTCGAATGATGATACCAGATCGGCGGAACATTCACGAATAATGACTTTTTTTATGGGATAGGGGGGCAACCGAGCAGATGGATCACCTGATGGTAAGATTACCGCTGCCATGGACACGCGCAACACCAGAGGAGTTGCAAGTGCGCTGCCCGCCTTTTAAAAGGGTATCCTGGGCCTCCGGTATCCTCAGTCACTCGGCGAAACACACCGTAAGTGTTGTTTAACGTCAGTTATCTGGAGGCCGTATCACCCCGGTCGAGCCGGACCATTCGTGGCGAAGCATGGTTTTCCCACGATGAATTTTACGTATTTAAATGAATAATAAATAATGAATTTACTTTATTGTATTTTTCGTATCCATACTAAGAAAAAGGTACCCATATTAGAAGAAAAACGTTACTGCATAAATTGGTAATCCAAAATCCTAACCGTTTGGCAGCTGACACTGCAGCCGTTCCTACCGATAATTGTTTTTTTGCCTTGGCACGAAACCTTAGAGTGGCCTCTGATTTATATGTTGGTTTTCCAATTAGCCTTTGGTGGTAGTTTTATTTATCGGGGCTCTTTCTATTTTCCGCACTTTTGGCTTCACTATGCATGGCTTTTACACGAAACGCGAACGACTAGATGTGAAATAAATAGGAAGTGACTTAAGAACTGATTTATTTTAAAGTAACATAAAAAAGAATAGAGTGTATTTTTGAGATCCGTTTTGATGGAACTAATTCATAAATTTGTAAGCTGATAAGTAAAAGCAAACTCCATCAAATAATGGTATTTTTGATATGGTAACAACGGTTTACACGTGGGAGAGCCATGCTTTAGCACGAATGGGCCGGCTCGACCGGAGTGATACCAAGGCCTCACAGAAAACCGGCGTGAAACAACACTTACGTTGTATTTCGCCGAGTGAGTGAGGTTACGGCTGGCCCAAACCCTTTTAAAAGGAGGGCAACGCACTTGCAACTCTTCTGGTGTTGCAGGTGTCCATGGGCGGCGGTTATCGATTACCATCAGGTGATCCACCAGCTCGTTTGCTCCCCTATCTATACTAATATATACAGCTGAAGAGTTTGTTTTTTGTTTGTTTGTTTGTTTGCTTGAACGCGCTAATCTCAAGAACTACTCGTCCGATTTAAAAAAATCTTTCAGTGTTAGATAGCCCATTTATTGAGGAAGGCTATAGGCTATATATCATCACGCTACGCGGATGAAGTCGCGGGCAGAAGCTAGTCCCATACAAAAAAGATCAGTAATGAGGACAGCGACTCAGAAGAAAACCCTACCACCGATCCGACACGATTAGAAGTCGTGACAACTAAAACACTTTATTTTCGTATCTTGAAATGTGGTCACACGTTTTACTCCTACGGTAACGTATGTGAGTTTTGATTCACAACGAAGTGCTCGGAACTTTTCTGTGGAACTAGTAAACATGGGTGCTTCGTGAAAAATGGGTAATGAGGAGTGGCTGGGGCTAAGTATAATGGATGAAGTTGCTTGTGCTCAGAATCCATTGAATTCTGGATTGGACTTGGATGTTTTATTTTTAACTAGCTGTTTCACGAGGTTGCACTCGTATCACAAAGGACTTTTTGAGACAAAATACAGCCTTTATTATTCTCCAAGGTTATCTATATCTATACCAGAATTAGTCCAGCAGTTTAGGCATGAAAAGATAACAAATAAATAAACACACAGAGTTACGTTCGCATTTAAAATCTTACTAACTGTTGTCTGCGGTTTCATTCATATATCGAAGAAAAGAAACGCGCAAACAAACAAACTAACGTAACCAGCAATAGATTTCTATCTGTTAATTAGTTACTAAGGCATTAAAAGTGACATAAAAACAGAATTTATTTTTTTATTAGGCTAGGTATTATAATATATTATATCTTTTTGTAACGCGTCAGCCGGCGCTCACTTTATATGCATAATGGCATTGATTATTATTATAATATTAGCAAGCCTAGTGTCTATTTTTAGAAACAGTAAATTTGCTCACACTACCTATGATAATATTTTAATGGCTAGCTTCTGCCCCCGACTTTGTCTTCGCGGACTTCAGAATAGGCTATTTGACAGGTTTTTAAAATTCATTTTATATTATGTAGTAGAGTTTAAGGAACCCAGTAAAAGCTTTTTTTTATTTCTTTTTCTTTTCTTTTTTTTTAAATAAAGATTACTAGCAATTCTAGTACATATTTGCTGAAAAATATAAAAAATAAAATTCAATATTTAAATAGCGTGCCAAAACGTTACTTTGACAATATGGCGGTGCAATGGGGTTGGTTACGTCACTTGCCTGTATTCTGATCTGTGGCACATACCATCCACGAAACGAGGTTTACAAGCAGGTGACGTCATCATAAACTCGCCCAATCAGAAGCGTTTTGTGTCACGTGACAAACGTTTAAAAAATGCATTGTTATTTACGGGTTTTTAAATAAATTATTCATTATTTTCAACTGACGTTAATAAATAACCATTTTTAAACTCTTAATTTATACTGATAACAGTAGTTGAACCTTTGTTTTTCCTATTGTCAAATAGCCTATTGGGTCCGACCTAGATAAAAAGTAGCCTATGTGTTATTCCGTACTATAATCTATATTTGTGCCAAATTTTACCCAGATCGGTTCTGCCGTTCTGGCGTGAAAGAGTAACAAAAACCATCCATCCATCTATCCATCCTCACAAACTTTCGCGGTTATAATATTAGTAGGATAGGATAGGATAGGATAATAAAGTATACAGGGCGATTCAGTCAACTATATAAGTAATATAAGTATCTAAACAGCGAGCTTTTCTTCGAGTCACCGCAAGGATACACGGACTATGCATAGATCAGTATCACCTGCACTATTTTAGTCGGAACTAAGTCACCCAATGATACTGAAATCAGAGAGATTATGTCGACCTTGCAGCTAGGTGTAAATCCTATAACACAACAATGATGTTCAACTGATAACCATGACCTCAGTAACTAGTATATTGCACATACATAATCCATAAAAAAAAACTCTACTAATAAAAAGTTGAAAAAAATCTGTCTGTACATTGAAGATAGTTAAAAAAAAACAAGCCGTTTAGGGTATATAAACGTCTCTGAACCCAAAAATGGTGTTTTTATTTTTTTCTGTCTGTAATTCTTGTCTGCTTGTTACGGATTGGAGAAAATACTACTAACCAGATTGTAATTTTGTTATCACTGTTATATACTATATGCTCCAACTTAAAAACTAGTGAACTTTAATTAAACGGATCTTGAGATACAGCTTAGATAAGATAAGATAAGATAAATCTTTGCTTAGCTTGACCTCTTTGATGTATAGACCCATACAAAGAAGAGATCATCACTCAACAGTGATGATCTGTTCTTTGTATATTAATAATTAATTAATAATTGCATAAAAAAATAACGTTTTTTCTGCAATTATTTTTGGGATCCATTTCTAATCCTAACAAAGCTTCAGATGAGCGAATCCACAGGCAAAAGCGAGTTTTTTACATATTTCTGAACATTTTCAACAAATTGTGAAGTCCAAATGAAGTTAAAATCATTTTACACCCTTGTTGGTAAATGATTAAATTTGTAAACTCGTTGATGCGCTCGAGTGTGAAGACGCACCTGCGTCTGAAACAGATGCTCCTAGATTATATTATTATTTACTCAATACCTAATTAGGATTTCGTATCCCCGACCTACTTTATATTTCTTTTAGGATCAAAATTGATTGAGGGGGTTGCGGCTATATGATAACTAAGTAGACCGACCGATTTATTTTTAAAATCTTTTAGTCGGCAAGCGAGCTGATGGCCCACCTAGTGGTAAGTGTCGTCATCGTCGGCCGAAGACACCTGCAACATCAGAGGAGTTGCTGATACGTGACCAACCCTTAAGAGCCCCTACGGGCTATAGACTGCCAGAGCCGCAGCAACCGAGGAGTAACTGCTGGGGGCTCTTACGCCCAAAAGTCGAAAACCACCAAGGTGCTTTACGACAGCCTCCGACGTAAGGGTGATCGCCAGCCAGTCAGACTCCAAGAGGTCCTACCACGGAACAAGTCAGATATGAATTTTCGCCTGTTGTAGGTATGTATGTATGTTTGTATGTGACGGAATGTTATAACGTGGTTTTCACCCCCTTCAAAACGTCTGATTATATTGGAACTTTTCACACTTATCAAGGACCGATGACAATGCAATAATTTATCAATTGAAATAATTAATTCTTTTTTTTTTCTTTTTAAAAAAATGTTATTTACGTTATTATTTACTTATTTATTTAAATATTTTGTTAGATTATTTTTTATTAATAACAAACTTTACTAACGACAAGCTCAAACTATCTTTTACCAAAAATCTCTAATCACGTCACTAATTGCTGCAAGCCAAGTACTCATGCCGTCGTGAACGTGACACAAACAGCCTTTCGTTGGGATCGCCCACATTTTCCGATCATTAGGAAAATGTCACTAGCGATGGGAAAATAAATGGAAAAAGAAATGGAAACTTTCTCACTGAACTACAGTACGGATGAAAGTCCAGTAAAAGATATTAAACGTAAATTAGAAAAAGTTTTGATTGAAGGTGACTGGGTGTTGCTTGTTTATTAGGGGTTTCAGAATAATGTGAAAAATAAAACAATATTCAAACGCATTTGTATTTCCAGAACGGTTAAACAGAAGTGTAAACATATTTTTATATAAAAAAATAAACAATTTTGTATTTTTTTTTAAACTGATAGAGACGCGGTAAAATCCGTAATTAGTAGTTTTATTTCAATTGTCAAATACCTTAGCCGGTCTTGATAGTTGATACACTTGCTGGTACACCGAAGGTTTTAAATAAACGACCATGTACTGCTCTCTGCTGATACTTCAGCTATACAAGTGGAGTTAGCAACGTCAACTCTAGCTGACTAACTCCACTTGTATAGCTGAAGTATCAGCAGAGAGCAGTACATGGTCGTTTATTTAAAACCTTCGGTGTACCAGCAAGTGTATCAACTATCAAGACCGGCTAAGGTATTTGACATGGTCCTTCGAGCCGGATGGATATCATATCACTAGCCCTAGTTTGCTAGTCTGTTTTGAGGATTTTTTTGGCGTATAGACCAGTGGCGAACCGTCGCTGAAGCGCCACACACCCAAGAAGGTGTGACTAGTTTAGTGCAACGAGTGGAGTTGCCCAGCCTTCAGAAGACGGAGCCAGGGCAGAGCTGAAGAACGCCCAGCAGCCAAGAATTGAAACAGTCGTTGGAGGAGCAGTGACGACATCTTCAACCAGTTTGTGAATGTGTGATTGTGTAGTGGTTTCAATATTGGAGTAAAAACCGTGAGTACTTTACAGTGATCTGGACTTAGAATAATTAGCGATTTATGTAGTAGAATTTAGGACTTAGAATAATTTTAGCATAGTAGTTAGGACTTAGAATATTTAGGGAAAAACGGTTACTACGGGGAACCTATGCCCGATTTTGCACAGAATTCTAAGTTCCAAACACTTGTAAAATTTTATAAATTTCTTCATCTTAATAGTTTGTGGTCAAGATATAATTGGAACTTTTTGAACTTATACTTTCACGTTGTAAAAGATTTCTTTTTAAATATCAAAAATGGAGTGTTTATATAAATTACAAAATGATAAAAAACTTCTTCTTGAAAAGGCCAAATCTAATTTTAAAAAGTCACCAAAAGAAAGAATTACTAAGTCATATGTCGAAACTAGATTAGAATCCCTTGAAGTTTTGTGGAAGGAGTTTTTAGCTACCCATAACAGCTTAGTACAAGCTGCTACGGATACTCATCGTAAATGTGATGATTATTTTATAAATGATTTTTATGACACTACCGAGGAAGATTATACTATTTACAAATCTATGTTGAAAGAAGCTTTGAATACATTTTGCAATAATAAGTTCGAAAAACAAGGAAAATCTCTTACCAACGATTCAGTTCCAAATAATAGTGTAAAGTTACCTAAAATTAGTATTCCTACATTTTCTGGTGATTATACAGAATGGACCACATTTAAAGATTTGTTTACATCTCTCATTCATTGCAATGATAGTCTCGAGAATGTGCAAAAAATGCACTATTTGAAAGGTTTATTATCTGGAGAAGCAGAGCAATTAGTTAGACACATTCCTGTTACTTCAGATAACTACACAGAATGTTGGTCTTTGCTAAACAGTAGATTTGATAATAAGCGGTTTCTGTCAAATTGTTTACTTAAGCGTTTAATGAGTCAATCTAATGTAACAGAAAGTTCTAGCAGTATTAAAGGTTTATTAGATACTACAATGGAGTGTCTCAATGGTCTAAAAAATCTTGGGATTAATATTAGTTCATGGGATATAATAATTATTTATATCACTAGCTCTAAATTGGACTACGAATCTCGTAAACTGTGGGAAACTCAAATAAGTTACATAGATGAATTGCCCAAACTATCGGAATTCACAGAATTTCTAGGAGCCAGATTTCGCGCCCTTGAATTTTTAGACCCCAAATCTAACAAACCGAAACCAAATGCTACCTGTAGTAATAAGCCAAAGGTTTATCATACTGTAAGCGCAGACAGTAACAACGCTGTAATTATGTCTTGTCCTTTCTGTGGTGAAAACCACAAAATAGCCAATTGTAAGCAATTTGCAAAGGAGAGTTATGAAGCTCGTCATGGCTTTGTACAAACCAAGCGGTTATGTTATAATTGTTTAAATTCAAACCACTCCATCAAATTTTGTCGTCAAAACTCCTCATGTCGTATATGCAAACGGAGACATCATTCCTTATTACATCCAAAGTCGGTCTCAAACTCAGCTGCTCCTAGTGAGGATTCAAATGCAGCAGCTGAAGTTAAAGCAGCGGTGTCTAACGTTCAGTCATCGTCATCAGCGAACGAACCATCAACGTCTAACATCGTTTCACATTTTTCAAAAGGCTCAATACCTACTCAAGTTTTGTTGGCCACAGCTCTTGTTGAAGCACAAGCAAGAGATGGCTCTACACAACTGCTGAGGGTGCTATTGGATCAGGGATCCCAAGCTTCATTCATAGCAGAATCAGCAGTGCAACTACTTGGTCTCAAGAAGATTCCGGTTAAATCCGTCATATCAGGACTAGGCGGTGAGAAGAGCGCTTTAGCCTCTAAGTTTACAGTCACAGTGACTATTCACTCACGCTTAGATCCAAATTTTAGTGTCCAAGTAAAAGCGTTTGTTTTAGGTACAATAACTTCGTTTTTGCCTTCTGAAAAATTCAATGATTTTCACTGGCCTGAGTTAAGAGCTCTAACTCTGGCTGATCCAGAATTCCACACACCAAATAAGATTGATATCTTGCTTGGTGCTGAGATTTATAGTCAGGTTCTTAGAGAAGGTTTAGTTCAAGGTCCACCAGACTTACCTGTTGCTCAAAATACAGCGCTGGGTTGGATTCTTTCGGGAAAGATTACTTCAAATGGTGATTCTATACATTGTCATCACGTCGTTAGTAGTAGCATAAATCAGGCTGATGACAACGCATTATTGCGACAGTTTTGGGAAATAGAGTCCGTTATACCTGAAAAGAAAATACTTACCCCTGATGAGCAACGTTGTGAAGATATCTTTGCTAAAACTACTTACCGCGATGAAGAGGGTCGGTATGTAGTCAATCTTCCTTTCCGTGATGTTGATCCGCAATGTAAATGTGGCAGTTCCAAGGATCTCGCAATAAAAAGGTTTCAACACCTTGAAACCAAGTTTAAGAAGAATCCAGAGGTAAAGGCTAAATATTCTGAAGTGTTTCATGAATACTTAGACCTGGGCCATATGGAACTTGTACCCTATAAAGATAGTAAGGCGTCTACAGCAGTTTACTTACCACATCATGCTGTTATTCGCGAGGATAAAACAACTAGTAAGTTGCGAATTGTTTTCGACGCATCCATGAAGGGCTTGAACGGCGTATCTTTGAACGACGATCTTATGGTCGGTCCTACACTGCAGCCGCCGTTGCGTCATATCATTATGAGATGGCGAATGCATCCCATAAGTATCTGTGCTGACATTGTTAAAATGTACAGACAAGTGAAGGTCTCTCCTGAGCACACAGAGTTTCAGCGAGTAGTTTGGCGCGACGATCCAGCATCTGAAATAAAAGAATACAAATTATTAAGGGTTACCTTTGGTACAGCATCGGCTCCTTACCTTGCAGTGAAGTCCTTGCAGCAGGTGATGGTTGATGAAGGTGAAAGTTGTCGTGAAGTAGCTGAAAAAATAAAAAATGAGTTTTATGTGGATGATCTGATGACCGGGTGTCAATCAGTCAAAGAAGGGTTATATTTACACGAAAAAATTAAAGAAATACTTACCAAGGGTGGATTCCAGTTACAGAAATGGGTTAGTAGTTGTGATGAGTTGAACAAGATAATCGCGGATAAAATGGAAGATGACAAGCAAGAAAGGAAAGATATTAAGATAGATGAAGTGATAAAAACGTTAGGAATTTCATGGCATCGTAATAGTGACCAGTTTAAATATTCAATGCAGTTACCTCATCAGCAAGCTTCAATAACGAAGAGAAAGGTTTGTGTCAGACATGTCCAACAGCAAGAGTTTGGAAAAAAAATGACAGATATAAGGATAGGACATGTGAAAGCAAGGATCAAATTGAAATCTCTTTGCCCAATTATTGATGATGATGGTATTCTTCCCGTCAGTGGTCGCATCCGAAACGCTTATTTGGGTGAAGCTCTGAGAGCGATGCCTGAACAAATTTATGAAGACACAAATGTAGGTAGTTTAAGACGTTGGCAAGTAACTCAACGTAAGTTACAAGATTTTTGGCGAAGTTGGTCAAAAGAATATTTAGTTCATTTGTTACAGCGCTACAAATGGACTAAGAACATTCCAGAACCAAACGTTGGAAATGTGGTGTTGGTCAAGGAGGACAATTTACCTCCTTCTCGTTGGCTTATGGGTAAAATAGTTAGTAAGAGCCCTGGTTTGGACACAGTCACACGAGTAGTAACTCTCCAATGTAATGGTTCTTTAATCAAACGTCCTACATCTAAATTGTGTATTCTTCCCATCACAAATTAGTGATAATAAGTTTTCATATTGTTATACATTATTTACAGTCCACAAGTATTGAAGTTTTGTTTTAGTTGTTATAGTGTTTAGTGCATTTTGTTGAGATTTAATGTTGTAGTTTAAGGCATCTTAATTACATATCATCCTTAAGCCCCTGACCTCATGGTGGGCGGTTTTCTTGTTGTTAAGGACATTTACTGATGTCCTTGGTGGGCGGTATGTTTAAGAGAAACAACAAGAAATTGTTTCTCTTAAACATCAATAGCATTTTTTTATTATATTTGGGATTTAACGCTTGCTAAACATACTGAAAGATATAATATAAATAAATAAATATTCTGGGACATTTTTACACAGCATCATCTAGTCCCAAACTAAGCAGAGCTTGTACTATGGGTACTAGACAATGGATATAATATATATATATATATATATATAATATATACTTTTTTATTGTAAATACATAAGAAACACCCAGACGAACGCAAACCCTTATATTCATCACATAAATTTTTGTGTCCTGTGGGAATCGAACCCACGACCTCATGGTCAGCAGTGGGAAAGTGGAGAGGTGGGAAAACGAGCAGACGGATCGCCTGATGTAAGCGATTACCGCCGCCCATGGACACCATCAGATGAATCATGGGTATGATTCCGGGTTTGGGCCTCCGGTATCCTCACTCACTCGACGAAACAAAACGTAGGCGTTGTTTCACGCCGGTTTTCTGTGAGGCCGTTGTATCACTCTCTGCTGGCCCTTTCGTGAAATGTTCAATGTATTCAATGTTCAATGTCGAATTTTATATCTACCTACATAAGATACACACTACAAAAAATTACAAATATACATTTTTTTTCCCATTTTCCAAAGGCAATTAACAGCAAGCCAGCCAAAAATTTTTGCAAAACCGAAGCCCATTGTTGGATCTACGAAAAATACCGTGGATTAGTCGCTGGGTAAATTAATTAATAAAGGCAAAACAATGAGTGGTATCGCCGGTCCCTAAGACCGTTTATTAAAACGGGCCATTGTTGGGCACTGCTATGAAATAATGCCTTGCCACACATCACTACCTTTGTTCCCCTGTTTTTTTTTCTCTCTTTTTAGTTCGCTGAATGCATCGGAAATTGATGTCTTGGGTCACGACAGTTGCATTGTTGGAGGGAGAATTATGTAAAGTAAAAATGAATCTCGATTTTCTTTAGATGACGATTGCTTTTAATGAAAATTAGGTACTTCTAATATAAGTAATAAAGATACCTAGATTTGGTATTGTGTCGTGTGTTTTGTTAATTTCAAATTGAATGTAGGATATATTAATTTACAATATCGTTAGTCTAGTGGTCCCAAGCGCGACTGCTACGCTAGAGGTCCTGGTTTCGATTCCCAGGTCGAGCAAAGTGCTATTGAGTTTTTAGTTAATGGCAATCGGTTCAAGTTCAAATGTTTTTATTTCAAATAAGCTTTTACAAGCGTTTATGAAACTAGTTGATTTATGATTCTAGTTGCAGTATTGTAGTTCGCCACCTATTACATGGGACTTAAACCAGCGAACTATGAGTGCACATAAGTACCTACTCCTCTGTCTAACCCTTCGGGGAATATAGGCGTGATGGTATGTTAGGTTATATTATTATTAATGTCAATTCAAACAAACTTAACTGCCTCATTAGCCTAGTGGTCCTGAGCGCGACTGCTACGCTAGAGGTCTTGGGTTCGATTCCCAAGTCGAGCAAAGTGTTATTGGGTTTTTCTATGAAATTCCAATTGGAATTTGTGCCCGGTTAATGGCAACACAGGCTCGCCCCCAATTACATGGGACCTAAATATACCGGCGAACTGTGGGTGTACATTAGTACGCCTTTGCCTAGCACTTCGGGAAAAACAGGCGTGATGGTATGTTATGTTATTAAAACAAAATTTTATTTTAGGAAAATTAACTTAAAGATAACATTTATGAAATTGATGATAGATAAAAAATATGTTGATAATAGATACTCCCTGTATTTTCAACATAATTATATTTTTTTATCAAAATTATCAAAAACTTTTTGATGGTACAACCCAAATCTATAAGATTCTTGGTTAATTTATTAGAAAGATACAATAATGATTTTAGTCATTATTGCCATATTTAATCTACCATCTTAACTAATCTCACTGCACTTCCCGAAGTATTAAGCAGAGGCGTACAAATGTACACCTACAGTTTGCCAAGTTCCTATGTAATAATGGACGAGCCTATTGTGATTAACCAGGTCTGAATCCAAAATCCAAGTTAAAAAAATAAAAAAAAACTATTTTTTTATTTCACAACTTACAAAATGTTTACATTAAGTATATTATTTGGAATCCCCTTTTAAGCAAATAAGCTTGTGTTAGAAGGTTTCGCTCTTCCAGATTACAGTCCAGTATCGTAAGTCATGTTAAAAGTACACTTAAAAATTAATTGTATATGAAAATAAAAACTGGTTGAAAAGCTCGCGTACGAGTTTATGTCTGTGTGTGTATGTGTGTCTGTATGTGTGTGTGTGTGTGTGTATGTGAGAAAGAGAGTGAGTGTGTATGGTTGTGCAGATTATTGCATCTCTTAGAGATTACAGTTTAGAAGTTACCACTGAGAATTTCATAGAAAAAAAAACAATAACACTTTGCCAGACTAATAGAGCAGTTACAGCTTTCATTATTGCTGTTATATATTTTACAATTACCCTAACCTAATACGAAATAGCAGGAGGGTAAATACTTCCAGGTCCCACCAGCTATAAAACATAATTAAGGAAAGGTCGGGCCTGGAAGGGACAAACTTTATCAAGTAACTTAATTTCTTTTAACCTACTAATTCCACTTTTTGTTTTCCAATATTAGGTTTCATTGTTTTGGGGATAATTAATTTAATGTTGGATTTACTTGGTGCGCTTTTTGGCGAGTTAGAAAGTAAGAGTTTCTGTTTGTTATTCTAAACTGCTTCAGTAACTATAATGATATTCAAAAGTTAGACTGACTGAGCTATTTGGGCTACTAACTATCATTAACGATTATCATAAGCATTATCTGATAAATGATTATCTATTCCCGTATATATATCTGTTTAAAGACACTCTCAAGTATTGTTATATTTTTTTAACTAGATGGCGCTGGAGTTTTATATTCTTATGATAACCAGGACGGCTTTAGGTGATCTCTGAAGTATGGAGTAGTTTCGATATGTTTAGAATCTATAAAATAACCGTGGAAAGCAGTCTAACGTTCATTTGAGTCCCCCTTTTGTTAAATTACAATCTAAGTGCGTAATACACCTAAACAAGGTTATTACGTCTGTTCTCAAGTAATCATACATATTCAGTTGGCGGGGGCGTGCGCTTCTGCTGATCCTCCAGCGTTGTATATGTTACTGATATTTTATTCAAGACTATGCCTGTTTAACGTTATATATATGTCTCTTCGCACTTTGTATTCTATTTACATATTCAGGAATATTTCTGTAACAAAGATAAAACACAACAATTTGGAAACAAATCGGGAATCACGCGATAACTTAACATTATATTGAACAGAAAATAAATATTTTATATTATTCTTTAAATATTTTATATCTCGACGACAGTTATTATAAATACCTATTACAGACTGGTTGTTTTCTTCAAAATAAGGAATTATTAGGTACTATTATATTATTACGAATATAGGCTGATGATGATGATGATGATGATTATATTATACATTACTACCTATTATATTATTATTACCTTCTACCCTCGACTTCGTGTGCGTGGTATTTAAAAAAAAGTTACTTAAATTAATTACTCCTTGTTACATCAGCTGTCTGCCAGTGAAAGTCCCATCAAAATCGGTCCAGCAATTTCAGAGATTAGCCGGAAGAAACGGAGAGACAGACAAAAAATTAAAAAACTATTGTTTTCAATACTCCAATTGACACTCCAATTTTATTTATTATATATATATTATTTAAATATATTATATATATATATATTATATAGCATCATTTGAAAAGAGTAACGGTAAGTAATGGATTTATGTATTTTTTCTCTCATTCATTTGCACTTACTTCACTAAGGGCTAACGCGCACTTGTGATTTTTAGTCTACCGATAGTTTAGTCGCTGTAGTAGTCATGTATAATTATTTCATGTCGAATTCTAATCGTCAAATGCGCGCACTGCCATATAACTGCATAGTGAATCCCAGAACGATCAAACTTTCGCCCGACTAAAAATCACAAGTGCGCGAGCGCTCTAACTATAAAAATATATCAAAATGATTGGCGTATTATCAAAGAGAAGCAGGAGCAGCTCGGAGTTTGGTACTTATTTGTGCCTAGTTAATGATACCGGCGAAATCTGGGGGTCCATTAGTAGTACGCCTCTGCATAACCCTTCGGGGAATATAGGCGTGATGGTATGTTATGTATGTTAAGTTATGAAAGAATTACTACTAATATTTCTAAATTCTATGACCAAATCATACTTACGCTATTGTATCCTCCAAATCATAGATGGCGTTACTAGTCACATTGTTGCCTACTTTCGTTTATTATATTAATCGACTTCAAAAAGAAGGAGGTACTGTATTAATTTGTATACATATTTGATTTATATAGGTATATTTAATAAAATGGATCGAAAATTAATAAATCATGTATGTAATTTGTAAAAATATATAAACTCCTATTCTTATTTTCCCTCCTCTCTCCTACCTGAACTGTGCTGTGCCTGACAGAGTCCATAATTTGCTCCCTATATAATTAAACTGTCTGTGTCAACATTATAACTTATACAAATTCACACAGTCGCAAGAGACGCGCTGGACAGAAACCAGTGGAGGCAGATTATCCGCTCCAAATGCAACCCTGACACTGACCACGATCCTCAGACATGAGGGACCGACCAAGAGAGATCAACAATATAAAATGTAAGAAATGCCTCATTAGCCAAGTGGTCCTGAGCGCGACTGCTACGCTAGAGGTACTGGGTTCGATTCCCAGGTCGAGCAAAGTGTTATTGGGTTCTATTCTATCTATGAAAAGCAGTAGCAGCTCGGAGTTAGGAAATTGTGAACGGTAAATGGCAATAGGCTCGCGCCCTATTACATGGGACCTAAACATACCGGCGAACTGTGGGTGTACATTAGTAGTACGCCTCTGCCTAAAAATACTATAGAATACAGGTGTGATGGTATGTATGTATGTTAAGTAAGAAATTTTACCCAATTACTTCAAGGCCATACTGTATCTTAAGAAATGAATTGGCCAGGCAGGCTTGTTTGAATTTTAGAGATAACCGTCACGTTTTTTACGAACAAGCGTAAATCTACCAAGAATAACAAATAAAGTATTGAGTATGTTCACCGATATTTTCGTGCGAATCTTTACGTAAACAAAAGACTAGAAATCAGTCTATTGCTAGCCTTAAAACACAATACCGATCGGTAGGTAATAAAATTATTACTGGCCATAAAAGCTATAAAGTCGGCTATTAAGATGCGATGGTTTAACTCTTGTTAAGCCGTAGCCGGTACGACCGTTCCATAACTTGCAATTTTGCTTGTAAACCGTTTGTATTGGTGCTGGGTAGACGGGGCGCGCTGTTGCAGTACATTTGCAGTAAGTTAATTTAGTGCAAAAGGCTGATTTTTTTGCTTTACCATTAGCATGGAAAATGCAAAAAAATCCCAAAAAGTTACTTATATTTTTTATATTACTGCAAAGTCTAATTTCATTAATAAAAATAAATTTTGAAAGTATCTATAATTGACCTGTAACACAGGTTTTACTTTTCACAGACACCAGTCTCTATTTAAGTGGTTATGTAGGTACTGTGATTCTGTTAGGTGATGATGAGAAAATAAATTATTATTCTCATTTTTTATTTAAAATTACATATTAAAATATTTTAAATATACATACCTACATACATTTTAAATATTTTTATAAAAAATTGAAAAACATTTAAAAATATAACAAAAATATTATTATTATTAAGCTCTGCAATCTTCTTCCAAATATAAAATATTTTATGACACGTGTCGTAATCAAAATTGGCTAGAGATAACAGATACGGGATGATTATTTATTAATATAATAATAATTAGTGGAAATTCATGAGTGATAAGTGCATCAATATTCTAATAATTTATTTCCATTTGTGGAGAACCAACCAATAAATCGTTCGCAAAACTATTCAGGACAGTAAATCAGGGGAGATTCATCAAATCTCTCGCTTTAATTACAAGTTTTTACGCATATATAGGAAAATATTCGATTTTTAAAATAAGATAATATAGTGTAAGATTAAAAAAATATTTAATAAAGTTTTTTTTTTTTTAAATACCTGTGATACAGACCTTGTAGGCTAATGTGCGCGCTATCTTTCAAAAATAAAACAAAGGATATTGCAGTCAATCATCTTAACTCTACTCACTCGCTGCACATTTCCGACCGTGGGTTGCCACACTAACCGCAACGTACGTATTAATCGAACGTACAACATTGTACAGCGGTAAATACCGGTTGCTGTCGTTTATTGCGACTGCGACTAATTGTGCGACTGTCGCCGTCAAAATACACCGACCGTGGTTTTACGAGTATTGCTCCACTTTTTAAATATTGAGTTGAGAGTTGTTGCTTTGGTTACGATCCAATTTTATGCAGCTATACAACCTTTTGGTATTGTTATTTTAGTGAAGGAAAACTTCGACTGCGGGCAGGATTTGAACTTGCGACTTCTGGGTAGATACACCAGACGCTATGACCACTAATCCCGGGAGTCCGCCCGCCAAGTCAAAATTAGCATTCACAATCTGAATTTACGCCTTTGAGGTGACTGGGCAAAGTAGCTAGGTTTTCAATAGATGCCACTTCTTCACGACTTCACGTTAGTAGTCGTTTTATATAAAATATCTATTTGAATATTTTATATGAAATATTTTATGATATTTTATTTGAAGCTGACGCCAATGATTGGAGTAACTATAAGTAATTCAGAGGCAATTTTTCATATAAATAATACTAAGTACTACCAAACTTTTTCTGGTGCGTTTTTTCTTCGCTCTTTGAAACTAATAAGCCGCTAATAGATAGTCGAGAGACTTCTGTGAATAGTTCTATCTTTGAAGTACAAGACTAATAAATAGCTTTACTCAAAGGAACACTTGCAATGTCCCGTCTGATAAACGAGTAGCTTAATTAAAAACTGAAGTATTATTGGTTATTCATAATAACATAGTGGGACATATAATGGATTGGGTATGATAATCAACTCATTATATGTCCCACAGCTGGGCCCGGGTCTCCTCTCACAATGAGAGGGATTAGGCTATAGTCCACCATGCTAGTCTAATGCGGGTTGGCCGACTTCACACGACGTCGAGAATATCTCTCAGGCGTGCAGGTTTCCTCACGATATTTTTCGTCGCCTTTGAAGCACGTGATAATTAACTATTAATAAGTACATAACTTTTAAAAGTCAGAGGTGCGTGCCTTGGATTTGAGCTCAAGAATTTGACTTGGCAGTCCAATGGTCTTATTACTAGGCTAGGTATTTAGTTTAGAAAATAAATTATTTTGAAATAATTATTTTTATAAATTTAATCTACTTATAAATACCTATTGAGGGGCTCATGGCTAAGTAATAATAAAGCTGATCAACTGATCTGCAAGTTTAAGCTGCACACGCTGCGGTCAGTGTGTGGATGGGTGACCATACATATATAATTTTACGAGGACTTATGGTTTATTAAATCTGATGTAGTACCTTGTCAAGAGTGTGATTACAAACTGCAGTTTATGCTTCGGCCGTGTTATCAAACAAAATAGGTACTTACTTAATGTATGAGAATATTCACTTAAAAAAGTGATTAAAAAAAATTCAAAGACTAAATAATAAGTAAGACTAAAAAAGGGCGTCAAAGAACTCCCCATCGCTATCAGCTGGTAGGGTACCCATAAGACTGGCTGCATTGCCACGTTGGATGGCAATGCTGATTCTTTGACCAAAGTATACGCCAGCCTTTGGGTCACGTGAAGAGTCGTTCAGGCGTTTGGCAATACCATTAAAGAGGGAAAGTGCACTCGGTCCCCACGGTCCTAGCGTTTCAACCTCAAACGGTTCAAAAATATAACAGTTAATAAAATTGTTATATTTTCGCCGCTTGTTGGTCTCCGCAGTTGCAGCAGCAGCGCCAGCGCAACCCGCCGAGCTAGGAAGATGGGATGGCGCAAGAGTGTCGACGCATGTACCTTATGGGTACCCTACCAGCTGATAGCGATGGGGAGTTCTTTGACGCCCTTTTTTAGTCTTATTTTTCTAGTTTTAATTTAGTTAGTTTTTGTTTTATTTCGATATTTAGGCAGTTATTTAAGTTTTAGATAGTAATTACCTAATAATAAGTATAATTTATAATTTTAAAAAGTTTCAGTAAAAGAAAAGAGAAATTTGAGAAGAAATGATTAATAAATTGAAAAGATGCAATTAATATCAAAAGAACGAGTTAAGGATTACAGTTTTAAATAATAATTTTGTTCCAAACTTGTTTTCGAGATTAATAACAACTGATTGTTAGACAAAGTTTATTAGGATTCTTAAAGTTAGGATTAAAACTTACTAATCGGATTAAGAACTTCTTATGCAGCATATTTATAAAATTTGTTAAACGTGATTACGTAAATGACATGGTTTTGTTCATAAAATAACAACATACTATCACAGCTGTATTAGGCAGAGATATAGGTACATACTAAAGTACCTACACCCACAGCAGCTCACTGGTATATTTAGGTCCCATGTGTTAGGGGCGAGCCTATTGCCATTAACCGGGGTACAAATCCTTAACTCTGAGACATACTGACATGATACCGAGAACTTCATGGAAAAACCCAATAACGTAACAATAATTACACGAACCAGGAATTGATTCTAGAAACCCCAGAACCCACTAAACTAACGAGGCATCTATTGTGTTTTATTCACATAATTGAAGGAAAATCTCTAAAAATAAAATCGACCACTAAAAATTATCATAGATGTTTGTAGAACTGAGACTGACGGGCTCACATGTTCTCCGAGGCAAAGAGGGGTCTTGATGTGTTAAAAATGGTCACCCATCCACACACTGACCGCAGCGAGCGCAGCTTAACTTGCAGATAAGTTGATTAGCTCAGTTATTAGCCACGAGTCCCTTAGCAGACCAACAACAAAATAATATACCATCACGCCTGTATTCCCCGAAGGGTTAGGCAGAGGCGTACTAATGTACACCCACAGTTCGCCGGTATGTTTAGGTCCCATGTAATAGGGGGCGAGCCTATTGCCATTAACCGGGCACAAATTCCTAACTCCGAGCTGTAAACCCAATAACACTTTGCTCGACCTGGGAATCGAACCCAGGACCTCTAGCGTAGCAGTCGCGGTCAGGACCACTTGGCTATTGAGGCAGTTACAAAATAATTCACCAGCAAAACGACTTAAGTTAATCCAACAAACCAACTGCACACGTCACAATGGATTTGCTGTTATCATAGTACATATTTGTAGGAGCGAGCATTCCTTCTAATCCCGTAGTGCAGAGCAACTTAAAAGTAATAAATTGCTCTTCACTGTACCGCGGGTCTGCACTCCGGTGGTTTCTGAACACCGAACAGAGAAAGAAACTGTGACTTTGGATGTGGTAAATAGGATATTACGGATAATACGAATTTAGATATGCATGTCTCCCAATTAAAATGTTTCTAATTAAAGAAAGAAATTGGATCTAAGGCAGGAACCAAACCTCAATGTTGACGTCACATTTAAGACGTAAATTCAGATTGTGACGGCAAATTTCGACCTGACGGGTGGGACTCGTGGTGGCTTTGTGGTAGCATAGCGTGTGGTAGAGAAGACGCAGGTTCGAATCATGCCCGACTTTTTCCTTCACTAAAATAACTTGACGATGGTTTTCCAAGTCCACTTCGCACAGGTGGAGAAATTCCTAACGTTTTTCAAAATATTCTATAGTCTATGTAAATCTAGAATAATGTAGCACTAAAATGCTGAGAGAATTTTTGAAATCGGCCCAGTAGTTTTTGAGTTTATTCGTTACATACATATAATTCTTTCCTCTTTGTTTCTCGTAGTTTCATCATCATCATCCTATACGGACGTTACGTTTAACTCGATTAACAATATAGCCTTTGTTCGTTCGGAATAAGGTTGCCTAACAGCAAGCCACATCCAATCAATTTGTATTCTAAAATCCTTGTTTACTACAATGAGTTCCAACAAAGTTCTAGGCTAGACCAGTATCCAGTAGGTACCAGTTAGACCGCTTAATTGTTTTCAACTAACAACAAATTTTTGCTACCAGCAAATTGGCGTGAATACTTTTCATAACTTATACATTGAGTCTGGATTTATCGTTGTTCGCAGTTGCAATTTGGTCTGGGAGTTTAGAGCAAATAATTGTAACAATTTTGCAATTTGTAGAGCTTGTATTAGGCAATGAACCTACTAGAATAAGTATTTTTATAATTGAGCTAAAATTTGTTATATTTAAATTAATTTATTTTTGATTGATTTACTATATAATTTCTAATTTATAAATTTTTTGATTGATTTACCATGAAATTTTTATTCTAATTTGTGAAAGTCTAATTCAAGAATGCTATCTTACTTGTCCGATATCTTTCTGTGAGTGTTGTGTACTTCTGTAAGTGACCAACTCACTATGCCTAAAACTGTTTGTATTTTTTGTATATGTATGTCCTAGTGAGTAAGTCGTTGAAGTACCATAAATATAAATTAAAAAAAAAAACAAATCAATGAAGATACATTCGCGGGTTTTCACGGATACTGCTTAATTGATGCCAATATTTTATTTAGAACTGGTGGTCATAGAATGCATATAATTTCACGATGGCTCAATTGCCGCAGTTGTCGAGAAATTAGCTGCGGCTAAGGTCGCAGTTTATATTTACCAGAAAAACGAATAAAAACGGAAATCATAATGTGGTCCGATGGAAAAATAATAATAATAAAACCAGCCAAGTGCGAGTCAGACTAGCGCACGAAGGGTTCCGTACCATTATCGAGTCCGACTCGTACTTGGCCGGTTTTTTAATATTAATTTGTTGATAAAGCGGCAACAGAAATACATCATCAGTGAAAATTTCAACTGTCTAGCTATTGTGGGTCTTGAGATACAGCCCGGTGACAGACAGATGGACGGGCAGACGGACAGACAGCGAAGTCTTAGTAATAGGGTCCAGTTTTTACTCTTTGGGTACGGAACCCTAAAAATTACCGTGTATATGTTGGATGTAGCTATATATACTTAAACTTAAACTATATTTAAAAAATATTATATACAACATTAGTAATCTATATACTAATATATAAAGCTGAAGAGTTTGTTTGTTTGTTTGCTTGAACGCGCTAATCTCAGGAACTACTGGTCCGATTTAAAAAAATATTTCAGTGTTAGATAGCCCATTAATTGAGGAAGGCTATAGGCTATATATCATCACGCTACGCGGACAAAGTCGCGGGCAGAAGCTAGTTTTATTATAAAAGAAACCCGAGAACCGTTTCTAGTATTCTTATTTGAAGAATCTATGTACTAACGGTACCGTGTTGTCCGTACTTAAACATGCTCACCACTTCTTATTACCCCCTTTTTTTTCTAGTACGGAAAATCCTCATGGATCGGCGGGGTATATATAATAATAAATAATAATAATAAAGTATTTATTTCTCTCTTTCACAAAGGTAAATAGGTATGTCTAAAAACCGTACTCGGCTTCTCTTGCCCTATAGCCACGGTCATGGGATCCGTGACATGCACCACGACCATGACAAGCTATGGTCCAGCATGGGCTGGACTCCACTTCTTATTACCCCTGTGTGTGCCACTATGACTATGAATTGCGTTGTGTGCGTATGATGGCTAAACAATACTTAGACCCACTTGCACCAAATTCTTAAATGTGTTTAAGTCATATTTAAAAACAAATTTTCATAGATATTTTGTGTTTAAATACAATTTAAACACATTTAAGAAGTTGGTGCAAGTGGGCCTTAGTGTCGCTCAGTGTCCCACTTGTATCTTTTTTAAATATTTTGGGACAAAATATAAGGCAAATTACATTCATTAAGTAACTGAATCGAATCGATAGGTGAGCAAATGAGGAGACAGATCGGCTGATGGTAAGCGATAACCGCCACCCATGGACACCTGCAACACCAGAGGAGTCACAAGTGCGTTGCCCGCCATTAAAAGGGTTTGGGCCTCCGGTAACCTCACTCACTCGGCGAAACACAACGCAAGCGTTGTTTCACGCCGGTTTTCTGTGACAACAAATTATTGGAATCGATTCAGTTTCAGTACATATTCTGAACAAGTTATTTTCGACTTTCGCATTAACTAAAAATAATGTTGTATACCACTTCGCTGTCTTAAAAAGTAGAGGATTATAAGTCATAGCCATAAGCAAAAATACCCTCATATAGTTTCAATTAGTGCACAGCTTAAATCGCAACACTTCGCTGCAGCCGCTGCAAACGCTAATTGTTTTCATTTCGCAACTAACTAAAACTTTTTGTTTTCGACTAAGCAGAATGTGGAATATTTTAGCAGGCGCCAATTAGGACAATATGGATGGTAATGTATGTTTGTATAAATGTACGGCTGTGGTGAGAGTTGAATGAAATTTAGTACGGTGTGTTTTATAACCAAATGTTTATGCATATACATAATTATAAAGTTATTTTAGTGAAGAAAAAATTAGACTGCAGGCAGGATTCGAACCTGCGTCTTGTACATAAATACACCAGACGCTATAACTACCAAGCCACCGCGTGTCCTACTGGCCAGGTCGAAATTTTCCATCACATTCTGAATTTACGTCATTGAAGTCACGGTGGCTTAACATCTGGTATTAAACATGAAGACATAGGTTCAAATCCTGCCCGTGGTCGATTTTTTCCTTTACTAAAATAGCTCTATAATCGCATGGAAAATGAAAAATGATGCATTTTATAAGTATTTATTTGCCTCGTTCAGATTGCCTTGTTAGCTTAGTGCGTGACTGCTACGCTAATGGTTCTGGCTTCGATTCCCAGATCAAGCAGAGTATTATAGGGTTTATTTATAAAAATCTTTTTAGCAGCTAGGAGCTTTTGTACTTCTATAATAAAAATCTAATGGCTACATAGGTACCTACTCTAGTCATACAAATAAAATACTATATAATAAATCTACGTAAGACTATTATAATAATCTATTAAAAAAAACATTGTTAGTGGTTTGAAAATTCGGTTATGTGAAAACGAAAATTGTTTTCGTGAACAATTGTTGCGTTCTAAACCACTCGTTATGGCACTTCGTTAGTTGTAGTGTTATTTTGTTTAACTTTTGTATAAATACAGTTACATTTTATTTATCTATATTTTATATTTAAACATTTAAACTTTATAGTTAATATATAGTATATATAGTATAATAGTTAACTGCCTCATTAGCCAAGTGGTTCAGAGCGCGACTTCTACGCTAGAGGTCCTGGGTTCGATTCCCAGGTCGAGCAAAGTGTTATTGGATTTTTCTATGAAATTCCCAGTAGCAGCTCGGAGTTTGGAATTTGTGCCCGGTTATGGCAATAGGCTCGCCCCCTACTACATGGGACCTAAACATACCGGCGAACTGTGGGTGTACCGTAGTACACCTCTGCCTAACCCTTCGGGGAATACAGGCGTGATGGTATGTTATGTTATGTTATAGTTTATTATTTCAGACCTGAAAATTATGACTAGCAGTAAGTAAGTAAAGGCCGATTCCAATATCAAAAGACCTAATCACAAGTCAGTAGATTTTCTGACATACTAAAGATATATCTTTAGTATTCTTTAGTATTTTTATATTACTGGTATCACATCATGTCAAAATCCTATTTCTAGTGAGCACAATTACACAGCACTATTACAGTACAAGGTTTTTCAAAACAGGAGTGAAATGGATTTTCAGTGCAACGTGCAAAGTGCGAGCGAGACTTCTGGTGTTGCAGACGTCCATAGCCTACGGTAACTGCTTACTATCAGGGGGCCCCACTTCAGTGTCATAAAAAAGCAAATCAACGGATAGATTTAAATATACACATATGAATCTGTCATAAGTACTGTTAATGATTTCATAATGTAATCATCATCATGATTTCACAATGTAATCATCATCATGATTTCACAATGTAATCATTATCATGATTTCACAATGTAATCATAATCTTCCGAGCCCATTCTCAACTAAGTATGTTGGGGTCGGCTTGTAGTCTACTCAGATGCGGCTGAATATCAGTATTTTAAACGAAGCGGCTGCCATCAGACCTCCGCAACTCAATTTCTGCGCAATACCGACATTAGAAGGATAGACTTGTTGTCAGGCTTTTTTGGACTTCATAACAATTGTTGTATATATAACAACTGGGACCAACGGCTTTACGTGCTCTCCGAGGTACGGAGGGGTCTCGATGTGTTAAGAATAATCACCCATCCACACATTGACCAAGACGAGCGCAGCTTAACCTTATAGATCAGTTGATCAGCTTAGTTATTACTTAGCCACGCGCCCCTACCTCAAGATTTCACAATGTAATATAATCTTGTGTTATTAAGTAACTGCCTTATTAGCCTAGTGGTCCTGAGCGCGACTGCTACGCTAGTGATCCTAGGTTCGATTCCCAGGTCGAACAAAGTGTTAAAGGGTTTTTCTATGAAATTCCCAGTAGCAGCTCGGAGTTAGGAATTTGTGCCCGGTTAATGGCAATAGGCTCGCCCCCTATTACATGGAACCTAAACATACCGGCGAATGGTGGGTGGACATTAGTACGCCTCTGCTCACCCTTCGGGGAATACAGGCGTGATGGTATGTATGTAAATTATGTAACAAATAATATAGTTATTTTATAAGCTAGTGAGATTGTAAACAGAAAATAAATATTGTAAATGAAATTATAATATAATATGACGCACTTTAAAATATTTTTTTATTTTTTTCTGTATAGCTGTTAAATATCCAATATCAAATAGATAAATAAGTAATATTTTCCGCAGTTTACAATTAATAATCATATAGGTTACTATTTCATTAGCCAAATTGACTTTTTCAGTAGGATTCCCGTTTCCCGCTTATAGTCTTCCCGCTTATAGTCTTGGTTTTAAGTTCCCTTTTTTGCCTAAAACTCTAATTAAACTAAACAAATCAATGTAATTACCACAACACGGTATCAGTCACTAACTAACACGGTTCGGGCGTTGATCGCACAAAGCGCTGCGGTCACTAACTTGCTGTAACCAGGGTTCAACTTGATTAACTATAGTTAGTTATAGTCCGCGACTGACTTTGATTGAAGAGCTATTAGTAACAAAACAGATTCCGACACATTATTAAAATGGTATTTCAATCTTTCAATGTGATTCAATTCATATTTATCACAATGTTGGTTTCTTTATACCAGCGAACTGTGGTTGAACATTAGTACACCTTGCCTGCCTACTCTACTCTGCCTACCCCTTCGGGGAATACTGGCGTGATGGTATAATATATACATATATATACATGTGTGTGTTTGTTGAAATCAAAGATCGGCTAAAAGGCCGTTCCAGAATTTGTCACTGGTAACCATTCAAGATCTAGATTTTAAAATGTTACCATCAACAATTTTGAGATACTTATTTATTTTATTTTGAGCAGTGATAGCCTAGTGATATGACTATTGGACTGCCCAGTCGAAGGTCTCTAGTTCAAATCCAAGGCACGTACCTCTGACTTTTCGAAGTTATGTGCGTATTAATAATTACTTATCACGCGTTTAAACGGTGAAGGAAAACATCGCGAGGAAACCTGCACGCCCATGAGATTTTCACGACAGTGGCGTGTGAAGTCTGCCAACCCGCATTAGGCTAGCGTGGTGGACTATCGCCTAATCCCTCTCATTGTGAGAGGAGACCTGTACCCAGCAGTGGGACATAATTATAATGGGTTGATTATGTTATTTGTTTAAACAAACATTCTACATTTGCATGTATTACGAATTTTATCTGGAAATTTTGTCGAACTGTTACAATATATCAACACAAATCCTCCAAATAACGTTTAAATTTGCACAAATTATTGAACCTAATCCCATATCACATAAATTGACTTATCAGCGAGCAAAAGATAAAATGTCACCCAATTTAACATATAATAGCAGGTGTCATGAGATATAATAAAATATATAGGTAGCAAGTTACAAAAGGTTATAAATCTCCAACCCTTTTCATAGGAGATGGGAGCTGGAGCGTAGTACGTGCACGACATAAGAGAACTGAACTTAAAGTATAAATAAGACGAGCATTTAATACATTTAAAAGGGAAGAAAGAATAACTACCTCATAAACCAAGTAGTCCTGAGCGCGACTGCTACGCTAGAGGTCCTGGGTTCGATTCCCAGGTTGAGCAAAGTGCTATTGGGTTTTTCTATGAAATACCCAGTAGCAGCTTGGAGTTAGGAATTTTGTGCCCGGTTAATGGCAATAGGCTCGCCCCCTATTACATGGGACCTAAACATACCGGCGAACTGTGGGTGTACATTAGTACGCCTCTGCCTAACAATACTATGGAATACAGGCGTGATGGTATGTTATGTTATGTTAAAAAGGAAGAATAAGACGCTAACGAGTTTTAAGTACTGCAACTACTAAAACTATGCACTTGAAAATATGATCATCATTTTTTTTTAAATTAGATAATATATCACTATACTGAGTATGCTAATAATGTCCTATGTAAAAATACTGCGATACTATAATAGATTTCACGATACTATACAGAACTAAATTATATTTTAAAATATTCTGTATACCTATGTTTAAGCGGAGGTAACCTAGTGGCTAGGGCGTCGGGCGTCGACATGTGGTTGCCGGTTCGCAACCCACCCATTGCACTACTGACGTGAACCCACTCGTAACACAAGCATTTTAACTGAGCCCAAGGGGTTAACAAGAATACTAGTGATGTGCGAACCACATTGCTGAAGGGTTAGGCAGAGGCGTACTAATGTACACCCACAGTTCGCCGGTATGTTTAGGTCCCATGTAATAGGGGGCGAGCCTATTGCCATTAACCGGGCACAATATTCCTAACTCCAAGGTGCTACTGGAAATTTCATAGAAAAATGCAATAACACTTTGCTCGACCTGGGAATCGAACCCAGGACCTCTAGCGTAGCAGTCGCGCTCAGGACCACTTGGCTAATGAGGCAGTTATCCCTCTATTTTGATTCTTATAAATTTTTATAAGTGCTTATAAGTACAAGTTTGGATAAGGTGTCTAAGCAGTAATAACGTTTGTAGTTTTTTATTATTTTTAATAGCTTGTCTAATTTATACTGTAACGCACAGATAGAAGATACTGAACGAGCGAATATTTCTGTTAAAGATGATATCATGTTATTTGACGTGACTGCTAGGATTTTTCGCTCGTTTTGTGCCTACGCTTATGTTTTTTGTATTTAGAATCTGAAGAGTAATTCTAGTACTATAAGTACTAGAATTAAACTATTCAAAGTAATCCTGTTATAAGTATCGGATGGAAGTCTTTTAAATCTTTTACAGACGAAGACATTGTAACTAATTTATTTATTTATTTATATCATTTTACAGAAAGCTTACAGACTAATTATAAACATTAAATAACAAATATAGATTTGACATTTGCTAATTACAAGCTTCCGCATGTATATATCTAAGTTTAAGTTAACCAACAAATTTTATCACTACTGTTATTTTTTTATCAAATTTGAGTAACATACATACAAAAACTGCCTCGTTAGTCTAGTGGTCTCAAGTGCGACCGCTACGATAGAGGTCCTGGGTTCGATTCCCAGGTCGAGTAAAGTGTTATTGGGTTTTTCTATGAAATTCCCAGTAGCAGCTCGGAGTTTGGAATTTGTGCCCGGTTAATGGCAATAGGCTCGCCCCCTATTACATGGGACCTAAACATACCGGCGAACTGTGGGTGTACCTTGGTACACCTCTGCCTAACCCTTCGGGGAATGCAGGCGTGATGGTATGTTACATACAAAAATAGTTGTAGTAATAGTGCATCATACAACATAAATAGAAAAAAAAGAAAAAGAAAAAATGAAATCATATCTATTCTCTACCTATCTAAATCCGGGCCTGATATTTAGATAAATAAACGTGCATATGCACACCCAATTTTCACCCTACTTACTACAATAAATAAGATTGAATCTCCCTTCGTAAAATTTCTGCCGTTTCCAATAACATCAACAAACGAAATTGCCTCCTGTCCAGTCCGTTGATTACACATTATAAGACACGGAGAATTTTCTATCTAACTAAACAATAAATTTAAGGTGCCCCTATTGGCTCCAAAGGCTTCTTTGTGGAAACCTATTAGGTGGATGATAAGGCTTAGTTCCCCGCTACGCTTGGGGGGACCAAATAAATTTCCCCAATGGCCTTAAGTACTTTCAAATCGCGATCTCTGGACTGGCGCGATAGTACTTACGTAAGTTTTGCTATTTTGAGATGCTCTGTTTTCTTAATTTAACTAGTTAAAATATTTTAATATATATAAACGAAGCTCCTTACACTTCCTTTAATTTGTTTGTGGTATTTGACTATGATCGATGTACGTCATTATGACAAGAGATATGGAAAAATATTGATTATTGTAATTTATGAAATATCAACTTTTAATGTTGTTTCTCTAGATAGATAGGGAAACTTAATATAGTTTGTATTTCATCACATTATAAATCGATCATAGTCAAATACCATAAACAAATCAAAGGAAGTGTAAGGAGCTTCGTTTATATATATCTAATACTTTTTAAACTTGCTAATAAGACTGTTCATTAAATATTATGTTTACCACAAAGTGATACTATACTAAAGTGATATTAGTAGAATAATCTGAAGTTCTAATCATTCAATAGGTATGTCAGTCACAATCAATATCAAGTATTAACTGGTGTGTCAGAAAATATACGTGAGAGCGCCATGCTTCGGCACGAATGGGCCGGCTCGACCGAAGTGATACCACGGCCTCACAGAAAACCAGCGTGAAACAACGCTTGCGTTGTCTTTCGCCGAGTGAGTGAGGTTACCGGAGGCCAAAACCCTTTTAAAAGGCGGGCAACGCACTCGTGACTGCTCTGGTGTTGCGGGTGTCCATGGGCGGCGGTTATCACTTACCATCAGGCGATCCGTCTGCTCGTTTGCTACCCTATCCCATAAATATATATATATACGAGTGCATTTTCTTTCACGTTAAAAATAATCCAAAACACTCTCATGCCTCATTATAAAGCTCATGGAAGAGCTGTTTCAAGAAGTGGGAGAGGATGAAGAATAGGTTATATATGGCACTAAAGATCCTATTGTAGCGAAGATAAGATTAAAATAGGATAAGGGTATATCAAATTGTGCACTAGCATCGTTCATTTGACCGATCTAAATGCGAGATGTCAAAGGGTCAATTCCCAGTAAAATTCAAAGAACGTTAACCTAAAAATATTATCCACAATTCACTTCACAAACCACCTCGTGCAAAAATTACAACCTAAAACAACACGAGATCAGCTCATTAAATTTGTACGTACACCATGTTACGACTATTTTAGAGATGGGAAAACGATATGAGTAACGACCGAGTTTCTTTTTTCACTCACTAATATCACTTTATTATTTTATGTGCATATTTTAATGTACCTACCTATCATTCATATTACTTAAGACATATATATATTATATATTCTTTTTTTAAAGCTTACTAGCAATGCGGGTCGCACATTACTAGTATTCTTGTTAACCCCTCGTGCTAAGCTAGATTGCTTGTGTTACGAGTGGGTTCACGTCGGTAGTGCAATGGGTGGGGTTCGAACCGGCAACCACATGATCGCAAGTCCGACGCCCTAGCCATTAGGCTACCGCCACTTAATTATATACCATCGCGCTTGTATTCTCCGAAGAGTAAGTAAGAACTGACTGATGTAGATAGACAATTCTTTAAAATTTATTTTAAGTCCCATCTATTGTCCCTATTGCAACTTACCAGTCTTACCTTAAATTCCAGTTGCTATGAAACGTTAGGTAAAAAGTTGAGTATGGGAGAAGAAACTTGAAAATAAAATTAAAGGAAAATTCTCTTTAAAAATATCGTCATCATGGCCAACCCATTATACTGTCCCACTGCTGGGCACGGGTCTCCTCTCGGAATGAGAGAGATTAGGTTACAGTCCACCACGCTGGCCTATTGCGAAATTCAAATCTCAGTTTTGGTCAGAACTATTTGTTGTAAGTGCGATAAATAAATAAATTAATTTTGAATACCGAAACAACTCGAAGAAAAACTATCAAGTAGGTACATCACTAAAGTACAGTCACCGAAATACCCCATACACGATAAAACTTGACTTGTATAACAGTACAAAGGAGACTTTGTGTCGTGTTTCGGATTAACATGGAAATTGAATCAGGTTGCACAGCGAACTTAGCCGGGACAAAGCTTTGCGACTTTGGACTTATATACGGGATTTTTTGTTTCATTTTGAAACTACTGTTGTGCACGCTTGTACCACTTTGACGTATAATTTCACGATGGTTTCATGTTTTTTTACACAAGTAACTAAAGATAAATTGGTATTTTATAAATAAAAAATGTGGTATTTTTTTAATTTACTTTATTCTTATTAATAACGGCATCAAAATATACAACAGTAAAAGAAAGAAAACATAGTTGACACAACGGTAGTAATCTTAGCTTTCTAATCTGTGACATTTTCGATTCCCAGATGAAAAAAATGTTATGATCTACATAGGTCATGTAACGAAAGCACTCACGGTGCAGATAAAATACGGACTCTTTATAATTAAATCTAAATACACATCTTCATCACGTAATTACTATATAACACTATTGTCTTACAAATAACCGTGGGATATATAATTTACCGTGAGAATGCGCCGGCTCGACCGGAGTGATACCACGGCCTCACAGAAAACAACGCTCAACGTAGTGTTTCGCCCACGTTTTTAAAAGGCCAATAACGCATTAGTGACTGCTCTGGTGTTGCCGTTGTCTATGGGTAACGGTATCGCTAACCATCAGGCTATCCGTCTGCTCGTTAATAATAAATAAATAATAAATATTCTGGGACATTTTTACACAGCACCATCTAGTCCCAAACTAAGCAGAGCTTGTACTATGGGTACTAGACAATGGATATAACACTTATATATTATTATTTGTATATATTTTTTTGTAAATACATACTCATAATACATAAGAAACACCCAGACGAACACAAACACTTATATTCATCACATAAATTTTTGTGTCCTGTGGGAATCGAACCCACGACCTCATGGTCAGCAGTCCAGTACTCGAACCACTAAACTACAGAGGTCGTCAAATGTTATAATGTAATAATGTTACGCATAATGTGCTGCAAAAGGAAGCATTTTCAATGAACAATCTATTTTAAACAGTATAAAAGTGCTATGTTAGTCTTTATTAGTAATGCGACAGATTTTTCGTTAAAACCGTCATTTCAGTTCCAGAACAAAAAAATTAAACTTTGAGATTTCTTAAAGAAAGTTCTCGTCTGGGAAATGAGTTTAAAAAAATAGTATGCCATTTTATATTATAACCTTATAATTTTAGTTTTATCTTCAAGGTAGATGAGTTCAAGAATAGAATAGAATACAATATAATAGAATAGCTTAGTATCACTTATTCTTTATTTTTATCTTAATTATAGCACTTTACAGTAATTCATTTTAAATACTATTTATACTTTAGAAAGCGAATGTGGCTTTTGGGTCAGGGTTATCCAAGACCAGAGGACTACAGACTCGTACCCCCAGGCCTCATTATAAAGCTCATGGAAGAGCTGTTTGTAGAACTGGGAGGGGATGAGGAATAAGTTAGCTAGGGGAAGCACAAAAGATCCCATTGGGTCGAAGTGCACTGAGGCCTTGCTGCCTCGGCCCTACACAAGATAAGATAAGAAATACATATAACGTATAAAATACTTCATAGACTTCATTTATATAGAAAACACGATAGACAAATCCATTATCATAACTAACTAAAAATTAAATGAAAATTAAACAAAATAGTTGACACTACAAAAAAATTTGATAATTAAATAAATCTATATATACTAATATATAAAGCTGAAGAGTTTGTTTGTTTGTTTGTTTACTTGAACGCGCTAATCTCAGGAACTACTGGTCCGATTTGAAAAATTCTTTCAGTGTTAGATAGCCCATTTATTGAGGAAGGCTATAGGCTATATATCATCACGCTAAGCGGACGAAGTCGCGGGCAGAAGCTAGTAAATAATAAATAAATATTCTGGGACATTTTTACACAGCACCATCTAGTCCCAAACTAAGCAGAGCTTGTACTATGGGTACTAGACAATGGATATAATACTTATATATTTTTTTTTTGTAAATACATACTTATAATACATAAGAAACACCCAGACGAACACAAACACTTATATTCATCACATAACTTTTTGTGTCCTGTGGGAATCGAACCCACGACCTCATGGTCAGCAGTCCGGTACTCGAACCACTAAACCACAGAGGTCGTAAAATTTTTTGTGATACATATTATTATCTCATCCTCATCCTCCGAGCCTTTTCCCGACATGTTGGGGTCGGCTTCCAGTCTAACCAGATTCGGCTGAATGTCATCATATTACACGAAGCGACTGCTCAAATCAGTTCATCAGCTTAGTTAATAACTACCACAATCCCCTCTAACTTATTGTTATACATATTATTTATAAATACAATTAATATCAAGCAACTACCCTTTTAATAGATCTCTCAAAATCAAATTAACCAAAGGCTATTTAAATCTGACGAATTAAAAACCATCTTGTTTTTAGAAAAACTCATTAGCCAAGTGGTCCTGAGTTCGATTCCCAGGTCAAGCAGTGTTATTGGGTTTTTCTATGAAATTCCCAGTAGAAGCTCGGAGTAAGAAATTTGTGCCCGGTTAATGGCAATAGGCTGGCGCTCCCTATTACATGGGACCTAAACATATCGGCGAACTGTGGGTGCCTAACCCTTCGGGGAATACAGGCGTGATGGTATGTTATTTAATAAAAAATATTTATTAGTGTTTAAGAAAACCTCCTAAAGACAATATATTATCTCGAAGCTGCAGTTTTCAATTTACATTTTACTCTACAAAAGTGGAGTAGAGTTGGAGAAGAAACGAGGTTGTGTCGAGAGATTAGAAAAATTTACGCGATTCTAGCTAAGATAAGCGCTCCGAATTGGGCAAGGAAGTTCGGTCGGCTATCTCGCTTGACAAGGGCAACCGGATTTATTTGCCAACTGTACCACGATGCTTCTACAATTTAATTTTCGTGACAACTAGTATCTCTCTCATTTTACAACTGTCCGAACTTCTTGTTTCGTGAAATATATTTTTCTTTATTTTTATTCAATGTTTAATTTATTTTAATTTATTTTGCCCGTGATCGCTAGCTTTTGAGCTACATTTTTTTTCGAAAACCATCGATGATGATCTCTTCTGTGTATGGGTCTTCTTAATACGCCAAAGAGGTTAAGCTGTATCTCAGGATCTCATCATATAGGATCATACTTTCAAACAGTGATGACCAAATTAAAATCACATTTTTGAGTATCAGTAATACCTCTTCAGATTTTTTACAATAATAACACTTTATTAAAGGTACAGTCCGCATAAAATGCATAGTCGTGCTCACTTAAATATTTAAATAAAAAAAGTCTTGTACGCGACGGAAATACTGCAGTTATTTCAATCTACTTTGAGTGAACTGACTGACCGAAAAACTAGGTCCGTCATAAATAAATGAAGCGCTCTCGATGGAGAACTGATACAAGTATGCATAATTAACAGCCATTAAAATATTCCGGCGGGTCGGCGGCTACACTCACTGCATTATTAAAATGGCTGCAATCAGGTACAGTCGCTGCCTGACATTGTGTATCAGTTTTGAATTCCATAATTTTTCACACGACGCGTCATAGACGGTCAACTGACAGTGTACGCACGACCATGTGCGTGATCGCACGTGTGTGGCCTCCACTTGAGGACTTTTTGCTCCAGAAGCTATCAGTTCTACGAGCTATGTACCCCACCTACTGGCACTTAAGCTTACTAATCCTTTGACGGATCTTCTCATTTCTGATTTAGTCGCTAAGAACTACTGAGGTCTCTCCATAGCTCGATGAATGACCTTGAGCTTTCTTATGAGATCCATTGTGATCGCCGTAATATCATTATTCATTATTAATTTTAAATTTAAGACACTTGGGACTAATTTACCTGTTATAATATTTCTGTGGTTAGTAAACACTTGTGTATATACTAAAATAAGAATTAAAATAAAACACAATAGATCTCATTTACCAGTGGCAAGCGCAGCTGCTTAACTTAAAGTTCCAAGGTCAGGCTATTATGGCCATTACCGAAGCTATTTTTTTCTCTTTTTTATTGCTATGTATTTTTAACTCGAGGCTTAACACACCTGCAGTGTTATCCATTAAAGAGTATACTCTAAAGTAGTCCCATTCAAAGGTGATGATGTAATCACAAACTTAGAGCAAAATTACAATAATACGTACCAACTGAGTAAACAAGAACATATAAGTATCGATATAAGTAAAATTCTAGTCGCCACTTAAAATCCTGTATTAATCTTGCATTCTTGAAGATTTATCTAAAATTTTAGCCAAGTGGTCCTGAGCGCGACTGCTAAGCTAGAGGTCCTGGGTTCGATTCGCAGGTCGAGCAAAGTGTTATTGAGTTTTTCTATGAAATTCCCAGTAGCAGCTCGGAGTTAGGAATTTGTGCCCGTTTAATGGCAATAGGCTCGCCCCCTGTTACATTTATTTATTTATTTATTATTAAACCAAATACAATTGTTTTTACATGGGACCTAAACATACCGGCGGACTGTGGGTGTACATTAGTACGCCTCTGCCTAACCCTTCGGGGAATACAGGCGTGATGGTATGTTAAGTTTTATCTAATTAACTTGTTAACTCCGAAGGTATGAGAAGCATTAAAATTTCAACTGAACCAAACTTGAGTGCGCTACCAACTACTATTTTTTTTAAAACTTTGCCTTAAAAAGTATATCCATACATTGTATTGATATTCCCGCTTAGTACGTTATATTCGTGTAAAATAAATCTCAATTACAACGCTCCCTCCCTAAACTTATCACAGTTTACCTACGCATAAATGAAAAAATTACCTTCGCACCTATATTTCCCGATGATTACTTAAGCCAGAGCTGCACTAATGTGCACCCACAGTTTTTTACCCACATTTTGAAATTAATCGAGGAGAAATCCAAATTCCCAGCTGTTACTGAGAATTTCATAGAAAACCCTTCATCTAGCATAACAGTCGTGCTTAACACTGAAGTTATTTTTTTGTTACTAACTTTATTAATATCTGATCCATCTATTGAAGTCGACAGATAGCTCATGCAATATAAACACTAGCCCCGGGGTTGCCTTCTTTATTAATTCCGTGACCAATAGAGGTAAAAAATTGCAATACACTCAGCCTTGTTGGCCTAATTGATGTGTTTCCAGTAAAAACATGTTTGCGGGAGTGAAAAGTGAAAGGTGATTGAATTGAACATGAGTTTATTTTTAACTTTTTTTTACGCTGTTCATGTAGGTTATATTCTATAAGGTGCTATAAAAATATCTGCCACGGCTTTAATGGGAGGTAGTATTGTGTTTATAGATTACAATTGTGAAGAACTTTCGCACCCCGGAACAGTTAATTCAATTTGAGAAAATAAAGTAGTTAAATTAACATTAACTCTTAACGTGGTCAATTCTTCATCAATGAAAACAACTGCTATCAAGTCGGCAACAGCTATTAAGTCTACGGAATGATTTTATACTAATAAATCAATTCAAATTTATACGTATATTTTTTTTTATGAAAAAAAAATATTATACACACAATTTAAAATTAAATAGTTATTAGTAATTATTAACTAAAACTTAAATAACCTAAAATAACTAATAATAAAACAATAAACTAACTAAATTAAAACTAGAATAATAAAACTAAAGGGCGTCAAAGAACTCCCCATCGCTATCAGCCGGTAGAGTACCCTGAAGGCGGGCTTTCTTTACTTTTGTAATCTATAAACACAATACTGTCTTCCATTGCAGCAATGGCAGATATTTTTATAGCACCTTATATATCCTGGTAAAGTTACAAAGATATTTAAGTTTTTTTATGGGATAGGATGAGGAGACATATCACCTGATGGTAAGCGATTACAGCCGCCCATGGACTCCCACAATACCAGAGAGAATGAGAAGTGCGTTGCCCGCCTTTTGGGACTCTGTACTTTTCGGACTTAGTAATCAATATTAAAAATATGTGAAGCAAGTTCGTGCCGAACGCAGCGTAGGCAAAATATATACATTTGTACATAACATAAAAACATACCAGCACGCCTGTATTCCCCGAAGGGTTAGCCAGAGGCGTACTAATGTACACCCACAGTTCGCCGGTATGTTTAGGTCTCCCATGTAATAGGAGGCGACCCTATTGCCATTAACCGGCCACAAATTCCTAACTACGAGCTGCTACTGGGAATTACAAAAAAACGCCAATAACACTTTGCTCGACCTGGGAATCGAACCCAAGATCTCTAGCTTAGCAGTCGCGCTCAGGATCACTTGGCTAATGAGGCAGTTGGCTTATATACAGTTGTTTATTACACAATATTAGTAAATTATTCTGTCCGTCAATTTATCAGCAATAACACAGACACACTAGATATACTAAAACAATAATGTCAGATAAATTAACCATTCGAAACGCCACACAAACCAATTGCTTCCCCCAAAATCACATAACTTTCAATCAATACGTGACTCCGTGAACGCAACCGAATTACGTGCTGAACTTAGCACATTAATCTAACAAATAAGTGAGAAAACTTCTCCTTAAGGTTCTCCTTAACAATGTTAATTACTTACTATTTCAGTACTAGCTCGTATTAAGAAGGACTTAAGGTAGTAATTAATTTTATTCTTTTGTGTCTATGAAAGTGTACAATGTACGTGAGGATTTTGTACAGTACCCCAAGCACTAAGACTTTCGAAAACATATTTGTATTGATATCGAGAATAATTTATATGAGAAGGAGGTTAACGAACGTGGACGAAGCGAAAGTGGTATGCGTAGCAAGTGTAGTCTCTGCCTACCCCAATGGGAGACAGATGTGAAAATATGTATGTATGTATGGGATTTGTAGAAGAAAAAACTCATTCGATTACGATACGAATTCGATAGTTGTTTGTAATTGAGCTACAAATATAAAAAAACTAACTTCGTTTATCTAGCAGTTGCAAGCGTAGTTGCTGAGTGAGGGTAGAAATTCCCAGGTCGAGTAAATTGATAGTGGATTCTATATAATATTTTATGAAGTTCGGAGTATAAATTTGGGGCCTAAAATGTCGACGAACTAAAGGTGTACGGTAATCATCAGTTCTCTAATCCTTCAACCAATCCTAGGAGTAACGAAATACAGATGAACTGATATGAAATGTATAAGAACACTTTTATAAATTTTTCGATTTCCATGGACCCGGAATAAGTCACAAAGAATGAAGAAGATGATCAAATAACTAAAAAAAAATAGTGGAAATGGACGCCGCAGTATAAAAGACCAAGAGGAAAACAAAGAAACCATTAGAGTATTGTGTCGAAGGAGATTTAAGGAGTATACACACAAACTCACACCGACATTTCGTAAAAGGCGGCAAGTCTCAGTAACCGGGAACAAATCCCAATGTCCGAGCTACTGCTGAGAATTTCTTGCTTGACCTGGGAATCGAACCCAAAACTTCTAACGCAGCAAACGCGCTCAGGACCATTAGGCTAATGAGGCAGTTTATTTTATCATTGTATAGTATAATATTTATCATAAAATAAAAACTCAGTTTTTATCATAAAATAAATGTATTTCTGTAAATGGATCTAGAATATTGACACATATTATAATTAACATACATACATACATATCATCACGCCTGTATTCCCCTAAGGGTTAGGCAGAGGTGTACTAAGGTACACCCACAGTTCGCCGGTATGTATAGGTCCTATGTAATAGGGGGCGAGCCTATTGCCATTATATAATTATGTCACTATTTATGACAGCCGCCCGTCATAATTTACAAACTGTCAATATTGAAATAAAGAAACTTGATTCTATTGTTTTGTAAATATTTCAAAATATATAAAGGTTATCTGAGTACATTGCTATCAGCTTTAGGACATTTTATAGAAGTCATTGTTTACGTCAAATTACTTTTCCAAAAATATACTTAATTTAAATATTAAAAGAAAATGTTATCACTTGTTCGTACGGTAAACACTTGAAATTGTTCAGTTACCCCCGCATAACATATGTTAATACAAAGGAAAGTAATATTGTTTACAGTGAGTAATTTCTCCAACTAGTTACTTCCAGTTCTGTTATGACAATATTGCTATTAGCATAAGCAGTCATTATTTTTAAATTAAAAATATGGTATAGTTTTTTTAATAGTTTCGTGACAGCAGCAGTATTAGTAGATACATTTCTGCCTTATTGACGTTATGATTGGCGTAGTGTGTGTCTGTGAGTCTACGTGTTGTGGGTTCGATCCCCACACAAAACAAATATAGGTATGATCTACAGATAGTTATTCCGAGTTGGGTGTTTTTATATGTAATAATTTGTGTTTGTAAACGCACCACGATACAGGAGAAAATCCTAGTGAGAGAAAATCCTTGCCCCAAGATTTTATTTAAGAAATAAATTTAAAAAAAAATATTTCAGGGACACAGGATTGATAGTAGGCAACATCTTATATGTTATGTGGTTATGTTAGATAACATAACATAACATACCATCACGCCTGTATTCCCCGAAGGGTTAGGCAGAGGCGTACTAATTTGCACCCACAGTTCGCCGGTATGTTGAGGTCCCATGTAATAGGGGGCGAGCCTATTGCCATTAACCGGGCACAAATTTCTAACTCCGAGCTGCTACTGAGAATTTCATAGAAAAACCCAATAAAACTTTGCTCGACCTGGTAATCGAACCCAGACGTAGCAGTCGTACCTCTAGCGTAGCAGTCGCGCTCAGGACCACTTGGCTAATGAGGCAGTTATGTTAGATATCGCTTACAAAACTTAAAAATATTAATTCATGTACCGACCACTTGAACTAACAAAACTGACATTATCATAAGAGGTATTGAGTACATAATAAAATAATTAAAATACTGAAAGACAATACAAACACGTTTGCCAAATTTTGTTTAATAATACATTGAATTTAAATGTGTACATATTAATTAACATGAAAAATACCTTATAAAACCTGTACAAATTGTATTGTAATTTGACACAGTTGTATTCATATAAACTGTTCAAATAATGGCGAAGACCATCTCAATGTCAGCTTATAGCAACCAACTACCTGTAGGTGTAAAAAAACACATACCTAGGTACAAATGAACATATAAAATCCCTCTTTTTTGAATTTGAAGTCGATTACATGGCGAATCGCTTGCGTGAATTTGACATTAGTTTTATGGACCTATAATAATATGTCAAAATTCTTTTTGTTTTTTATGAATGAACATAAGCTGTTGATGATCGAAGTAACGCGTGGAGGTGCATTTCATTTAGTGATGGTAGGCAGATTCAGCTCTACGCGAAGTTCCCTATTACGCATGAACCACGGGGCGCAGGTGGCTTTGCATATGAATATGTTATGGGCAAATCTACTGACAGGCGGTAAGGTAAGTACGGATTATAGGTAGTGGTAACCTTCATACGCAGTCAAACAAGTCTCTCAGCCAGTGGTATGATTTTCAAAAGTCAAAAGTCTGCCTTGGATTCCATCTCGAGACCTTTGAAATGGCAGTTCAATAGTCATACCACTAGATTATTACTGATTTATTCATTAACCAAAACAAAACGCGGGAGAGCCATGCTTCGGCACGAATGGGCCGGCTCGACCGGAGTGATACCACGGCCTCACAGAAAACCAGCGTGAAACAACGCTTGCGTTGTGTTTCGCCGAGTGAGTTGAGGTTACCGGAGGCCCAAACCCTTTTAAAGGTGGCCAGCGCACTTGCGACTCCTCTGGTGTTGCGGGTGTCCATGGGCGGCGGTTATCGCTTACCATCAGGTGATCCGTTTGCTCGTTTGCCCCCCAAACCCATAAAAAAAAAACAGAATTATGACTTTTTTTTCCAAAATGAAAGCCATTACAATTCTATTGTATGATTAACAATGAAAAAAAAGTCTCAGCCATTTATACACACACGGTTAAATTAAGGGGCCATAGAGTTTCCAGATAATGACGAATGCAATTATTACTGACTGTTCACCCATTATGCTGGGCTCAATAGCGTGGTTATGTAACTGTACGATTTTAATTTGCGCAAAAATATAATCAAAAGTCATTGAGGGCTTCATTTTGTGTATGTGGATGATTTTGTTGGCTTTGATTTAAATTTAATTGGTGTTCTGTTGCTGTGTTTCATATTTATGATACATTTTCTGTTAAATAAACTGTTGAATAATAAATTATTGGTATGAATGTGTAGGATATTAAATAGGTATTTCTTGTTACCTATGTCGATCCTATTATTTTTTATGGGTAGGGGGAAAACGAGCAGATGGATCACCTTATGGTTAGTGATTACCGCCGCCCATAGACACCCGCAACACCAGAGGAGTCACAAGTGCGTTGCCCGAAAGAAAAAAATACGAACACCCATGACAACAGAAGTGGTAGCCAGATGCCCAAAATCCCTTAAAATTTGGATATGGTCCAGATGTCAGGCTACAGAGATCTGACATTCGCTTCATTTAAAATACTTTATTAGACGTACGCGTACTTCAACGTACTTGGTAAAAGGAAAGGGAATGTATGAAGATCTTTACTTGATAATTTTACACGTAACATTAATCATTCAATTTCAAAATTATCTCTCGCCTCCAAACAAAAACAGTCACTATCAACACAAACAAAAGTCCCAAAAACATTCACAATTCTCCTAATACAGTGAAGTGAATCCAAATATTCTTCAACGCAAATTACACAAACACAGTACTAACTCTATACGCAAATTTCGTTTGTTTGTGTTCAACTCTCGTCTGTTGCGGGTAGTAAATTAATTAATATGTAAGTACTAACGTTTCTGATTCTCATGCTTGGCAGTCGTTTGAGTGGGATTCTATTTGTTCTAAGTACACAGCTGGATACCGGTAATTGCTCTTCTAGTTTTTTGGGTATATCTTGTTCATAGAATAATGTATTATTAACAGAATTCAAAAAAGGAAGAGATTTCTCAAGACCTGGTTATCTTGCATTCCGTTACACATATTCAATATGCTTTAAAATTCCTACAAAATAATGTTTATCTTTTTTAAAGTCTCATACCTACTTGGTAAATTCAAATGAAAAAAAAAAACATTTAGGTAGAAATTATACAGCTGATAACATTTAATTCACCTATTAATTATTCACACACTGACCGCTTTGTTAATATGTAAAACAGTTACTGAGTACAATAAGACAGCAAAACAAGTACTTAGGTAGCAATAAATTATATAATATTTACATAACAATAACGCTTACTAATCCCTTCCTGTAGACACCTACTTAGTGCAAAGTTACTGCTCTAAGCTAGCCTCTAGGGATTTCAAGCTATTATCATAGATTTATATTAATTAAGTACGTACATTTATGCCTATAAGTGTGAAAATTCTTAGAGAAATTTCACTAGAGTTGATATTAAGTCATATAGAATGGTGATACCTTAGTTTATTTTTTAGGACCCCTCCTGCACTAGCGTACAAGTACCGTGTCGCGGGAGATTTAGAAACTTACCTATGTATATATTAATTCGATTATAATTGATTAATATAATGGATAACTTAGTAGGTCCTAACTAACCCACAACACGCTGCGCATCAGTGGTCGCTGAAACACGAAACTTGCAGTCTTTATCAAAAATATTATTTTGTGAAAATTAAATTCTACCGTGAACAGGACTCCAACCTGCGTCCTCCTCGTACTCCATAATTTTAAAATATGTTCAGCTGTATGTTTTATGTATATTTTAACAAGGGGCTAGCCTGTTGCGACTGAGAATTTCATGGAAGGGAATTGGACCTACGTCATCCTTAGCAGCCGCACCCACAACCACCAGACGAATACGTCAGTTTTTCACGTCGAAATAAATCTGAATCTTCCATACAGACAAATTTTAACGTGCACCGGACGACGGGCGGTCTCTTCTACCAAATTAAAATTTTACTCTTTGACAGTATTATGTGACTACTTGCAGTGCCCGGATCTACCTAATTAAGTGCTTGCAGTTAATGTCTCCGGGATTTATAGAACCGCTAGGAGGCCTGAACAACGACCTTTATCGCGAGATGTGGCTATTTATGTTTTGACTAAATTGGGAATTTTGTTTATCCAATTTGAAGACAAAGTCATTTGGTTTGGTTATACATAATTATGATAAACTCAAGATTTTTTTTGATAAAAGTATATGTTTTGTTTTTTCGTGGACACATAACATAGACATAAATATTTCATCAAGGTATAGGCAGGCGGATCTTGCGATGGTAATTAATTACCACCGCCCATGGACACCCGCTACATTAGAGGAGTTGCAAGTGCGTTGCCTGCCTTTTAAAAGGGTTTGGGCCTTTGGTATCCTCACTCACTCAGCGTAACAAAACGTATGTATTGTTTCACGCCGGTTTTCTGTGAGGCCGTGGTATCATTCCGGTCGAGTGGGCTCATTCGTGCCGAAACATGGCTCTCCCATGAAAAAAATTAAAAAACATTTATTGAAATGCATCGAACTCGAAACCTTTGATTTGGCACTCCAATGATCTGTGTGAGTTATGCGAATGATCAGTACCATCATTACTACGATTCTGCAGCTTAAAGTTTTTCTAAGAGTACTTATCTAACATTATTTGATAACAATTTTTAGTACACACTGTATAGACACATTTTTTAAATTGCTTTTACGTTTTTTCGCGGCTGTCATTACATTCCTTTTACCTTTGAATACAACGAATACCTACATGATACATGAAGCTATTATCCTATCCAAAACCATTAAATTCTCAAATTAAAAATACATCCAGATAATTTTATGCTCCATATTTGAAATGCAATGAACATCCGAATAAATAGGAAAGCATTACACCTTAGCGTACAAATTAGACCAAGTGTCTAGCACAATGACGCAAAGTAAAAAAGTAAACGCATATTTATGACACAAATGTAGGATTACTAAATTGTCTCATAGTATTAATGCCTCATTATTCTAGTGATCTCAAGCGCAATCGCTACGCTAGAGATTCTGGGTTCGATCTCCAGGTCGTGCAAAGTATTATGGGGTTTTTCTATGAATTTCTCAGTTCCAGCTTGGAGTCGGGATTTGCGCCAGATTAATGACAATAAGCATATATTTAAAATATATATGTTTGTGTATGTTAAAATTTATATGTTGTATATATTTAAAATATAGTAGTAGTAGTATTTATTATTATCTATATATTGTATAGTATTATTATAATTTTTCAATAGTTGCACCATTAACGACCCCATTTATTTTTGTACCGTTATGTCCATCCTAAGGTTGCCTGGAAGAAATCGCAGTCTGCGATAAGGTCGCCCATTGTATATTTGTAAAACTGTTGTGTCCTGTCTATTTGTGTTTTTATTGGTGTACAATAAAGTATATATAAATATATAAATAAATAAATAAATAAGCTGGCCCCCTATTACATGGGCCCTATAATATACCAGCACTTTGTGGATAGTATAACTCTGCCTAACCTTTCCGGGAATTCAGGCGTGGTGTTATGTTATATTATGTTATGTATCAAAGTAGGAAATTACTTGAGCCAGATTGAGTGAACACCAGAAAATACAACGCAAAAACAAAACCACTTTACAGATTTTATCACGTTCTAGCATTTACATTATCAAATCCCGACATTTCGGACCTTTTACAGCGTCTATAGTTACCGTATATTTATTCAAGTAAATATATGGGATAATATCTGTAAAGTGGTTTTATTTCAATAAGTCCAATATCAGCGATATTAAAGGATTATATCAGAAATTAGTAAGCTTGTCTAATTCATACTCTAGGTCCTCTTTAATAACGTGCTACTGCAGTCACGTGTAGATCCAGCTGTAAAAAGACAGTAAAAGACTATCGGATACGACTCTCCACGGAAGAGATCCGATCTCCAACTAATGGTACCTGTTTCTCACGGCATTCGTGACGCTTCCCCTAGGAATTTGAAATGGATGTATGAAGAATGAATATGAAATGTGGCATTTAACGTAAAGTATAGTGATGACAGTCAATATATTATGTAGACTGCCTTAGTAGCTTAGTGGTCCTAAGGGCGACTGCTACGATAGAGGTCCTGAGTTCGATTCCCAAGTCGAGCAAAGTGTTATTGGATTTTTCTATGAAATTCCCAGTAGCAGCTCGGAGTTAGGAATTTGTGCTTGGTTAATGGCAATAGGCTCGCCCCCTATTACATGGGACCTAAACATACCAGCGAACTGTGGGTGTACATTAGTACGCCTCTGCCTAACCCTTCGAGAAATACAGGCGTGATGGTATGTTACGTTATATATGTATAGATGACGACTTTGAGCCTCTATATGGCACGAGTCTCTTCTCACAATGAGAGGGATTAGGCTATAGTCCACCACGCTAGCCTAATGCGGGTTGGTAGTCTTCACACGCCGTCGAGAAAATCTCTCAGGCGTGTAGGTTTCCTCACGATGTTTTCCTTCACCGTTTAAGCACGTGATAATTAACAATTAATACGCACATAATTTCGAAAAACTCAAATCACAAACACATAAAATTCACAGGAAGCATTGTACCCATAAATTTCCTTTTATAAAAAAGAAATTGCTTTCATTTTGTTTATTTTCAAAAACCACAACATATCTCCCAATTATTGCCTCTATAAATTACAATAATACAGTAAACTGAAAACAGCGACATCTATGTAAATTCGGACGAATCACTGATATCTTCCAAAGAAAACAAAGTTATTTTATGGAAACGTAGCAACTCGCTGTAGGGAGGGCGTGACAGACTACTGATTTTTCTCTGACCTAATTACATTTAGAAATTGAAATATTTTATATCGTGCAAAAAAGCGCTTACGGGATATGCTCTGGATGACTCTGTAAATCGACATGTGCAGGACTCCCGCTGCTGTTTCACCCAAAACTTTGATAAAACATCATGAGTAAACCTGATTTATGACGTCATGCTACAATACAGCTGTCCTAGTGTCGGGTAAATTAATTAATCTATACTAATATATAAAGCTGAAGAGTTTGTTTATTTGTTTGTTTGTTTACTTGAACGCGCTAATCTCAGGAACTACTGGTCCGATTTTAAAAATTCTTTCTGTGTTAGATAGCCCATTTATTGAGGAAGGCTATAATAGGCTATATATCATCACGCTACGCGGACGAAGTCGCTGGCAGAAGCTAGTGATTTATAAGTACATTGTTTTCGATATTAGCCAAGTTTTTTTTTAAGTTTTCAGATGGATCTGAATTAAGGGTCCGGCGGACCTTGAATTGCCCAAAAAAACGTAATACCAAAATAAATCGTAATATACATACATACCATCACGCCTGTATTCCCCGAAGGGTTAGGCAGAGGCGTACTAATGTACACCCACAGTTCGCCGCTATGTTTAGGTCCCATGTAATAGGGGGCGAGCCTATTGCCATGAACCGGGCACAAATTCCTAACTCCGAGCTGCTACTGGGAATTTCATAGAAAAACCCAATAACACTTTGCTCGACCTGGGAATCGAACCCAGGACCTCTAGCGTAGCAGTCGCGGTCAGGACCACTTGGCTATTGAGGCAGTTCGTAATAAAAACAATATTTAATATTCGTAATAAAAACGAATCGTAATATAAACAATATTTTATCAAATTGTGTTATTATTTGGATTGAGATATCGTTTATCTAGGTTCCTACCGTACCAAACTACGACAATGACTACGACTCCACTGGAAAACTTGGCAAAGTTACCGAGAATTGCATTCGCTTACATTTGTTTCCAGTTAAGTATTTTGGACAAAATGGTAGGTAGCAGAAACGTATAGTAACAGTATTGGAATCCAAATAATAACACACTAAATAAATTATGTTTTAATCACAATTTATTTTGCTTATATTACGTTTGTAAGTATTGTAAATTCGGTGGACTCGAAGTTGAACGAAGCGCCAATGTAATTTTGTTAAGAAGTAAATTGAATCTACCCAGTTAAGTATGTTGTTAAGTAAATTGAATATGAACGCGCTTAGATGTTTATTATCTATTAATATAATAAAAACTATACCTATGTATGTGCTATTATTTCTATAGTAATTACTTACTATCATTACGTGCACTCTCATAGATTAACGTTTTAAGTCCTGTTTATATATAAATCTATCTTTATAGCTATTTAATATAGCCCCAATACTATATAGAAACTTAAACCATACCCAAACTGTGGGTGTACAACCGTACCCCATCTGCTAACCATTAATGGCATTAATGACTGAATAAAAAAATAATGTCCATAATTTCAAGTTAAGAATGGGGCAAAAATATATTTGCCCATTTTTTCGCTGAAACATATTTCTTAATTAACCCGCCACGAACCGGGAAACCGGATTGTCAAGGTGTTAGGTCACGGGGACCCCACAATTTATACGCAGATGTGGGTAGAAGGATTTATGACCACCTGCGTACGCCCTTTATCAGTACAACATGGTGAGGAATATTCTTTTATCTCTGGAGTCATACATGGTAGTGCAATATCGAAATCGCGTAGTCTCATAGCGGTGATAGAATAGTGATATGACCATTGGACTGCCAAGTCAAAGATCTCGAGTTCAAATCCAAGGTACACACCTCTGTCTTTTCGAAGTCATGTTCGTACTAATAGTCAATTAATTATCACGTGTTTACACGGTGAAGGATAGCATCGTGAGGAAATCTGCATACCTGAATCTGCCAACCAGCATCAGGCCAGCATTTTGTGACCTATAGCCTAATCCGTCCCATTCCGAGAGTATACCTGCCTAGCAGTGGGACAGTATAATTGGTATACTATGTAGTCTCGTAAAGTACCATCAGTCCTGGGTTCGATTCCGAGGTTAAGCAGTGTTATTGGATTATTCTATGAAATTCTCAGCAGCAACTCTGAGTCTAGTATTTGTGCCCGGTTTATAACAAGGCACGCCCCCTATTACATGGAGCCTAAACGTAACGGAAAATTGTGAGTGTACACAAGTACATACATCTCTGCCTAACGCTTTGTGGAATACAGGCGTGATGGTATGGAATATCGTAGTAAACGTGCTTGTGAGATGGATGTTTCATAAGTGGACACTGCAATTGTAATAAACCTACCTTTTACCTCATGGCAATAAGTGTCGCTCCTGAGCGTGAGACCTCACATTCCATTCCTATGTCCCTCAATTAGGTTAGGTTTTATTGTTTAGAAATACTCAGTAGCAGGTTGAAGTTTTCCACAGGTTTTTTGAAGGAATTTATTTTGGATTTTTTTATAGGATAAGGGGACAAACGAGCAGACAGATCACCTGATGGGAAGCGATTACCGCCGCCCATGGACACCCGCAACACCAGAATAGTCGCAAGTGCGTCGCCCGCCTTTTGAAAGGGTTTTGACCTCCGGTATTCCCACTTACTCGGTATTGTTTTTTTTAAATCTTACTAGCAATGTGGGTCGCACATTACTAGTATTCTTGTTAACCTCTCGTGCTAAGCTAAAATGCTTGTGTTACGAGTGGGTTCACGTTGGTAGTGCAATGGGTGGGTATCGAACCGGCAACCACATGATCGCAAGTCCAACGCCCTAGCCATTAGGCTACCGACGCTTTTTGGTATAAAATATTCTAGGTATAAACAGGGATGTGCCCAAACAGGCGTTGCACAGGGGAGTTCTGGGGTGGTCTTTAAGAAGGCACGGTGCCCCCCGTTGTATGCCGATGGTGGCTACCGGGGTGGTTTTAGTGGGTAAAAACCCCACAAACCTCGGTCTTTACCCCCGAAGACCAGCATCCTCTTGAAGGTTTCCCCCCGTAAACAAAAAAAAGGTAAGTATAGAAGTATGCTTCACGATGTTTTCCTTCACCGTTTAAGCGAATGATAATTAATTATTTATTGATGCGCACATAATTACGAAAAGTCAAAGGTGCTAGCATTCAAATTCAAAATCATTAGGCTATTTTATTACTGCATATTAAAGTGTGATAGTGTTTAATACAATAAGGTCAAGAACTTAATTTATTGGGTTAACTACTTACTACATTAACTAATTACTGTCTCATTAGCCTTGTGGGCCTGAGTACGACTGCTACGCTTCGATTCTCAGGTGGAGCAAAGTGTTATTGAGTTTTCAGCGTGGAGTTTGGTACTTTGTGCCCGGTTTATGGCAAGAAGCTCGACTCCTATTAGATGGGACCTAAACATACAGGCGAACTGTGGGTGTACATTAGTACGCCTCTGCCTAACCCTTCGGGGAATACAGGCGTGATTGTTATGTAATAATATTATGTAACTAGCCTCTGCCCGCGGCTTCGCTCACTTGAAGCTCAAAAACCAACAATGATGAACTCTTATTTGTATGGGTGTCTATACATTACAGAGGTAAAGCTGTATCTCAGGTTCCGTTTAATTAATTAAGATAAGAAGTATACCAGTTTTTAAGTTGAATCAAATACTTTCTAACAGAGATAACAAAAATAAAATCTATTCAGTAGTTTTTGCGCCAACTCGTAACAAACAGACAAACAGACAAGAATTTTAAAAATCACGCTTTTGGGTCCGAAGACGTTTATATACCCTAACCCACTTGTTTTTTTTTATATTTTCAATGTACAGACACAGCTTTTTTACAATTTTATAATAGTAGAGATTACATTAATAATTGCTTACCTTGTTAATTCCTGACAGGCTTAGGCTTGTCCGCCAGTTCGCCTGATGTAAAGCGACCCTCCTATCCTGATCCAGTCGTGGTTTCTAAACACCCAGATTATACCTATCTATCGAAAAAAAACCCACTCGAGAAGCGCTTTCCACTTATTGCATTAATAAATAGCGGTCGTTGTACCGTTTGCATAATCCGTGATCTTTTAAATAGAGGTTGAGCCATTCAATATAATCTATTAACACGCATTTATTTTCTTTAAATTGTTCTTAAATAACATACCATAACGCCTGTATTCCCAGAAGGGTTAGGCAAAGGTGTACTAAGGTACACCCACAGTTCGCTGGTATGTTTAGGTCCCATGTAATAGGGGGCGAGCCTATTGCCATTCACCGGACACAATTTCCATACTGCGAGCTGCTACTGAGAATTTCATAAAAAAAACCAATAACACTTTGCTCGACCTGGGAATCGAACCCAAGACCTCTAGCGTAGCGGTCGCACTTGAAACCACTAGACTAACGAGGCAGTTGTTCAGCTTGTATAAATGCCAATTATAATAAAAAAATACTTATATTTAATTTTTTAAGAACCCGGTGATTTCAAGAAAGCGTTTTTGATAAGCGATATCTTGCTCTATGATAACATGTCTTGCAGTCTCACTTACTGGGGAATGACGTAAGGGTGATCCTTACATTGGAGTCTGTCATGAAACTCCTTTGTATACATCATGCTGGACAATTCCCCATCGATTGCTGCGGATTTGGAAGTTTGCTATTTATAGAGGCTCTCTTTGGACAAGGCAAGAGCAATCCTCTGAAGTCTCCTTACTATTAGATGATCCATCTGCTCATTTGCCGACATAAACAGTTAAAAAACCTTATATTTTAAAAATACGCATCGTTAAAGGCTAGACTAAATATTATAGCGCTAATAAATGGGTAGGTTTAGCCCCTGGCGTATTTTGATGACCCTCTAAATCATTTTCGCTTTCACTAAATTCATTTAAGAGGCCGTCCTAAAAATTCACTCGATCGAGTTTAGGTAAATTCTATGTTTGTGTGCGCTTTTCACGCACACATGGCTGCAGATCGAGCGTACGAGCCTATAAACAATGTTGATCCTTTCATTATTAAATTAATTTTCTAGTTTTATTCTCGTTAGTTTTTTTTTGTATTTTCAATTTTGTTTTTAATTTAGTATATTTTTATACATACAATATTCAATAAACATCAAAACATAAAACTTTGAAGGCGGAAATTGGGGTTAAAAATTGTAATTTTTGTAGATACTGATTACTAATAAATACCTAGTGACGAGTTTAATGATTTAAGGATTTTTACATTTTAAGGGTAGGAAACGGGGGTTGAAGCCTGAAGGTCAATGTACTTATTAGTATGGGTGAATAAGTAGTTTTTAAAGGTAGGTATTTGAAAATGAGATATGTAGCTATAGCTACTCATCATAAAAAATGTGTTTCAGGGATTTTGAATTTTCAAACGTTTACTTTGGAGGGTTGATAGTTTTATCTTTTGCTAGGCACTTCAAAATCGTAATATTTTGTTAAATGTTTATCAAAACACATTTTGGTCACGACTGAAACCGCTCGGTTGTATGTACATCTGTGCTAATTGTGGTATGTAGTTTAACTTTGCTCCACTTCATCGTGAAAAGTGTGAGATGAGATGTCTGAAGAACTGGTATTTGTTTTTCATAATTTACCATGCACGTAGAATGTGCCTAATGAAAGACCAACATAAGACATTAATTTTGTACTACAGTAGTAATCACGGCGATAACTACAATATTCATACCTTTGAATGTATTAAAACCTTTGCTTATAAATAATTTATTGTAAGATGAGGTTGCTTTTGACTAATGAACATAGAGCTTTGTAATAGGTGCTATGATTGTATAATTTTGTTTGTAATGTATATCATGGCATATTTTAAATCTATACTAATATATAAGCTGAAGAGTTTGTTTGTTTGTTTACTTGAACGCGCTAATCTCGGGAACTACTGGTTCGATTTGAAAAATTATTTCATTGTTCGATAGCCCATTTATTGAGAAAGGCTATAGGCTATATATCCTCATATATCTCCTATATCTCCTCTACGCGGACAAAGTCGTGGGCAGAAGCTAGTAAAATATAAAGCGTTATAATAGCTACTAAATTACCAAGCATTGCGCTGTCTAAATTTGAATGCTTGAATTGCCGGCAAAAACATAATACCAGCTATAGGTATTATACTTAATGTCGCAATCATACGCAGTCGCAGTCGTAAGTACCTCGAACATAACATACCATCACGCCTGTATTCCCTGAAGGGTTAGGCAGAGGCGTACACTAATGTACACCCACAGTTCGCCGATATGTTAAGGTCCCATGTAATAGGGGGCGAGCCTATTGCCATTATCCGGGCACAAATTTCAAATTCAGAGCTCCTACTGAGAATTTACTACGCCTGTTTTTATTAATAAATATTTTTTTTATGTATTTTATGTTATGCCAATGTATAAAATAAAAATCTATCTACTTACTGATCTAATACTAAATAGGATAATTGCATTAGTAATTTTCCACTTGACTGTACCATGCGCACGAAGGCGGGTGCAACAACCTCTGCCCGGATAAAAAGATTGGGAACTACTGTACTGTACTTTTCCAAAGGAACTACATCCCAAGTACAATCAGGCTGTAGGATGTTCTTCAAAAAAGAAGTGACTTTTCAATAGATATTACTGACGTCACCTTTAAGACGTAAATTCAGAATGTGAATGCAAATTTAGACCTGGCAGGTGGGACTCGCGGCGGCTTAGTGATCATAGCATCTGATTTATCTAACCAGAAGACGCAGGTTCAAATTTTGATCGCAGTCGAGTTTTTCCATCACTAAAATAACTTTATAATAATATCTAGGAATGTGCAATAAAATCACAAATAGTTAACAGTTCATATTTAACTTGAAAAAAATTAACCAAATTTTAATCTCTGGTTTCAAAATTAATAATTATGATTTTCGTAATCAGCCCCTGAGAATCCTTGAAATTGACACCCATATCAATTTATTTGGAAAAGCATTTTCGTAATCAGCCGCTGAATATCCTTGACATTGACAGCTGTATCAATTTATTTAGAACAACAATGTCCGCTATCTTGGATTTAAAAATTAATGTCATTTTCGTAATCAGCCCCCAAAATTCTTTGAAATTGACACCCATATCAATTTATTTAGAAAAGCAATGTCCGCCATGTTGGATTTCAATGTTAATATCATTTTCGTAATCAGCCCCTGAAAATACTTGAAATTGATACCCATATCAATTTATTTAGAAAAGCAAAGTCCGCCATCTTGGATTTCAAAATTACTGTCATTCTCGTAATCAGCCCCTGAAAATCCTTGACATTGACACCCGTATCAATTTATTAAGGAAAACAATGTCCGCCATCTCGGATTTAAAAATTAATGTCATTTTCGTAATCTGCCCCCGAAATTCCTTGAAATTGACACCCATATCAATTTATTTAGAAAAGCAATGTCCGCCATGTTGGATTTCAATAATTTTCATAATCAGCCCCTGAAAATCCTTGAAATTGATACCCATATCAATTTATATAGAAAAGCAATGTCCGCCATCTTGGATTTCAAAATTAATATAATTTTCGTAATCAGCCCCTGAAAATCTTTGAAATTGACACCCATATTAATTTATTTAGAAAAGTAATGTCCGCCATCTTGGATTTCAAAAATAAACATTTTCGTAATCAGCACATGAGAAACTTGTACTACCCATACTTCCTACAAAAAATACCAGACCATATTATATTATAGGGCTTTTCTAGAAATTAGAAGTTATAAAATAATCAACGTATCAAGTTGTGTTAATCGCAGTATAATTTGGGAAAATATTTACGTCAAACAAGCGCACGCCTGTGACACAAAGCGATACGTCCTCTCGCTGGGAAGGCCCAAACGTGACTGGCGCGAGCGGCTTTGTGCGCTCGATATTATAGCACAATTATAGGTCTTTTCATCTTTGATTTACTAAATCAAAATATTTTTTTTTTGAAAAAGTAATTTTTGATCCTATTAGAGGGATAACTGAAGATTATTAAGTAATTTAAAAAATAATCAAAATGTCTTTCTAAAAAATAGAAAAAAATACATATTTGTCTGCAATTTTCACGAAAAATTACGTTACGTAAATATTTTTTTCCTGCTATATTTTGTATGAAAATTGAAAAAAGTGCTTCCGCTAGTGCCAAGTAGATCATATGCTGGGTTTTATAGTATTTTTTAATATTCAGTAATACTAATATTTTCTTGTAAACCGATCATCAAACTTCACTCGAAACGCGTTTTTTGGGAAAAGGAGTTGTCAATAAAAGGGATTTACGATTATTATAGAAGTAAATTGAAAAATCCATTTCCGCTTGTGCCAGCTTTAAGAACAGTTCTTTTCAAATAAATAATAACTTTATATAAATTCTTTGTAGATTCCTCACAATCGGTCAACAAAATCCACTAAAATGTGTCAATTTTTAGGACGGCCCCTTAAGAGTAAATTTATTTTGGACTAAATTTTACTCGCTTGGATTGCTTGCGTAGAGGGGAGAGCCCCAAAAATATTTTATGATCAGAAATTACTTACGCTTTTCTGATCAATTTAATTTGGAGACAATATATAATATTTATGTTTTGTTTTTCGTGCCTCATTAGCCAAGTGGTCCTGAGTGCGACTTCTACGCTAGAGGTCCTGGGTTCGATTCCCAGGTCGAGCAAAGTGTTATTGGGTTTTTCTATGAAATTCCCAGTAGCAGCTCGGAGTTAGGAATTTGTGCCCGATTAATGGCAATAGGCTCGCCCCCTATTACATGGGACCTAAACATACCGGCGAACTGTGGGTGTACATAGTACACCTTTGCCTAACCCTTCGGAGAATACAGGCGTGATGGTATGTTATGTTATGTTGTTTTTCGATACTTATAATAATAACTTCGAAATACATAATTATTTATGCAAAACGGTTTTACGGTTTAACGGTTATAAGGAATTTCTCCTGTATTGTAGTGAACAAAAATACAGGTTGTTCCGTTTATTTCTACAAATCCACCATTATATGATATGTTTGGCGTAGCGGCTGACTGATCGGCTTCTGCGTCACGTGTTGTGGGTTCGATCCCCACACGGAGCTAATATTTGTATGATCTACAGGAGTGGTTCCGAGTTTCGGCGTTTGTATATGTGGGAATCTGTGGTTGTAAACTTACCCACGATACGGGAGAAAATCCTAGTAAGGGGCAAAGTTCTTTTTAGAATAAAAAAAGAAGAAGAAAAAATGAAGTGTGGTTTAATATGAAAGTAACTAAAACAAACTCAAATGAGAAAGGTATCGATATTTCATCATGTTATGCGAATGTGTCCTCAGTAGTATACATCAAAAACCATCGTAATGTCAGGAAGTCCTCACTGCCATGCAGAAAGGCAAATCATAAGAGGTAAGAAAATATCTGACTTGCTCGGTGGTATGTCTTGGGGTTTGATTGGCTGGCGACTTGGAGTCAGTCGTTAAGGACCTTGGTGTATGTTTTGACTTTTGCATGTGAAAGCCAGTCCACTTGGTTGCTGCAGCTCTGGCAGTCTCAACAACGCATCAGTAACCAATCTAGTGTTCCATGTGCCCGTAGGCAACTATCAGGTGCCCCGTTTGATCGTTGGCCAGCATAATCAATAAAAAAATAGATTGAAAAAGTAGGTGCAATAGAAATGCGTAGATATTCCACTAGATACACCCGTACTGAACTCTTAATATTATTTCTCTTACAGACTTTCATTATGACATTAGGTACGAAAATTTCTTTTTTTCACAAGTTGAAAATAATATAAACGGTCAAGTGGGAGTCACTTTAAACAGTTATTGTTCCGTGCTGGTGATCTTGTCCATAATAACGAATTAATGACGTAGGATTTTACAAAGAAAAATTCAGAGGAGTGCTCTCTTGGTTTAGCGAATTAGTATTATGAATTACTTTCCGTCATGAATTTCTTTTCTATAAGCGTTCTATGTGCGTGGGCGCATAGTGCGTCGTCATCGTTTTTATGATTGAGAAAAAAACATCCCAGATAGGGTAAGCGAGTGAAAAAAATAGGTGTAATATACGACCATTGCATGCCAAGTTTTGAATTCGAACATCGTACTCGACAATTCGAAATTATGTGCTTATTTAAAAATAAATTATCATTAGCTTAAACTGTCAAAGAAAACATCATGGGGAAACCTGAATGTCTGAGACACTTTCTCGACGTTGCGGCAGCCAAGTCTGCCAACCCACACTAGACCAGCTTCATGAAGGTGACAGGCTCGTCCGCTTTTACGAGGGAATTAAGTATACCGGCGAACTATGGGTGTAGACGTAGACGAGACAGAGGCGAACGTATGTGTCGCCTCTGTCTCGTCTAACTCCTCTTTGTCTGGGAGGAGAACTGTGCTCACCAGTGGGAGACCTGTCCCATATTTATATCAATAAGTACATACTCTGTAACCACACAGTAAAAAAGCTTAATAATTTGGAATCTGCAGGTATTCGAAGCAGATTCTGAAATAAGGGAGGCCAAAACTATCCTAAGATTTCGCTATTGAAATTTGGCTGACCTCTGCATAACCCTAAAACTCAACCTGATCCCAACCCAACCGTCGGCAGCAGGTGGCGTTCGCAACGCGCCTAATAAGAAAATAATTATGAATAAAGGTTGGACCACTTGGCAATTTCGGTCGTTTATTAAAATGGTAATGAGCTGGCTCGAAGTTTATAATGTGAGTTCAAACGCATTTTGAAGGTGAAAAGGACTACTGACTGTTAGCTTCTGACATTCGCATCATTTGGGTTGGAACGGCAGAATAATGATTTATTTATTAAAAATAGCAGCTCTATTGATTTTTTTTTATTTAATGCTAGCTTTTGCCGACGGATTCGCTCACCTGTAGCTATATTAGGATTAAAAATGGATCCCAAAATTAATTTAATTAAAAACTAACAGAGATGAACTCTTCTTTGTATGGGTCTGTCTACATCAGAGAGGTCAAGCTGCATCTGGTGGTAATAGGAAACGCAATAGAGCTGACTGTTTTTATCCCATGTATAGCAGATAGATAAGCCTCCATTGAGTTTTTCAGAGTGGACATTTTGGATCTTCGAGCCGCAGCTACTTAAATGCCGGACGACTGCCTTAGTAGTTTAAGTATGCCGTGGCCCTCTGGCCGTTACAACAATAATTCAGGAATATAACATAACATACCATCATGCCTATCCACCGTTCGCGATGTTTAGCGGTCCTGTTGCCTTTAACCGGTCAAAAATCCCAAATTACGAGCTGCTACTGAGAATTTCATAGAGAGAAAAACTCAAGATCTCTAGCGTAGTAGCCGTGCTTGGGACCACTAGAATATTTTCGCCATTGGTTCAGGAATATAAAGAGAAACCTGCCAAACGGAAGGTTGTGTAACGTTCTACCGTGGAAGACCCATCCTTCCCCATGAATGGGCCTGCTCAACCAGAGTCTCACAGCACACACACACACAGCCTCAATAAAAACCCGCGTGAAACAATGTTTGCGTAGTGTTTCGCCGAGTGAGTAAGGACAAACGGACGCCCAAACCAGACCCAAACCGAGCCCAAAACCTTTAAAAGGCACGTGAACGCACTTGAGACTCTTCTGGTGTTGTGGGTGTCCATGGGCAGCGGTAATCGCTTACCACCAGGCGATCCGTCTACTCGTTTGTCTCCCTATCTCGTAAATCTATCTATATATATAAAAGAAAGTCGTGTTAGTTACTCCATTTATAACTCAAGAACGGCTGAACCGATTTGGCTGAAAATTGGTGGAGAGGTAGCTTAGAACCAGGAGACGGACATAGGATAGGACGGACTTTTTATCCCGTTCCCGTGGGATGTGATGACCGACCGAATTCCACGGGGGCGAAGCCGCGGGCAGAAGCTAGTTGTATATAAAAGAAAGTCGTGTTAGTTACACTATTTATAACTAAAGAACGGCTGAACCGATTTGGCTGAAAATTGGCGGAGAGGTAGCTTAGAACCAGGAAACGGACATAGGATACTTTTTATCCCCTTCCTGTGGACGGGGACGTGGTGACAGACCGAATTCCACGGGGGCGAAGCCGCGGGCAGAAGCTAGTAAATAATAAAAGTGACTAACGAAAGTGACTTTAATATCTATAAGGAAAAATCGTCATTATCAGTTATCCAAACAAAAATCTGAGATATTCCAAATATTATATGTAATGACATCACGTTTCTTAAGAATTATTGAGTCGTCCAACTGATTCTAACACACGTCTATCCCTCATTATACTTAGTGTCGTATCCTTAACCTTCGGAGTGGTCGTTACTTTGACGGATACCATCGTTTGTAGAGCCTGTTCCACCAAATAATCTTCGATAAGAAGGTTCACTTAACATGAATTACGAAAATTTTTGAGCATGCCATATAATTATTAATTATATAAATTATAAAAAAATATAAAATTACTAGTTTCCGCCCGCGACTTCGTCCGCGTGTAAAAGTTACTTAGTCTTAGCGTGATGATATAGCCTATAGCCTTCCTCAATAAATGAGCTATCTAACACTGAAATATTTTTTCAAATCGGACCAGTAGTTCCTGAGATTAGCGCGTTCAAGCAGACAACAAACTCTTCAGCTTTATATATTAGTAAGTATAGAATATTTATACCAATATAAATGTTATTTTGTTCGTCTTAATTTATTCGTTCCATTAGGTACTGATTGTTAAAAACTAATACATTTACAACCTCCATCATCCCTTATTTTATCCCCATGGGGGTTGAAATTATGAAAATCCTATTTAAACGGACGTCATCATCATAGTAGCTCCAATCTTTAATTTAATTTCAGTTCAATCAGTCGAAAATCTAAGAAGATTTATACAAACTTATATCCCCTATTTTATCCCCTTAGGGGTGGAATGTATCAAAATCTTATCTTAGGGGATGCCTACGTCATAGTAGCTATATGTATGCAAAGTCTCAGCCCGATCGGTTTAAATTTGACAAAGTTTCATACAAACTTTCATCCCCTATTTTATCCCCTTGGGGGTAGAATTTATCACAATCCTTAGTACAAGTATTAATTCTAGCACACACAGTTGACACATTATGATCCAAAAAATTCAAAAAACAAAATCCAATATTATAAAGAGGTATGGGTACATATAAATTTGTTAGGCTGTTTGTTTGTTTTTACACCAGAATTACTGATCCAATTCTAAAGATAATTCCACTGATAGTGCTTTATTTTTTTCCATGAGTCTTACAACTACTATAGCTTAAGATAGTTCTAAGAGAAATGGAACAAAAATTAAGCAATTTCTATGAGACTACAGAGTATGGCATTCCTTCTGTATATTTTTCTATTGTGACCCTCGAGGCGACTTAGTGCAGTAACTTTTTATTTTTGATGTTAAACAATAAATCTCTGATATGATCCGATCGCCTTCCATTCGAGATAGTTTCGCTTTACGATACTCGTACGTTGGCCTTTTTCTTTTGTCTTCTCTATATCTCCATCTCCTTTCTAGACTACCCTTACGTTGAAAAATTGGGGTTAGATTGAAAATATTTATTATTTTTGTTTTCAGATAAAGAATTTGAGATTTTCGTGAAAATGAACAATAGTAGCTTATTTTTCGTAAGCGTGACTGCTACGCTAGAGATCCTGGATTCTCCCAGGTCGAGCAACGTGTAGCAGAAGCAGATTATTACTTAAGGGACTTACAAACGAACTGCAGGTACTCATTAATACGCATTATTCTATCTCTTCGAGAAATTCAGGCGTGATTTTATATATTTCTATATAATAATGGACCTCTGACAAAAATTTCAAGGATTTAAAGATCTAAACCTATCTGTAAATAATGTCGATACCTTCAATAAGGCGAGATCTAACAATATCCCACTTATAAAACCCCAAAATGCAATTAATTCAAATACAAAAAGTAGGTACTCTTAACAGAACATATTTATATTCATGATCGCCACGATTGACTCTCCAGTGAACAAAAGGTTATAAAACATTCACGGCAACATGCATTAACGAAACTTCCGAATGCACTGGTAAATATTTATACGATTTGGGATGCGTATTTTGAAAAACTGGTTGTGGCAAAGATTAATAATAATGTTAAATAAATATTATATTTGGTGGGATCGTGATGATTGATATCAAAGATGTGCATATTATTAATATAATACATACATACATAAAGTCACGCCTCTTTCCCGTAGGGGTAGGCAGAGCCCACAGACTTCCACTTGCTACGATTACGACATACCTTTTTAGCTTCATCCACACTCATCAATCTTTTCATACATGAGCGTCGGTCTAGGGTACTCTTGACCGAGCCATTTTTCAGAACGTCCTCAATCTGATTTCGGAACGTTCGCCTAGGCCTTCCCCTTCCTACACATTCAATTGAAATAGATTCCCATTAATTCCCATTAATATATACGCATTGAAATAGATCTTTTAAACTAATGTGAAAAAAATAACTCCTGGATATTATAACTTATAGTAAACTTTGAATATTAGGTTTGGTAAAATTTATTTAAAATAATTCCCACGTACCTACTTATAGGAAATCGATAAACAAACAAGAACTAGAATTCCTGTATTTTTTGTGCGTTTGTTGTCTTGGAGTTCAATACACGGTGACTTTGAGTACGTAAGCATATTCATTTATTTACCATTAATCATTAACCAGACAGTTTTTTTTTCATATTCATTACCATACGATTTTATCATACGAGTCAACTAACATCAATAAATACTCAGGTCAGTTTATTCGCTTCATTGAAACGATGTTTGTTTGAAATGTTCAATTCGGTTTTTCGTTTCTGTTTACTTTTTGTGAACCATTTTATTTCAGAATAGACACGATGACGAGCGAATTCATTTTAATTTGGTACAAAAACAGTTAATCTTGAAATGTAGATTTAAATACCTGTTAGGGTCATAAAAACTGGTATTATGGACTAACTTGGGATATTATGATAATAGTTAGACAGTTTTTGGAAAAGAAAATAATGCATAAATTAAAATTAAAATTTTATTGAAATAGTAGCTGTTGGTTGCGGTTTCAGTCGCATTCTATCAAAAGCTTCTTCGTTCTATTTCTGCGTTCTTGATATAAAAAAATGCCTATATAGTATATCCTTCTCTAATGTCTACTCTTTATGTATAAACGTAACAAATAGATAGGGTTACTCAAGCATTCATAATATTTAATCTATATATATAAAAGAAAGTCGTGTTAGTTACTCCATTCATAACTCAAGAACGGCTGAACCGATTTGGCTGAAAATTGGTGGAGAGGTAGCTTAGAAGCAGGAAACGGACATAGGATAATTTTTATCCCGTTCCCAATACTTTTTTTCCACGGGGGCGAAGCCGCGGGCAGAAGCTAGTTAATATATAATTATGTAGTATGGATAGTGAAGTAAAACTACTTTTTACAGATTGTATCGCTTTGAATTGATATTATTGAACTCCCGACGTTTATGTCTAATATTCGCGTAAGTGTTTTTAACGTGGGAGTGCTATGCTTCGGCAACATATGCCATGGCCTCACAGAAAACCGGCATGAAGCAACACTTACGATGTGTTTTGCCGAATGAGTGAGGATACCGGAGGCCCAGACCCTTTTAAAAGGTGGGCAGCGCACTAGCGACTCCTCTGGTTTTGCAATTTTCTATGGGCTGCAGTAATCGCTTACCATCAGGTGATCCGTCTGCTTGTTTGCCCCCCTATCTCATAAAAAAAGTGTCAGAAACCATGGATAGTTTTAAATTAATATGTGTAAATAATTCCCTTTTATGTAATTTCTTCTCTTTACTCTATTCTATTCCACTTTATATGGAAGCCTTATTATTAATGTCGTTAATTTAATCGATCCCTATAAATAAATTGTAAGGACGGACCTCGAAATGTAACGGCCATTATCGGAAGTGAATCTCATTATATATTAATGAATTTATTTTAAATGATTCATTACTGTGCCGTACATTTAAATCCCGATGAGATAATGAAAAATAAAGCTATGGAATCTATGCTGTTTATTTGGAGGATAGATGTACCTTTGTAATATTGATAGATAATATTTATTTTTATTTAGTACGAGTCTGTCATACTCCCTGCTGGCTAGGTGGCAGACGGTAATGCTAAGAAATCTGTATACTGGTCTAGTCTGGTAAATTTCTAGCGATTGGCTTATGTGCAAAGGGACTTAGAAGGTACAACATTCAAAGAATATCTTTAAACATCCATCTCCATAATATAAAATACCTACTAAATAGTTTTTTTTTACAAAAAATATGGAAAGAAAGGTATTAAAATGCCTTATTTCCTCAACCAAGGACACACGGAGACAAATTAAAAACAAGATACATTAAATCTTAAACCTTGATTTAACCTCAATGTTAAATTGTCAACGTTAATTAAATTGAGTATATTAGCTGTACATAGTGCTTCGACCAGCTCAACCAGTGTCGACCTAGTTCTACCAAGTAATATTTATTTCTGTAAATATATCTTTTAAAGACTCTTTTACATGTCATTGTTATGATTTTTTCTTAAACTAGATGGCAACGGTATTTCCTGGCAAACTCTGAGAAGAAACACCGAAACAAACTCAGAGAATCATGCTCTCTTGTAAAGTCCAGACATAATAGTAGCAATATCTGAGTGTTACAATGCAGAGTAATATCTGAGATGGCTGGATGGATGTTTTTTTATTTATTTATGTTGTTTTTATCATTCAACGATTCTTACCCATGAGGAGTGAAATACAGTTTCCTTATAAAATACGAGTACATTCAGTAACTCCTTTTACTCTGGCGCGGTAATGGGTCAGTGACATACACAATATCTTACTCAGCCAGCAAAAGTTAGGTTCTAGTTTTTCCCCGCCAACCTCTATTTTCTAAAGTGAATTTTATTTTCACTTCTAAATTAACGTACCGTTACAACACTCACATAAGTACATCTGAATGGTAGTGGTCACTCGTTTGTTAGATAATAGTTGGTTCTAAAAGTTTTTTAAATGTGGGAGAGCCATGCTTCGTCACGACTGGGCGTGCTCGACCGGAGTGATCTCACAGAAAACTGACGTGAACAACGCTTACGTTGTGTTTCGCCGAGTACCTAAGTGAGTTTTTACTATGTTAGGGTTGGCTTCCAGTCTACCCAGATGCGGCTGAATATCAGTATTTTACACGAGAGTATTTTTCGCATATACCTACTAAAACTAAAGTTGTTTTTAGAGATTTCCAGTGATGTATTCCCTTTTCTATTCGCTTAGGAGTAATATCAACGAATTCGCGGTTACTGTAATTCAGAAGAAAATATGTGAAGCACGCAACGCGTTCTTCTGGCCACATCTACTCGCTCTATGAAGTATTCAAGTTCAAGTTAATATTTTAATATTTGCATTGCATTTGACGCGATGAGCATGACATTGGCTTGATAATTGACATTGGCATGATTTGAACGCATTGTATGTGATTTAATAACACCATTAGTGAGACCCCTTATAATCCCGGAGCAGCATGGATTTGTTTCAAAAAATTCAACGGAAACAAATCTCTGCGAATTCATCGACTTTTTAGCTACTTCTATGGATAATGGCTGTCAGGTTGATGTCGTGTACACTGATTACTCAAAAGCCTTTGACAAAATTTCCCATCGACTACTAATACATAAACTTCAGTTTATCGGTGTACACGGCAACCTGCTTCGATGGCTCGAGTCATACTTAAGAGATCGCAGTCAGGCTGTTACGGTGAAGGGATTTTGCTCCTCCTTTATTCCGGTGACATCTGGTGTTCCCCAGGGCTCGCACCTCGGACCTCTCTTATTTAATTTATACATAAATGATGTATTTAATGTATTTCAAAAATCCAAATTTATTCTCTATGCGGACGATAAGAAAGTTTTGAAAGCTATAACCAAACTAGATGACTGCATAGAATTACAAAATGATATTAATAGATTATGTGATTATTGTAAAAAAAAATACTTGTACCTTAATGTAAAAAAATGTAACGTTATTACATTTTCTCGTAAGCAAAAACCAATAATACTGATTTCTGACACTTACGCGAATATTAGACATTGAAATGAAACTACTTTTTACGGATTTTATCGCGGTATATTGATATTATTTTGTTCCCGACGTTTCGGATCCTTTACAGCATCCATGGTCACGGGCAGACTGAGGTGTTGGACGTCTTGATGTTAAAATTACTAACAGCTACCTTACATTTTGTTAATTATTAGCGATCCGATTCACGCAGAACGAGCTCACCGTATCCTTTGGTCTTGCAGTTTTGGACTTGGATTTAGATTTTATAGATTCTATAATGGGATTCCAAGCAGCTGGTAAGACCCAACCATCTTCTCTATTGAAATTTGGGTGTTTTTTGATTTCAATAGCCTCACGAATCATCCTGGGTAGGAATCGGTTTTCTTTTGCGAGGACTTGTGGTTTATCAAATCTGATGTAGTGCTGGGTCTTGTCTAGGGTATGTTCACAAACTGCTGACTTTCTGGAACACCGCCGTTCCAGAAAGTCAGCAGTTTCTTATTAGTATAGAATCTATAAAATCTAAATCCAAGTCCAAAACTGCAAGACCAAAGGATACGGTGAGCTCGTTCTGCGTGAATCGGATCGCTAATAATTAACAAAATGTAAGGTAGCTGTTAGTAATTTTAACATCAAGACGTCCAACACCTCAGTCTGCCCGTGACCATGGATGCTGTAAAGGATCCGAAACGTCGGGAACAAAATAATATCAATATACCGCGATAAAATCCGTAAAAAGTAGTTTCATTTCAAAAACCAATAATGTTTAATTACAAAATAATTAATGAATGTTTAAACAGAGTTTCAGGGGTGCGAGATCTTGGGGTCCAACTTGACAGTAAGCTCATCTTTGACTCTCATATTACTGCTATCACCAACAAGGCATTTCGCATGCTGGGGTTCATTCTAAGAATTGGTAGGGATTTTAAGAATCAGGCCATAATATCTCCATAACGATTTGACCGATTGAGACGTTGTTTACTGTAAAGGGTTTGTAATTCATCAGCAATGTCACGAGAAAAAAATATCATGTTACAACTTTAACCTCAAACATAGGCATTTTTTTTATCTCAAAGCTATATATAATTACCAACAAAACTTCTTAAGGCTATCCTTTCAAATAATAATTTCAAAATCTTTAAGACAATATTTATGAAAGGAAACTTTTATAGACTGAATCCCTCGCGTCATATTATTTCAAAGTTTGACTTTTATAGAGCACATTGTAATTTTGAAAAAATCCTCACTTTTTTCTATCAAAACACCGCTTTCTTTTATTCAGTGACCGTGCAATTTTTAACGTTAACCTCCCGATCATAGAGCACAGTTTCATTTAATACATCATTCTTAAAGATTATTATTTGAACTCATTTTTCAGGTCACTTGGGAATCGTATGCGCTCAGATGCATTAAAAGTACAACTAGACGCTTATGTTGGCGATTTAACAGACATCTAAGGAATAATATAATATTTAAGTACATAATATGTACTGAATTATAGTTTTGTGTATGTATTTTTCATTAAAGGGACTAAGGAAAGAAATAATTTTATTGACACAATCATACCATAGATAATAGAAGGGGAAAGATGTTTGGCCACTTGATACGACATGACGACTTCTACAGTACTATACTACTTAGAAGGTAAAATTGAAGGAAAACAAGAAAGGGGTAGACCTAGACGAAGTTTTGTGGAACAAGTGAAAGAAAGGATTGCGATCGAGTCGTATCAAGAGGTAAAACGGAAAGCAGAAGATAGAGAACAGTGGCGTTTGCTCCACCGACAAGAGCTGAGCTCTTAAATTAAAGAAGAAGTACCTACTAATTTGAGCCCAAGCACAAATGAGTGTATTGTATCTTACAATGTTCAGAAGATAATATGAATTTTAATGATTGAAGAAATGACGGTATCACCGCAAAACACAGCTTGTACTTAATATTTTCTAATCCCCATCAATCAGGCATTGATTGACGTTCAATAAATCTTTTAAGATTTTTCCAAATTTTTTGACGTTTTGTTATAATATCGACAAAGCTTTATTTAGTGATTGATGTGTAGGCATTTAAGTGATTTCTAACAAAAGAAAGTGTGGCGATGCCACGTTAGTTAGGTAGATCAAGTTTGTATCTACATACCTACATACACTCATGCCCTTTTTAATGAGATTGGGGGCAAACGAGCAGACGGATCACCTGATGGTAAGCGATTACCGCCACCGATGGACACCCGTGATACTAGAGGAGTCACAAGTGCGTTGCGGGCCTTTCAAAAGGGTTGAGGTTTTCTCACTCACTCGGCGAAACACAATGTAAGCGTTGTTTCACGCCAGTTTTCTGTAAGAGCGTGGTATCATTCCTGTTGAGCTTGCCCATTTGTGCCGAAGCTTGGCTCTTCCACGGTAAAAAGGGACTCGCCTTTCCGTAGAGGTAGGCAGAAACTACAGAACGTCGCTTGTTACGATTCTTTCATACCTCTTTTGCTTCATCCATATTCATATTATCTTGTCATCTACGCCCGCCCAGTTGCGAGTAGTTACCTACTACATAAGCAACGCAACCTTTTTGAAGAATGATACCGATAAAGTTGATGTATGTGTTTCTAGTTTGTATCTATAAATATTACATACATATTATAACATAGTTCTTTTATAAAAAAATGGGCCATATTTGCGTAACCTGACATAGCATAATATTATATAACAGAGGTGAATTTGGCACAGACACAAGCCCAAACTCCGAAATAATATTGAGAATATTTCATAAAAATAATACTTTGCTCGGCCTTGGAATCGAACCCTGGGCCATAGCATAGGAAGCCGCTTTTGCTCCACTAGACCAATTAAATATTGTACTAACACTTCTAAAGAAAAAATCTTCCACTTTTTGTTTGAGGGCAATCTACGTTGCAATTTATTAAGAATCACATTTTCCTTGTAACAAAATGAATTTTTAAACGACTACGAAACCGCTGAGACCGTTTTAGAAAATATTACCAACATTTTTAGAGCGGAATTTTGATGAATATAAAATATTTCAGCACTCCCCCCTACCCTAATTCTGAAGATTAGACGGGATCGACCTACTTCCGGTCACCGAGTATTTAACTACAGTAGCAACTGTAAATACAGAGTAGGATTCAAGGACATCGAAGGAAATAAAAAATAATAACTGGCCGTAAATAATAAAATATAATTACTAGCAACTGATCAAAATACAACTATAAAAAACTAATTATGACTAAATTCGCAAAGATTACTCGATTTCAATTTTTCTAATATATCAGGATCTATCATTTTGTTTACGATGTTGGGTACTCTGACGTCATAAGGTGCTGAAGCGTGATCAGATTCTATGTGGAATATTTTGACCGGCTGCTTAGTGTATTTCGACAAGCTATAGTCATTTGCGAGATTGTCCTCTCCGGGAAGAGGGTTGGTTCTTATAAGCACCAGCTCTGACTTTAGCTTGAAATCAGGCTCATAATCTCTCGCTAGTATAATCCGCTTGTAGGCCGATTCAAGAATCGTTCGTATGTATTCATTTGTAAAGCGTACTAGTTTTCTAAGTCTCTTCATACAGATTTTGACTTTGTGCTCCCAGCTCTCAGCCTCCTCCAGTTCATTATTTAATTCAATATCTCCTCGCTCAGTCATAAGTTGGAACATGTGAACTAGTACGGCGTTTTGTAGCTGAGCGTCAGTGAGATTACCTATGTAGGCTTTAAGTTGTGATTTTAATGCTTCTGGACTGCTATCCAAGCAATATACTACTCCAGTGGACCCTGAAATATATAATAATATAGTATTTGATGAAAGAAACCAAAATTTTAAGTTTGGATGTATATTTTTTTCTAAATTATCAAGTGCATTCACTTGATCTTCTTTTTCTCTTCCTTCTCGAAAGGGATGGTTGATAAAAGATTAAATTTATTTTATGTAAGATGCATGCTGAAAGTCCTTTGTTTTCTCTATTATTACTATCAAATCTGGCTTGTTATGTTATCGGATATAATAAGGATGATATTATGTTAGTTAAAATAACGATTATTCCTACAACTAAATAAGGTAAATTAAATCTGGTACCTTCTGATTCTAACAGTTTTGCAACTTCCAAAGCAACATTGACTCCAAATGAGTAACCAAAAATGAAAAATTTTGACGTTTTCTCCAAGTGTTTTTTGATACGCTGTGAAAAAACAACAAACATGAGATTAACTTTAGTATTATGATTTATGGTGAAACTCTTTGTACAAATATCTCGAGTAAAAAAAAACTTACATTTGACAGTTCTTTGGCCATTTTAGGAATGCTGTCACAAATCACATCGGGTCCTAACTGTAATGTGACAGCTCGAATTTTAAGTCTTTCAGCCATAGAATTATACACGTGCCGGTGCCCATTGAAGCCTGGTATCAACATCAGATGATTTCCACTTTGATCTAGAAATCCTCCTTGCTAAAAATAGACGTAAATATTTTATTTCAAAAGTTGGTAACTATCAAACAGCATCATCCAAAATTAATAGACTATCTTGATGATCTATTTACAGCAATAAATAAATATCATTTATCAATTATTATCTAACGGTTATTATGTTGTCTAAACATAATTTCCATTACAATATAGATAAGTCAATAATTCTATTAATGAATGATTCCGAATATTAGGTAGGTACCTCATAATATGCAAACTGTGTTTTCATGGGAATCACGGCATCGACTGCATTATATTCATTTCTTTCAATATAACTGTAGAAAGCTTCCAGACCAGCATCAAAATTGGTATTTTTGTTATACACGGAATGGTATAAATGCTTCAGGCTAAAAAAATACCATTAATATAAATGAAATGAACAAATCCCAACGTTTCGGATGCTTTACAGCTTTCATGAACAACCAAAGTCTGCCGGTGATCACCGTAAATTGTTTTATTTCAATGTATTAATTTTATTTAAAAGCACACCAGCAACGTATCAATATATTTACCGTGCAACTGTCATATCCAATATTTCGTCCGTGGAATAAACACCGGGAGATAAGTTTGATTTGATTTCTTCTAGAATAACATCATTTATATTAATTATTTCACCGACACTCAATTTTTCATCAACTTCATTAATATTTTGTACACCTATAAGAAATATTTTAATTTATATATTTATTGCAAGGTAGCTTTACACACAAATAACATTGAAATATATAAATAATCAAATGCCAATTAAAAATCTTCATAGATACATTACAAATTTAGAAAAACATGAGGACAGTTAACTCAGTAAGAACTAAAGATAAGTATAAAATTAAATCAAATAGATGTGCTAGTGGTAATGAAGAAATGAACCAGATTTAAGCAATCGGTCATAGCCTTGTGATATGACAATTGGAATGCCAAGTCGTTGCCTAAAGTTCTGAAGTGCGATCCCAAGGCACTAACTTCTGAATTATCGCGTTAAAAAATCGCGCGTTAAAAAATCATGTGCCTATAAAACGTTTTTTGGATTCTATTGCTAGATATTAATCGCCTAAACGGTGAATGAAAACATAGTGAGGAAACCTGCACGCCTGAGAAATTTTCTCGACTCCTTGTGAAATCTGCCAAGTCGAAGTATACAAAAGTGTTATATTATTATAGCATAGTCCCTTTGAATGTAAGAAGTGACTCTTTCCCAAGCGGGGGGCAGTAAATGAATAAATGATATTTACTTAATATTCTAGAATTGTGAATTGTTTTTTGGATTACCCAAAATTCTTTCCAATTTTTCGGCAACTGTAGTAGTAAATTTATTTTTAAAGTCAAAAGTAATTGCATTATTGTATTTATATCCCAAACTTATGTCCATGGCATTAAACAGGGAAGTCAATGTCGATAGTTCTAATTGTGATAACAATTTAGTTCTCTTTTGAGTGATCTGAAAAAAAAGATAGGTAGGTATTACTTTTTCGAGTTACACAAAAATTGAGAGCTGACAATTATGTGGCACAATTTTTATCTCAATAATTACCACATTTGATAGCTGAGCGCGTAAAGAAAGGGCTGGCAATCCAACCTTTTTACGTGCTTCACAAATTCTCTCACACACGGATGTTGCGTATTCATTGCCGATATTTTGTGATGAAACAGAGATCAACACAAAATGCCTAAAAACCAAAGACATACAATAAATAAATGTTAATCAACAATGATGTAAAATCCACCGATATGAAAACCAAACATTTTCTTTGAAGAAACTGTTAATTAATTTTACCTTAATTCAATACAACTGTATCTAGATAACATGTCCAAGTTAGCCGTAACCATGATCGTTTCTTCAAGACTTGAATTGAGGTCGTTTTGCTCATCAGATTCCTTGTCAATATTTTCCTTGTAATTTTGAACTATGAAGATACTCGTTATTTGTCCTAGTTTTTTGCCAGCCTCTAGCAAACGTTTACAACCTTCTCTTATTTGAAGGTTTTCCGAATTAAAGTGCATTATTACATTATTTTTTTTCCACAACCTAGAAGTAAGTTATAAATTGGCTTTATTAAACAAAAGTATTTTTTATTGTTGTTTTTGTTATAAATGTTCATTACTGAAACACACATTCCATGTGATTTATTTAGAAACAACTATGCAACTTGAACCTATGATTAATTTAACTAATTTAATTTAACATTTATTCCTCAAAATAAAAATAAATATATACTCACGACGCTTTAGCATGGAAATAATTTGTTTGATGATTATTCTTTGAATGTACAATGATCTTGTTAGCTCCTTTGCTGATTAAATGGTCAATCAATTCTACAGCTAACTCATTTTCATCGCAAACCACTATTTGGACACCGTTCGAAAACATGATGCTGAAAAAAGATTTTAAAAATGTTCATTTTTATATTTGTTTTATACATGCTGAAACATGTCTACAAAAGTTAATTTAAAATAATTTATTTAGATATATTGTCATTGACATTGCATTCAATTTGGTTTAAGACTATATACATAATTATTATTGCAATGGGATATAGTGTTAGAACCACATTAAATAAAGAATATATAGATTAAATTATTAAATAAGATAACCAATAATTGAATGTGCAACCTACAAATTGTTGAATAATTGTTTTGTAAATTTAAATACGAACAACGCAACAAACTACTTACACGTAGCTATGATAATTAGAATTTTCCTTATTAGATGCAGTGATTCAACTTTTTCTATATCTACCCAATTAAGGTTTAAGGAATTAGACCTTTGCTGATGGACTGTGTGGGTGTATTTAGAATAGGTTTAAATTTAACAATTTATATTGTTTCGTAGATAAAATAATTTCAATTAGTATATAATGATTGATTCTGAATGCACACAAAAAATAAATTAAAAAAATATAGTACTTCATTTAAATAATTTAATACATAAAATTTACTTTACCTTGGTATAACGTTAACATGCAATGGTAGTGATTTTGCGTTAATCATTCTTATCAGAGTTCGGCCCCGGATTTTGCCAGCTGATACTAATTTGAATGCCCGTGATACATCAACTGGATCATACACCACTCGGCTCAGTGGCCGTACTGTTCCGTTTGTTATGCCTTCCGCCATAAGAGTTTGAATAACCTTTAATATTCATTAATTTCTTTCAAATGTATAGCTTTTTACCCGAACATCTCAAAATTTAATTATAAATAAATTCATTATTACATACCTTTTTCTCATACTCATATCCTGGTTTAAATAATGTGTAAAGATCAACAAACTTATAGCTTTTGCATTCAAATAAATACGACATTCCAAAATCTTTGTTCGCAATAATATCTACATCACTAACATCTATTAATGTGCCTAAAAAGGCGACGCATTTCATAGCAGCCTGTAAAAGAAAAAAACGTTTAAGAAACGTGATATTTGAAGTCTTAAATTATAGCGCAGCCTAAAAATAGCCAAAGTGCAGTGAACACTCAAGAGAATTCATGATGTCTATTCGCGCGTTAATTTATAAAAAGAGCGTTGTTGCCAATATACGCTTATTCCATTCTGTTTCTGGGGTGTATGTGTGTGTGTGTTTTTTTTAATTAGCCTGCATTGTCCCACAATGGGGTACCTATCGGCCTCCCCCATTTTTCCCACATATTTCTTTGCTGTACTACTTCCATCCAATTGTCTAGAAAGACATTTAGATCATATTTAAAACAAAGTTATAAAGTTTAATATTGTAATTGTGATTATTTTATTTTAAAAAGAGTATCTATGGAGTTTCTTGCTGGCTCTTCTCCATAGGACCCACTTTTTGGAACCGTGCAACTAGTTTTGACTTTTCAAAAGTACCATATATAATGGTCTAATTGAAATAAAACATTTTGACTGTCTTATTACCATCTCATCCGTGGTTTGTCGGGTCACCATTTAACAGTTTCAGAGTTCCAATTCAATGCAATAAAAAGAAAGAGTTTTGGGGTGTAGTACAGAGTAATGGACTCGATCTGCTAATATGACGCCACGTATACTGCGCTCCATGGCTGTGTTTTTAGGAGGTATTTTTTTATCTGAATAAGAATATAGTTTGACACTTACGATTCGTAGTGGTCCATTACAGCAATTAATTACAACATCACATCTTTGATTCTTAGTCACCGTTCTTATTTGGGTGTAGAATGTTTCATAGTGATCACAAATATTTTCATCTGCAAATGGTCACAGTTTAAACATATTTATATGTTACATAAGCGGTGAAGCTGCTAGCATCAATGAGTATTACACTCCTGGTATTAAAGTTCAATTTATAGTATTACCTTTAAGTTTCGGGAAGCGTTTCAACAAAAATTGCTTCTTTGCTTCGTCGTTAACTGTAGTAAACACTGTACATCCCAAACTATGACATATTGAGATAATAGCTTGGCCTAAAGCCCCTGCTCCGTCTGTGACGAATACACTTTGTTCCCTTCTTATTTGCGCTTTAAGTACCTATACATTTGGAAACGGAAGATTGATTATGTCAAGGCTTAATAGCTCATGAGAAAGATAAAGACTAGAAAAATCAAACTAGTATCTTACCAGAATGTAGTAGGCATGTACGTAAGGGAAAGGTACGGTAGCAGCATCCTGCAAGGTCCATTGCTGTGGAACAGGCCAAAGTAGCGTTGGGTCTGCATCCACTGTACTACTAACTGCACCACCAGCGACCAAGCCCATAACATTCTTACCCCTAATAACACATAAATGATTAATTTCTAATTCCTTATCGTTTAATTTACTTTCATTAAAAAAATTAAAAAACTTTTTGACATACTTGCTATCAATTCCGCTGAAATCTAGTCCGTAAGATGAAGTTGGATTAGTGCTATGCCCAAGAGCTCTTCGACAGTCTTTTGCTGATATTCCTGCGTAACTAACCTGTAAGCGTAACTAAAATGTAACCTGGACGACCTCTGTGGTTTAGTTGTTCGAGTACCGGACTGCTGACCATGAGGTCGTGGGTTTGATTCCCACAGAACACAAAAATTTATGTGATTAATATAAGTGTTTGTGTTCGTCTGGGTGTTTCTTATGTATTATAAGTATGTATTTACAAAAAAAAGTATATAAGTATTATATCCATTGTCTAGTACCCATAGTACAAGCTCTGCTTAGTTTGTGACTAGATGGTGCTGTGTAAAAAGTGTCCCAGAATATTTATTTATTCAAATATAATTTGGAATATGTAGCAGTGAAAATATTACTATAGCTCAAAATATTTCGACCCAATAAAACGCACTGACTTTTAGTACAGTCGCCAGCACATCAAAAACCATAAACTGTCAAAGTTCCCCAATCTATACTAATATATAAAGCTGAAGAGTTTGTTTGTTTGTTTGTTTGTTTGTTTGTTTGTTTGTTTGTTTGCTTGAACGCGCTAATCTCAGGAACTACTGGTTCGATTTGAAAAATTCTTTCAGTGATAGATAGTTCATTTATCGAGGAAGGCTATAGGCTATATATCATCACGCTAAGACCAATAGGAGCGGAGCACCAATGAAAAATGTTTCAAAATCGGGGTTTTTTTTTCCTTTTGAGAGCTTCCGATGCGTGCGCTAAGTAAACAGTTAAAGATTCGCAAAAATCATATATGACAGAATTGTTCCTCTTTAAAAGTTCTAAAAAAAAGTCCGCGACAGCATATGTCTATCTTTTAAGGTTGGCTCACTATAACCTTTTTTATGCTAACTTTGTTCTAAAATTCCAAATGCATTATTTGCGAAGGTGTTATTATAAACATGATATTAATCCTTATCCAAATAAATACGTTATTCATCAGAAGTATTTAATTTAAAACAAAAGTGCCCTTTACATCATTGGATTTCAATGAATATCTTAGGAGATATCGCAGTTTTAAAACAACATCGCAGCAAAATAATGATCAAGTACCGCGCGCGCATTTATGATGTGCAAGGCAGTCATGAGGGGGAAGGGCGGTGAGCCCAGTTAGCTCAGCGAGTTAATTTTCTTTAGGGTATTGTTTCTGATTTTTAGTACCTATTTTAAGATAATTCTTTTACCGTGGGTAGGCGATATCTTATCGTATAATCTATACTTAATATATAAAGCTGAAGAGTTTGTTTGTTTGTTTGTTTACTTGAACGCGCTAATCTCAGGAACTACTGGTCGGATTTGAAAAATTCTTTCAGTGTTAGATAGCCCATTTAGTGAGGAAGGCTATAGGCTATATATCATTACGCTACGCGGTCGAAGTCGCGGGCAGAAGCTAGTGGATAATAAACTCTATTATTTGAAGATTACATTGAAAATCTATTAAAGAAATTTGACAGTTTTGGAAACCATGATGTGCTGGCGACCGTACTATTCTATGATTTATAGGTACATCAGTAGATACTTTACATTATTTTTTATGTGGAATAAAGAATATTCAATTCTATTTTCTTGGTTATGAATGTATTTTCTGCAACCCATCTTTTCCCAGCAGAGCAACCAAAAAATATATATATCTAATATATCAAAAAAATATCATATTTACCCGTATGAGATTCCCAGATTGTTTAGGTATTTCCATCCAAATCAGATTATCGAGGTCTCCAAAAGTTTTGCTAGTCAAACAAACATTTTGTATCTCAACCGGCTTTAATTTTGGCAAATAGTAGTAACTACCCCATTGTCCCTGGGAATATGAAATGATGATGGAAATATTAATTATACAAATTTCATAAAATATATAAATAATTAGTCCAACACACAATAACGCTAGCTTTAAAAAAAAACAATGAACTGACATAATTGCATCTGGATGACCTCCGTTTGCATTCAATGTTGAACGTGAAACGTCAGATTCTTGAGGTCGTCGGTGGACAGTGACTCAAGTATTTAAATTGGGTGACCTTATTAAGTAGCTGCCCATTTACCGGTATTGATGGTTCAAGTTCAAATATTTTAATTTCAAATAAGCTTTTACAAGCGTTTATGAAACGTTATTATTCTAGTTGAACGGTTCGAAAAGGTTTCAAAATTTATTCAGCCGTAGGACCCAGCAGTACTTTATTAATTACCTTCCCTAAATTATTGACAATTACGTTATTTATCATGCATCTAACTGGCTATCCAATAAGTCCAACAAAGATTCAACCATCAACTTATTTTCGAACAGGTTAAAGAGTTTAGATGACGTCAATGCCAACACAAATGAATGACAAAAATGCCAACCTTTTTCAAAACATTAAACGTCAATTTCTTCTGTAGTTGATTTTCAAAAATTGGTGCGTCTGGAGTAAACTTTGAAGCATGATAATCGTCCACAATAACTGCACTGATATTCATTCCCTTATTTTCTTTATATTTAACCAATCCTGTAGTCCAAAATAGTTACAAAACACATTAATGTCATAACACATACGATTATGATTTATTTAAATGTATTTATAAATAATATAATCACCTAGTAAGCCACAGTACGGTTGTCTTTCGGAAACTAATACGACACGTTTCGATTTATTTAGTTCACTTTGTACTTGTGGCAACCACGAGAATTTGCTATCGTCTACCGGAATGTAAATTACATTTTCATTTTTACTTTGGTCTCTCTTCTGAAGCAAAGCTAATATCCCTCCATTAACTCGCATTGTACTGATAACTTCGAAATCAGATATTTTTATATCGGATACGTTATGTTCAAAAGTCATGATGAATCCATTTTTCAAAATAGTATTTAGATATTTTTGAATCTGTAATAATATATTAGAAAATTAATATTTATTTAAAACTAGCGACCCGCCCGCGGTTTCACCCGCGCTGCCCCGTCCCTAAGAGTCGTAGCGTGATGTTAAATAGCTTAAAACCTTTCTCTTGAATCAATCTATCTATTAAAAAAAACCGCATCAAAATCCGTTGCGTAGTTTTAAAGATCTAAGCATACATAGGGACAGACAGCGGGAAGCGACTTAGTTTTATAATATGTAGTGATGATTTATTGGAGTTATGATTATGGGCAATCTATTAATAAATAAAACAGGACAATAAATCAGGCACAAATCCCAAACTCTGAGCTACTACTGACAATTTCATAGAAAAACCCAATCTGAATATCAGTTTTTTACCACGAAGCAACCGACGTCTTCCGTAACCCAATTTCTGGGCAGTAATAATATTCAGAGGATAGACTGTTTATCAGGATTTTTGGGCTTCTGAATACCACAAACTACTATCATACTAATAGGTTTTCATTTAATAATCGGTATGGCTTTACGTGCTCTCTGAGGCACGAAGGAGATCGATAATTCAACTTTGTTATTATTGCTCATTAACTGTGCGTAAATGTAAATACTCAATTGGTTGAAAATTTGATACTTGCCTTTTCATCACCAAGTAAATTATGAGCAACAAATAGTTTTGCCTCAGTAACGCTGCCTTCATCAATATCAGTGTTACCAACATTGACATTATTTACATGGAAATTATGGTATGGAAGTTTACGGGTCACATCTTTAATAATATTACTTAAAGTTCCAAAATGAGAGTTGGCAATTTCAAGTATTTTTGTTTCATTTCCTTTTACATTATCTGCCACTATTTGTAGGTTTACAGAAATAGCTGTTTCTATCTGTAAACAATACATTTAAACAATATCTGAAAATGTTACAAAATCTTTTGATGTAGTCTAAATAATTATTGCTTCACTTACATTTACAAGCTCATCAGGGTCATATGGTATAAACTGACGCGTTAATAGCACATCCGGAAATTTATTAAATTTAGGTTTATCATCGAAGATCACACCGCTCAACTCTATGCCTCCACACCTAAAATATCAACGGTTTAATTAATATATTCACCAGATAATATTTATCAACATTATTATCATCAGCACATTTACTGTCTCATTGATGGGTTACGGATCTCCTCTCAAAATGAGAGTGGAGCAAGCATACCATAACGCCTGTATAATACGTATATAAAATAACTTAGTCTATATCTTGTCTTACCTCACCACGGAGTTTGATTGGGTCATCTCAGTACTATAGTGATTTAAGCCATCCAAAACAATTATTTCTTCATTTCTATGGCTATTTACATTAATTCGTAGATGTTTTATAATCTTAGGGGTTGATATTCCATCGTGGTCTCTTGAGAATGCCAACAGCTGTATCAGTGAATCAAGGAAAGTTGCCCACTCACCGGTCCACTTAACATATGCTGTGTTACGGGTAGTGTTCAATGAATGAATTGATTGGAAGTCTTTTCTGTTTGCAGAACAAAAAAAAATTTGATATCAGTATCCCTATCGGGTGCTTCGTCCTACGAGCTAGTCGGGACCTTATAAACCTTTGCGGATCTACGCAGAACAATGCACCACTGTTTGATCAAAATTGGGCGAGTCATGTTCGAATTTTTACGAGGCAATTGATTTTTTCAAAATCGGGCGAGTGCTGTTCGAATTTTTACGAGGCAATTGATTTTTAACTGACTTAAAAAAGGAGGAGGTTTATGTTCGACTGGATGTTTTTTTTTTCTATATTATGTTACCGATATTTTGGTCAATTTATTGAGGACCGATTCCAAACATTATTTTTATTTGAAAGATCATGTCTCCGTAGTCCCATTTAAAATTGGTCAGGATGTGCTTACAAAATTTAAAACAAAACAACAATAACATGTTATCATTGGAAAAAAACAATGACATGGTCAACATAACTCAATATTTTGATCTAAAAAACTTTTAACAAAAAGTATAACCGCCTTCAGAAATTTTAATAAACATTTTTAAGGTGTCTGATGAAATGATTTTATCGCTAATTCACGTCAACTTGAAATTAAAAAAATTATAACGCGCGAAATAAAAATTTAACATGAAGCTTTCTTTATTTTTTCTAATTCTAATTTATTGTACATACCTATATAATTGTATTATGCCTTACCCATAAGAATAGCCTCTTGTTTGAAACAATGAATAGAAGTCTTCGTCACTTAAAATTATATCACCTTCTCTTTTCTCTGTATTTGTAGGAAAAATAGTACGTGCTGCCACAGTTTTTACAGAACCGGTAACAATACGAGTGTTTCCAGTAAAAACCTGAGAAATTATGAAAAGATTAAGTTGATTAGTCGATAATGCTGCAGCCTGTTTTTATAATACCACTGACACATAAAGAAGATTATAAGTATATACAATCATAATATGTATAAATAAATAATCCCAAAAACAGGTCGATCATGTGGTTGCCGGTTCGAAACCCACCCATTGCACTACCGACGTTCAGAACCCACTCGTAACACAAGCATTTAGTTTAGCACCAGGGATTAACAAGGATACTAAATTTCGACGTTGTAGGAAGTACTCCCTGTAGCTTAGAGGCTAAAAACCATTGAGTGTATTTAGCCGGAGGGATGCAGGTCCGAATCCTACCTGAGATATTTTTGTGTGTTATTATCAAGAAAATTTTAATTTAATAATAAAAATATATATAATATTTTATAAATAATTTTTAATTTTATAAGAGGTAGATTCACATGTACCAATCTGTTCACATTTTATAACTCCTCATATGTCACGGCCATTTTGCGAAATTTGACGCATCTGTCAAGCTACTTCTGGGTGGTCTCGAGCGATAGCGCCGCGCGTCATTAAGATAACGATATCTCGAAACCGTTATATGGGAACTGTTTAAGAACTGTATATCGTTGGAATCGCTATTAAATAAGCTATCTTACTGAACTAAAATCAAAATCTATTGAAAATACAAAAAAAAATAGATAAAATAAATATAAATCAGCCACATATGAAATAACATCTGGAGTCCCTCAGGGATCACATCTGGGACCGATTTTGTTTGCCATCTTCATTAATGATCTTTCCGACTGTTTTGTCAATTCAACGCCGTACTTGTTTGCGGACGATCTCAAAATTACTCGAGTAATAGATTCGAACATTAATATTTCATTACTTCAAGAATATATTAACAGTATAATAGATTGGTGCACTGAAAATAGCATGCAGATAAATATAAAAAAAATGCTCCCAGATCACTTTTACAAGAAAATTGCATCCCATTACCTCAATTTACAACATGAGCGGCGATTGTTTGAGCAAGACAGACATTGTTAGAGACTTGGGTGTATTGGTGGATGGCAAAATTGACATTTACCCCTCACATTGACCATATCATAAAAAAGTCATCAAAGGCTCTCGGTTTTATTATTCGTAACTCTAAATCTTTTCGTAAACCCAATACTAAACTACTTTTATATAACAGCTTTGTACGAAGCACGTTGGAATACTGTTCAGTCGTTTGGCGACCTCATTACGCGACACACCGTCAGATTAGAACGCATTTAGAAACGATTCCTCAACCATTTGGCCTACTCAACTGGCATATCAAAAAATAATCGTAGCTACGTCAATTTATTAGATAATTTTAATATAATTAGTCTAGAGACGCGCAGAGACTCATTGGATCTTTTATTTCTTTACAAATTAGTAAATAATTACATTGATAGCCCTAAATTACTTTCTAAAATAAAATTTAATATCCATAGAAACCAATTAAGATATTCCAAACCCCTCTACGTAAAACAGTCTTCGGGTTTAACTCTCCCATCCCCAGAATACTCTGTAGAAGTAAGTAGTATTATTATTTATTATTATCAGTTAGTTATTGTCTATACTTCGACTTTTAATTGTATTCAGTAACTTGACAGTTGAAGGGTTACCAGTTTTTGACAAAAAAAAGATAGTGAGGTGATCAAAGAATGAACAAAATTGAATGAACTAATGTACTTACATGAACAAACTTTTTAAGTATATTGAATAGTTAGTCTTCAAAACACAATATAAACTATTAAAAATAGCAGAATTTGTTTCTCAGTAGTAAGTCAATCTATAAAATGTCAAAAATTACAAAATTAAAAAGAAGTTAAATTATAGGTTTTTTATTTTTGGTTGGTTTTTATTAGAAGAAAATAGAAATGGAAATTACTTTGATTAATTATTCTTATATTTTACATCTTATTTACTATTATTTAGTTTAATTTTATATTAAACCATTTTTATCAATCAATCTTTACGCAAAATCATTCACTACCCCAACACTATTAGTTGTAGTGTGGTATCATTATTTCTCTTCGAACTGTCAAGTTACTGAATACAATTAAATGTCGAAGTATAGTATAGATTGAATGTTGTGTTTACCTGACCAAATTGTGCACACTGGTTTGTATATTGTTTTAAGATTGTGTGAATCGTGTGTAACAATTGTTGGTGAACTTAATAATAAATAAATAAAAAAGTACTTTTTTATTTCCATGAAAATAAAATATGACAAACCATTTACCTCAAATCGACCAGTGCCATTCTGTACTGAGATCCTGAGTCTCAGCATATCTTTAGCGTCAATCTTCACTTGGCAATGGAACGTAACATCATTAAAAGTGACTGGCATATTTTTGTAGGATTTCCCATGGAACATTGCTAGAGTCTCCCAAATTAATACGAAGAAAGCAGCTTCGGGTACCTCAATGTCGCCTTAAAATAAATAAATTATAATGATATTATATCAAAATTAGGGAAATATAAAGTGGTACACAAAAAAATATCATTGACACCCATGCAATCGAGATCCAGTGTTATATGGGATACGGAATATGCATATATGTAGGAAAATTAAAGAATGATAGATGTGTAGTATGGAACGCAAGATGAATGAGTGAAGATGATATGTGTGAAAGAGATAGATATAGAAAGGACAAGATGGCGATTTAGAATGCAAGGAGAAAGAAGTGAGAGAGTATTTTTTGTTTTATTAATAAAAGAAGTTCAAAGTTAAAGGTGTTTGTTCTTGCAAATCGATCCCCTATATATCGTAGAGCAGGAAGTTCCTGCTCTGCCATTTCATACAAAATACTAATATATATTACAAAAGTAGTAGTAATAATAGAACAAAATATACTATGTATTATATTTACAGAAAACAGGAAGGCTCCTTACAAGTAACATTATAATTTAGTTTTTATAGATTTAAGAGAACTTTGACACATAGCTGGATAAAATATCAATGTATCAGAAAGACCAGAAAGACTTAACTTACCATTTCTTACATGTCCTTGTATATAACTGTAGTTATCATCATGCATAGACATAACGAAGTTTCTTGCCGATGAATGTTTTATTTCTCTTTGTCCATATAAAGTTTCAGGCCTGTAAGCATTATTAACTGCATATTAAGAATATAGAATAGAATAGAATATCCTTTATTGTACACGAAAAACGAATGTCAAGTATAAGTTATCAATCATAGAATATGGTACCTTATCGCTTAAAGCGATCTCTTACAGACAACCTTTGGATGGACTCAAGAGAAAGGAAAGGCGAAAAATAGGTTGTCTGGCGTACACAAAAGAAACTAAACACTATTGAAATAATACACAAATTTAAAATATAGCAAATACACATACAGAATGTAAAGGAGATCAAAGAGAAATGTAAAAGAAATCAAAGAAAATCCTAAAATGCTATTACAACATAAATGAATATCTAGTTTAAAAATAATATATTAAATAACATACATACATACTAGTACAATACACACACATACAGACACACACAAATAACATGCAATACAGTCAAATAGATAATGTCTGTGTAAACAAATAGAATATTAAGATAAGGTTTAATGTACAATGGATATAATTAATATAAATAATAATTAGTTCTGTATAATTCTATAATTAATATAAATAATAATGTATACTAATATAATATAAGGTAAAATTCATTAATATCATTATAATAAAACTAGAATTAAGATTTTTGTTACGCCCTATAACAGGGTCCATAATTGTCACAAATATTATATTTACCATCTACTATACACATTATGGAAAGCAAATAAATGAATATGAATATGAATAAGAAGTTTTGGTCTGGTCAAGGAAGTATGGACTATATGAGAGATTAATTATGATGAATAGATGATCATGTAGATATGATGATGATACAATTAATATAAAAATTATAAAATTACAACATTGCTATAAATTATAAGTTCAAGTATTATGTTTTAGAACTCAGTATTCCTGCATGAGCTAACTTCCGGTGTCTTATCTATGTTCAGTATTTTTTTATTACCAATCAACGCTATGTTCCCATTTAACTAGATGGGACAACATCGGGGTTCCTGTTGATACTGGGAACTCCACCTTAGGGTAGAGCACGTCCACGCGAGGATTTAATCCATGTTGATATAATCTGAAAGAAAAGGCGAAATGAGTGGAATCAACCTGCGTGTCATGTGGTTCCCGGTTCGAAACCATTGCACTACCGACGTGTAACCACTCGTAACACAAGCATTTAGTTTAGCACGAGGGGTTAGCAAAAAATAATAACTAACCATCACGTCTGTATTCTCCAAAGCTTAGTCAGAGGTAAACTATGTACCCAAAAAATTCGCTCCTGTACAAATATAAAGGGCTAGTCTATTGCCAACCGGGCACAAATCCAAACTCCGATCTCTGACTAAGAATTTCATAGCAAAATCCCAATATCTAAAGAGATATTTTATAAAGAGATTACGACTGATGTAGGGTTTGATAGCTACCATCGATACTAAAATAAGAAAAGAACGAGTATGGCTTACTTTCCAATAGATTGTAATAAGAAACCCACGGGATCCAGACTATTACGTTTTGTTAAAGTTATGTTGACGCATTCGCTATGAGATCTCTTTACAATTGCTTGAAGAAGACCGTGAGGAGCCATCTCTATAATAATTGCATCTTTTGGTATCAATCTCGCGCTCTCTTCAAACAGTACAGGATTCTAGAAGAAAAAGCAGTATTTGTGCTTTAAATTTAATTAAAAAAAAAACCTTTTAGCAGCTTCAGATCTACGATATTTTCGAACTGGGACAGACAACTGATAGTGGCGCCTCCTATCTCAGGTATTTAAGATAAATTGTTGAAATCTCATAAATATATAATACTAGCCTATGCCCGCGGCTTCGCTCACTTGAAGCTCAAAAACCAACAGTGATGATCTCTTCTTTGTATGGGTCTCTATACATTAGAGAGGTCAAGCTGTGTCTAAGGTTCCGTTTAATTATTTGAGATAAGAAGTATACCAGTTTTTAATTTGGAGCACATACTTTCTAACAGTGATAACAAAATTAAAATCTGTTCAGTAGTTTTTCCGCCAACCCGTAACAAAAATACAAGTAAAGTAACAAAAAAAAAGTAAAAATACAAATTTTAAAAATCACATTTTTGGGTTCGGAGACGTTTATATACTCTAACCCACTTGTTTTTTTTTAAATATCTTCAATGTACAGATAGCTTTTTTACAATTTTATAATAACAGAGAAGAAGAAGAGAAGTGTCATTTTTTAGACAAGGAAATAGGGATTCTTTAGTTTTTTTGCACTTTTTATGTTACAGTACACTATAATGACTATTGTTATGTGTTTAAAATCAATTCATTTGAAAAATAATTCACTGAAACTGCGTTTTGGGGCAGGTTTTTCTGTAGGGCAGCTGCGCTTTTTATATTGAAGTATTTAATTAATAAAAATAATTTTACCAATAAATTATTAGTGAAATACTCGGAAGAACAATATTTAGCGTGGTCTTGATCCCACTCTTCTTGTGGTACTGATGTTGATAACCATTTTTCAGTGCGTAACTTGGGTACTTTGAGAAGTTTTTGCATTGATGCCAATAAACCTGGACCTAAAATAAATAATGAAGCTATTGCATGGGTTTATGATACATCCTTACGCGATTATATGAAATTGAAATAAAATTATTTTTACCGGAATTAATCATGTCAATACAACGAAAAAAAGTAAAAGTAGTTTTCTTTCCATAATTAATACTAAACAGTGCTTTATTTCGCCACTTTATTTAAAAGAGCGTTCTAAACAAAGTTTTGCTTTTCGTTAAAAGGTTTTTATGTAAAACAGAAATAATTGTTTGGTTAATTATTTGTTTTGTTTAGTCTTACTGAGACTGGAACTCCGGTTTTCAGTAAAATGTTATAAAGTGTAATGGGTACGTATTTGTCTGATAGTACAAGGTAATAACTTACCAGCAGAAGCAACATACTTCGAGTGATATGCTATATTGGAACACGCTACTTCCCTCGCAAAAATACCACGACTTGTTAAATCAGATATAAATTCCTCCATAACATCGATAGGCCCTGATATAGTAGAAGATGTAGCGCTATTGTGACAAGCCACTTCGATTCCCGGTGGGCATAATGGAAGGACCTGTGAATTTATTGCTGTATTCTAGATTACTTACAATTACGCCTGTATTCCCTGAAGGGTTAGACAGAGTTGTTTTAATGCACATCCAAAATGCCGTATGTTTAGATTCCATGAGATGGGGTGGTATAAAAAACACAATAACACTTTGTTGGACCTGGAAATTGAACTGAGGACCTCTAGCGTAACAGTCGCAATTAAGACTGTTAGTGTATTTAGTTAATGTATTTTATGCAAAGGTTAATGGTAAAACACCAATCTCCTTTTTTGTACTCGCTTGGGCCACTGCTTTGAATTCAGCGTGCATCAGATGACTTAATATCTATTAAAAAAAAACAGTCAGTCAGTCACAATAAAGTCTTTTCATATTTCCGAACTCAATTACCCCGATTCCGGATCATTTACGTAACAAACCAATATTATAATTTGGTAATACTTTAGCAATGTTTATTAATCTTACGTCATCGTGGCTAAGACCAACGGCTGCCATTGAGCCACGGATGAAAGGAGTTTGAATAGAGACTAATCCTCTATAATATGATGCAAGTATCATTTCTTCCGCAGTTAAACACTCGTCCCCGTAGGCACACCCAAGTTCACCTATACTGTGACCTGAAGAAATGAAGAAAATATTATTGATTTTAAGTTATTTAAGTTTTTTATGAATTACTAGCGACCCGCCCGCGGTTTCACCCGCGCTGCCCCGGTCCTAAGAGTCATAGCGTGATGTTAAATAGCTTAAAACCTTTCTCTTAAATCACTCTATCTATCAAAAAAAACCGCATCAAAATCCGTTGCGTAGTTTAAAAGATCTAAGCATACATAGGGACAGACAGCGGGAAACGACTTTGTTTTATAATAAGTAGTGATAAAACACACATGCCAGCTACACCAGTATTCTCCAAAGTGTTAGGCAAAGGTGTCTTCATTTAGAATTGTACACCCACAATTCACCAGAATGGTTTATTCCCATGTAATAGGGGGCGAGTTTATTGCCGCTAATCGGCCACAAATGCCAAACTCCGAGCTGCTACTGAGAATTTCATAGAAAAAACCAATAACAGATTGAAGAAGATTCTAGCGTAGCAGTCGCACTTGGGAGCACTAGACTAATGAGAAAGTTATAATACATAAAAATGTTATTAAATATTCAGATTTTAATGTGGTACTATGTAAAGTAATTGCATGCGCTTTCTTACCGATTATCATATCAGGAACTATTCCCATTTCCTTGAGAACATCCGTAAGCCCGATCTGTATTGCGCTTATACCAATCATAGAGTTCAAAATATTATCAAAGATAGTTTTGTCTTCATCGACTAGAATCCTTAATAAATCTACGCCTAGGGGTTCAAGGACTTTACAGCATCTAAAATGTGTATTATTAATCAGTTTATTTTTAAAGATTTCAGTATAAAGATTTAAGGCTACCTTTGTATTTAATAAGAGATTTGTTAGAAGGCTGTGTTTGTATAAAAATAACATTAACTTATCAAGAAATAATAGAAAAACAATTGTACACTTCAAGTTATTTGGGATTATGGTAGGGTACCCTCATAATGATGACAACAGAAAATCTATTGTTACAAAACTGTGAAGGGTCACGATTCTTTGATTAATTAAAATATACTTTCATTATTAAGGTATTACTAACTAGGTATTATACTAGTCTTAACTTACTTTTCAATGGCAGCAGCAAATATAGGAATTCGCAATAATTCTGCACCCATACCATTCCATTGCGACCCCATGCCGCTGTATAAGAACCATACAGGGCGTTTAGTGCCCGAATAGAACTCAAAACTGCTCGCCAAAGAAACTGTTTTATTATTCTCGTTTGTATCTGAAATAACCGTAGATATTTTTCTTTTGTTTTTTAAAAAAAAGCTTAATAGTAATGCGGGTCACAGATTACTAGTATTCTTGTTAACCCCTCGTACTAAGCTAGATTGCTTGTGTTACGAGTGGGTTGACGTCGGTAGTGCAATGGGTGGGGTTCGAACCGGCAACCACATGATCGCAAGTCCGACTCCCTAGCCATTAGGCTACCGACATAGTTAGGGTATATAATTAGGAAATAATAGGCTACTTGACTGATTATTATTATGAGAGAATTTTTATTTTTAAAAGACCATAAATGAGTATGATAAATAACTTAGAAACCATCAAGTAGTGTTGTAGTGATAATAGTTGCGTTTTAGTGGAGTGTTAGCTCTAGAAAAAAAACGATGACTGGGAAAATACAAGCATACAAGTACTCCTTCCAGGCTGGAAGGATACAAACTCAAAGTTTGATTACCCTAATATTTGTCTCTGATGAGAACCATTATTATACCAACTACACTTGGTGCAATGTTAGCGTCAATGTTAACATGAATCAATAAATACATTAATTATAATGTGCTACCAGCTGTGCCCCGCAGTTTCACCCGAATTGTCAATCGTAGAGTATTATTAAATAGTAATTAAATCTTCCTCATGAATTGCTCCATCTGTTAGAGAAAAAGACTTACTGACAGACGTGAGGGAGGGGGATTTGTTTTTTAATACATAGTGACTAGCTTTTGCCCGCTGTTTCGCTCACCCGAAGCTATATATGCTATATATATAAGCTATGCTAATGGATCCCAAAAATAATTTAATCAAAAACCAGCAGTGATGATGTTGTTGTCCACTTGTTTTTTTTTTAAATATCTCCAATGTACAGACACAGCTTTTTTACGATTTAATAATAGTAGACATTACGTAAATATTTATTAAAAAAAATACCTAATATGGTGTAACCACGTCCTGTGTGACCTGGGAAGTCATCTTTGTAAATATTATGAAGCAAAGCAATTTGTTCAGGATCAATAGGATTACTCTTCAGTATATCTATTGCGTGATTCACGCCATCCTCATCTCTGCCAGATAATAGTACGAGGCGAGGTAAGTTTGATAAGTAGCGATCATTGTTCTAAAAAAATATAACAAGGTTTAATTTAAAATAATTTTTAAGAAAAAGCTTCAAAATCAGTTAATAATGTTATGAGCAAAACAGTTTCAGAAAGCTTCTTCTTGATTAGTTCTTTGGTATTTGCCACTGACCTTCAAAACTGTTGTGTATTATTTTACTTGTGTTGACGATATTATCGCTTTGTGTGCTATTTGTTCCTGTGGTCCCATTTAAATTTGGTCAAAATCTGATCACAAATTTTGACCAAATTTAAATGGGACCACTAGGACCACTCAAGACCACAATAGAAAAAATATTATTAAATTCAGTCTACTTTTGGCGAAAATTTTGGGAAACATAAATATAAATTATACACACAGATAAATAGGACCTTCTCCTTTTTTTAATTAGAGGTCAGTTAAAAATATTAATCATACTTTTTAATTGATTTCAAAAAAGAAGGAGGTTCTCATATGATTTAAATATATGTCAACATGTTTTGTTTGTAATCTTAAAATGTATATTAGTCCCCATCAATATTCTAATTAGTTGGATCGCCTGATTATAGCTCAGATACGATTAATAAAATTAGAAAACAATAAAACAATGACTGCTTTGCATTCATTGACGTCATAGAAAGCGCACCAAGATGGCGTCGCCGTTAAAATTACCTTAGTCTAATTGCAGTTTTGAATATTTATTTTTAAGTTAATTTTCACGGTGTTTTAGAATTCATTCATTAATTTGTTTATTAAAAAAGAAATACTGCATGTCCTTACCTTCTTTTTATAATATCCTTTGAGAAGTACATGGAAATTAGATCCCGTAAAAGATAAACAATTAACAGCAGCAAAGCCATAATTAAAACGTGTATTCTCAGTCACCACTTGGATTCTTCCATTACGTACAGCAGGAATGTCATCTTGAGGCTCATTGTAGTGTAGGTTTGCTGGCAATTCACCCTTATTGTACGCCAAACAAAGCTAAAGAAAAAAAAATGCTTTATTCATTAGAACTGCCTCATTACATATTGGGTTTTTTACGAAATTCTCAGTGGCAGCTCGGAGTTTGGATTTGTGTTAGATAAGGACAATAAGCTCCACCTCTTTTACCTATTTAACATACCTTAGTATACCTCTGCTTAACTCTTCTACAGATGTGATTGTATGGTATCACATTCAACGATTAAAAAAAACAAATCAAATCATAAATCAATATTCGAAATACACGCCTACACTGACATGCTGGTGGTCGCTTTTAAAGGATAGGGGAGCATACGAGCAGACGAATCACCTGATGGTAAGCGATTACCATCGTCCATGGAGGGTGTCCATGGACGATGGTAATCACAACACCAGAGGAGTAACATGCGTTGCCAAACACAACGTAAGAAGCACTGTTTCACGCCGGTTTTCTGTGAGGCCCTGATATCATTCGGGTCGAGCCGGCCCATTCGTGCCGAAGCATGACTATACTACGGTAAAGTCAATATTTTTTTTAAATATTTTCTGGTGACATATTTCTCGACAGTATGCTTACCCATCCTCAAACGTGGTCAGTATACGTTTTAATGGTGCGTGCTTGGTTAAAAAGTTGCTTACCTTAGTTAATGAACAAACTCCGTCGGCTGCCTCAGTGTTTCCCAGGTTAGATTTAACAGATCCAATTTTAATAGGTTTATCTTTTGCGAAAACGTTTGCAATTGCTTTTAATTCTTGGGCATCAGCTTCAGCCATACCTGAATATAATATTTTCTAAGATGAACAAAGTTTATAAACAACAACAATATTATAGTTGTATCTCCATAAGTTAGTAACGAATATCTTCCATGAGGAAGACATCTTGAAAGGGTAAAAAATGAGAATGGTCGTTAAATAACGGTAGGACTGACAGGTTTGGTTGGCAATACTGTAAAAAATCAAAAATTCTAAAGTCATTGAATTACAACTTAAAAAATAGAGTATGAACTTCTTGCCCTATGGGGTCCTTTGGAAAGCTTGGGCGGGATCACAGATCAACAACGCATAGAGACCCTTTAGAGAGCTTCGATGTAAAATGCGATACGGCACCTACCCTGAGCACTGCACAATTTAAATAACCATAGATAATTATTACAATATTATTATATTTTACCTATTCCATAGGCTTCAACATACTCTACAACGGAAGGAGATACTTTGATTTCTGAATAAAATTCTTCTAAAAATTTTTCAAAGTCTTCAGCATTTCGTATCGATAAAAAATTTGCATCAGGTCTTGTAAAATATTTTCCTTTGACGTGATAAATTTCTGTGTAGATCCTAGGAGAAGAAACAGTTGATTTTGGTATTAATTTGCAAAATACCTGGGCACATAGATAATATTAACACATGTTTTTTTTTCAATACTCAATGTTATATGGCTTAAGCTATTACCTCTTAGCATCTTTAGCTTTTTGCAGAAACAGTACGTTTATTGCCTCAGCTCTTGCATATCCATCGCCATTTTTATCAAAACACTTAGTTTTGCCATCCATGCATATGTGGCCACCCCTGTAAATTGATTTATGTATTTATTTATTGAATAACCAACTTATATTAACAGTATACACTAAACATACAAGTAATTGGTTAGTTATTAGTACATCGAAATTATAATTTAATGAGATAGATAGTAAATTGTAACATAGTCAGATTTTTGTTAATTAAAAGAAAGTCTAATGAATAGTTACTTGTGGTGATTTTTATTCGTAAAGAAGTACTCGCGACTGGCGCAATATTATGAAGAGATTTATGAACGTAGACGACAATAGATACATAAATCTAAGCAAGTATTTTTTTATGGGATAGGGGGGCAAACGATCAGGCTAATCGCCTGATGGTAAGCGATTATCACGCCGGTTTTCTGTGAGGCCGTGGTAACACTCCGGTCAAGCCAGCCCATTCGTGCTAAAGCATGGCTCCCCCAGGGTAAAAAGAAGCAAATGGCTTTCTAAAGTCCATGCCTTCCGTTGTAGGTAAAAGGCATGAGTATGCTCGCTATTGGTTGACAGCAACGCATTGTTAAAAGATTGCTATATAATACGTACATCTTCATATTTATGGATAAAATTGGTTGCGGACATAGGCTGCAGCCTCCAACTAAAGCAGCATCACAGTCCCCTCGAATCAGGCTGTGGTAGGCCAGCTCCAAACAAGCCATAGAGCTAGAGTTTGCCTGGTCCACAGTTAAAGATGGCCCTTTACCATCGATCCAGTAGGAGACTCTATTAGCCGTCATCGTTTTGCTGCACCTATAATAAAACAGCTGTGTGAGATCAATTCTATCAATAGTACGATTTCTTCGCCAAAGCGGACATCAATCATCATCAGGTACTAGAGTAGAATAGAATAGAATAATCGTTTATTGTTTTCCGTATTACAGTAAGTAGTAGGACATATACAACCATACTATAATACCGAAAGCAAAAGGTGTAAGCGTCAGCATTATGCATTGGCGCCCCTCAAGAGGTTTGCCAAGCGCTGGTTTTCAGCTCACACCCTTGACTCCCGTTTAAAAAAGAAGAAAAGAGAGAGAAGAAAAATAGAAATACCTCAAATACAAATGACAAGCAATTATAATTGGAGATCATACATTGCTATTTAATACCAAAAAAAAAATTAAATATATTATAAGAAAAATAAAAATAGTGCGGGGTTGGACTATGTAGGTACACTTGTGGGAAAAGCAAATAATTGCTTTAAAGAAGACAGCTTGTTTAGTTTATAACAATTTTTTTGTTAGTTTTCTGGATGTCAAGTACGAATTTTTAAATTTATTTTTAAAATTGTGTATGTTTTTAATATTTCGGAAGGGAGGCGGTATATTGTTTCAGATTTTTGATGCTGCATATTTGAAGCTGCCTTTAAATCCCTGGGTCCTGTGTTTAGGTATTGAGAGCTTTTGAATAGCTCTTGACCTTGTGTTTAGCTTGTGTGCAACCGCACTGTACTACACGCTGTACTTGAAGTATTTTTAATTTGAAAGTTATATGCCAAGAATGATATAGGAGGATAGAGCGATTACCACCGCCCATAGACATTCGTAGCACCAGAGGAGACGCAAGTGCCTTGCCCGCTATGTAAAAGGGTTTGGGCCTCCGGTATCCTCACTCACTCGGCGAAACACAACGTAAGAGTTGTTTCAAAATAATGTGACATTCTTAGAATATGCTTATCATTACCATATGAGGCAACACTTTTTATTTGTAATCATAAAATGTATGTAAGTCCCCTCCGTTATTCTAATTAGAAAACCTGAAACGATTGATAATTCATTCAACACGTATTAATAACATTAGAATACAATAAAACAATGACTGTTTTTAATTCCATTATTTCACAGAAAGCGCATTACGATGACGTTGTTTAAATCGTTCTAATATCATTGCAGTTTTGAATATTAATTTTTAAGTACCATTATATTTTTTTTCAACGAACATTTTTTACGGCGCTTTAGCCAATGTTTACAAGCTATTTTTTGCCTATCTATTGCTAGCATTGGAATTAGTACATTGGAAACTGACTGAAAAATGAGAAGCATTAATCAAATTAAGAACTATTACATACTACTTTTGAATGTTATTTTTACATTAAAGACAGACCCCAAAACGCCCGCTTTTAACTTCAACGCATTTGCAAAGGCATTTAACTCTGCAGCAGGAAAATAAGCAGCAAATATTTTTAGTTAGAGTTTATTATTAGAGTTTGGAGTTCTTAGTTAATTTTTCAACGCTACATGTCAGCCACGGCATATATTATTTGAACGCTTGCAATACCAGAGGCGTCACTGATGCATTACCAAATCTTAAGAGCTCTTTGCGGTGAAGTTATAACTGCGTTACAGAATCTTATGAACTCCAGTATTCCAGATCCGTAGCTACTTAAGGGGGAACTGGGATCTACGGGCAAAAATCTAAATATATACCAATGTGATTTACGACTGAGTCCGGGTGGTGGCTAGCCAGTTAGTTATCAAGAGATGCAAAATAACTTGTCTTTCAATAGATGTTACTGACGTCACCTTTAAGACGTAAGTTCAGAATGTGAAGGCAAATTTCGACATGGCAGGTGGGACTCGCGGTGGCTTAGAGGTCATAGCGTTTGGCGTACCTAGCCAGAAGACGCTGGTTCGAATCCTGCCTGAGAGTCGAATTTTTCCATCACTAAAATAACCTTCATTTGTAGTTTTGATATTCAATAAATAATAAATTAATAAATACAATTTGATATTTCGTACTTACCCTGATATCATGAAGGCATTTTTATTATAAATATTATATATATTCATAGCTGCATTGTCAGTGAAAGCTGACCCCATAAACACTCCTAACTTGGTACCACTGAGTGAAAGAGGATTGATACCTAAAAAAATACATAATATGCCTGTTATATCCGAAGGGAAACGTCCATGATTAGATCTCATAAACTTGTAAAAGGGTTTCGGTCTCCGGTATCCTCACTCACTCGGCGAAACGCAACGTAATCGTTGTTTCACGCCAGTTTTCTGTGATGCCGTGGTATAGCTCCGGTCGAGCCGGCCCATTCCTGCCGAAGCAAGGCTCTCTCCCGTAAAGTAAATATATCCAATAATGCGTAAGTGTCAGAAATCAGAATCGTAGCAAAGAAGTCAATAGTGTCATTGATTTAAACTGTATTCAAAACTCTTACCAGAATCGTAAATAGCACTAAATGCGTTTTCCATGGCAATTCTGCTCATGGGATCCAATGTTACGGCTTGCCAATGAGTGACTCTAAAGAATTGTGCGTCAAACTTATTAATATTTTTCAATTTTCCGCGGTAACTAGGTAATCCTGAATGTTTGACAGCATCGTATTTCGCTTCTTCAATCATGTCCACCTATAAATATAAACGTGAAACCATTATATGCTTTACTAGTTACTGCCAAATGTCATGCACCATCTACCCCCTTTTCTTTCTCTTTTTTTATAAAGGGCATGAAAGGGAGAGTGGATTATACCTAATTGTAGTTAACGCACGATAAATATTAGGTTTCACCATCACCATTACGCCCGTATTCCTGGAAGGGTTGGGCAGAAGAGTACCTACATATGTACACACACACACAGTTCGCTATATTTAGGTCTCACATAGCGTGCGCATATCCCACAAAGCAAGCACAAATCCCAATCTCTGAGCTGCTACTAAGAATTTCATAAAAAAACTCGATAATACTTTTGCTCGACCCAGGAATTGAATCTTTAGCGTACAAATTGCTATTGGGACCACTAGACTAATGAGGATAGATATTCAAAGAGTAATTATTACCTTATTATATAGATTTTCCATTAGTTCTGTAGTGTTGTCGCATTTTGGGAATACTCCTGATATTCCACTGATGACCACTTCATCCCCTGTCATACGCCTTTCGGAGGCTTCCAGGGGACGTTCCTGATCTGTCATTATGTTTGGCGCGTCCGGAGCCATGTTCGTTATGCTAAACGTGTAGGTACAATGACGCAAAAATAAGTTGGTTATGAATTACTTTTATATACGATTTCGCTTTTATATAAAGATTTTATGTACAAACATTAACATACAATTTGATTTACCCATACTAGTTTAATTTATATTAGAATAAAATGTCAACGAAGAAAAAATCTGCTAATTGATTGATTGTCCGTTTGTCTGTATTTCAGTTAATACACTCTTATTTAAAAATAGGAGGAGTAACGGAATAGTGTTAATAATAGTAACCTAGTCTACTTGAGTACTTGCGCGTTCACCTACATTCTTAGTGACATCCAAGCGGCACTAAGGGCCCTGACCTCTTACAGGATCGATTCAAGGCTGATCATTGACGCTGCCCAGACCGTAAATGGGCTGGGAAAGCGAAACAAGGTCAGTCTTGTATGGGTCCCTGGTCATAGGGGGATTATGGCAATGAGCACTCCGACGAGCTGGCTAGGGCCTTCCCTAGCTAGCTCGTCGGCGTGCTCATTGCCCATTCATGGTCCAATTAGTGAGGTTCCAGAACCTTTTCTGGAACCTCACTAATTGGACCGAAATAGTTTCTAGGACGGCCTCAAGCGCAGTCAAAACGGCATTTCGGGAGTATGCAAGGCGCATGTATGAGTGGTTGAGCCTCATGGGTCTTGCTCTCTCCAAGAAATTCATAGGTTCCTCATCAAGATGGCAAAATGCCATTTGGAACTCAAGCAGGCGGCAGGCCCGTCACTTGATGGGGTTGTTAACCGGACCTTTCGGGACTAACACTCTCTTTCAAAAGATGGACCTTTTGTAGGTACCCTTGAGTATAATACGTCAATGCAACGCTATTTGACAGTTGTCAGTGTTGCCTTTAAAATCTGTCAGATCATACGTAATTTAGATTAATTGGGCGTCTAATCTCAGTAATAGAATAGAATATCCTTTATTGTACACCAAAAACTAATGTCAAGTATACTCGTATTATCAAGAATATGGGTGGAGTACAATGGGTGTCTTATCGCTAAATGCGATCTCTTACAGACAAACATTGGATGGAGTCAAGAGAAAGGAAAGGCAAAAAAATATATATATTTTTTTGTTTTTAACGTGTAGTGTAAAACTAATTCAGACCATCTCATAACATTTTACCAATAGTGTCAATAGTTTTTTTTTTGGATTTTCCAATTTAAGATTATAAGCTTATTTTGCCTTTACATTTTAATTTTGACATCACAAGGTGATATCAGTAACATCCCATTCCCGATCCCATTTTTCGCATGTTTTCAAAGTCACCCTGTATTTAACCTAAAAAAACTAAAATAGTCTTCAAAAATCTAGTATAAAAAAATAACAATAATAACATTTAAAAATTGGCCAACCTAAGATATTCAGTAGGAGATCGCTGTTCGACGTTTATTTTATAACAATATCTATTATCTTCGGTAACTGCCTCATTAGCCAAGTGATCCTGAGCGACTGCTACGCTAGAGGTCCTGGGTTCGATTCCCAAGTCGAGCAAAGTGTTATTGGGTTTTTCTATAAAATTCCCAGTAGCAGCTCGGAGTTAGGAATTTGTGCCCGGTTAATGGCAATAGGCTCGCCCCCTATTACATGGGACCTAAACATACCGGCGAAATGTGGGTGTACATTAGTACGCCTCTGCCTAACCCTTCGGGCAATACAGGCGTGATGGTATGTTATGTTTATTATATTCGGTTATTTCATAATTATGAATTAGCAATTTTATATGGCTTTAATTCTTTTCTTCCTTCAGTACAGTCAAAGATCATTAGAATTCATTCATTCATTGCATTTTTAATTATTCAAAATGAACTTTAACTCACATTGAATAGTTATTCAATACAATATGCCCAGTTTAATTACAGGTAGGTACTAGTTTATATGTAGTAACTAGTAGAAGTGAACAAATAAGGTGCATAATATGAACGTGGAAAAAGCAAAACTTATTAGGTCTTTACCTATGAAATTGCCGTTTTGTATGAAAAAATTTAAACGAATATTTTTCATGTATTTTTTATTTGTATTAATCGAAGTAATCACCCATGCAATCAATGCATCTTTGCCAACGCAGTGGCAGTTTATTGATGCCCTTCTTAAAGAAATCAGCTGGACGGGAGGCAACAAATTCTTCAAAGGCATTTTGTACTGCCTCTCGGGTATTGAATTTTTTTCCCGCCAAGAAGTTATCCAAATTCTGGAAAAAGTAGTAGTGTGTAGGCGCAAGGTCTGGTGAGTAGGGCGGATGACGGAGAACTTCCAACCCCAGTTTTTGCAACTTGGAGACCGTCTGCTGTGCAGTATGAGGTCGCGCGTTATCGTGCAGGAGCAGCGGAGACGAGCGATTGACCAATGCTAGTTGGAGATGTGCCAGCTTCTCCATCATTGTGTTCAGTTCTTCACAGTATACATCTGCAGTAATGCTCACCCCGTTTGGTAAGAAGCTGTGATGAATCACACCGGCGCTAGACCACCAAACAGTGACCATTACTTTTCTAGGGGGAAAGTTTTCGTTTCGGGCATTGTTTAGGTGCTGAACCAGGATCCAACCAACTTGCTGAGCGCTTGCGGTTATCAAACAGAATCCATTTTTCATCGCAGGTAACGATGCGGTTCAAAATTCCTTCATTTGTGTGTCTGTTGAGCAGTGCAAGGGACGTTTCGACGCGTACTTCGCGCTGGTGATCATTGAGTTCGTGAGGCACCCATTTGTCAAGCTTTTTTACCTTGCCAATTTGAAGCAAATGGACCAATATTGTTTTGACGCTAACGTCGAAAGCTGCTGCTATTTCAGCCGTCGATTGTGTATGATCAGCTTCCACAATCGCCTTTAATTCGTCATTTCGTCAAAGTCTTCGGACGACCACGAGATTTATTTTTCAGGTCGAAATTCCCAGAACGGAAGCGAGCAAACCAACCAACAGGTGGTGCGTTGGTTTGTAGTGTTAGCTCCGTAAACGTCGTTGATGTTGCGTGCCGCTTGTGCCGCGTTGCTGCCACGATGGTACTCATATTCCATAATTACTCGAAATTTTAACGTATCCATGATGACGAAAAAGATTGAAATGCGATGAAAATGTAACAGTAATCAATAAACAAATGACTACTTTTGGAAAAAGAATTACATGTTTATAAAATAAAATTAATTTGAAATTAGAATTCTTAGCCAAACAAAAATTATTTTGATTTGAAATGGCCAGTACTACAGAACGGCAATCATAGGTAAAGACCTATTATATAAGAATAGTAAGTAATCAATAGCATTCTACAGTCTCTGTTTATCCTTAAAAGGTAAATGCATAATCGGATATTCGTAATAAAGACGTTGAAACTCAATATTTCCTTTCTTGTTAACACTTAACATTGAATAATTACACGTATGTTACATGCACGGCATCCCTACACATGAATCGACTAATTAGGAAAATTTAAGTTAGTTAGTTTTTACCGTGGGGGAGCCAAATTGTAACGGTCCGATATCTGTACATTAAAGATATTGAAGAAAAAATTATATGGGGGGACTATAAGAGAACAACAGAAGCCAGAACAACAATTTTTAGACTTTTTATCAGTCTGTTTGTCTGTATGTTTGTACGCGCATCACACAAAAACTACTACATCGATTGAATTTGAATTAAATGCAGTTTTCACAATCGTATTGCTGGTGCTAACTTAAAATCTGGTGCATCTTTCATCTTGATAAGCCATCTAGAAGTCGAATTATCTTGGTTTACAATTTCAGCCCTTGAAAACATTGGGATTCGGTTAGAAATAACCATTGAAGCACAGGTCAATTTTTTACAGAATCAAGTATTCTAATTTAAAAAAATATACTTAATGGCACTAAATAAGCATACCGTGAACAGGAATTAATGACTTCATTAAAAATAATATCTTCAATGTACAGACACAGCTTTTTTACAATTTTATAATAGTAGAGAGAAAAGAGAAAAGAAAAGAAATATTTAAAATAATTATATTAGGTTTTTTCAAGCTATGAAAATGATAATTCGTAGGGACGTGTAATTATTTCTGTGGCGTATATTTTTATCGTCGTAGGTATAGGTCGCTTAGCTGACCATGTCATTAAAGATTAAAATAGTCTGATTCTACGTAAGCAAATAATGCAACGCGATAAGACATTTGAACTCTAGATCAATATGATACTGATTATCTTCTATCTATATATTATACGAGCTTTTGCCCGCGGCTTCGCTCACGTTAATGGATTTCAAAAATAACGTAATCACTAACCAACAGTGGTGATTTCTTCTTTGTATCGGTCTCCATACATCAGAGAGGTCAAGCTGTCTCTCGGGATCCGTTTTATTAATTGAGATAAGGAGTTCACCAGTTTCTAAGTTTGACCATATACTTTCTAACAGTAATTATACAATTAAAATCTATTCACTAGTTTGCGCCAACCCGTAACAAACAGAAAAGAAGAGATTGGATTCGGAGACGTTTATATGGCCTAACTCACTTGTTTCATAACGCAAGAACGGCTGGAATAATTTAGCTTCATCAGTCAGGTCATTAGGTGATGTAATCCCATGGTCTAACTCCTCTTTTTTTTTTAATGCTTACTAGCAATGTGGGTTCATTCTTAAATGTACCTGAGTATGCGTTGTTCCATTGGACATGATTAGTTTGCTAGTTATACTTGTGGCAGCTTCAATTTACGAAGATGTGACCATATCTTTTCATAACAGACCCGGTCAAAAGCTTCAAAGCGACTTCAATGCACACAAGGCCAGTAGATGGCCTTGTGAGAACAGACGCTTACTACTTGATATTTTTATATAAAATTACATCATGCATGCTCTCAAAAAAAAAATATAATTCAGAACAAAATTGTAAATCGAGAATTATAATTATTGTAATTAGGTGTTTTTCACGTTTTGGAAACGTACAGCTAGTTTTTAATTTTGAATGTTTATGTATTTTATATGACCTTATTTTGGTCGTATTTACATTACGTTTTTACATTATTTATGTATTACTCAGTGGACATTATACCTGTTTATTTGTTTTTTTTGACTGTTTTGAATATTTTACATGACCTACGCAAATGGCTTGCTGATCTGGTAGCGTCTTGCAATAGGTCATTGGACTCCCTAAATAATGGAGCTTCACTATGGCAGAATATGACTTACGTTCAGGTATTCTCTTCCCGCGATGGCTCCCAGCAACCAAGTCATTATTTAATATTCAACTTTCTTAATAACTATTTACATTTATAAATCTAAAAATAAAAATAAATATAATAGCTGACATTTTAGTAATAAGAGGAAATTTAAACTAAAAATAAAATAAATGGAATAAATAAATAATATAATCACAAAATAATAATTACCTACCTACATAATTTTACTAAAGTACAAAATATAATAAATACAGTTACCAAATATTATAGTTAATTTTTTTTAAATAATTACAAAAGTATTACTGAAATTTAAGTATAAAAATTAATAAAAAATTAAGCAGTTTCCTCCTCTCTCCTAATGGACTGAACTTTGCTGTGCCCGACAGGGTCCATAATTGCTCCTTTAATATTATTATAACATCTGTATCAATGTTATCGTACGCAATAAAGTATTGAGAATAGTCCCCCCATATTAATTTTTCTTCAATATCTTTAATGTACAGAAATCGACCGTTTCAGCTGTGGGCCAACTTTGTTGAAGTTGCATCTAATAGTAGAGATAAAAAACCATCACGCTTGTATTCCCCGAAGGATTAGGCAGAGGCGTACTTTGAAAAATTTAAACAATGAAATTACATAAAAACAAATTATATGGATTTTAAAAAATAATTTTTCATTTAAATTTTTTGTTTTTCGCCTGTATAAAAAGACCTCCTCTAGTGTTCCGCGTGTCAATGGCTGACGGTAATCGCTTACCATCTTGTGATCCGTCGTTTGCCCCTATATCCCATAAAAAAACCTATTCTGAGTTTCTAATATATTATTAACTAGCTTCTGCCCGCGGCTTCGCTCACGTGAAGCTATATCAGGAGTAAAAATGGAAAACCAACATTGATGACCTTCTTTGTATGGGCCTCTATAGGTCAAGCTGTATCTCAGGATTCATTTAATTAATTGAGATAAGAAGTTCACCAGTATTTAAGTTGGAGCATATACTTTCTAAGAACGATAATAAAATTAAAATCTTTTCAGTAGTTTTTGCTCCAACCCGTAACAAACAGACAAACAGACAAGAATTTTACAAATCACATTTTCGGATTCGGAGACGTTTATGTACCACTACCCACGTGTTTTTTTTAAATATCGTCAATGTACAGACAGCTTTTTTACAATTTTATAATAGTAGAGATTTATTGCATAAGAAAACATGTCGCTTACTACGGAAGAGGGCACTGACTCTTGTGACACATGTATATAACCTAGCATAGGAGTCAGGGACTTCAGTCAGAAATATACCCAAAAATGTTTATGCCAATAAATATTATATTAAAGACTAGCTGACCTGACAGACGTAACGTTGTCCTCTCCAAGATTCAACTAACCACCTCAAAAAATCAGGTTTTCCATCTTTTTAATACACTTAGCGCCATTGACCTTTGAATACCTTATTTCTGACCTATAAATTACTTAATTTCAAAAATTTGTTCACATGGTATTGACGTGAAGTATGGAAATATAAACATACATACCTACATAGATAAAAATCTCAAATAACTGTTTCGGTATCAGTAAAGATTAACGCACGTTGCATTTTTTAAAATTGTATAATTTTAAAAAATGCAACGTGCGTTAATCTTTACTGATATATATACGTGATATACATACGTGGTATATTCTTTGGGTATATTATTTAATTATTTGATTAGATGGAAACTCTTTAGTTTCTCAAATAAAGTGTGCGCAATGTCTACACTATGAAAGTTTCACGTTATAAAATGAGTTACTATATGGTTACTATATGGCTGGATGCTTTAAAGAAGAAAACAATAATTGTGAAAATTGTCAACTCAAAATGACACCTGTTAACGAATCAAATTTCATTGAAGTAATAACGATGTCGTGTTAGTCCGCTAGAAAATAAGTTGTCATTCTTTGTTTACTTTTTAACCTACTCAAATATTTAGTTTTTACACCGGCTTGTGCTCCCTGGATAAATCCTATGTATGTCCCGTGATTCCCTGTATAAGTTAGAATAACTGTACTAATAATCAATTCCTGGTCACAATAATGGTTTCTGATTGATCTGCTTTATTTTCTTATTTTATCTTATTTAGTCCCTGTAAGTGTATTTTTTAATTTTTTTTTTTTTTAATGGGATACATGGTCAAACGAGCAAACGGGTCACCTGATGGTAAGTGATAACCGCCGCCCATGGACACCCGCAACACCAGAGGAGTCGCTAGTGCGCTGCCCGCCTTTAAAAGGGTTTGGGCCTCCGGTAACCTCAACTCACTCGGCGAAACACAACGCAAGCGTTGTTTCACGCCGGTTTTCTGTGAGGCCGTGGTATCACTCCGGTCGAGCCGGCCCATTCGTGCCGAAGCATGGCTCTCCCACGAGATCATTTCATTACTAAATCATTTTATTACTAAACTTTTTATTTATTTATTTATTTTATTTAGGTTCGCCCACAGCACATATATACATATAAATACACAAGATCTTAGGTAATATTCTAATATACATGCCAATTACGGGTAAACACAACATTTACAATGCAGACGCCAGATTACCGTTTAAAACATTACATTAATAACAATTGTGATGTATGAAGATATACTGAAGAAAATAAAGAGAGACAATAAAAAAAAAAAAATTATAAACATATGGGTACACTAATTAAAAACGGAAAACAAGAACTACGATTCTTTGATGAGTAGGGAGGCCAAAATTCTTGATTTGAATCTCACGTTAGAGTCATTAAAAACATCAGCTTCGGGTACGGACTTATAAAATGAATTTAGGTTATTGCACATCTTAATGAGTGGTGAGTTGAGACCTATGTTTGTAGAGGTGGCAGGGCGCTGCAGCACTGTGGTTGTGGGATAGCGTGGAATTTTAGGTGGGACTTTTAATAATATGCGCGATAAAAGCTCACTACAGTCTATACGGCCGTTCACAAGCTTGTGAAGGAACATAAGGCTATGCATGGTTCTCCGTTGATGTAATGTGGTCATCTTAAAGAAGCTCAGACGCTGTTGGTAAGGACATCTATGGGATATGCCAGGGGATATAAATGCAAGGTATTTGGTGAAAGCCCTTTGGATGCTCTCCAGACGCTGAGAATGTATTGCGTAAAAAGGGTCCCAGGCAACGCTGACATATTCCAGCCTGCTGCGAACTAAGGCATTGTATAGGACCATTTTAGTTTTAATAGATCTGAATCCCTGCGTATTACGCTTAAGAAAACCTAGTAATTGGGCAGACTTTTTAACACAGATGTCCACATGTTGCTTAAACGATAACTTTCTGTCCATGATCACTCCGAGGTCCCGAATCTCATCAACTTTACATAATTTCACGCTGTTGAGTGTATATGTTGTCACACTAGCTTGTTTCTTTCTTGTGAATGTAATATGGTAACATTTTTTGACGTTTAGACCCATACCATTTTTATTACACCAATCTTGTACTCTATTTAAGTCACTTTGAATCGCCACGGGGTCGTTCGGTGACGTAATTGTCTTGTAAATCTTTAAATCGTCAGCGAACATTAAGAACTTACAGTTTTTTATTACATGACCTATATCATTGATAAACAGCGAGAACAAAATTGGTGCTAGATGGGAGCCTTGCGGTACCCCGGAGACAGATACATATGGTTGTGATGCGTAACCATTCAAAACAACGACCTGTGATCTTTGTTGGAGATAAGATGTGAACCACCTCAGAAGTGATCCGTGTACGCCATTACCCGCTAGTTTTGACAAAAGTAGTGAGTGACTTACTTTATCAAAAGCACTGCTAAAGTCTGTGTACACCGTATCCACCTCCAGTCGTTTGTCTAAAGATTCAGAAATGTCGGACACAAACTGAATCAGATTGCTTTCCACTGAACGACCTGCTTTGAAACCATGTTGGCAGGATGAAATGTTTGAGTCGAAATGATGTGTGATTATGCGACAGACAAGTTTTTCAAATATTTTAGGAAAGCATGATAGTATTGATATTGGACGATAGTTTTTTACATCTGCAGGATCATCTTTTTTATAGACAGGAACAATTTTGGCCTGTTTCCATACCTCAGGAAATATGCCTTCAGCCAATGAACGATTGAAGATAATGCTTAACGGAAATGCCAGTATCTTGCAACAGCGTTTTATGAAAATGGGAGGGATGCAATCAGGGCCGGGACCTTTCGAGGAGTCCAACTTTTTAAGCTTCATAAGAATTTCTCTTTCAGTGAATTGTATTTTACTTAAAACTTTTTGTACGGCAGCGGATTGTTCAGATTCGCCTGCAAAGTTAGTGTTATATACTGACGAAAATTGTTGGGCAAATAAGTTGCAGATTTCTGGTCCAGTATTGGCAACCAATCCATCCAAACGCATGCTGGAAGGAAACTTTGACTTTTCCTGACGTTTGTCCTTTATGTATCGCCAAAAAGCTTTTGGATTTTCAATTATATCGGATTCAATTTTATGTTTATATGTGTGATAGCATGATTTTATAAGTTTATGACATTGGCCACGTAAAAAATCATAATCTATTATATCGCGCGGATTTTGATATTTGCGCCATCTTTGCCGAACTTTTTCTTTCTGGCTAATCAGTTTAATTAATCTAAATGAAAACCAAGTTGGATATTTTTGCTTTCGACGGTTATATTTCGGTACACATGTATCAATAATATTCAATAGGAGAGTGTAAAATTGGGAGACCATTTCATTCACGTTGTGGCATTTAGAAAACGCACAAAACCAGTCAACATCTTTCAGTTTTGGAATAATTTTAGAATAATCGGCCTTAAAGAAATTATAGCCAGTTTTATAGTTAGTTTTCAGTGTCTCGGGGCTTGTGTCGGATGAACTTATTAGAAGACTAGGATGTAGAGCGTCAGGCTTACTTAGTTGATCCAGAGGAGCAGAAACCGTAATGTTTTCTAATGTACTGATTACTAAATCTAATGTACGACCATCAATATTTTTAATGTCATTGAACTGGAAGAGATTATTCAATGAAATAAAGTCTGTTAGTGAGTAACCTAAAGTGTTGCTGTAATTTGAAGGAAGTGTGTGCTGGAACCCTTCATTCACTCGAGTCCAATTAATAAAGCCCAAATTGAAATCACCAAGAATAATGACATCGTCTACCTTAGCAATTATATTATTTGCATTGTTTAAAAATAACACTAGGTTTTCCTTTTTGATAGGAGGCGGAAGGTATACTATACATATAGCAATTCTTCTTGTAACACTTTTGATTTTATTTTCTATAGTTATCCATAAGTCTTCAGAACTGGTCTCCCAGCTATGCATTCTTGTTGATTTAACATCCTTCGAAACAGCAAGCAACACTCCACCTCCATCTTTTTTGGTAGTAGAGGATCGATCTTTGCGGTAAGTGATATACCTGTTATCAATGATTTCGCCGCTAGATATACTTGAATTTAACCATGTTTCTGTGAAGGCAATGAGGTCATAGCTATTTAATAATATATTGTGATAAATACTATTAGTTTTAGTTCTTGTACCTCTCACATTTTGATAGTAGATACTAAGCATTATGTATTACTATACACCAGAGTATTTCAAAACATAATTATTTACTTACTACCCGCGGCGAATTCAATAGGCGTAGTGTTATTTTTCAATCTTTTCAAAGTATCTAAGTTCCGAATATAAATAGAATCATGGTCAATGTCCTTGCGAACAAAGATTCTGCCGTTGCGGATCCAGACAAATTTATATGAAGTTTCCTTAGCTAATTTTCTCGTTGCCGCATGCAGCTGTTTATTGGCTGGGCTCAGATGTTCTGTTACAAATACAGGAGCACGATTCCCGGCGATACCCAAGTGATGGGAACTTAGTTTATCATCACGGTTTTTTTTGTTATAATTGATAACAGCTGCCAGAATTGTATCACGCTGCCTAGGAGATTGTAATTTTGCTATAACAGAACGTGGACGGTCGCTGTCCTTGTTTAGCTTCGCGATTCGAGTGACCTGTAGGATATCTTTGTCATTCAAAGGACTTCCAATGGTTTTAGATAGGTTAATTAGTGTGTTAGCTAAATTCTCATTCTTGTACTCAGGTATACCGTTGATTTCGATATTACTTTCCCGCAAATGCTGCTCAACCACACCTAGCCGCGTTGTTAACTCGTTGACATTTGATTTCAAACGCTCATTATCGGCCTGCATGTTTGCAATGATGGAATCCCTTTCTGCAAGTCGATTCTTAATTTCCTCGAACTTCTGGTTAAAGAACTGAAGTGACTCATGAAAACCATCCAAGCGCCCATTGATGTTAGACAGCTGATCCGCCACCAATTCTTTAATGGTGTTTTTAATAGTAATTCCTATTTCCCGCTTTATAATATTCCTTAACGACTCTTCCGTGACCAGCTTTTCCTGCCCATTTTTCCAGTTTGACAACATCTCGAGTAGCTCAGTCTTAAAAGCATTTAATTGTGGGTGGGGTGCAGGGTCTGGCTCGTTTTTTGGAGAGTCGTCTAAGCGAATACGCTTGTTTCGCACAGTAATGTTGAATCCCTCCGATGTAGATTCAGTTTTTGTTGCTGACGACGTTAAGTCTGGTTCAGAGACTGATTATCCTTGAGATAAAGTTGGTTTGGGTGGTGTTCGTTGCATTTTGATAAAATAAGGCTATAAGTTGGCAATAATTAAGGAACTTAATAATATAAAAAAAAATAAAAAGATTACAAAAAGCAAGAAATTGCCAATGGGAGGATCGAACTCGAACCACACAGTACACAGTGAAGTGTTAAGCAAGGTGCTACACCACTAAGCCACGCCGTCTGTACGAAAGATATGCGAAATAAGCCAGCTGTAGCTTGTCGCTCATGCAAGTAGGTCGTGGCTATTACGATGATCTCTTTGTCTCGCTAATGAGGTCAAAGTCCAAGAGTGTGCACTTTTAAAGATTTTTAAGTTCGTTTTCTTATTAAAACTGAGCAGATAAAAGGTTTACGTTGTTATTTCACCATTATTTTGCACATAAAATGTCACTGCTTCAGTGTAGTTTATAATTGTACAGTTATTTCGTCGGTTTATGCACTTTACACACAGTTTTTGAATTTTAAACACAGAGGCAATTAGAAGCACGTGAGTGCGCGGTGGCGTCCATTAACCAAACTTGATTCTGTTATAATTTTTGATCCGTGCTAGTCTAGTACAGAAATACTTGAAAAATAAATTGACTACAATGGTTATTTTTAAAATGCAACGTTTTCAATGGTTAAAATGTTAATAACTTTTGATAGAGAGAACCGATTTGAATTAAAAATAGCCTAAATGTTAATCCAAGAAACAGGCTATGAATTTCTGCCCACTTCCTCCAAATCTCTTCAGTAGTTATCATTTGATGCGCGGTCAAACACACAGACAAACCGACAGACAAACCGACAGACAAACAGACAGACAAACTGACAGACAAACCGACAGACAAACAGACAGACAAACCAACAGACAAACAGATAGACAAAAGTTCCAAAAATAATAGAAATGGATTGTGTTACCGATTCTGAGTCCCCCAAATTGTTTTTTTTGTAAATATAAGCAATGTACAGACACGTCTCACTTACATTCTTATTATATGTAAGATAAGATAAGATTATATTATTAAATGAATTTTAATGATTGGAGGATTAGGTAAGGACGCCGGTAACACCGTAAAATACAGCTTGTACTTAATATTTTTTAATCCCCGTCAATCAGGCTTTAGGGTTATTTGGTATTTTCAGAAACGATTACACACATTACTTCTTATTTACTGCGCGTGACTCCGGTCGCGTGGGTTTTTTAATTATAAGAAAATCATCTTATAAGTTACATACATACACACACTTGCTCCAGTCTCCCACAGGGGTAGGCACAAACTGTAGACCGCTACTTTCTACAATTCCTACTATACTTCTTTGCTTCTTTCACATTGATACATCAGGAGCTCGCCAGTAAGATCGGCGTATGTCTTTCTAGAGAAGTCCCCAAACTTTTTTTGTTATGTCGACCACAAGAAATATGTTTCGGGTTTTGGTAGACTATCTAATTTATACCCGTTTAGAGCTCATGGACCCTAATTATTCTTCCCGCTGACATAAACCCCTTTGCAGGTCGTCATTGACTCCTAGGGCTCGATATAAACTACTTTGAGTAGCACTCTAGAGCGACATCATCCGACGCTGCCGCTGACATTCGCCTTATAAATTTCTTTCGTTAATTGTATTTAATTCATTATCTACATGTACAAACCATCTCAGCATATTCTTTTCAATACGTGTCACTGCATCATCTTCAGTCCGCAGCGTTGTCTTATCATACTGTTCGTCAATCCATAATTCCAAATAACACTGAACATACTTCAGAAGGAATGCATGTCCACCCCATTTATTCTACTTTCATGCATATTCTGCCACACCCAACAGTGACTTTTACACATAAGTGTAGGTTACATGGATATAATTGCATATCATTGCACATAGCCACCCTTGCCTTTTTGACAGGCAATAATGAACACACCATAACTACCTCTGACTCTTTATATCACACACAAGTACATACGTCTTCCTCTCTTTTAAAAACCATGACTTTTGCCTTGTTGACATTTATTATTATGCCCTTCAGCTGCTTCATTCATTAAAGTTACCATGGTCTCGTAACTCTTGCGCTGACGATACAAGTAGCAAAAGTAACTTTCTCACATCCATTTTTAAAATTTCTATTTACATCAATGCTCTTCTAAACATAGGTAGTATCACCTCACAATCTTCATCAAATTCTTGTGCTTGAACTAATCTCATACTTTTAGCATTTTTACTGCACTGGGAGTGGTTCGAATTTTTTGAGGCATTCTTACAATGAATAATACGTATTATCACAAAGTTATTTAATATAAAATTGAGAAAAACCTAACTGATATGACCTTTTTTGAATAAAATTAGATTGACTTTTCAAATATGTGTCAAAATAAAATGTAACTTAAATCAAAAGCACTAAGGAGTATTGATATCAACTTTGACCCCAAAATAACTTTCTACTCCTTTTTAGCCCCGTTAGGCGATGAGTTTCAATGAAATAATAATCACGTCTTCCATCAATTCTGATAAAGAATGTTAATTTATGCAAAATTTGAAGTTGATTGGACCAAGGAATCACCTTGTCCCATACAAACTTTGCCCCCGTTTTTCACCCCCTTAGGAGTGGCATTTCGAAAAATCCTTTCATATCGGATGCCTATGTCATACAAAGAACACACCCTCGAAGTTTCAGGTCTCTACGATCAGCGGTTTAGGCTGTGCGTTGATCCGTCAGTCATTCAGGACAAAGCATTTTATATGTATAGATTGATGTGTAGGCGTTTAAGTGATTTCTAACATAAGAAAGTGGGGCAATGCCAAATAAGTTAAGTAGATCAAGTTTGTATCTATATACATACACTCACGCCCTTTTTTATGAGATTGGGGGTAAACGAGCAGACGGATCACCTGATGGTAAGCGATTACCGCCGCCCATGGACACCCGCGACACTAGAGGAGTCGCAAGTGCGTTGTGGGCCTTTCAAAAGGGTTTGGGCGTCCGGTATCCTCAGTCACTCGGCGAAACACAACGTAAGCGTTATTTCACGCCAGTTCTGTAAGAGCGTTGTATCACTGCGGTCGGGCCAGCCCATTTGTGCCGAAGCTTGATTCTTCCACGGTATAAAGCGACGGTAAATTTCGCCTTTCCGTAGAGGTAGGCAGAAACTACAGTACGTCGCTTGTTACGATTCTTGCATACCTCTTTTACTTCATCCATATTCATTCATATTATCTTGTTATACACACTCGCCCGGTTGCAAGTAGTTACTAATACGCATCCAACCTTTTTGAAGAATGATACCGATAAAGTCGATGTATGTGTTTCTAGTTTGTATCAATAAATATTATAAATATAGTTTCTCTCTTCACTAGGTTTTCATGCCTAAACGGCTGAACCAATACATAACATAACATAGTTCTTTTATAAAAAAATGGGCGATATTTGCGTAACCTAAACTAACATAATATAACAGAGGTGAATTCGACACAGACACAAGCTCAATCTCCGAAATAATATTGAGAATATTTCATAAAAACCTAATAGTACTTTGCTTGACCTTGGAGTCGAACCCGGGACCACAGCATAGGAAGCCGTCCTTGCTTCACTAGACCAATGAAATAATGTATTGACACTTCTAAAGAATAAAATCTTCCACTTATTGTTCAAGGGCAATCTACGTTGCAATTTATTAAAAATCTCATTTTACTTGTAACGAAATGAATTTTTAAACGACTATGAAACCGCTGAGACCATTTAAAAAAATATTACCAACATTTTTAAGAGCGGAATTTTAATGAATATAAAATATTTCTGCACTTCCCCCTACCCTAATTTGAAGATTAGACGGGATCGACCTACTTCCGGTCACCGAGTATTTAACTACAGTAGCAACTCTAAATACAGGACATCAAGGACTGGGCCCCAAGTCTGCTATTGTGTCGTGTCAAAATCGTCACTCAATGGCATCAAAATTGTTGATTTTTGACAGTTTTGTCTACGAAATCTGTCAGTTCTTATGTCATTTAGTGCCATTGAACCATTGAACGACCATTTTGATACAATTGAAATAGCAGACTTTGGCCCCAGGATTCAAGGACATCGAAGGAAATTAAAAAAAAAATAACTGGCCGTAAATAATAAAATATAATTACTAGTAACTGATCAATACAACTATAAAAAAATACGTGTGGCACTCGGGGACTGCTGCGGTAAAGCTATTGCATAGCATTTGTATCAACATAAGCAATTATAATATTTATGCAATATTTTTTTTTCTTTGATATTAATTCAGTAAATGAGTTCATAACAGATAAAATGAATGAGTAATATGTAATTATATTAAATCCGATTTCTTCATTAGACCCTATAATAATAATAATATACAAGAACTGCTCTGTAATTTACATTATTAATAGCGATTTTTTTATCGCGCTCAAAGCCCGCGATAAAAGCTATGCAATAGCTTAAAAACTCATTCTAATTATGACTAAATTCACAAAGATTACTCGATTTCAATTTTTCTAATATATCAGGATCTATCATTTTGTTTACGATATTGGGTACTCTGACGTCATATGGTGCTGAAGCGTGATCAGATTCTATGTGGAATATTTTGACCGGCTGCGTAGTGTATTTCGATAAGCTATAGTCATTTGCGAGATTGTCCTCTCCGGTACGAGGGTTGGTTCTTATAAGCACCAGTTCCGACTTTAGCTTGAAATCAGGCTCATAATCTCTTGCTAGTATAATCCGCTTGTAGGCCGATTCAAGAATCGTTCGTATGTATTCATTTGTAAAGCATACTAGTTTTCTAAGTCTCTTCATACAGATTTTGACTTTGTGCTCCCAGCTGTCAACCTCCTCCAGTTCATTATTTAATTCAATATCTTCTCGCTCAGTCATAAGTTGGAACATGTGAACTAATACGACGTTCTGTAGCTGAGCGTCAGTGAGATTACCTACGTAGGCTTCAAGTTGTGATTTTAATGCTTCTGGACTGCTATCCAAGCAATATACTACTCCAGTGGACCCTGAAATATATATATAAATGAAATGGATATATTGGCTGAACACCGGGCTAATAATAATTTTTGTGAGTTCTGGAGGTCAACGAGTGGTTTGGAAGTTAGGCCTGGCCTCTCTGCAAATGTAGGAGGTGCTGTTGATCACGAAGACGTTGCCAACATGTTTAAAGATCACTTTAGGGTGCGGTCACCGCTTGGACCCTCAACGTCACGGTTGGGCTTTATGTCTCGGGGTTCTGGTGATAAACCGCTGTTACGCTTTACCACAAAACAGGTACAGTCTGTGATAAATGGCATGCGTAGGGGTAAATCCCCTGGGCACGACGGACTCAGCATAGAACATCTGAAGTATGCGGGAACACATATGCCGAGGGTCTTGTCCCTGTTCTTTACGATGTGCCTTAGCCACTCATATTTACCGGCTGATCTAATGAAGACTATTGTTGTGCCCATCGTAAAGAATAGGACAGGAGATATCTCGGACAAAAATAATTATCGTCCGATTTCTCTAGCGACGATATTGGCCAAAGTGTTGGACAGTATGCTTGACTCTTGCCTATCAGAATATATCAAGCTTAATGATGCACAGTTTGGGTTTTGCTCTGGACTATCCACTGAAAGTGCGATTCTAGGACTCAAGCATACTGTCAAATACTACACTGATCGTGGGACGCCGGTGTACGCCTGCTTTCTTGATCTCTCCAGGGCATTTGATCTAGTATCTTATGATGTGCTATGGAAAAAGTTGAGGGGTAGGGGTGTGCCGGTGGAACTGATCAATGTACTAGAATTTTGGTATTGTAACCAAACCAACAGTGTTAGGTGGTCCGGTGCGCTCTCGAAATCGTATGGATTGGAGTGCGGGGTGAGGCAGGGTGGCTTAACGTCTCCCCGGCTCTTCAATCTATATATAAATGATCTCATAGACGAGCTCAGCAGCATGGCGGTCGGATGCAAGCTGGGTGGTGTTAGTGTCAACAACATCAGTTATGCGGATGACATGGTGTTGCTGGGCCCGTCGCCGGGATCAATCAAAGGGATGCTAAAAGTATGTGAGTTTTGAGTTTGGATGTATATTTTTTTCTAAAGTCAAGTGCATTCACTTGATCCTTCTTTTTTATTCCTTCTCGAAAGCGATGATTGATAAAAGTTTGAATGTATTCTATGTAAGATACATACTGAAAGCATTTTCTTTTCTCTATTATTGTTATCAAATCTGGCTTGTCATTTCATCGGATATAATAAGAATCATATTATATATTAAAGTAAGTTTATTATATTAAAACGATTATTCCTACAACTAAATAAGGTAAATTAAATCGGGTACCTTCTGATTCTAACAGTTTTGCAACTTCCAAAGCAATATTGACTCCAAATGAGTAACCAAAAATGAAAAATTTAGACATTTTCTCCAAGTGATTTTTTATACGCTGTGAAAAAAAACATAAGATTAACTTTAGTATTATGATTTATGGTGAAACTCTTTGTACAAATATCTTGAGTAAAAAAAAACTTACTTTTGATAGTTCTTTTGCCATTTTCGGAATGCTGTCACAAATCACATCGGGTCCTAACTGTAATGTGACAGCAGGAATTTTAAGTCTTACAGCCATATCATTATATACGTGGTGGTGGCCATTGAAGCCTGGTATCAATATTATATGATTTCCACTTTGATCTAGAAATCCTCCTTGCTAAAAATAGAATAGAATAGAATATTCTTTATTGTACACCAAAAAAATGTATGTAAAGTACAGTTTTTATATCATTTATTTATTTAAAACTCTTAAACTATCATTACAGGTTTAGAAACCTAATCCTAGAGTGATACAATAGGCGGTCTTATCGCTAACAGCGATCTCTTACAGACAACCTTTGGATGGACTCGTGTGAAAAGGAAAGGTGAATCCTAAGGTAGTCTGGCGTACTTTAAAAGAAACAGGATACTTAAATCATGAGTCTTAAACACAATAAACAAGAATAAATAGACTTGCAATATATGAGTTGATTTGATGACGTAAATATTTTATTTCAAATGTCGATTATTATTAAACATAGCATTATCCGAAAATAATAGAAAATCATAAATTTAGCGGTGCCAGGACCCAATTCCCTAAAATTGCTAATTGACTTTCCTGTGGCTTATTAAAAATGTTTTTTATGATAGGCATGAATATTTTTCATAAAAAAAAAGTTTTATATTAATAAATAGCTTCTGCCCGCGACTTCGTCCGCGTAGCGTGATGATATATAGCCCATAGCCTTCCTCATTAAATGGGCTATCTAACACTGAAATAATTTTTCAAAGTGGACCAGTAGTTCCTGAGATTAGCGCGTTCAAGCAAAAAAACAAACTCTTCAGCTTTATATATTAGTATTGTTAACACTTTTAATGTCCATAAGATTGTAAGCCTTTAAGATTTTTATTACGCTTTATGTATCCGATTGGGTAGACTGATGATGCCTACAAAAATTGGTAACCACCACAATTTTAAGCAATAACTATCTGAGACTATCTTTGACTCAAAAGGCATATCTGGACTTCGAAAGAAGAAATGATTCAGTGAGTTTGTTTCAGCATTAGTTCTCAGAGGTCGTCATTTAGGAAATACCGACACAATTTTTTTAATGGTTTATATGTTTTCAACAACAATATGGATAATGTATCTTTTAATGAATGATTCCGAATAATACCTCATAAGATAAGAACTGTGTTTTCATAGGAACCACGGCATCGACTGCATTATATTCATTTCTTTCAATATAGCTGTAGAAAGCTCCCAGACCAGCATCGAAATTGGTATATTTTTTGTTATACACGGAATGGTATAAATGCTTCAGGCTAAAAAAATACCATTTATATAAATTAAATGTACAAATCCCATCGTTTCGGACCTTTCACAGCTTTCATGAACAGCCAATGTCTGCCGGTGACCACCGTAAAGTCTTTTATTTCAATGTATTAATTTTATTTAAATGCATACCAATAAAGTCTCAATATATTTACCGTGCAACTGTCATATCCAATATTTCATCCGTGGAATAAACACCGGGAGATAAGTTTGATTTGATTTCTTCAATAATAACATCATTTATATTAATTATTTCACCAACACTCACTGTTTCATCAACTTCATTAATATTTTGTACACCTATAAGAAATATTTGAATTTATGTATTTATTGCAAAGGAAGTTTTACACACAAAGAACATCGAGATATATAAATAATCCAATGCCAATTAAAAATCTTCATAGATAAATTACAAATTTAGAAAAACATGAGGGCAGTTAACTGAGTAATAACTTAAGATAAGTATGAAATGAAATCAAATAGATGTGCAAGTGGTAATGATGAAATGAACCAGATTTAAGCAAGCGATCATAGCCTTATGGTATGACAATTGGAATGCCAAGTCGTAGTTCTGGAGTGTGATCACAAGGCACTAAATTCTGACCTATCGCGCTAAAAAATCATGTGCATATTAATAAACTATTCATTTTTTGGCTTCTATTGGCATGCAGGTTTCCTCACTATGTTTTCATATATCTAGATATATGAAAACATAGTGAGGAAACCTGCATGCCTGAGAAATTTTTTAGACTCCTTGTGAAATCTGCCAAGTCGTAGTATGTAAAAGTGTTAGATTATAGCATAGTCCCTTTAAATGTAGGAAGTGACCCTTGCTCAAGCGGGGGCAGTAAATGAATAGATGATATTTAATAACTATTCTAGAATTGTGAATGTGTGTGAATGTTGTAACTTATACTTTTGTATCCGTGTTTGCTCGGTTGATTACGTGAATCAACTACCCGCTAAAAAAATATTTTTTCTGTACGCTTGCTATTAAAATATAAATTGTAAATCTTGTTTCTCAGTAAGTGAATTATTGTAAATTCTTGTGAGAAATAAAGTTCTTAAACCATGAATTGTTTTTTGGATTACCCAAAATTCTTTCCAATTTTTCGGCAACTGTAGTAGTACATTTATTGTTAAAGTCAAAAGCAATTGCATTATTGTATTTATATCCCAAACTTATGTCCATAGCATTAAACTGGGACGACAATGTCGATAGTTCTAATTGTGATATCAATTTAGTTCTCTTTTGAGTGATCTGAAAAAAAACGATAGGTATTACTTTTCCGAGTTACGATCTATGCAACAATTTTTATCTGAATAATTACCACATTTGATAGCTGAGCGCGTAAAGCAAGGGCTGGCAATCCAACCTTTTTACGTGCTTCACAAATTCTCTCACACACGGATGTTGCGTATTCATTGCCGATATTTTGTGATGAAACAGAGATCAACACAAAATGCCTAAAAAACCAAAGACATATAATCAACCGATATAAATACCAAAAATTTTCTTTAAAGAAACAATCAATTTTACCTCAATTCAATACAACTGTATCTAGATAACATGTCCAAGTTAGCCGTAACCATGATCGTTTCTTGAAGACTTGAATTGAGGTCGTCTTGCTCATCAAATCCCTTGTCAATATTTTCCTTGTAATTTTGAACTATGAAGATACTTGTTATTTGTCCTAGTTTTTTGCCAGCTTCTAGCAAACGCTTACAACCTTCTCTTATTTGAAGGTTTTCCGAATTAAAGTGCATTATTACATTATTTTTTTTCCACAACCTAGAAGTATATTTTGTAAGTTTTTAAATTGCATTTATTAACATAAGCATTTTTCCTTTATTTAAAAAAAAAAACTTTAGCCTATGATTAATTTAACACGCCAATTACATTTGTGCCAACAATCAAAAATAAATATATACTCACGACGCTTTAGAACGGAAATAACTTGTTTGATGATTATTCTCTGAATGTACAATGATCTTGTTTGCTCCTTTGCTGATTAAATGGTCAATCAATTTTATAGCTAAATCGTTTTCATCGCAAACTACTATTTGGACACCATTCGAAAACATGATGCTGAAAAAAGATTTTAAACATTTATTTTTATATTCATACGGGTGTTTTATTATACACGCTGAAATGAAGTGTCTAAAAAATTAATTTAAATTAATTTATTTAGATATAAATTGTCATTGATGTTTTCATTGTCATATATTGCAATGGTGAATGAGTGTTAGAACAACATTAGAACCACGTTAAATCCACATACTACTACAGTCTGGACTTTAAAAGACACCATGATTCTCCGAGTTTGTTTCGGCGTTTCTTCTTAGAGGTCATCTTAAAAAAATGTAAATCACTGACTTGTAAAAGTGTCTTTATAAGAACTATTTACAGAAATAAATATCATTAAATAAAATTACATTAACGCGCGTAACTTATTGGAATGACAATTTTTATAATTGGATACTGACTGCTGATTTCTGAAACTTACGCGAATATTACATATTGAAATGAAAACTTAAATGGTGAATCGCACCACCACCCAACACAGTTATCTACCGTCGGTAAATCATTATTTCAGAGAGCGCGTGGGATCTGTGAAGAGCAGCACCTGGCTGCAGAGCTTCAACATGTCAAGCAAGTGCTACATGACAACAAGCTCCGTATACCGCGCCCTCGTCACAGAAACCGCGTGAAAAGTGCCACAGTTGAGCGTCTACCTGCTGTATTGCCATATGTTAGAGGATTTACAGACAAGATTGGCTATATCTTGAAGCGAGCTTCAATCGAAACATACTTCAAGCCGCTGAAGAAGATTAGTAAGTTCTTACCACCTGTCAAGTGCCACATAGCTCTTCAAGATGCAGGAGTATACAAGCTTGATTGTGATTGCGGACTTGCGAAAAGAAGCATAGGGACCCGCGTAAAAAAACACATTGCCGATGTCAAACACCGCCGTTCCAGAAAGTCATCAGTTTGTGAACATACCCTAGACAAGACCCAGCACTACATCAAATTTGATAAACCACAAGTCCTCGCAAAAGAAAACCGTTTCCTATCCAGGATGATTCCGTGAGGCTATTGAAATTAAAAAACACCCCAAATTTCAATAGAAAAGATGGTTGGGTCTTACCAGCTGCTTGAAATCCCACTACAGAATCTATAAAATCTAAATCAAAGCCCAAAACTGCAAGATCAAAGGATACGGTGAGCTCGTTCTGCGTGAATCGGATCGCTAATAATTAACAAAAATGTAAGGTAGCTGTTAGTAATTTTAACATCAAGACGTCCAACACCTCAGTCTACCCGTGATCATGGATGCTGTAAAGGATCCGAAACGTCGGAAACTAAATAATATCAATAAACCGCGATAAAATCCATTAAAAGTAGTTTCATTTCAATGGATACTGACTGATTCATCTTTTTTTATACACCCGAATAAGGTTTAAGGAATAAAACCTTTGCTAATGAACTTTGGTTGAGTATTTAGAATAGGGTTAAATTTAACAGTTGTACATAACGTCTATAATGCTTCGTTAGTAAAATAATTTCAAATAGTATATAATTATAACCATTGATTCTGAAGATACATCGCTATTTGTATGAAGATGCTAAACAATTTTTGTTTAATACCGTAATAAAATATTACTTTACCTTGGTATAACGTTAACATGCAATGGTAGTGATTTTGCGTTAGTCATTCTTATCAGAGTTCGGCCCCAGATTTTACCAGCTGATACTAATTTGAACGCACGAGATACATCAACTGGATCATACACCACTCGGCTAAATGGCCGTACTGTTCCATTTGCTATGCCTTCCGCCACAAGAGTTTGAATAACCTTTAATATTCATAAATTTCATTTAAATGTATAACTTTTTACCCAAATATCTAAAAATTTGATTATAAATAACTAATTATTAAATACCTTTTTCTCATACTCATATCCTGGTTTAAATAATGTGTAAAGATCAACAAACTTATAGCTCTTGCATTCAAACAAATACGACATTCCAAAATCTTTGTTCGCATTAATATCTACATCACTAACATCTATTAATTTTCCTAAAAAGGCGACGCATTTCATAGCAGCCTGTAAAAGAAAAAAGGTTTAATAAACGTGATATTTGAAGTCTTAAATTATAGCGCAACCTAAAAATTGGCAAAGTGCAGTGAACACGCAAGAGAATTCAATATGATATTCGAAGCATTAAAAATGCACGTTAATTTAAAAAAAGAGCGCTCTTGCTAACATACGCTGATTCCATTCTGTTTCCGGGGTGTATGTGTGTGTGTTTTTTTTAAATTATCCTGCTTTGTCCCACAATGGGGTAACTGAAGGCCTCCCGAATTTTACCCACATTTTTCTTTGCTGTACTACTTCCTTCCAATTGTCGAAAGTCTTTCAGGTCATATTACCATCTCCTCCATGCTCTGCCACGTAACCATTTATGGCTGTTTCAGAGCTCCAATTCAGTGCAATAAAAGCCAAAAGCAAACAGTTCAACCGACATGCGGCAGACATAACTTGCCCAGTCCCATTTAAGCTTTGCCCCTTTTCGAGCTACATCGATAATAATTTGAGTTCTGGAGCGTAGTAGAGAGTTCTGGACTCGATCTGCTAATATGACACCAAGTTTACTGCACTCCATGGCAGTTTTTTTAGGAGGTATTTTTTTTTATTGAATAGGAATAAAGTTTTACACTTACGATTCGTAGTGGTCCATTACAGCAATTAATTACAACATCACATTTTTGATTCTTAGTCACCGTTCTTATTTGGGTGTAGAATGTTTCATAGTGATCACAAATATTTTCATCTGCGAATGGTCACATAATATAATAGGTCATATCTAGACAGATACCCCCGAAGGATGAATCAGAGGTATAGTATTAATGTAGACTCAATGTTCAACGGAATATTTATAGCCCATATAATAGAGTTAATAAAATAAAATTTAAACTCCAAGCTACTACTTAGATTTTTACAGACGACCCCAATAACACTTAGAATATAGTTGACATTTGAACTGATGGTATTATATGTAGAATATTTTAAGTACCAGATGATCTTTCAGCTGTCTGCTGCAGTCTAGGGCATTTAGATCCCTAAGTTAGTTATTGTGCTGTGTACGACCGATTGACATAGATTAAGTCTATTTATAATTATGTTACATAAGCGTTGAAGCAGCATGAGTATTACACACCTGGTATTAATAGTATTACCTTTAAGTTTCGGGAAGCGTTTCAACAAAAATTGCTTCTTTGCTTCGTCGCTCACTGTCGTAAACACTGTACATCCCAAACTATGACATATTGAGATAATAGCTTGGCCTAAATCTCCTGCTCCATCTGTGACGAATACACTTTGTTCCCTTTTTATTTGAGCTTTAAGTACCTATACATTCGGAAACGGAAGATTGATTATGTCAAGGCTTAATAAATAGGTCATGAGAAAGACAAAGACTAGAAAAATCAAACAAGTATCTTACTAGAATGTAATAGGCGTGTACGTAAGGGAAAGGTACGGTAGCAGCATCCTGCAAGGTCCATTGCTGTGGAACAGGCCAGAGTAGCGTTGGGTCTGCATCCAATATACTACTAACTGCACCACCAGCGACCAAACCCATAACATCGTTACCCCTAATAACACATAAATGATTAATTTCGAATTCCTTAACGTTTAAATTACTTTCATAAAAAAATCGAAAAAACTTTTTGACATACTTGCTATCAATTCCGCTGAAATCTAGTCCGTAAGATGAAGTTGGATTAGTGCTATGCCCAAGAGCTCTTCGACAGTCTTTTGCTGATATTCCTGCGTAACTAACCTGTAAATGCGTAACTAAAATGTAACCTGGACGACCTCTGTGGTTTAGTGGTTCGAGCACCGGACTGCTGACCATAAGGTCGTGGGTTCGATTCCCACAAAACACAAAAATTTATGTGATTAATATAAGTGTTTGTGTTCGTCTGGGTGTTTCTTATGTATTATAAGTATGTATTTACAAAAAAAGTATATACGTATTATATCCATTGTCTAGTACCCATAGTACAAGTTCTGCTTAGTTTGGGACTAGATGGTGCGGTGTAAAAAATGTCCCAGAATATTTATTTATTCAAATTTAATTTGGAATATCTAGCAAGTGAAAATATTACTATAGCTCAAAATATTTCGACCCAATAAAACGCACTGACATTTTGTACAGTCGCTAGCACATCAAAATACAATAAACTGTTAAAGTTTCCCAATGGATAATAAACTCTATTATTTGAAGATTACATTGAAAATCTATTAAATAAATTTGACAGTTTTGGAAACCATGATGTGCTGGCGACCGTACCATTCTATGATTTATAGGTACATCTATATAGATACATACATTTACATTATTTTTTATGTGGAATAAAGAATATTCAATTCTATTTTCTTGGTTATGAATGTATTTTCTGCAACCCATCTTTTCCCAGCAGAGCAACCAAAAAAAATTATACCTAATATATAAAAAAATATCATATTTACCCGTATAAGATTCCCAGATTGTTTAGGTATTTCCATCCAAATCAGATTATCGAGGTCTCCAAAAGTTTTGCTAGTCAAACAAACATTTTGTATCTCAACCGGCTTTAATTTTGGCAAATAGTAGTAACTACCCCATTGTCCCTGGGAATATGAAATGATGATGGAAATATTAATTATACAAATTCCATAAAATATATAAATAATTAGTCCAACACACAATAACGCTAGCTTTAAAAAAAAACAATGAACTGACATAATTGCATCTGGATGACCTCCGTTTGCATTCAATGTTGAACGTGAAACGTCAGATTCTTGAGGTCGTCGGTGGACAGTGACTCAAGTATTTAAATTGGGTGACCATATTAAGTAGCTGCCCATTTACCGGTATTGAAGGTTCAAGTTCAAATATTTTAATTTCAAATAAGCTTTTACAAGCGTTTATGAAACGTTATTATTCTAGTTGAACGGTTCGAAAAGGTTGATCCTAAAAAAAGGTTTGTAAGTGCATTCAACATTTATTCAGCCGTAGGACCCAGCAGTACGGAACAGTAAGAACAGCAGTACAGTAAGGAAGGTAATTAATATATAATTACCTTCCTTAAATTATTGACAATTACGTTATTTATCATGCATCTAACTGGCTATCCAATAAGTCCAACAAAGATTCAACCATCAACTTATTTTCGAACAGGTTAAAGAGTTTAGATGACGTCAATGCCAACACAAATGAATGACAAAAATGCCAACCTTTTTCAAAACATTAAACGTCAATTTCTTCTGTAGTTGATTTTCAAAAATTGGTGCGTCTGGAGTAAACTTTGAAGCATGATAATCGTCCACAATAACTGCACTGATATTCATTCCCTTATTTTCTTTATAATATTTGACCAATCCTGTAGTCCAAAATAGTTACGAAACACATTAATGTCATAACACAAACGATTATGATTTATTTAAATGTATTTATAAATAATATAATCACCTAGTAAGCCACAGTACGGTTGTCTTTCGGAAACTAATACGACACGTTTCGATTTATTTAGTTCACTTTGTACTTGTGGCAACCACGAGAATTTGCTATCGTCTACCGGAATGTAAATTACATTTTCATTTTTACTTTGGTCTCTCTTCTGAAGCAAAGCCAATATCCCTCCATTAACTCGCATTGTACTGATAACTTCGAAATCAGATGTTTGTATATCGGATACGTTATGTTCAAAAGTCATGATGAATCCATTTTTCAAAATAGTATTTAGATATTTTTGAATCTGTAATAATATATTAGAAAATTAATATTTATTTAAAATATATTGGAGTTATGATTATGGGCAATCTATTAATAAAACAGGACAATAAATCAGGCACAAATCCCAAACTCTGAGCTACTACTGACAATTTCATAGAAAAACCCAATCTGAAAATCAGTTTTTTACCACGGAGCAACCGCCGTCTTCCGTAACCCAATTTCTGGGCAGTAATAATATTCGGAGAATAGACTGTTTATCAGAATTTTTGGGTTTCTGAATATCACAAACTACCTTCATACTAATAGGTTTTTGTTTAATAACCAGGATGGCTGTACGTGCTCTTCGAGGCACGAAGGGGATGGGATCGATAATTCAACTTTGCTATTATTGCTCATTAGCTGTGCGTAAGCGTAAACACTTAATTGGTTGAAACTTTGATACTTGCCTTTTCATCACCAAGTAAATTATGAGCAACAAATAGTTTTGCCTCATTAACGCTGCATTCATAAGTGCTACCAACATTGAAATAATTTACATGGAACTGATGAAATGGAAGTTTATAGGTTACATCTTCAATGATATTACTTAAAGGTCCAGAATGAGAGTTGGCGATTTCAAGTACTTTTGTTTCATTTCCTTTTACATTATCTGCCACTATTTGTAGGTTTACAGAAATAGCTGTTTCCATCTGTAAACAATAAATTTAAACAATATCTGAAAATGTTACAAAATCTTTTGATGTAGTCTAAATAATTATTGCTTCACTTACATTTACAAGCTCATCAGGGTCATATGGTATAAACTGACGCGTTAATAGCACATCCGGAAATTTATTAATTTTAGGTTTATCGTCGAAGATCACACCGCTCAATTCTATGCCTCCACACCTAAAATATCAACGGTTTAATATATTCACGAGATAATATTTATCATCATTATTATCATCAGCACATTTACTGTCTCACTGCTGGGTCTTCTCTCAAAATGAGAGTGGAGCAAGCATACCATAACGCCTGTATTATACATATATAAAATAACTTAGTCTATTTCTTGTCTTACCTCACCACGGAGTTTGATTGGATCATCTCAGTACTATAGTAATTTATGCCATCCAAAACAATTATTTCTTCATTTCTATGGCTATTTACATTAATTTGTAGATGTTTTATAATTTTAGGGGTTGATATTCCATCGTAGTCTCTTGAGATTGCCAACAGCTGTATCAGTGAATCAAGGAAAGTTGCCCACTCACCGGTCCACTTAACATATGCTGTGTTACGGGTAGTGTTCAATGAATGAATTGATTGGAAGTCTTTTCTGTGAACAGAACAAAAAAAAATCTGATATCAGTATCCCTATCGGGTGCTTCGTCCTACGAGCTATTCGGGATCTTATAAAGCTTTGCGGATCTACGCAGAACAATGCACCACTGTTTGATCAAAATTGGGCGAGTTATTGTTCGAATTTTTACGAGGCAATTGATTTTTTCAAAATCGGGCGAGTCCTGTTCGAATTTTTACGAGGCAATTGATTTTTAACATCCTTAAAAAAGGAGGTGGTTTATGTTCGACTGGATGTTTTTTTTTCTATATTATGTTACCGATTTATTGAGGACCGATTCCAAACATTTAAAGTTGGTCAGGATGTGGTTATAAAATTTAAAACAAAACAACAATAGCATGTTACCATTGGAAAAAAACAATGACCAACATAACTCAACATTTTGAACTAAAAAAACTTTTAACAAAAAGTATAACCGCCTTCAAACACCTTAAAAAATATTTTTAGGTGTCTGAAGGCAGTTTCCAGTTATGTAAGATAAAATGATTTTATCGCTACTTCACGTCAACTTGAAATTAAACAACTAATAACGCGCGAAACCAAAATTTAACTTGAAGCTTTGTTTATTTTTTCTAATTCTAATATAATGTACATATATAATTTTATTATGCCTTACCCATAAGAATAGCCTCTCGTTTGAAACAACGAATACAAGTCTTCGTCACTTAAAATTATATCACCTTCTCTTTTCTCTGTATTTGTATGAAAAATAGTACGTTCTGCCACAGTTTTTACAAAACCGGTAACAATACGAGTGTTTCCAGTAAAAACCTGAGAAATTATGAAAAAATTAAGTTTATAGTCGAAAATGCTGGAGCCTGTTTTTATAATACCACTGACACATAAAGAAGATTATAAGTATATACAATCATAATAATTATGTATAAATAAAATAATAATCCCAAAAAACATGTGGTTGCCGGTTCGAAACCCACCCATTGCACTACCGACGTGAACCCACTCGTAACACAAGCATTTAGCTTAGCACACACACGCAGGGATTAACAAGAATACTAAATTTCGACATTGTAGGCAGTACTCCCTGTAGCTTAGAGGCTAAAAACCATTGAGTGTATTTAGCCGGAGGGATGCAGGTCCGAATCCTGCCTGAGATATTTTTGTGAGTTAATATCATGTAAAAAGTACTTTTATAATTCAATGAAAATAAAATAACACAAAACATTTACCTCAAATCGACCAGTGCCATTCTGTACTGAGATCCTGAGTCTCAGCATATCTTTAGCGTCAATCTTGACTTGGCAATGGAACATAACATCATTAAAAGTGACTGGCATATCTTTGTAGGATTTCCCATGGAACATTGCTAGGGTCTCCCAAATTAATACAAAGAAAGCAGCTTCGGGTACCTCAATGTTACCTTAAAATAAACAAATTATAATGATATTATATCAAAATTAGGGATACTAATAAAGTGGTACACAAAAAATTATAAATGACACTCATGTCATGGAGATAAAAAAGTAGCAATAATAGAACAAAATATACTAGGTATTATATTTACAGAAAACAGGAAGGCTCCTTACAAGTTACATTATAATTTAGTTTTTAGAGATTTAAGAGAACTGTGACACATAGCCTGATAAGATACTAATGTATCAGAAAGACTAAACTTACCATTTCTTACATGTCCTTGTATATAACTGTAGTTATCATCATGCATAGACATTACGAAGTTTCTTGCTGATGAACGCTTTATTTCTCTTTGTCCATATGAAGGCCTGTAAGCAATAATAATAATAATAAGTAATACTGCATATTAAGGATAAAAAGGAGATCAAAAAAATTATGAGTGACTGTGAGAGAGATGATAGGTGATAAATAGATGAAGAAATTGAATTAGGAGATACGGTGGTAAAAATATAATATAGATTTTTCACGTGGGAGAGCCATGCTTCGGCACGAATGGGCCAGCTCGATCGGAGTGATACCATGGCCTCACAGAAAACCGGCGTGAAGAAACGCTTGCGTTGTGATTTGCTGAGTGAGTGAGGTTACCAGAGGCCCAAATCCTTTTTGTTGGCGACCATCCTGTCTAAGTCACATGGCGTTGGCATGGTAAGAAAACAATGTTATATTTTACGTTAAGGCAGTCGACAACTGGGTATTTCACCCTAGTAGTTTTTGATAACGAAAGTACTGGTGGCGCCGCCTACCACCGAATAGAGGAATACATGGGGGCAATATTGATTATGTAGAAAGCCTCACTAGAACGCTAGCGCCACCTATCGTCGAAAGGATTAATAATACGTAGGTAAATAATGTAGTTTATGTATTTACTGTAGCTAACATATGGGCGCCATCTAAGAATATTAGATATATAAGATATAAGCGAATATAAGATACGTAAATAATAGTTATGTAGTATATCCCTAATTACCTCTTAACAAGACTTATATGTACTCGTACGTGAGCGTCATCTATTGTGGAATAGAAGAGTTGAGAGGAAGAAGTAATGGCAGTTATATAAATTATATAGGTGGCTCAATTATGTATTACTTTTACATAGCGTGCTAAAGCGATCTATTGTTGAACAAAAGAATACAACATAGGTAAATAATAGTTGTTTTATATATTCCTATTTACCTAAATAGCGTATACGTACGTGAGGGCCATCTATCGTCAAATAGAAGAGTTAAAGATAATAATGATTAGTTATATAGATTATATAGATGGCTCGATTATATACTTAGTTTACTTTTATATAGGCTGCTAGCGCTACCTATCGTCGAAAGGATAAATGATACTTAGGTAGATAATAATTATGTACGTAGTTTATGTAGTTTATGTATTTTTACCTGAGCTAGCATATGGTTGCCATTTATTATTGAATGGAAGAATATAAGATAGGTAAATAACAGTTGTGTAACATATTCGTATTTACCTTACTAGCGTACATTTTCGTGAGCGCCATCTATCGTCCAATAGAAGAGTTACAGATAGTAATGATTAGTTATACAGATTATATAGATATAGATGGCTCGATTATATACTTACCTTACATAAGCAGGCTAACGCCATCTTTTGTCGAAAGGATGTACCTTATCTAGAATATTCGTGATAATATATTTAAATCTAGGCTTTATGGTGTAATAATTAGGCATCTGAAAGGTTTATAATATTCTAGTACATTTTCCTAACATGTACACAAAACAAAACAGATCGGTTTACAGGGCACACCAACGTAGATGTTGGTGTGCGTAAACTCAATGCGTTCATTACTTCGCCTATTTACTAGTGTTAGCTTTACAATAACCCGTTGTCCACGCACACATTTGCAATTTCTTGTCATTTTAAAGTTGCAGGGAATATGATGCATAAATTTAGCTAATGAATCAGACTCCACTGTGGCGCATTAGTTAAGCGTGCGAACAATACTTCTTGTCGCCGGCACCGTAAGATCGAATCTTATTACAAACGGCTCAACTTTTTGTATGTTTTAAAAAATATTTTACATTTGTTTGTTCAATTCATTGTATAGAACAGGTATTAGCAAGTCTTCTTTATATTTGGTTTGGACTATATTAATGGTCTACCCTCTAAAAATGACAAATCATAATATGTTAGTAGTTTAATTTCATCGTCATAATGCTATTGACTATCGAGCTTTTGTTACGTTTTTAGACATTATACCCTGCGTATTTTGAGAAGTGCTATTATTTGTGAATCAATATGAATCACTTAACTACACTTTTAAGAGCTGAGATAATTATTTTGCATGAGCAGAACGTTTCAATTAGTGAAATTGCGAGGCGTTTAAATATATCGGTGAGTAACAAAATATTATTATTATATACGTTTAGAAGTTTATTATGTTTCAATAATACACATCTTGTTTATTGATGTTTTATGTAACAATATTTAATTGTTGTTCACAGAGAAGAACTGTGCAATTGTGGGTCCATCGTTATGCAGATTCGGGAAGCATTGATCCTTGCCGACCGGGACCAAAGGCTGGATTTGCATATACAGATACCAATGCACAGCACCGTGATATAGTTGCTACGCATTTGGCTGAGCCTTTCCTCACTACTCGTTCCACGGCGACTAAACATGACGTGACGTTACAAACTGTGCGGAACCACTTGCGTGCAGCTGGTATGAAATGTCGTAGGCCAGCCAAGAAAATATTACTGTCTGATATTCACATGCAAAACCGGGTTCGCTTCGCAAGAGAATATTTGGATTTTGATTGGTGCAATAATATAGTTATATTTAGCGATGAAAAATGTTTTAAGTCGGACAAGGACGGTCGTAAAATATTATGGCGAAAAGATGGTGAACACTGTAACAAAAAAAATATTATTCCATGCAGGTCTAGTGGCCGCATTACGTTGGGTTATTGGGGATGGATGTCATCAATGGGTCCCGGTGAATTAGTGCAGGTAGGGGGTCGCAATACCACTGGTATTGCGACCCCCTACCTGCACGGTTGCTTGGATGTTTTACAAAACGTGATGCTACCAACTGTGCGTGTTGCATACCCGCAAGAACACATTTACTTCGTGCATGATAACTGCGCTGTGCATCGCGCGCGACTCGTGCAAAGTTGGTTAAACGTCCAAGAAAACTTTACTGTTATTGAATGGCCATCAAAAAGTCCTGACCTGAACCCCATTGAAAACCTATGGGGTCACATGGTGCTAAACTGGGACTCATCTGAAGTCAGGTCCAAATTTAATTTAGACGATGTCGTTACCTCGTCATGGGAATCGTTTCGTGGTTCTGATTTGTGCTGGAATATGGTTGCTAGCATGAGGACACGTTTGCAACAAGTAATAGATAGTGATGGCGCACCAATCGGCTATTAAAAATATCAGGGGGTAATTTGTATTACATGATTGATGTTATTGTTAGTGAGATTACAATTTAGGATCGCCAGTATCTTATTATCTAACTTACTAACATGTTTATTCATATCATTAATTAATAAATTACCCTCTTGAGTATGAAAAACAAAGTGAATTTTTGTCCCACTTAGAATATTTGTCATGAACCATACCTACTTTATAATTTGTATTTATAATTTAAAAAAACCATGTCAATAAATATTGTTGTTATCATATTACACATTGTTTAATATTTTCTTCCATATATCATTTTTTCTGGAATAATGTTCTTATTATCAGGTAAATAACAAAAATAAAAATTCAACAAAACGAAAAAAAATAATGATAATAATGCAAAAAGTTAGCGCCGGGCCGGCGTGATTTGATCATAAGACTAATTTCACACCAGCTGCTTGCATATACACCTATGCCACGGTATCAATTGATAATACCTTTGAATTTATGCTTCATATTCTTTGTTTCATATATAATGTGAAGCAACAAGAAATTGCAAGTGTGTGGACAACGGGTTATTGTAAAGCTAACACTAGTAATAGGCGAAGTAATAACGCGTTGAGTTTACGCACACCAACATCTACGTTGGTGTGCCCTGTAAACCGATCTGTTTGGTTTTGTGTACTTATCACCCCTTGCTATTTGTTATGGTAATTTGATAAGGTATGATATTTTTATGATAAGGTGATAACAAGTTAATATATAGAAGTCTATGTAAGGTTGGTATATAAGCATGTTAGGATATGTGTTTTTAGAAGGATCTACAAAGGTCACAACAATTGTAGCACAGCGGAATCATGTTACCAGAATTTTCCTATGTCGCGATATTATTACGAGAAAGTTCTGGAAATGAGATATGCTATTTCACAAGTTTCGCGTTATAATTTGGTATAATTAGTTGAATCTTGTGTAGAAAGTAATTAATAGATGATAACAAACGGAATATAGCATTATCTCTAATAGATATGTAAGAATTTGTGTATAGAACATTTCCAGTTTAATGATTATGTAAAGTTTATGTTCTAGAAACTTTTTTGTTATTAGTGCTACACTTGTTATGTATATGTTATATTATAGAGTAAGTTATGGCGCATCTAATGATATATATAACACGTACATTATGTAAGGTATTAAGTAAATAAAAGGCTTCCAGAGGGTTCGGTACTATGCGAGATGATTCTCGAAAAGGTTGTATGGTATAAAAGGTATGGCCGTATGTTCGGCAGACACAGTCGCTATCCAGTCATCGAAGAGGACACACCTCGAGTGAGAACCGAACCCCGAGGAACAGTGTTGTGCCAGTAGTAGTGTGTTTCACTGGGTATAGTAGTGGTGTTCCCTCCTTCCCTTCGACCGGGAATCTTAGCGCATTACAGGGTGCGCGGGACGGGCGTCACCAGCGGGAGCCGTGCCTCGACGTACTCATTCCGAGCCGCGACTCTAACGTACGCCACGTCACAAGTGGGAGTGTGCGACCCACAGCCCCGGGAGGAGGCGGATCGCAACGCACGGAATCTCCTCGGCGGTGCAGGCACACAGCCTGCTCCGCCGAGGAGATTCCTAACTCCCGGAAGAGCAATAAAAAACCCGCACACTTTTAATAGGCGGGCAACGCACTTGTGACTCCTCTGGTATTACGAGTGTCCATGGGCGGCGGTTATCGCTTACCATCAGGATCACCTGATGGTAAGCGATAACCGCCGCCCATGAGCATACGGATCACCGTATGCTCGTTTGCCCCCTATCCCATAAAAAAAAAAATTGCACCAACATCAAGTAAATTTGGTTACAGGCCGAATGATGATTATGATGTGTGTAATGTTGGTATTGATTATGTTTCGTAGAAAGAATTAGGGCAGAAGAGACAAGAATGTACAATAAATGATGTGGAGTTACTGGATGGAAATGTTAGGCTGAGAAATAGTAGAAATAGTGAGATAAGATTCATGAAGATGCAAGAATAAACAAATGATGAATGATGGTACTGTTTAATTATGCTTTAAAAACTATGTAGTCTATTACTGAGAATTTCATAGAAAAAACCAATAAGTATGACCAGGGCATTAAACTCAATACTTGTTCGCTCCCCTTATTGTCTAAATTACAACATTTGTAATTATTAACAACATTGTTATAAATTACAAAATTGCCATAAATTACAACATTGCTATAAATTACAAAATTGCCATAAATTATAAGTTCATATGCTTTAGAACTTAGTATTCCCGCATGAGCTAACTTCCGGCTATCTATGTTTAGTATTTTTTTTATTACCAATCAACGCTATGTTCCCATGTAACTAGATGGGACAACATCGGTGTTCCTGTTGATACCGGGAACTCCACCTTAGGGTAAAGAATGTCCACGCGAGGATTTAATCCATTTTGATATAATCTGAAAAAAAGTCTAAATTAGTTTAATAGTAAACCATTATTATTATAATATTATTACTTCTGTAAATAAAGTATTTACCTGGAAGATTTAAAATATGTAAATACTTATAATAAATAAATAATAATAAATAAATTCTTTATTTGAATAAAACATGGTATACATGTTGTTACAATAATTATAATAATAAAGAGCTTACATGTTTTTCCAGAATTGTACTTAGCATGCAAATCTTCAACCTAATACTAACATGAAAATTTCTTGTCCATAAATTCTTTAAGACTATAAAAATTGCTAGTTTTCAGCCAATTAAACAATTCATTCTTAAATAATCTAGAGTTTAAGTTTTTTATATTATGCGGTATCTTATTATGTATACGAACACAATTACATAAGCAGCTTTTACTATATTTAGCCAGCTTGGGAAGTTCATGTAGAACGAGTCTGTGTGGATCATGCCGGTTCCGAGGGTTCATGTCATTGGCTGATTTAAACAAAGTTTTATGTTTATTAACGAACATGCATATTTCATAAATATAAAGGGACGGCAACGGTAACAAACCTAGTTTTTTAAATATAGGTCGACATGACTCCTCCGGATGCATCCCATACATTGCTCTAATGCACTTTTTTTGAGCAACGAATGCTCGGTTTATATCTGTGCTATTTCCCCATATTATAAGTCCGTAGCGTAGTAGCGATTCTAGATATGCACGATAGGTCATGATAGCTGTTTTTAAGTTTGTTAAGTTTTTTATTTGTCAAGAGCATATACAAATTTATTTATTCTCTTTGAAGCATTATCTACATGCTCTTTCCAGTTCAAATCCTCATCAATAATTACGCCTAGAAACTTTGTTTGTGGTACTTCTTTAATTTTGGATATGTTTAGTTTAATATTATATTTAGGATTATTGCATTTATTGAAATTGATATATACGGATTTATTAAGATTTATTTTTAAATTATTTATGTCAAGCCATTGTATTAAATTATCTATAGTATTACTAATTTCAGTCTCATGATTATTTATAAAATTATTATTTTTTTCTGCCGCTATAACAATAGAAATGTCATCAGCAAATAATAAATACATTGGTGGTTGGTTATATTAATAATGTCATTTATGTACAGCAAGAACAGGATAGGGCCCAGTACACATCCTTGTGGAACACCACATTTATTGTGCTTATATTCGGACGAAAATGGCACCATGTCCTGATTGTCGTCTATTTTATCAATAATGACTCGTTGTTGTCTGTTACTAAGATAGTTATGATGTGAGAAACTAAATCGAAGGTTTTTGAGACATCAAAAAATAAGCCAGTGGTCAGATTATTATTGTTGATGTTAGTAACTATAGCCTTTACAAGGGAAAATACTGCCAATGTAGTGGACTTATTTTTCTGAAAGCCAAACTGTTATTTGTTGATTATATGAAATTTATCGCAATAGTCAATTAATCTTCTATACATACACTTTTCATATATCTTGGACAATATGGGTATTAACGTTATTGGACGATAGTTATTTATATCCGATTTTTCTCCTTTTTATATAAAGGCTTGACTATTGAGTATTTTAGGGCATCAGGAAAAGTTCCCGATGCAAATGATATATTAATTAAATGTGTCAGAACGGGGGTTAATTGATCGGTGCACTCTTTAATAATTTGGGTGTGGATTTCATCGTAGCCCACAAAATTGGAATTAGTCAACAACATTATTTCTCTTCTAACCTCGCTTTCCTCCATAGCTTTTAAAAACATCGAGTTAAGGGGTGCCCTAATACGAGATCTTATCATGCTTTTCGGAGTACTCGTGTGTGTTAAGTTAATACTACTACTTACCATACCATACCTTCTGTATTTTCCAAGTTTAAGCAGAGGTGCACTATGTAGGTATATCCACAAATTACCAGTATGATTAATGCCCATGTAAAAGAGGTCTAGCCTATTGGCAACTAGGCACACATCCAAACTCTAAGCTGCTTTTGAAAATTCCATAGCAAAATCCCAATATCTCTGCTCGGTATGGAAATCACACCCTACAGCAGTCGTAATAGAAGCTACTATCGATAACTAAAGAATAAGAGAATGCTTATGACTTACTTTCCAATAGATTGTAATAAGAAACCCACGGGATCCAGACTATTACGTTTTGTTAATGTTATGTTGACGCATTCGCTATGAGATCTCTCTAAAATTGCTCGAAGAAGACCGTGAGGAGCAATCTCTATAATAATTGCATGTTTTGGTATCAATCTCGCGCTCTCTTCAAACAGTACGGGATTCTAGAAGAAAAAGGAGTATTTTCTTTAAAACTAACATTACCAGAATCTTTTATCAACTCCAGATCTACGATATTTCCGAACTGGGGCAGAAAACTGATAGTAGCGCCTGTTAGAAAGTATGTGCTCCAAATTAAAAACTGGTATACTTATTACCTCAATTAAACGGAACCTGAGATACAGCTTGACCTCTCTAATGTATGAGACCCAAACAAAGAAGAGATCATCACTGTTGGTTTTTGAGCTTCAAGTGAGCGAAGCGGGCAGAGGCTAGTATATAATAAGTGGCATTCTTTGAGACAAGGAAAATAGGAATTCTTTAGTTTTGTACTTGTGATTTATAGTTCACTATAATTATCCACTATAATGCAGGTTTTGCTGCAGGGCAGCTGCGCTTTCCTTTATTGAAGTATTTAATTTAAAACAATAATTTTACCAATAAATTATTAGTGAAATACTCGGGAGAACAATATTTAGCGTGGTCTTGATCCCACTCTTCTTGTGGTACTGATGTTGATAACCATTTTTCAGTGCGTAACTTGGGTACTTTGAGAAGTTTTTGCATTGATGCCAATAAACCTGGACCTAAAATAAATAATTAAGCTATTGTATGGGTTTATGATACATCCTTACGACGAAAAATTGACGAAAAAAAGTAAACGTATTTTTCTTTCCATAATTAATACATTGCTTTAATTAGCTGCTTTATTTAAAAGAGCGTTCTAAATAAAGTATTGCTTTTCGTTGAGAGTTTTTTATTGTACACAGAAATAATTGTTTACTAATTTCTTATTTTTATTCTTGTTTTTTTTTTAGTTAGGTAATTATTTGTTTTGTTTAGTCTTACTAACACTAGAACTCCGGTTTTAGTTAAATTTAAAAGTCTAATAGGTCAATATTTGTCTGATAGTACAAGGTAATAACTTACCAGCAGAAGCAATATACTTCGAGTGATATGCTATATTGGAACAAGCTACTTCCCTCGCAAAAATACCACGACTTGTTAAATCCGATATAAATTCCTTCATAATATCGATAGGCCCTGATATAGTAGAAGATGTAGCGCTATTGTGACAAGCCACTTCGATTCCCGGTGGGCATAATGGGAGGACCTGTGAATTTATTACTGTATTCTAGATTACTTACAATTATGCCTATATTCCCTGAAGGGTTAGGCAGAGTTGTTTTAATGTACATCCAAAATTCGCTGGTATGTTTAGGTTCCATAAGATGGGGCGTTAAAAAAAATACAATAACACTTTGCTAGACCTGGAAATTGAACTCAGGACTTCTAGCATAACAGTCGCACTTGGGACTTCTGCAGTTAATTTTTTTTTTGCAAAAGTTAACGGTAAAACACCACTCTCCTTTAAATACGGACGTTGACCTTAATATACAGCGTTTGTTCTACGACATTGACCAAAACTAAACAGGTTAGCGAAAAAAAATCCATGTACTTCCTACATCGTGCAAATATTTATGTGCTCGCTTCTGCGACTGCTGATAGAATTAAGCGTGCGTCAGCTGACTTAGTATTAAATAAACTACAGTCTCTTCATATTTGTGAACTCATTAACCTAATTACTCCGATTCCGGATCATTCAAGTAACAAACCAATATTATAATTTGTTAATACTTTAGCTTTAGCTTAATACTTCATTAATCTTACGTCATCGTGGCCAAGACCAACGGCTGCCATTGAGCCACGGATGAAAGGAGTTTGAATAGAGACTAATCCTCTATAATATGATGCAAGTATCATTTCTTCCGCAGTTAAACACTCGTCCCCGTAGGCACACCCAAGTTCACCTATACTGTGACCTGAAGAAATGAAGAAAATATTATTGATTTCTGTTTTTTATGAATGTAATATAACACACATGCCACTACGCCTATATTCTCCGAAGTGTTAGGCAAAGGAGTCCTAATTTGGAATTGTACACCTGTGACCTGTGACCATTGTACCCAAAATTCACCAGAATGGTTTATTCCCATGTAATAGAGGGCGAATTTATTGTCGCTAATCGGCCACAAATGCCAAACTCCGAGCTGCTACTGAGAATTTCGTAGAAAAAACCAATAAGAGATTGAAGAAGATTCTAGCGTAGCAGTCGCACTTGGGAGCACTAGACTAATGGGACAGTTATAACATCAAAATTTTTTATAAAATACATATAACAATTAACTGCCTCATTAGCCTATTTTCTATGAAATTCCCAGTGGCAGCTTGGAGTTAGGAATTTGTGCCCGGTTAATGGCAATAGGCTCGCCCCCTATTACATGGGACCTAAATATACCGGCGAACTGTGGGTGTACATTAGTTCGCCTTTGCCTAACCCTTCGGGGAATACTTAATATTATTTAAATAATTTAATATTATAAAACATACTATTATGTAAATTAATTGCATGCGCTTTCTTACCGATTATCATATCAGGAACTATTCCCATTTCCTTGAGAACATCCGTAAGCCCGATCTGTATTGCGCTTATACCAATCATAGAGTTAAAAATATTATCAAAGATAGTTTTGTCTTCATCGACTAGAATCCTTAATAAATCTACTCCTAGTGGTTCAAGGACTTTACAGCATCTAAAACGTATATTTTTTTAGTCAGTTTATTTTTAAAGATTTCAGTATAAAGATTTAAGGCTACCTTTGTATAAGAGGTTTGTTAGAAGGCTATGTTTGTATAAAATAAAATTAACTTGTCAAGAAATACAATAAAAACAATTGTACACATCAATTAATTTGGGATTATGGTAGGATACCTTAATAATTATGCCGATAGAAAAATCAATTGTTACAAAACTGTGAAGGGTCACGATTCTTTGATTAATTGAAATTTACTTTCACTATTATGGTATTTCTAACTAGGTATTAGACTAGTCTTAACTTACTTTTCAATGGCAGCAGCAAATATAGGAATTCGCAATAATTCTGCACCCATACCATTCCATTGCGACCCCATGCCGCTGTATAAGAACCATACAGGTCGTTTAGTGCCCGAATAGAACTCAAAACTGCTCGCCAAAGAAACTGTTTTGTTATTCTCATTTGTATCTGAAATTACCGTAGATATTATTACAACATATTAGGCTACTTGACTGATTATTTTTATGATATTTTTATGAGATAATTTTTCTTAAATGACGATATAATGAGTGTGATTATGAATAGTTTTAACTAATCATTGCCTAGGAAAATACAAGCACAAATAAAAGTACTCCTTTCAGATAGGAAACAAATACAAAGTTTGATTACGCTAATACCTACGACACTTGGTGCAAGTTAGTGGCAATTTTTTATTTTATTTTATTGGCTCATCAATAACTGTTAACACTTATACATTTACAACACTTAAATTTAACAATTCAGTGCAACAATCTATTATAGATAAGCACATCATGCACTACTAATTAGAGAAAAAAATAGTTCTAAAATAAAGCCTATAATTTAACTTATAAATTATTACTCGCCTATTTAATTTAAAAAAAATAAAAAATAATAATAAGTAAAATAATAACAACAACCTGGATTGAGAAAAAAAAACTAAATTAAATTAAGTTAAGTAACTGTAAAAGGGAAATTGAGAGCATGGAACACCTTCTGTGTACATGCGATGCACTGGCTAGAAAGCGAATGTGCCTCTTGTGGCAGGGTTATCCAGGACCAGAGGACTACAGACTCATACCCCCAGGCCTCATTATAAAGCTTATGAAAGAGCTGTTTGAAGAACTGGGGGAGGATGAGGATTAGGTATCTAGGGGAAGCACAAAAGATCCCATTGGGTCGAAGTGTTCTGAGGCCTTGCTGCCTCGGCCCCACATAAGATAAGATAAGATAAGTTAAGTAACTGGCAGTAGGTAAGATTTACATATTAGATTTACGCATGGTCAAGAAGGATTCTACGGAACTTGCCAATTGAGTCAAACTGAACGTCAATTAGATCGCTGTTACTGTTTATCACTTTTCTGAGTCGTGGTATTGCAGAATTTTCACCAAGGACTGTTCTACGGAGGGGCGGATGCAACGGGGTAATAGGAGCTCGTGGGTATCTTGCAGGGACGCTAAATGTATTTTTTTGCAGCAGATTGGGACAGTCTATTTTACCGCGGATTACCTTGAACAGGAACGTAGAATCTGAGATTTTTCTACGTTTCTCGAGAGGTACCATTTTAAAATATGATAATCTAGCTTCATAGGATCGTCTAGTTTTAGCAATGCCAAAGGAATCTTTTTTGGATTCTTTCCTGCCTAAGATTGTGGGTGGCATAATGGGGTCGCCAGATCGTACAGCAATATTCGAGGAGACTACGCACCATGCCATTGTAAAGAAGTATTTTGGTGCTACTTCTCTTGTATCCGGTAGCATTCCTGATAACGAAACCTAGAATTTTCAATTGGCAATATTTACATGACTCAATTAATACTTTAATTATTATATCTTACTAGCTATAACCCGCGATTTCACCCAAATTGTCGTATTCATAACGATCATAGCGTATTATTAAATAGTAATTAAATCTTCCTCATGCATTGCGCCAACCGTTACTGAAAAAGACTGACTGACAGACGTCTGGGGGGGGGGGGGTTTGTTTTGTAATATATAGTGACTGGCTTTTACCCACTTCTTCGCTCATCCGAAGCAATATTAGGATTAGAAATGGAACCCAAAAATTATTTAATCAAAAACCAACAGTGATGATCTCTTCTTTGTACGGGTCTCTCTAAGAAGAAAGGTCAAGCTGTATCTCAGGATCCGTTTCATTAATCGATATAAGAAGTTTATAAGTTTTTAAGTTGGAGTATACATATACTGTCTAATAGTGAAAACAACATTAAGATCTATTCTACAGTTTTGCGCCAACCCGTAACAAACAGACAAGAATAAAAAAAAAACACATTTTTGAATTCGGAGACAGTGACATACCCAATTGTTTTTTTTAAATATCTTCAATGTACAGATCAGCTGTTTTAAGATTTTTTAAAAGTAGAGATTACGTACATATTCATCAAAGAAAAAATTACCTAATATGATGTAACCACGTCCTGTGTGACCTGGGAAGTCATCTTTGTAAATATTATGAAGCAAAGCTATTTGTTCAGGATCAATAGGATTACTCTTCAGTATATCTATTGCGTGATTCACGCCATCCTCATCTCTGCCAGATAATAGTACGAGGCGAGGTAAGTTTGATATGTAGCGATCATTGTTCTAAAAAAATATAAAAAGGTTTAATTAAAAATATTTTTAAGGGAAAGCTTCAAAAACAGTGTGTGCAAAGCAGTCTCGAAAGACAGTTTAGTCGGCTTCATCTGTTCTTTTGTATTTGCCACTGACTTTCAAAACTGTTGTGTAGTATTGGCAAGTATTATTTTCTTATGTTGCCGATATTATCACTTTGTGTGCTATTTGTTCCTTTGTTCAAAATTTGTGATCGGATATTGACCAAATTTAAATGGGACCACTAGGATCACTCAGGACCACAATATTCGATTCGATTCGGATCTGTTTATATAACCTAACCACTTGTTTTTTTAAATATCTTCAATGTACAGACACAGCTTTTTAACAATTTTGTAATAGTAGAGATACACACAGATAAATAGGACCTCCTCCTTTTTTTAATTTGAGGTCAGTTAATCACGCTTTTAACCGATTTATGATTTAAATATATATATCAACATGTTTTGTTTGTAATCTTAAAATTTATTGTAGTCCCCATCAATACGCTAATTAGTTACAACGCCTGATTATGGATCAGATACGATTAATAAGATTAAGAAACAATAAAACAATGACTGCTTTTGCATTCACTGACGTCTAGAAAGCGCACCAAGTTGGCGTCGCCGTTTAAATTACCCTAGTCTAATTGCAGTTTTGAATATTTATTTTTAAGTTAATTTTCACGGTGTTAAAGAATTGTACCTAAGCAATTGTCTAAGAAAAAAAAATGCATTTCCTTACCTTCTTTTTATAATATCCTTTGAGAAGTACATGGAAATTAGATCCCGTAAAAGATAAACAATTAACAGCAGCAAAGCCATAATTAAAACGTGTATTCTCAGTCACCACTTGGATTCTTCCATTACGTACAGCAGGAATGTCATCTTGAGGCTCATTGTAGTGTAGGTTTGCTGGCAATTCACCCTTGTTGTACGCCAAACAAAGCTAAAGATAAAAATAAATATAATTTTCATTTTTATGCTTCCTTCGTTTATAGAACTGGCTCATTACTTATTGAGCTATAAACGAAATCATCAGTGGCATCTCGGAGTTTGGATTTATGCTAGATAAGGATAATGAGCTCCCCCTCTATTACTTACCTATAACCTGAGTATACCTCTGCCTTACTCTTATACAGATGATAACAAATTCAAAGATTTAAAAAGTCTAATCAAATCCTAAATCATAAGTCGAAATACACACCTACACTGACACACTGGTGTTCACTATTATGGGATAGGTGGTCAAACGAGCAGACGGATCACCTGATGGTAAGCGATAATCGCCGCCCATGGATACCCAAAACACCAGAGGAGTTACAAGTGCGTTGCCCGCATTTTGAAAGGGTTTGGGCCTTCGGCATCCTCACTCACTCGGCGAAACACAATGTAAGCGTTGTTTCACGCCGGTTTTCTGTTAGGCCGTGATATCACTCCAGTTGAGCCAACCATGCTTCAGCATTCGTGCTGAAGCATGGTTAAACCATTAATTTCTGAAAATATTTTCTAGTCACATATTTTCTCGACTCAAGATGCATTTCTATACGGCAGTAAGAAACAGTATTCTTACGTCCCCAAACGTGGTCAGTGTACGTTTTAGTGGTAAAAAGTTGAATACCTTAGTTAATGAACAAACTCCGTCGGCTGCCTCAGTATTTCCCAGGTTAGATTTAACAGATCCAATTTTAATAGGGTCATCTTTTGCGAAAACTTTTGCAATTGCTTTTAATTCTTGGGCATCAGCTTCAGCCATACCTGGATATAATATTTTGTAAGATGAACAAAATGTATTCAAATTCAATTTTTTTCAAATTCAAATGTTTTTATTTCAAATAAGCTTTTACAAGCGTTTATGAAACGTTGTGATTCTAGTTGCACGGTTCCAAAAGGTCGATCCTATGGAGAAGAATCCGGCAAGAAACTCCATGGACACTCTTTTAAAATAAATAAATTACAAACTTCACTGGTACAATATTGCGATAACAAGATGTGAGGACGTTGAAGGATGTCCAAGTTTGACCGAGGTCGACTATATTAAACGAAGATTCTCGTTATTTGAGAACCCGATGTCATTTATAAATAAAAAACTATGTGGTAAAAACACACACCATCAAAGCGACAAATAAAACTAGGTGTCTACTTAGACAAGCCATAACGTACACACATTTACAATTTCTGTTGTGGTAAACAATACTATCCTTATGAAGACATCTCGATATGTAAATAATATGGAATCTGTTAAAGCTATGTCCATCTACTTATAAGGTTCCTACTATAGCTACTAACTGACCAACATGAAAATTAATAAGCTTATATTAGTCTCTAATAATCAACAGTTTCATTTTGCCAGGGAGGCCGCAAATGCATCCGTATCTAACGACCACACATTCTTATCGTTAACGTAGTCCTTGGTTTTGTAATAGGCTTTCTTAAGAAGAACAGATTTGACGTGTCTTTTAAATTTCTTGCCAGTGAGATCGGTGACACATTTTGGGAGTTTATTATAGAAACGCACACAATTTCCTAGAAATGATTTATTTGTTTTAGTTAGTCTAAATTTAGGTACCACTATTTTATGTTTATTCCTAGTATTAAGGTTGTGAAAGTCACTATTGACACTGAACTTCTGCAGGTTTTTGCGCACATACATTATGTTTTCAAGGATGTAGTGACGGCATCGTAAGTATATTGATGTTCTTAAACACTTCTCTTAGGGAATCGCGAGGGCCCATATCGTAGATTGCGCGGATGGCCCTTTTCTGTAAGATAAATATGGAATCTACGTCTGCAGCTGATCCCCATAGCAGAATACCGTACGACATAATGCTGTGAAAGTAGGCAAAGTACACGAGTCTGGCTGTAGCTACATCAGTGATCTGCCTAATTTTTCTCACTGCATATGCAGCGGAACTTAACCTGCTAGACAGGGCCGATATGTGCGCACCCCACTGCAACTTACAATCAACTGTAACACCTAAGAAAACAGTTTCATTAACTAGGTCGAGTTTGCTACCTTCAAGAATTAGATTAGGTTCAATTTGTGGTACATTTGGTAATGAAAATTTAAGACATTTAGTTTTGCTAGCATTAAGTAGTTATTAGCAGCAAACCATTTGGATAAGGATTTTAGACTCTCATTTACATTATAGAGATTGCTATCATTTCGATCGAATTTAAATATAATTGAGGTATCGTCAGCAAATAATACTATGTTCGATTTCTCAGACATCATATAGGGAAGGTCATTAATGTACGCTAAGAAAAGAAAAGGGCCTAAAATAGAACCCTGTGGAACACCAATTCTAACTGCAGACCCGGGAGATGTGATTCCATTTATGCCCACTTTTTGCAGCCTCTTAGAAAGATAGGAAGACACAAGCTCCAAAGATAGCCTTTTTATACCGTAGTAGTTCAATTTACGGATAAGCGTATCGTGATCAACGCAATCGAAAGCTTTGGAAAGATCACAGAAAATACCTATAGCATCCTGTGAACCCTCCCAAGCCTCTAAAATGTGAGAGACTAGCTTTGTACCAGCATCAGACGTTGACCTGCCTTTCGTGAAGCCAAATTGCTGATCATGTAAAATCTTGTTTTTGTGAAAATGTGCTATCATTTGATTAAGCATAAGCTTTTCAAATATTTTACTTAAGGCAGGGAGAACAGAAATGGGCCTATAATTACTGGGATTCACTTTACAGCCTGATTTGAAAATAGGAATAACTTTACTATGTTTCATTAAGTCTGGAAAGGTTCCTGTCTTAATACAAAAATTAAATATATTTGTAAGGATTGGAGCGATATTGTCAATTATTGAATTTAGTGCTTTAACAGATATGCCCCATAAATCTTCAGTATTTTTAATATTTAAACTTTTAAACGCTTTTATAACCATAGGCGGAGATACTTGGCTAAACTCAAAGTTTGTTACGTCTCTTTTGAAAAAATTCTTTGCTAGAGATTCTGCTACTAAAGGGGACGAATCTAAACATTTCGTGACCTCGATCGGGACATTAGTAAAGTATTTTTCAAAAGCTTTTGCAACTTCCGCGTGGTCTGAGATTATTTTATTGTTTATTTTTAAACTCAGATCTGTGTCCTGTTTTCGGTTTTTATTAGTTTCCGCATTTATTATCCTCCACACTGTTTTAATTTTATTATCGGATTTGTTTATTTGACTGCTAATGAGTTTCGATTTCGCTAGAATGCATACTTTTTTAAAACACTTAGAATATTGTCGTACATAATTATGAAAACCTTTGTCAGAGGTTAATGATTTTTCATAATACAGTTTGTAAAGAACATCTCTACTTTTCCTAATGCCGTTTGTGGCCCATTCATTAAATTTACATTTTTTACGCTGGGTAACTCTTCGAAGAGGGCATGACTTATTAAATGATGTACATAATTATATTGAATAGCTTATTGAAATTTATGTTGGGGTCATTTGAAATAAAATTAGTGTTACACAATTGCATTTTAATTAGCTCGTAGAACGAACGTAATTTATTTTCTTTCAGAGATCTAACCAATATGTTTTTATTAATAAGTGGCCTTTTGTTAGTCTCTATAGAGATCAGTTGTCCCATGTGATCCGATCTAACACCGCTAACTATTGAAGAGCCTTGAAATGCACAATTTGAAAAAATATTATCAATACAAGTATTGGAAGTAGCAGTAATCCTAGTAGGTTCATTAAAAATTGGTTCCAAATCAAAAGAATTAAATAATGCTAGAAATTTACGTTTTTCAGGGGATTCTATTAAAATATCAATGTTTATATCACCACAAACAAATATGTGTTTCTTGCATTTAAATACTTTTCTAAGAACATCTTCCATTACTATCAAAAATGTTGGAAAACTTGAAGATGGTGGCCTATACACGCTTAAGATAATATAGTTTTCTACTTCAGAACATGCTACCTCACATAAGCGATCAACAGAGCACGAGGTGATGTCTTTTCGTTCTTTGAATTTAAGATTATTGTTACATAGAATTAATGTTCCGCCACCCGCGGCTGTTATTCTGTTGTACGCACTGGCAACTGTGAAGTTAGTTACATTAAATTGCATTGTGTCAGGTTTTAACCATGTTTCACAAAAACATAAGATGTCAATGTTATATTTATCTACTAAAAGTTCTACATCTAAAATTTTGCCAGAGAAGCGATTTATGTTCTGGTGGTAAAGAAGAATGCTATCTTTATGCCTCTCTATTGTCGGTTGGGAAAGTTTAAACAATCTATCACAGCATTATTAGTGAGGCTAGATAATACTGATTTGTCACTAAAAATCACAGATTGTTGGTTGGGAAAGTTTAAACAATCTATCACAGTATTATTAGTGAGGCTAGATAATACTGATTCGTCACTAAGTATAAAAAACAACAATAGTTGTATCTCCTTTTTTTATTATATTATTCTAGTCTTATTCTTATTTTAGTATCTCCTTAAGATAGTAACGAATATATTCCATGAGAAAGACATCTTGTATCGGAGACATCATAAGTGACGGAAGGGCTGACAGGTTTGGTAAGCAATACTGTCAAAAATCAACAATTCTGAAGTCATTGAATTACAACTTTGACACATTAAAATTGAAGAGTATAGGCTACTTGGACCGTTGGTTCCTTTGGAAAGCTTAGGCGGGAACACAGATCCAACGCGTAGAGGCCCCTCTGAGAGCTTTGATGTAAAATGCCATGCGGCACCTATCCTGAGCACTCCACAATTTAAATAATCATAATTATAACAATATTATTATACTTTACCTATTCCATAGGCTTCAACATACTCTACAACGGAAGGAGATACTTTGATTTCTGAATAAAATTCTTCTAAAAATTTTTCAAAATCTTCAGCATTTCGTATTGATAAAAAATTTGCATCAGGTCTTGTAAAATATTTTCCTTTGACGTGATAAATTTCTGTGTAGATCCTGGGATAATAAAAAGTTGATTTTGGTATTAATTTGCAAAATACCTGGGCACATAGATAATAGTAACACATGATAAATGGCTTAAGCTATTACCTCTTAGCATCTTTAGCTTTTTGAAGAAACAGTACGTTTATTGCCTCAGCTCTTGCATATCCATCGCCATTTTTATCAAAACATTTAGTTTTGCCGTCCATGCATATGTGGCCACCCCTGTAAATTGTAACAGTCAGATCTTTGTTAATTAAAAGAAACTCTAATGAGAAGTTAGGTCCATATTTGTGGTCATTTTTATTCGTGAAGAAATACTCGCGACTGGCCCTAAATTGTGAAGAGATTTATGAACGTAGACGACAATAGATACATAAATCTAAGCAAGTATTCTTTTATGGTATAGGGGGGCAAATGTTCAGGCTAGTCACCTGATAGTAAGCGATTATCACGCCGGATTTCTGTGAGGCCGTGGTAACACTCCGGTGAAGCCGGCTCATTCGTGCTGAAGCATGGCTCTCCCAAGGTAAAAAGAAGCAAATGGCTTTAATAATAAATAATAAAGTCTAAGCTTTCTAAAGTCCATGCCTTCCGCTGTAGGTAAAAGGCATGAGTATATGTTCGGTGTTGGTTGACGGGAACGCATTGTTAAAAGATTACTATATAATACGTACATCTTCATATTTATGGATAAAATTGGTTGCACACATAAGCTGCAGCCTCCAACTAAAGCAGCATCACAGTCTCCTCGAATCATGCTGTTGTAGGCCAGCTCCAAACAAGCCATAGAGCTAGAGTTTGCCTGGTCCACACTTAAAGATGGCCCTTTACCATCGATCCAGTAAGAGACTCTATTAGCCATCATCGTTTTGCTGCTCCTTTATATAAAACAGCTGTGTGAGATCAATTCTATTGATAGTAAGTAAGATTTCTTTGCCAAAGCGGACATCATACAGTTCGGACAGTTATTAATTAATTTGAAGTCTGTTTAATTTGAAAATTATATGCCAAGAATTATATAGGGGATAGGGGGGCAAACGAGTTGTTATTTGTAATCATAAAATTTATGTAAGTCCCCTCCGATATTCTAATTAGAAAACCTGAAACGAATGATCATTTATTGAACACATATTAATAACAATAGAATACAATAACACAATGACTGTTTTTAATTCACTTACTTCCCAGAAATCGCGTCACGATGACATTTCTAATGTCATTGCAGTTTTAAATATATTTTTTTAAGTAATAAAGATTTTTTTATCAACGGAATATTTTACTGCGCTTTAGCTGATCCATTCAAGCTATTTTTCTACTATTATCATTATTAGCATTGGAGTGCATTGGATACCGGCATAGCATAAGTGAAAAATGAGAACTACTAATCAAATTTAAAACTAATGGTAGTACTTTTGAATGACATTTTTACATTAGAGACAGCCCCCAAAACGCCCACCTTTAACCTCAACGCATTTGAAAAAGTATTTAAGTCTGCAGCAGTAAAATATGCAGTAAAATTTTATTTTTTGCTTGGAGTCCTTAGTAGATTGGTCATTGCTACATATCAGCCACTGCATACATTATAATCATGGCATATTTATTTTCTTATGCCGCTGCCGCTACTCATGAACACTTGCAACAACAGAAGAGTCACTGATGCATTACCGAATGTTAAGAGCTCTTTTTACAGTTACAGAATCTTATGGACTCCAGTCTTCCAAATCCGTAGCTACAGAAGGGGGAACTGGCATTTACGGACAAAAATGTAAATATATACCAATGTGCTTTACGACAGACTCCAAAGTAAGGGTGGTGATCTTACCACCGAGCAAGTTAGTCATCAGTTGGCGAATTTTTTCACAATGGTATTACAGAGGTTGGCTAAACGTTGTTTGGTTATCATCAGTACTTTTACATGAGGGTTCCACCACGTACAGGTGAAACGTTTTATCGGAATCTAAAACAATCACCAGCTCTTCCACATGGAGTTCATTTTTGGTGTACAGTGTACAGTTGAACATAGTTACCCCTATTGTTTGTTCAATGGTGCACATTAAAGCATAAGCATTAAATAGTGCACATATTGATATTGGCTCGAATAGAGATAAAAAAATGTGGGCATGTGCGCATATGGAGATATAGCATAAGTAGACAATAGAGAAATCATTGCTGCAAGCTAACTCAACACAAATATGTAGTGCTTTGGTTCATCATTTTGGTTGCCTGGAAGAGATCACTTTGTGTGGTAAGCCAATTGTACATTGTTTGTAACATAGATGGTTATATATTTTTGGTGTACAATGAATAAACACGACACGTTTGGCGTAGCGGCTGAGCAATTGGCTTCTACGACACGGGTTGTGGGTTCGATCCCCACACGGAGCAAATATTTGTATGATCTACAGGTAGTTGTTCCGGGTCTGGGTGTTTGTGTATGTGATAATTTGTGTTTGTAAACGCACCCACGATACAGGAGAAAATCCTGGTGGGGCATTTTTTTTTTATAAAAAAAAATAATAATAAATAAATACAAATTGATTTTTCGTACTTACCCCGATACTATGAAGACATTCTTATTAAAAGTATTATATAATAAATCCATAATTGCTATGTCAGAGAAAGATGACCCCATAAACACTCCTAACTTGGTACCACTGAGTGAAAGAGGATTGATACCTAGAAAAAATACAAAATATGCCTGTTATGTCCGAAGGGCAATCCCTTAATTAGAACTCATAAACCTGTAAAAGGGTTTCGGTCTCCGATATCCTCATTAACTCGGCGAAACACAACGTAAGCGTTGTTTCACGCCGGTTTTCTGTGCCGCCGTGGTATCGCCATTCCTTCCGAAGCAAGGCTCTCTTAATCAAGAGAGCCTTAAGCAAGGCATCCAATAATGCATAGTGTCAGAAATCAGAATCGTAGCATAGAAGTCAATAGTGTCATTGATTTTAACTGTATTAAAAATTCTTACCAGAATCGTAAATAGCACTGAATGCGTGTTCCATGGCAATTCTGCTCATGGGATCCAATGTTAAGGCTTGCCAATGAGTTACTCTAAAGAATTGTGCATCAAACTTATTAATATTCTTCAATTTTCCGCGGTATTTAGGTAATCCTGAATGTTTGACAGCATCGTATTTCGCTTCTTCAATCATGTCCACCTAAAAATATAAACGTGAAATCATTATACGCTTAACCAGCTGCCAAATGTCATGCACCATCTACCCACTTTTTTCTTATTTTTAAAGGTAATGAAAGGGAAAACTGCCTCATTAGCCAAGTGGTCCTGAGCGCGACTGCTACGCTAGAGGTCCTGGGTTCAATTCCCAGGTCGAGCAAAGTGTTATTGGGTTTTTCTATGAAATTCCCAGTAGCAGCTCGGACTTAGGAATTTGTGCCCGGTTAATGGCAATAGGCTCACCGCCTATTACATGGGACCTAAACATACCGGCGAACTGTGGGTGTACATTAGTACGCCTCTGCCTAGCCCTTCGGGGAATATAGGCGTGATTGGGGTAGAATGGCCAATAATATACTACGGAATAGGAGCCGTTAGACATTTCTATTATAAAACTAGACTTACTTGCCGTTCCTACGTCTCACTTCGCTTGCATCGAGGCGTCCGATGTCACGACCGATATATTTCACTACTTATAACACCAACTTAGATATTTACTCACTGACTCTAAATATTTCTCAAAATAATAGGGTGATCGCTACTTGAACTGGTAGCCTAAAATTCAGGACAGGTTGTCTCATGTCTCTCCACAAAATTAGAGATAGCGCATAACCACATAGGCTACACACTTACCTCGCTTAAGTGACCAAATTGGCTCGAGGATCATCTGAACTTTAGGTTACCCTACATTAAACTAAAATTCAGGTCAGATTGTCTCATGTCTCTCCACAAAATTAGAGATAGCGCATAACTACATAGGCTACACCTACTCCGCTTAAATGATCAGATTGGCTCGAGGATCATCTGAATTTTAATTTAATTCATTCAAACAGACTTGTGTTACTATTTGGCGGGCCTCGCCTAAGTGAAAACAAAATTTTAAATTGTGGTACGTACAGGTTTTTCTCTAGAGCCTAATACGTTGTTTTTATTACTTCAATGAGAAATTATTCCATTACTACGGCTGTCATTCGATGATAATTTTGGTAATTTTTACAATTGTTATCTTCTTTTTTAAGAAGTAGAGTTCTCATTTTATGATGTAAAACCTTGATGGTGTAGATACAGTGCGTACCTTTTATTTTAGAAACATAATAGTTTATAAAAATCCTCAAAAATAATGCAAAGTCATTACCTACAATCTAACTTTGATAATCAGAAGTGACTTAGTTAATGAGTTGGGTTTTCAAAAGAATTCACTAAAAAGTTTGAATAAAACCCAAAACGTAAAGGATTAAATAACATTTTCGAAACCTTCAACTACCACACAACCTGCACATATACACTGACCTGCGAGAAAATCAGAAGGAGGCTGCATTTTGTTCTATAAGACACATTATATAATTGTTTAATGATTTCGATTGAAATTCAGAACAAATTTCAGAAATGGGAATCGCAGCCCTGATTTTCTTGTAGGTGACTGGATACGTGTACAATTTTATTTCTCCCTTTTTGAGTTACTTTTTTATTCATAACGAATTTATTGAACTAAGTACGCAGTGTGCAGGTTTTTTTTACATCATGTAGAGTAATAATAATAAACAAAATGGTGTGTAGGGAACAAGAAATTCAGAACAAAAATTAGAATCGCAGCCCTGATCGAATTTCATGTAGGTGAGTGGATATGTGTCAAGTCGTGTGTCAAGATTTAAAAAAAATGGGTGATAAATTTATTTCTGTAAATAGATCTTTTAAAAAACTTTTACAAGTCAATGTTTTACATTTTTTTGAACTAGATGGCGCCGGCATTTCCTAACTCTGCTCTGAGAAGAAACACCGAAACAAACTCAGAGAATCATGGTCTCTTTTAAAGTCCAGACAATAATAGTTGATATTACAAGAATAATATTATTAGATATTATGCGAGTGTTACGATGCAGGGCAATATCTGGACAGGCCTTTTGAAGAAAGAGCCATAGCAGCTTTGAGTTGACCTGTCCTAACTGATGATGACTAGTGTGTTGAGAATACTATATATGTCAATGGCAGACAACATTATAAGTTATGGATTGGATAGTTACGGCAGGACATACAGAACTTATTTGATGGATATATATCGACTACAGATACGCTTTCTAAAAATAATTGTAGGTACCTAAAAAGATTAGACTTCAGCTTAACTTAAGTAATGAAAATATTTTCCAACACTGCAAAACCATGAATGTTTTTGATAAGTATAAATTTAAAACTTTATTAGATACACATGTAAACAGATACAAGTTAGATAAAAGAACTATCTTATTTAAATAGTTACGATTTACCAAATTACTGTAATGTGCATGGAACAAGAATTTGGCAATATCTTTTGCCGAACATTATAAACGAGTTACCAAATAAATTACAAAAGCTATAGCTGAAATGTGATAAGATAAAACAACTAAAAACCATTGTAAAGAAACAGTACTTGTCTGTGCCTAGTGTAATAATATAACAGCTATGATAATTATAATACTCAATACTCAATTCTTTATTGCATTCCATAATGTTTTATAAAGGTGGACTATAGATAACTTAGATCATTATGGACCCTGTCGGGCACAGCAAAATTAGGAGAGAGGAAGAGGGTTTAGCATCATTTGCAAATTGATTGCCCATTAAAAAATATACATTAAAATATTATATTTATGGTGTTTATATTCTTATCATCTCATTTCTAACTCATTTATAACACAAATTAATTATAACGGATAAACCCGTACTGGGATTGAGATCCATGATTGTACAAATTGCGTATTATGTATTTTATTATCAAATAAATAAATAAAAAACCAAATCAAGTTTTACGGAAACGAAAATATTATTGGGCATTCTACAACACTGAAAGTGACAGAGGCTAACGAAGTGAGACGTAGGAACGTTAGGTGGGGTAGAATGCCCAATAATATCCTACTCTAATTTAGGGCCACATGCACCAGCTTCTGAAATACGTTTAAATTGAATTAAACACAATTAAAAAAATGTATTTAAATACAATTAAAACACATTTAAGAAGTTGAAGCCCCTTAAATCTACTGGCTCAAGCAACGATCGGGGGGAGACTCGACTGCTTTTATAGGCGGTGGTGGGGATTGGACCTGTCGTAAGTTTGGCTTAAAATATTATAATGGGTAGTCGCTGAAACCCAAAACGAAATTCAATCAAATTAACATCTTAAGATTGGTGATTCTTAAATGGGACAAGGTGATTCCTTGGGCCAATCTACTTCAAATTTTGCATAAACATTCTTTATCAGAATTGATGGAAGACGTGATTATTATTTTATTGAAACTCATCGCCTAACGGGGCTAAAAAGGAGTAAGAAGTTATTTTGGGGTCAAAGTTGATATCAATACTCCTTAGTGCTTTTGATTTAAGTTACATTTTATTTTGACACATATTTGAAAAGTCAATCTACCTAATTTTACCTAAGATATAGACTGTGGAAGACAAATTTATTTTAGGGGCAATTTTACAATTAGGTTAGATTGCCATCACATTAGGGTTACGTTTAGGGTCACATTTCACATGATGAGAAGGATGTCCTACTAAATATTTTTGGGACAAAATATAACAAAAATGGTGGCGTAAAAATAATTGAAATTGATTGAGTTACTTATTCTTAATAAGCTAAGTTTTCAGGTTTCACCATCACAATTACGCCCGTACTCCTGGAAGGGTTAGGCAGAAGAGTACCTACTTATGTCACCAACAGAGTTTACTATTTTTATGTCTCACATAGCGTGCGCACATCCCACAAAGCCAGCACAAATCCCAATCTCTGAGATGCTATAAAGAATTTCATAATAAAAACTCAATAATACTTTTGCTCGACACGGGAATTGAACCCTTACCGTAGCAATCGCTATTGGGACCCCTGGACTAATGAGGCAGTTTAAAATAATCAGATAGTAAATATTACCTTATTATATAGATTTTCCATTAGTTCTGTAGTGTTGTCGCATTTTGGGAATACTCCGGATATTCCACTGATGACCACTTCATCCCCTGTCATACGCCTTTCGGAGGCTTCCAGGGGACGTTCCTGATCTGTCATTATGTTTGGCGCGTCCGGAGCCATGTTCGTTAATTATGCCAAACGTGTAGGTATAATGAAGCAATGATAAGTTGGCAATGATTTACTTTTATAGACAATTTCGCTTTTATATACAGATTTTTATGTACAAACATTAACATACAATTTGATTTACCCAATTTATACAAAGAATAAAATGTCAATGTAGAAAAAAACTGCTAATTGATTGATTGTCCGTTTGTCTGTATTTCAGTTAATACAATCTTATCTTATCTTACATCTTCTTACATATAATAAGAATGTAAGTGAGCCGTGTCTGTACATTGCTTATATTTACAAAAAAACGAATTTGTGGGACTCAGAATCAGTAACACAATCTATTTCTATAATTTTTGAAACTTTTGTCTGTCTGTTTGTCGGTTTGTCTGTGTGTTTGACCACGCATCAAATGATTACTACTGATGAGATTTGGAGGAAGTGGACAGAAATTCATAGCCTGTTTCTTGGATTAACATTTAGGCTATTTTTAATTCAAATCGGTTTTCTCTATCAAAAGTTATTAACATTTTAAGCATTGAAAACGTTGAATTTGAAAAATAACCATTGAAGTAAATTTCTTTTTCAAGTATTTCTGTACTAGACTAGCACGGATCAAAAATTATAACAGAATCAAGTAATCAAATTTAAAAAAAAACACACTGACAGGGACTAAATAAGATAAAACAAGAAAATAAAGCAGATCAATCAGAAACCATTATTGTGACCAGGAATTGATTATTAGTACAGTTATTCTAGCTCACTGGACTACAGGGCATCACGGGACATACATAGGATTTATCCAGAGAGGACCAGCCGGTGTCAAAACTAAATATTTGGGTAGGGTAAAGAAGTAAACAAAAAATGACAACTTATTTTCTAGCAGACTAACACGACATTGTTATTACCTCAATGAAATTTGATTCGAGAACAGGTGTCATTTTGAGTTGACAATTTTGACAATTGTTGTTTTTCTTCTTTAAAGCATCCAGCCATATAGTAACTCATTTTATAATGTGAAACTTCCATAGTGTAGATACAGTGCGCACACTTTATTTGAGGAACTAAAGAGTTTCCATCAAATCAAATAATTAATTTTCCCAAAAAATATACCACAAAAGTATGTAAGTATAATAAAAAACTTGCGTTAATCTTTACTGATGCCGAAACAGTAATTTGAGATTTTTATCTATGTAGGTACGTCTGTTTATATTTCCATGCTTCACGTCAATACCATGTGAACAAATTTTTGAACATATAGTATTCAGAGGTCAATGGCGCTAAGTGTATAAAAAATATGGGAAACAAGATTTTTCGAGGTGGTTAGTTGAAACTTGGAGAGGACAATGTCTGTCAGGTCAGCTAGTTTAAAAATAAAAATAATAAAAACAACTGTTAGCCTTTTAAATATAAAAGTTTTTACGTCAGAGCTTCATGTCGATACAGAAGGACTGATTTAGCAAGAGGTTCTCGCCATGTTGCGACGGGGGGCTTAGTAACCGGAGTGTGTAGGAGACCGCGGTGAAGCTAAGTTGAACCCCAGGGTGCGGCTACTCCTGCGGGCTTGGGCCAAGAAGCCCGCATTGGAGCGGCCATTGTAGGTTGCGGTCTCATAATTATATGGGAGGCACCGCGGCTGAAGGTTTAAGGAACCGTGGCGGGAATGCCGGTATCACTGATCACCTGCTTGGAACTCCATTAAATAAAATCCAAGCCCAAAACTGCAAGACCGAAGGATGCAGTTAGTTCGGATAGCTCTTTCCGTAAATCGGATCGCTATAGTTTGTCAAATTCGTACGTGACACTCCCGTGGTCCACAGGGGTATAGGGGTCCAACGGAATATTGCGCGATCATGGATGGACTGTAAAGGATCTGAAATATAGGGAATC